>JARBWK010000004.1:90377119-90977119 GCA_030556195.1 Anolis apletophallus
TGTTCAAAGGAGGGGGGGGAGGAGGCGCGCTGGCTGCCCTGGGCGAACGTTTTAAACGTTCGCGCTGGCAGCGCAGAGTCCGGTGGGATTCCCTTTGTTAATTTTTAGGGGTGTTTTTGGGTGTTGCGAGGTATTTAGGGCCGTTTTTGACTGTTTTCTGTACCTCGTGGTCAGGGCCAGTCAGTTGTTTAGTGTGGTGTTTCTGCGACGTATAGTTTCGTTGTCTATATCCTTCTTTGCACGACCGTGTCTCCTTTATATATAGAGATAATATATATAAAGATCATGTGGCTGGCATGACTGCATGGAGTGCCATTACCTTCCCGTTACAGGTTTTTGAACTGGTAGGATGGTAGAAGCTGCGGCTAACAGCGGGAGCTCACACTTTATTTAAATATAAAACTGTTGTACCCTGACCTTCTCACCTCTTTCGAGGGACTCAGACTGGCATTTTGGTCAGCAAGTCCAGCAGCTCAGCGCTTTAAAACACTTCACCACTGGGAGCTCCCAGTCTTCTGTATGAAGATGAAATTATATAACTACCACCTAAAACAGCTATGTTTATGTGTGTGTACATGTAAGGCTATTATTTCCATATCTAAAATGATCAAATTGTACCACTGAACTAATAGCCAACTGTATGTGCAGATTTGTTTATAAAAAGTACTCAACTATGATGGAAACAGGATTCTGTGTGCAGCAATAGACATTGTTGCCTTGCACTATTACCCATGCTCTAACATATACCCACACAGACTACTTTCCAAGTGGGAATTAGTTAAGATAGCTCCTAAAGCTATTGGAGAAATATATACCCACCCACCCCACCTCACATAAATATAGCATTTGGTTCTTTGATTTGCATTTAGGGCCTCAGCTCTGAGTTTGATGAAAGAAGAAAGATGAGCAAATGATACTTTGGGGACTTAGAAGTGGGAGAATTTTAATTACTACATGACATCTTCATTACCATTACAAATATGCAATGTCCTGGTATTATATTTAAAAATACTCTAGGCGCTGGATCTGCCTTGTGGGCTTGTAGTTGGCCAGCCTTGAGATGTGTAATGGAATGTCCTGCTTTTACAGAGGGCATTCTTCTGTACGAAGATTCATTAGGGTGTCCCATGCAGGAAACAGCTCACTGGAATAACTGTCCAGTCCAAATATACTTCAAAGATAAAAATTTATCAGATGTTGCCCACAATATTTGGCATCTGGACAACAGATAATTAGTATATTCAGATATTATGAAAATATGTGCCTGTCTTTGCCCCTCCATCCCTCCCTCACTTCCTTCTTTCCTCTGAATGTTTTATTTCCACTCCAGTCCATTCTAACAAGTCCAGTTTTTGAAGGAAAATATGACGTATTGACAATTATTTACTACTTATATAGGTTCAAAGCTCTATGTAAGCTCAGTTATTTTCTAGGTGTGTTTCAGGAGCAAGCCGGTAACCTTTCCACTTCATCTGCAATTGTTGTGTAGGTAAACAAGAAATGCAAAGTACATTGAAATGCTATTGGAAAAAATAAAACCTCAGTAGTAATTACTGCATACATTTTGTAGCTATGAATTTTTCTGTAATCAGATCAGTATATTTAGCCGATGTAATTCTAGACTAGTCGCAATTGCCACATTGTAGGTTAAAAAGTATAATAATAATGCAGATAAATCTGCTTCTGTAATGTTTTTTAGGCATGAAGCAAATCTTAATTATAGGACTGATTTCCCACAATTTAATGGAAAAAAGGTGCTTGGCAGCAATCAACAAGTGCAAATATTGTGTTTGTTCAAAGTATGGAGTGAGAACACACTTTGGGCTAAAATCTTTCCATTCTTACTTGGAGGTAATTCCCACTCATGTTTTGCCTGTGATCCAAAGAGTGCATTACTGGACTTGAAGCAAACAGGCTTGTTTGATTTTTAAAAAATGGTTCAAAAATTGTTTCGGATGTAGGGAGCGGTGGTGGTTCGATCCTAAATTCAATTCCGATTTTCACAGAAAAAAAAATGTTCAAAGCTTTTTGAAACTTCTGAGACTTCAAAATCCTTCCTTAATGGTTTGAATGTGTTATTTCTTATTTCATTGGGTGGTCTTTACTTTGAAAGTAGTTTGTTTTACTCCAGAAAGGGGGGGGGAGCAAAGGGAGGAAAGTCATCCCTGGGTTTTAAAACGCTTCCCAGGTTCACAGGGAAAGGAGAGGGGGAAAGTCAGCCACTCAGTTTAAAAAATTTTTCTCAGGTTCACGGGGAGGGGAGAGGGGGAAAATCAGCCACTCAGTTTTTAAATGTTTCCCAGGCTCATGGGGAGAGGAGAGGAGGAAAATCAGCCACTCCATTTTAAAATGTTTCCCAGGCTCACGGGGAGAGGAGAGGAGGAAAAATCAGCCACTCCATTTAAAAATGTTTCCCAGGCTTACGGGGAGAGGAGAGGAGAGGAGGAAAGTCAGCAACTTGGTTTTAAAATGCTTCCCAGGCTTGAGCCGAGGGCAGGAATAATTTCTGACTCACTTACTGCTTCGTAACAGAAATTGCGTTAAAAGCTTTGGAAGGACAAAGGGACTTCCAGTTTCCTTAAAAACTTTGAAATCGCTTCAAAAAGCAATCTTTTTGAATTTGTTCCAAATTATGAAGATTCTGACTGAACCTAACTATGCCTAGTAGCAAATAAAGGACTTGATCCTTAAGGGAATTCTAGTACCTGAAGGCAGGGGAACAGTTGCATTGACCAAGTTTACAGTACTTTTGTATTCATTCCAATAGCAGAAACCTTAGCAATTTAAGGGAACTTGTAAAGAAAGACTGGACACTCATTTTACTTACTAATAAAGAATCATTAAGTTGACCCCTTTAGAAGCTTTATAGAGCAACACTTTGCTGTTGGAAATATCAAACATCTGAATGAGAGGAATAGTAACTAGCTTGATACTTTTCTATCCTTTTCTTGTTTCTGGCATTGATGCTAGCAGCACATTGGACACACATCTTGAGAGTCTGGGTTCATTGGGAGGTTTGGAAATGGAGTAAGAGCAATTGCTCTTGGCAGTTTAAAAGGCTAGTAAAAACAGGTTTATAATGTTTACATGGCTTTTTATGGGTCACAGTTTATTACAACTGTGCTCTGTGACCTACGGTAGAGGAGAGTTTTACAAGGTCTGAGGTGAGTTTTGCAGTTAATGTTTCAGTATGAGTAAAGTATTTAAATAAGGATTTCAAAGTGAAGGGAGAACAGACAAGAGCCAGCCAAGCCCATTTGGGGGCTGATTTTTCAGAATTAGTTATACATTGTTGTCGTCTGCTGAACTTGTCAGAGGTAGATCAAGGGTGCATCTACACTGTAGAATGAATGCAATTTGATACCACTTTAACTGTCATGGCTTAATGCCATGGAATCAGTCTTCTCTGCCAAATTGGTATCTCACCAAAATATAACTTGCATTATTTCATAGCACTGAGCTAATTCTATGGTGTAGATGCATTTGTGTTAGTGCATTAATTAAATACCATTCTCAGTTGCTCTTTGTATGGAGTGTCTCCGCAACCTATGGATGTAACAACCCACTCCATGTGACCACACACCTTTCTTCTTACCTTTCTGGATGTGTTGTGGTGCTAATGGTCCAATTATTATGGCAAGTCCCATTCTGCAAGCAACAGGTCAGCAGCCTGTATACACTAAATCCACCCCAAGGCTCAGTTTCCTTTTCCTTTGAGATCCTTTCTCTTATGTGCCACTCTTTCCCCCCCAACCATAACTTCAAAAATAAAATCAGTAAATGTAAAGGCTAGTCTCTACATTTACTCTCCTGTGTTCTACCAACGGCACTTCCCAGGAAGCCAACAAAATTGAAACCAAGCATCCAATAAAACATAGCACTATCATCCCCACTTTAACTGCCATTCTCTACTTCCATCTACATTTGATATACCGTATAGATTTTTCAAGCTCAGAAGTAGATTTCTGCCTACTTCCAAAGATTTTCTCTAGCTTTTTGGCATTTTTAGCAGTCTGTGTGGGCCTAGAGGCTTTCACGGGGTTAGAAAATGGGAGACTGGACCCAGAGCAACGGAAAATCTCAAATCATCAAATACATTGTAAAGTCACACAGCAGAATCCTTCTAAGGTGTACCATCTCATAATTCAAGTGAGAGATTTCATGCTTGAATGCCCCTAAGTTAAGTAACAACCTGTGAGCTGAGCCGCAAACATTATCTATGATGATCTAGTTTTCCACATGCTAAGAGAATATCTTTGCACAGGGGACAAACTTTCAGTGGGTGCATCTGAGGTGTAAAGTTAAGGCAGATTTACACCATATTGACTGCCATGACTCAATGCAATAACATCGGGGAGCTGTATTTTTATATGGTCTTTTGTTGTCTCTGCCAAAATGTGCTGGTGCCTAACCAAACTAGCACTGACTCTTGGCAATTAAAGTGGTGTCAAACTGTATTACCATAATTCTATAGTGTAGATGCATCCAATGTTTTACCTGGAAATTGTGTAATCTGGCATAAGATTTATTATATGTATATCTTCCCTGAGCTTGTATGAAAAAGTATGCAGTAAAAGTTGAATTATTACTATTGCTGTTGCTAGTATTTTTCTCATCTTTTAAAGGGAAGTATTAATGTTTTGATCATTCTTGTGTTTCTAAGAAGTCACAATAATACAGAATCAATATTTTTTAACATTTTGTTTTAAGGCATTTCAGGCCATACATTCTCTCAATAATCCTCTTGCTGATATCTTAATGTAGGATTATGTTTTTATTTCTGTATCACACACACACAAATTGTTTAAGGCCATTCACCAAATTTATATCTGATCTCAAGGTTGAAGAGACATCATCTAAGATCTTGATAGGGATTCGTTGAAAATATTTAAGATGAAACCTTTCTGATTCAAACGGTAAATTCCCATATGTATTACAATTTGCAGGGCTCTATTTATCAGTGTCTTCAAGTAAATTCCACCATTTGTCTTATTGCATCTTTATCCTAGTTCAAATAAGCCAGTCACTCTTCTACCAGCCTCATGTTATTCTGGGAATTCCAGCAATTGCTTCTCCATTTGTAAACTCTGATATGTTATGGCTGAGATTCTACATAATTTGGCAGAATATAAAATTGTATCAGGTGGACCTCCATATACTTCTCCTTGTACTCCCTCTCTTATGTAGCAATTTAATAGTGTAGGTAAGTAGGGTACATTCAGGTTTGTTCCTACAACTGATAAATATTAAAAGGCATCTTCAGGAACTATCCAGATATTCCATGGAGGTCCTTGAAGAAAATGCCATTGTTTTGCACCTGATAGTGAGACCATAACCAGATTGTCCTTGGATCCATTTAGAACATTAAATGGTTAATTCAGAGGATTTCCACAGAGATGTGAATTTTCTGTGTTTGAGAATGGCACAAAGAAGGATTGTGAATACCTCCTCTTCCAGTGACTACAAATGGATAAATAAAAATGTAATTCAATATTACTCCTGTGTTGTGCTACCAACAGTATGCTGGCTTGTATTTTTTCTTTTAAAATTAAAAACTTTTTATTTTGTAAAAAAAATATTAAGCATTCAAGAAGTCAGGTAAAAACAGCTTGATTAAGGACATTAAATTTTTTGTTGTTGTTTTGTCTTTTGCTCTGCTCTGTTTATTTTAATGAGTCTGTGCGGCTTATCTTAGGTTAATTAGTACATGCTAATGAACCTGAAGAGGAGATGGGCTCTGATATGATCTAGTTGCTCACCTATTGCAAAATACTTTCTTGCTTAACATAAATGCAGTTAACAACTACGGTAAAAAAATGTAAACTTCAAAATATTATATATTAGAACTGATCTCAGCAGAAAACATGTATAAAGCAGTTAGTAATATTGAACTTTACCAGATAGGTACAACAGTCCCTTATGACATATCTTAATGTGAAAATATGGTAATACAGAACTGGAGATTCACAGGGATTTTTAAAGAACTCATTTATGTGCTATTTACCCCACTTTTGCCAGAGCTAAAGCTCAAAGTAGTTAATTAAAAGATGAAAAACAAGTCATAATTTTAAGTTCAAGAAATTATAGAGTTGGAAAACAATGGGCTTTTAGAGACACATCAGTGACACACCAATCCTTTGCAGTCATTTGAGAGCCCCTTCTCGGCAACTAGTTGATACTAAAGTTTGCTTCCTTCAGTGTCATGGCAGTCATTGTGATGTGTAGGGTCTTTAATGAGTGGCAATATTTTACTTCTTTTTTTTCTGGGACAACACAGCTATTAGTGCACAGCCATTCAATGTAACAAATTTTATGGTATTGTTGAAGGCTTTCATGGCTGGAATCACTGAGTTGCTGTAGGTTTTTCAGGTTCTATAGCCATGTTCTAGAAGCATTCTCTCCTGACATTTCACCTGCATCTGTGGCAGTCATGCTCACAATCTCTGAGGATGGCTACCACAGATGCAGATGGAAGATCAGGAGAGAATGCTTCTGGAGCATGGTCATACATCCCAAAAAACCTACAACAACCCAGTTTTTATGGTTTTTATTAACTAGGACATTTGGTTTCTTTTCTATTGAAAATATTAAATTATCAAAGCTAGAAGGATTTCCATAGAAATACAATAGACCAAAAGACATTTCTTGACCTTTGTCACGTTTTATTTCTCTCTTACAATGTCAAGATAAATGTACCAACCATGTATCTGATCAAATAGGCTCAAGTTCACCAAATTTTTTATGACTCAATACATGTATTAGTTTTTATGATGCCCAAAGACCTCTTGGATTTATCAGATTAATTCCATTTCTCCACAATCTGTGAAAAGCTATAAAATATCTTAGAAAAGCTCTATGACAAACTGTCTAGAAAGGAGAACACAACCAACCAGCCATGTTTTGTGTAACACATACACTATTCCTTTGCAATGGATAGTGAATGCAGGATGTTTCATCATTGGTCAATTGTCACACATGGCCAACATACTCAGGCCTGACCTATCAAGTTAGGATATTTCTATGTACCCTTAAATTATAAAATGAACAACTTGCTATGCAATATAAACTATACAGTGGTAATTCTGTAATATGATGGTAACATAATGTAACTGAAAACCACCCAGACTGATTCTAGAAACAGACACCCTTGAAATACAGTCAGATGATCCATGCAAAATGTCTGAGCAAACAATAGGAATGGAAAGTCTAATTAAAGATCAATCATATTGACAGATTCCTTTTCCTACATTTCCTGTGCCTCTGTTTCCCTTTCCTCCTTTACAGATCCAAAGTGACTTTAAAATAGAATGGACAATTTCTGGTGAGTTTCAATTTATGCTCAAGAGGAACAATTAACGTGATGTTTAGCAGATAATTAAAAAAAATTGTTCTGCATCAAAGTGCAGGTTTTGGATTTGGCATCTGATTTACCTGATATCTGTCCAGATGAGCCTTGGCATTTTGATGGACAACAGGAAGGACTTTCAGATAGGAGTTGCAATTTAGTTTACCTCTTTTTGAATAAAGGTGTTGAATGATAGGTGCATCTTCATTGTAGATTGAACTTTAACTGCCTTAGTGCAGTACTGTGAAAGCCCAGAAGTTGCAAGTTTTGCAAGGTCTTTAGTCTTCTCTATCAAAGTGGGCTTGTGTCTCACTAAACGACAACTTTCAAGATTCGATAGCATGGCAGTTAAAGCGGTGTCAAATTGTATTGTAGATAAACTATAATACACTGGAGACCAAGGATCAAATCCCTACCAAATCATGAAACCCACTGGGTGCAAGTCACCATTTCTCAGCCTCAGTGGGAGGCAATGTCTGTGATCTGGGCCAATTCAACCCAGTCCTAATTTACACACTTAGAGGATTAGCTGGCATGTGATAGCTGCTACCTTATGCTTTGTTGTAAGTGTGAAGGTGTCGACAAGAAAGGAAGAGTGTTTGATACCTCTGGATGACAAATTGTAACATTCAGCAATGTTTGAAAAGGAATAAGCATGTGTATATATATATATATATATATATATATAGAGAGAGAGAGAGAGAGAGAGAGAGAGAGAGAGAGAGAGAGAGAAATGTGACAACATAATGAAGTGTTCCTTTCAAAACTGCACCCATATTTTAACTAATAGTCCCAGTGTGTGTGTATGTAAGTGTGTGTGTGTGTGTGTGTATATATATATAAGAGAGAGAGAGAGAGAGAGAGAATGCAGAAATGAGACATGCTTGATTCTCCTTTCCACAAGTATAATGCTACCCTTAACAAATATATGGGCTTAGAGATAACAACCACTAATTATTAGGCATGGATTAGAACCCAAAATCGCGATTCTAAAATCAAATGGGGGATTTTTTTATTAGTAATAGAAAGACTTGCAAAAAAATTTCCAAAAAGTTCTAAAATGTGACGTAACTACTAACGAAATTCTAAATTGGTTCTAAAGTCTGAAAAGCAGGGAAACAGGACTGACACTGTTTTAAGCACAGGCAAATCAAGGGGCAACATTTCCCTTGGTTTCCTTGCAGGGAGATATAAAGCATTAATATATTATTATTATTATTAGTATTATTATTATTATTAAATAAAATAGTCAAGGCTTGCTTCTCCAGAGCATTTATTAGAATTAAATAATAAATTCTAATAGTAAGAATGTAGTAAGGGTAATAGTGACCTGGAGGGTATGAGGAACGTGCTCTTGGTAAACTAGAACATGCTCTTAGGTTTGTAGTTAGAGCCCTGTCAATTTTACAGTATTTCAATCCATGTCTGTTATCAATTGTGTAAGGCCACAAGCACTCTAGTGCCCTCAAGAACAAGCAAACATATTATTATAATTATGTCAGGCCCAAGTTGTTTCTATAATTATTTTAGTATTATTATTACTTCGCTGTGCGTCTCCCATTGATTTTGAGAGCTGTTGTTGCTCTTAGACACCTTAAAGTCATATGGCTTGGCATGACTGCATGGATTGCTGTTATTTCCCACCAGAGCAGTACCTATTGATCTACTCACATTTACATTGATCCCAGTGGCATCAATAACAAGTAGGGCCCTTCTTCCAGGAAATTAGAAGGGGTAAATATTATTAATATATTTATTATTATTATTAGAATTAAATAATGCCCTGGGCCCTTCTTCCAGGAAATTAGAAGGGGTAAATATTATTATATTATTTATTATTTTTATTAGAATTTAATAATGCCCTGGGCCCTTCTTCCAGGAAATTAGAAGGGGTAAATATTATTATATTATTTATTATTTTTATTAGAATTAAATAATGCCCTGGGCCCTTCTTCCAGGAAATTAGAAGGGGTAAATATTATTATTATAAAATAGTTGCCTACCTTCTCCAGAGCTCTTTTCACTGCAGCTTTCTCCCCATTCATTTTGCCATAGATCTCTAGGAGGTTTGAACTCTATGGCTTTTCCTTGAATCTGCACTTTTCCTGCTCCTCTCCGGGCTGTTTTCAACCCCTTATCCCATTGTTTCAGCCTGCCTCATGTCCTTCTCGCCTGCCCTCCTATCCAGGCTCCTTTCCTGCAGTTTAAAGTGCTTTTTCTGAGTCCTCCAGCCGCTCTAGGACTTCTGGTTTCGATCTCTCTATGGTTCTGGCTGGTTTTTCTCTTCCTGGAGGCAAGGCCTTTCAGTTAAAGTAGGCCTCGAGCATGGAAAGGCCCCATCTGACTGTGAGTAATGTCTGGGATTTTGGATTTTGGAGGGAGTAATAGGGAGCCTTCCGAAATATTTAGAATTCTAACGAAATTTTGGGCTCAGGGGGTTCGAAAAAGAAAGTCCACTTCTGGGATTGGCCTTGCGATCCGTAAAAACTTGAAAGTCCCATTACATACGAATCACTTACGAATTCTTTTGATTTTCATAACTTTTTTCTCATGCCTACTAATTATGGATGACTTAAGTTTCAGGTAGAATACAAGTTTTATTTATTTTAAAAGGAAAGTAGCAAAGAGTGTGGAGCCAATGCACAATCCTGTGGAGAGGTAGTTGAGAGGTTAAATAGACACCACCCCAGTCATCAGGCAGAATGAAGCAATTGCCTCAGATAAAGAATGAAGGGAAGGCATTGACAGCAAGTCCCAAGTCAGCTGGCAATTTGTTTCTAATGAAGGACATGTTTGCCACACATTCTCTAAACTTCCCTAGTGCTTTCATTAGCAGTAAGGGATACCACCGTTGCCATTATTAATATAAAATTTAGTTCTCTGTCCAGTAGAATGTAGTGAGGTGCCATTTTGTCTTTTCTGTCAGGTAGCTTAATGTTTTGGGCTGGCCCCAGGCTTATAGAAAATAAAATAATTTTAGATACATGGAGTGCTGGATTCCTGCCCCCCACTTCTCCCAATTAGTAATGAGTTTTCAAGATTAGTCACACAGCAGCATGGGAAAAGCTCAGCCTACTCTTTGGGGTTAGAATTCCTATTACTTCAGGGAATGTCTGACAGCTTCAACCGTTAGCAGGCAGGGAGTAAACATGCACTAAAAAGAAAACGTCGCTGCAAGCTGCACAGTAGCACTTTTATTGGAATTGAAGTGCCTGACTTGTTAACTTCTACACAAGTAGCTGCTGTCTCAATTCAGGCTGATCACAAGGCCATTTGGAAATGAAAAAAACTGCTTTTGTTTGCAGATCTATTTTAACAAGCAGGAATCTCAAAATGCTTGGTCTTTCCTGACAGCAACAACAGCCTGTGTTTGCATTCACCAGCACAAATGCTTCTGATCTTCTTCTAGCTTTTACTTGCTTATTCATTAAACATTACACTAGCATTATGGAAGAAGCTTTTTTGTGGGTTAATTCCATTGTTCATGAATAATATTTAAAGGCCTGGACCTATGCAATGCTTTAAATGTTGAATTTCTGTTTGTTATGGAGCTGATACAAAGGTTTACAACCCCTTTCATTTTTTAGAAGGTTTTGCTCTCAACTTGCCTCTCTCTCTCAAAAGCTAGGCTTGCTCCTTTGTGTGGCAAAGATTCAAGGAATTACTGTATATTCTCATATATAATTCTAGAATTTCTAATCAAACCTCAACCACAAAAACCTTAATAAACTTATCCATAGGTCAATGTTAGTGCTGTAATGTAGCGCTTACCAAAAAAAGAAAAAGAAAAAAGGAACCATCTCTGATTAAAACACTGGCTCTTACTGTCTCCATTGCAGCACCACTTCTGACTGTTTTGAATGGAGAACAACCCATTATCTTCTGTTTGAGGGGTTGCCCAATTCAAGTCAGGGTGAAAGGTATAGAAACATAGGAATGGAGAGCCAAGATCATGAAGGGTTAGCTCTTGGATTGTGAAGTTACATTAATCTTCCCGCATAGATGTCCATACATCTATTTCTTTCTTTTTCTTCATTTTAAAATTTTGCTTTAAATACTTGTAAATTTTATTTAATCTGGAAAATGTTTAATAAAAGATAGGCTTGGTTGATCCAAAAAATGGTTCACAACTCATGTCAGATGTAGGGGAGCTGGTGGTTCAATTCTAATGTCATTTTTTAAATAAAAAAATGAAACTTTCCAAAACTTCGAAAACTTCCGAATCACTTCGTTAATGGCAGACACGTATGTGCAGTAAGAAAAAAAAATCAGCACTGGCACTGGGGAAACTTCAGGGTTTTCTCCCTCCCTCATTTTTAGACCAATCCTGATGAAACTGGCTACAATGGTAGAACACATAGACCACTGTTAGCTCACCAAATTTCATAACCTTTGACTTATCCAGGGATTTTTTTGTGAATTTTATATGCGCAAGAGATGTAGTTTCCCAAAGTACCTTAGCAAGCCAGACTCCCTGGTGCATCAATCCTAGGGGACCCTAATGGGAGGGAGGGAGGGATGAAGGAAGGAATGTCTTCAAGTTTTGGAACAACCGGGGAAAAGAAGAACCAGCTGCCCGTTGGGAAGTGAATGAGTTTAAGTTCCAAATTGCTATTGCTATAGAGCAACTGAGAGAGCACACTGCCCCCAGAACTGGGAGGTCGCAAGTTTGATCCCTGCCAGGGAAAAATGGCAAAAAGGAAAATCATGGCAAATTGTGGCAAATAATGGCAAACATTGGCAGGCAGGGCATGGGGAACCAAGACACACATTTTGCCAAAAAGGAAGGTGTGGGGAGTCATGGAGCCTCCCATTTTGTTGTGGATATGTATCTTTATTCCAGGGATGACAGAAAAAGAAAGGGTTAGGTTGCTAATTGATTTGCTGCATTCTCTGTAGACACCTTTGTAGATTAAAAAAGTTTATTTTATATTTAGATGAAGACTGCTACAGTCAGCTATTGAGCTTATAGGGGTCCTTCACCCATTTTTGCTAGTGAGCAGCAATGCAGTGTGGGAAATGTAGTTAGAGAGCAGCGCCTTGCAATGTCTTCTCTACCATTGGGGGCCTGGCCTTCACAAACTACAACAATCGCAGTGTTTAGCCATGCCCACCTCATCCCTCCTTGCCTCGCTGATGGAAAGCATGAGATTTGAACAAAAGGTAAGTGGTTCAAATTCAGATTTGCCCCTCTCATCTTTCCTGAATGGTTCAAAACTGCTTCAAAAGTCAAAAGTCAGAAGTTTTTTTTACAACTTTTATGCTTTTCCAAACAAACCTATCCAACCCTAATAAAAAGGTACATGGGCTGATCACTTGGATTTAATTTCAAATTATAGCATTTCCCCCCAAAAAGTGCATTTATACATATACTTTAGTGTATAACTTTTCTTGTTCTCTTTTTTTAATGATTCCCATCAGTTTGTGCTCAATGAATAAGTGACCATGCTATTGTTACATTCCCTATCCTGACCCCAATCTATGTATCTATATATATAAAGGAGACGTGGTCGTGCAAAGATGGTTATAGACAAAGAAACTATAAGTCGCAGAAGCACCAAACTTGGCAGCCTACTGGACCATTACACTCGCTACAGACAACAGCAAAAAAACCGGACCTACGTCCTCCCAGCACCCCAAAAACGATCCCCAAAAATTGCCAACGGAACTCCCAACCCCGGCCACCGCTGCCAGCGCGAACGTTTAGAACGTTCGCACATGGCAGCCAGAGCGCCTCCTCCGCCTCCTCAGGAAGAGCGGCGGGGGACCTGGAAGGAGGAGGGAAACCCCTCCCTCCTCCCCAGCCCCTCCCACCTCCCCCGCCACCCCTGCCACCGCGACACGCCTCCCCCCCTCCCAAGCCCCTCCCCTCCTCCCGGGCTCCCGCCTCCCGCCCGGTTCCAAAGCCTGGCGGGGCGGGGCCAGGAGGCGGGACACTCCCCCTCCCAAGCCCCTCCCCTCCTCCCGGGCTCCCGCCTCCCCGCCCGGTTCCAAAGCCTGGCGGGGCGGGGCCAGGAGGCGACACACTCCCCCCCTCCCAAGCCCCTCCCTCCTCCCGGGCTCCCGCCTCCCCCGCCCGGTTCCAAAGCCTGGCGGGGGGGGCCAGGAGGCGGGACACTCCCCCCTCCCAAGCCCCTCCCTCCTCCCGGGCTCCCGCCTCCCGCCCGGTTCCAAAGCCTGGCGGGGCGGGGCCAGGAGGCGGGACACCCCCTCCCAAGCCCCTCCCTCCTCCCGGGCTCCCGCCTCCCCGCCCGGTTCCAAAGCCTGGCGGGGCGGGGCCAGGAGGCGGACACTCCCCCCTCCCAAGCCCCTCCCCTCCTCCTCCCGGGCTCCCGCCTCCCCGCCCGGTTCCAAAGCCTGGCGGGGGCGGGGCCAGGAGGCGGGACACTCCCCCCTCCCAATCCCCACCCCCCTCCTCCCGGGCTCCCACCTCCCGCCCGGTTCCAAAGCCTGGGGGGGCGGGCCAGGAGGCGGACACTCCCCCCCAAGCCCCTCCCCCTCCTCCCGGGCTCCCGCCTCCCGCCCGGTTCCAAAGCCCTGGGGGGGGCCAGGAGGCGGGACACTCCTCCCCTCCCACGCCCCCCCCCCCTCCTCCCGGGCTCCCGCCTCCCCGCCCGATTCCAAAGCCTGGCGGGGGGTGGGGCCAGGAGGCGGGACACTCCCCCCCCAAGCCCCTCCCCCCTCCTCCCGGGCTCCCGCCTCCCCGCCCGATTCCAAAGCCGGGCGGGCGGGCCAGGAGGCGGGACACTCCCCCCTCCCAAGCCCCTCCCTCCTCCCGGGCTCCCGCCTCCCTGCCCGGTTCCAAAGCCTGGCGGGGGGCGGGGCCCGGAGGCGGGACACTCCTCCCCCTCCCAGCCCCTCCCCCCTCCTCCCGGGCTCCCGCCTCCCCGCCC
Organism: Anolis apletophallus; assembly: GCA_030556195.1. Classification (NCBI taxonomy): domain Eukaryota; kingdom Metazoa; phylum Chordata; class Lepidosauria; order Squamata; family Anolidae; genus Anolis; species Anolis apletophallus. The sequence goes on from JARBWK010000004.1 coordinate 90,391,358, forward strand.
GGTTCCAACGCCTGGCGGGGGGCGGGGCCAGGAGGCGGGACACTCCCCCCCCCTCCCAAGCCCCTCCCCCCTCCTCCCGGGCTCCCGCCTCCCCGCCCGGTTCCAAAGCCTGGCGGGGCGGGGCCAGGAGGCGGGACACTCCTCCCCCCTCCCAAGCCCCTCCCCCCTCCTCCCGGGCTCCCGCCTCCCCGCCCGGTTCCAAAGCCTGGCGGGGGCGGGGCCAGAGGCGGACACTCCTCCCCCTCCCAAGCCCCTCCCACCTCCTCCCGGGCTCCCGCCTCCCGCCCGGTTCCAAAGCCTGGCGGGGCGGGGGCCAGGAGGCGGACACTCCTCCCCCTCCCAAGCCCCTCCCACTCCCCCGGGCTCCCGCCTCCCGCCCGGTTCCAAAGCCTGGCGGGGCGGGCCAGGAGGCGGGACACTCCTCCCCCCCAAGCCCCCCTCCCTCCTCCCGGGCTCGCCGCCCCCGCCCGGTTCCAAAGCCTGGCGGGGCGGGGCCAGGAGGCGGACACTCCCCCTCCCAAGCCCCTCCCCTCCTCCCGGGCTCCCGCCTCCCCGCCCGGTTCCAAAGCCTGGCGGGGCGGGGCCAGAGGCGGGACACTCCTCCCCCTCCCAAGCCCCTCCCACCTCCTCCCGGGCTCCCGCCTCCCGCCTGGTTCCAAAGCCTGGGGGGGCGGGCCAGGAGGCGGGACATGCCTCCCCCTCCCAAGCCCCTCCCACCTCCTCCCGGGCTCCCGCCTCCCCGCCCGGTTCCAAAGCCTGGCGGGGGGCGGGGCCAGGAGGCGGGACACTCCTCCCCCCTCCCAAGCCCCTCCCCCCTCCTCCCGGGCTCCCGCCTCCCGCCGGGTTCCAAAGCCTGGCGGGGCGGGGCCAGGAGGCGGGACACTCCTCCCCCTCCCAAGCCCCTCCCACCTCCTCCCCGGGCTCCCGCCTCCCGCCCGGTTCCAAAGCCTGGCGGGGCGGGGCCAGGAGGCGGGACACTCCTCCCCCTCCCAAGCCCCTCCCACCTCCTCCCGGGCTCCCGCCTCCCGCCCGGTTCCAAAGCCTCGGGGCCAGGAGGCGGGACACTCCCCCTCCCAAGCCCCTCCCCCTCCTCCCGGGCTCCCGCCTCCCGCCCGGTTCCAAAGCCTGGCGGGCGGGGCCAGGAGGCGGGACACTCCTCCCCTCCCAAGCCCCTCCCCCCTCCCGGGCTCCCGCCTCCCGTCCGGTTCCAAAGCCTGGCGGGGGCGGGGCCAGGAGGCGGGACACTCCTCCCCCTCCCAAGCCCCTCCCACCTCCTCCCGGCCTCCCGAATCCAACTCCCAAAAGGCACAACAATTAGAAACACAAGGCAAAGTGGTAGGTTGTTTTTGTTTGATTGTTGTTGTTGTTGTTGCCTCTTCCTCCTCTTCCATTAATGACATGGTTATTCCTCCTCACCCTCTGCCAATATGACATCCTCCAGCTTCAGAAATAATTAATAGCTTCTGTACCAATTGGAGAAGTGCATCCACTCTGCTATTTATCCTAAATATTGATGTGCCATAGAATCGCAGAGTTGGATGAGACCGCAAAGGGCCATCCAGGCCAACCCCATTCATCCAGGTAGGGGACACAACCAAAGCCTTCTCAACAGATGGCCACTCAGCCTCTGCTTAAAAATCTCCAGAAAGGGAGATGCCACAGGACTCCCAGGCAGTCTATTCGATAACCATAAAGAGGTTCTTCCTAAATTTTAGGTGGAATCTCCTTTCTATATATAATCATGTATAAGTTGACCTTATGTCTCATATTTATATTGTTTCTATATTCTTATATTAATATTGTTATATCTATTATATAAATGGGTTCATGTCATGTGATGTATATCTCAAACAAAGAAACCTTACAACGCAGAAACACAATACTTTCCAACAGAAATAGGCCTCAAGCAAGGTACGTTTGTAGCAAAGAAACTTTCCCCCAAAACCTAAAAGGCCCCCAAAACAACGAGTAAAAATAAAACTACATTTACCAGCATCCTCCGGGGCAGCCAAAGACTCACCCAGCCTCTACATTCTGAACAACATGATTGGCTGCCAATAAGGGCGGATTTGCATAACTGCTGCACTGGCCAGCCAACATGAAAATCCGATCCATAATAAACTGCCAAAACAGAATAAGGAAAAGGTCTGAGCCAATCCCCAACACAAACACCCAAATCACTTCCAACCGAAAATTTACACCCCAAAAAAATCACAGACCACGCCCAAAATTGACAGTAAGGCTTCATTAACTTGATTTCCCTAACTAGCCCTCACTTACTGGGAAGCTGTTTACGCTCTAAATTGACAGTAAGACTTCATTAACTTGATTCTCCGACTAGGCCTCAGCTCATGGGACATTGTGTATGGCCTGAATTTACAGTAACCTACCTAGGCACACAGAGCCCCGATTTGTAGTACTTCAAAACCCATCATTCCCCACAGACCACTGTGGCCCAGAACCAAGACCAATAAAGACCCAACTTGGCACACCATGCCCCCCCCATGACCCACACTCCATCCAACTGCAGTTTAGAGGAGGACACACCGTGGATGATTGGACTTTCTCGCATCTCCTAAAAAAGGGCACAGCAACGCGTGCCGGGTACAGCTAGTTGAATATAAAGTTTGAAGAAACTGATCTGTGATTGATTTGTGGTTACTAACCACAAAGGAAATCTGTATGTATAGAGCAAGTTCCACGTTTTAGGATCTCCTCACTACATATAATGAGTAATTGCAAGAATGATGTGACTGAGTGAAACTCTACTGGTAGTAGAAGTGAAGCCTACATAGTTAGTGTAGAGTGGAAGATATCCCCCCCCAAGCTCCTATCTCCAAAAATGGCACAATTAAGATATTTTCCTTATTCTATCAGACAGTATTATATATACATTTTGGAGCCAGTCCTATTTTATATTTTCCTTGCTTAGAGTTGTTGAGCCTCTATTGTTTGCTATTGATCCAAAGAGGCAAGTTTGTCACAATCTGGTTTGATAAAACTCCTAGGACTTTTAGAGCTACATGGCAGGTAGATAGTCAGGAAATAAAACGCAGAGGTAAAATGATTGTAGATTATTCAGCAGGGTATATATTTGCTCTTTTAAAAGGATTTCTGGATCATTATCAAAACATTATAATGGAACGACCAATTACAGTGCTCATTCTAGTCTTGTGATATTCTAGCCAGAAGAGTGGCAGGTATCCTTGAAAGCTAGGGTGAGGAGCTCCACACTGTGAACTAGTGTAACATAGTTTGACTTCAATTCTAGGAAACAGGGTTTAAATCTCTGCTCAGCCATAAAAAAACTTCTGAGTGAATTTGGGAAAGTTGCACTCTTTCAGCATATGATGAAGCCAATGCTCAATGTAATCTGAATAAATTGGGCAATCAAACCTAAAACAGTGTCATATGTTGGAGTTGACTTGAAGGCACATAACAACAACACTGAGGATGCCTTGGCTTTCCAGATAGCCAATGACTCAAACAATCATTATTTCAAGGATGAGAAAATTATGCTCTTTGAGATGTTGCTCAACTGCAGCACCCATCATTTGTAGCCAGAATAGACAATAGTGTCTTTGTCTTACTAAGTTTTCCTGGAGTTCAAAAAAAATTGAAAGCAAATATTGCTTCACCCTGTGGACCCTGTGGAAACATCTTTTCTGCCATCAGAAACGCTGGAATTTTCCCCTCCTAACTGTTCAGTCCTTCATTTCCATTAATTTAGGTTGAAAAATAATTATTGTCTTGCATATGCCTGTGTATTTTGTTAAAATTACAAAAACATTTTTTCTTCCAATGAAAACTTTCTGAGGATTCTCATTATAAATGCATGTAAAAATATTGTGTGTGAATGGCCCTTGCATCAATCATAGTCCGAGGATGATGGTCCTCCAAGTGCAGTGTCCTGGCAGTGGGTACATAGGTGACTGTGTGTGAAGAGGCTATTCAAATGAACCGGCTGGACAGGGTGGACCCTCTTTTACTGAACCCACCACTGCCACCAATTTGTAAAGATTTCTCTTCACCGTTCAACTTTTCCTTTTAACGTGGCAGGGCAGGCTATCCCACCGCTGCCACCAATTTGTAACGATGAGGTCACTACGTATCTGACCTAATGTAAAAGGGTGTTGTATAACTTTAATTTAAGGATCCCTTAAATATGAAGAGATTAGCCACCAGATTGTGAGGACTGTTGTTGTTATCTAGGAGGGTCTGTCACCGATTATTGTGGGACTTCAAACTGTGTAACAAGACAGGTTAAAATCACCTTTCTTTCTTGCTTTTACTCTGAGGCTGGACTTTTAAAATACAGAACAGAGAGAGATTGTTGATGAAAAGAACAATAACAGTTTATTTATAGCTTGGCACAAAAGCGTGATGGATACGTTATAACTTCTTAGAGGCTCAACTCATCATGGTTACATTGGTATTGTAGAGGATACAAAGTTTAAAATGTTTGACTGTTACTATTACTCAGTTAGATCAGTATGTAACTATCTCACACACAGACCTTCTCTCCTCCTATAGGCACCTTGCCTATCTCTAGCCCTCAGGCTCTATACAAACAGACTGGCTCGCAAGCTCAGCCTACTAGAACTGTCTCTCTACAGCTCCAAAACCAGACTGCCCTCAGAACCTGCTCTCTCCTAGAGCTGGTCTGACAGTTAAACTGTCAAAATTCAAACTTCCCCAGAATTCTATTCTTGGCTGTGGCAGAAAGCTGTTGACTCCTCCCACCTCTGCCTTACAGCCATGTTACTATGGCAACTCTTCCCCAAGGTGGGCCTTCACTGAAGAAGTGCACCTTCCCTAAACATCTAAACATCTCAATACATATTCAATCCTCAATCCTATAATAAAAAATAAACACTTCTGCACACTGTGGAACCCAATTTTTGATTTGTCCCACAGTGAGGGCATCGTTTTCCAGATGGAAGGTGGTCCCGGTCAGGTTTGTCTTGATGCACCTTCCTCTTGGCACATTTCTCTCTTTTGCCCTCCATTCATGCCTCTTCAAATTCTACAGCACTGCTGGTCACTGCTGACCTCCAGCTGGAGCGCTCCTCCAGCTGGAGCTCAAGGGCCAGGGCTTCCCAGTTCTCAGTGTCTATGCCAGGGTTTTTAAGGTTGGCTTTGATCCCATCTTTAAATCTCTTTTCCTTCCCACCAACATTCAATTTTCCATTCTTGAGTTTGGATAGAACAACTGCTTTGGGAGATGGTGGTTGGTCATCCAGACAACATGGCCAGTCCAGTGGAGTTGATGGTGGAGGACCATTACTTCAATGCTGGTGGTCTTTGCTTCTTCCAACACACGGACATTTGTCCACTTGTCTTCCCAAGAGATTTGCACAATTTTTTGGAGGCAGCGCTGATGGAATCATTCCAGGAGTTGCATGTGATGTCTGTAGATAGTCCATTTCTCGCAGGTGTATAGCAGGTTTGGGAGGAAAATAGCTTTATAAGCAAGTACCTTGGTATCCCTCGCAGAGCTCAGGCGGTGTTGTATTTCAGGGTCAATGTTGACTTTTGTGGAGAGGTGGCTGCCAAGGTAGCGGAAATTAATACACAAGAGGGGACCGTGTTCCACTAAACTAAATAAACACACTAGAACAGTATGATGTGGTTCATAATAAATTAATATAATCCAATATAAATCAATATGCTTGGATTATATTGATTTATTATGAACCACATCATACTGTTCTAGTGTGTTTATTTAAGGTAGCGGAAATTGTCAACATTTTCTAATGTTACACCATTAAGCTGTATTTCTGCCATTGGAGAGAGATTGGCTGGTGACTGCTGGAAGAGCGATTTTTTGGAGGATGGTCCAGAGAGCACTGCGATTCACTGTGTCAAATGCCATGTACAGGGGTTAATTTTGTTCCCTGCATTTTTCTTGGAGCAGTCATGCAGTGAAGATTATGTTAACTTTTTCTCTGGAGGGGCGGAAGCCATTCTGGGATTCTGGGAGGGTGTCTTCTGAGAGGGGTAGAAGGCAGTTTGCAAAGATTCTTGCGTGGATTTTCCAGCGGAGGTTAGAAGGGAGATACCTCAATAATTTCCACAATCTGTTCTTTCCCTTTTTTTGAAGAGGGTGAGGATGGTGGCATCCTTGAAATCTGCTGGGGTTTTCTCAGTCACCCACACTTTTTCAATGAGCTGAGGGAGTTGTGTCACCTCAGGTCCTCCCTCTTTAAAGATTTCGGCAGGGATCCCATCAGTTCCACTGGCTTTGTTATTTTTTTGTTGGCTGATGGCATTGCTGACCTTTTCCAGATAAGGCAGTGCTGCAAGCTCATCCCTGGTGTGTTGTTGCAGGATTTGGGAGAGAACCTCTTCAGCCACATTGGAGCTGTGATTCAGGAGGCTTTGGTAGTGTTCTTTCCAACGTAGTGCAATTGATTTTTTGTCCTTCAGAAGTTTGGTTCCATCTGATGAGTGTCTAGAGGGTATATGCCATGGTTTCTTGGTTCGTATATGACCTTTGTGGCTTTGAAAAATCCCTGAGCATCATGGTGTTGGATTTCTTCAGCCTTCTTTGTCCACCAGATGTTCTTGAGTTCTCTGGTCCTTTTTTGGACCTCAGCTTTTGCACTGGTGTACGTCTTTTTCTAAGCAGCACAGTTGACATCTCTCTGCCATGTTTGGAAGGCTTTCCTTTTCTTGTCAATTAGCTGTTGGATCTCATTGACATTTTTGTCAAACCAATCTTGATGTTTCTTGGTTTGATATCCAATAGTTTATTCGCAGGCTGTGATGATGGAGGTCTTCAGTTTGTTCCAATGTTCCTCAACATTTTCAGGATGTTCTATGGGTAGATGGTCCTTTAGTGTTGTTCGGAGAAGCGCTAATTTGGAGGGCTCCTGAAGGGCTTGGGTGTTCATCTTGCACCTTGTCTTTCTTCCTTGGAGTCTGTGCTTGGGGACGTTCTTGATAGCCATCATGGATCGGATTAGCCTGTGGTCTGTCCAGCAGTCACCAGCACCTGTCATGACTCGTGAGAAGCACGTCATGGCAGTCTCTAGCACATGTGATTACATAGTATAAGAGGTGCCAATGCTTTGACTGGGGGCACTTCCATTATGTCTTGAACTTGTTTTTCTGGTAGAAGAGCATGCTGATGATGACAAGGTTGTGTTCTGCGCATTTGGTGAGAAGCAGGATGCCATTCAAGTTACTGTTTCCAATCCCGTCTTTTTCTATGGTCCCTCGATGGACTGTCACCTTGTCATGGTGAGGGGGCTTGCGTGTCCCAATGACTAGTCATATCTACAATGGAATGGAAAGATAGGAAAGTAGAATGAAATTCCAGGTTATACCTTTAAAGTAAGATATGATCCTACTATTATATCTAGCTAATAATAAGGTTGATGAGATGTTTGTTCCATTGACGTTTCATCTAAATCACTCTTAGAATGGAGTGCATTAAAAAATGGCTTCTGATTAAAAATCCTCCCTTTTCTGACCATATCAGGAGTTCCATGAAAAGAAATACACCTTTAAAAACTGTATTTCATTCAAAAAGAACAGTTTTCAAAAATGTATTCAATTGAAAAAGGACTACAAAATGTTTACGAAATCTTTAAGGAAAACCAAAACTGTTATACAACCATGGTAGAACATACTTGACAGTGGAAAAGGCAAAGCCTCAATGACATGGAGAGTAATAGTTTCATCCACTCCAACGCAATAGGCATTCTGAGGGCAGCGGCCGGGGGGGTCTGATAATGGCTACACAGTGATTACTTACAAGAGAAACAGAACTCTTTGTTCAATGTTTGGGCAACTGTATTTTCTTTCCTCTTGGCTTTACTGGCATTGCTTCATAGAACCAGTCCAGGGAATCTTTCCTGCTTAGTGTGAAATTTTGCTCAGACATGATGTCATCTCCTAACCTGCCTTAGCTGAATAAAGTAAATATGAAATATAATGACGTTATGCTAAAGATTAATTAGGTTCTAATTTTTAATTTCAGAAACTTTCTTTTCCTCCTGAAATCTTGAGTGACACCTCAGATCAAGTTTGAATTTATATTGAAATAATTACCCATGGGAATATATCCGTAAATTAAAAATATTAATATAAATGTAATTCGTGCATAAGCTGATAAATTTATTACACATGTGGCACAGTCTTTCAAAATTATTCTTAGTGATTTTTGGTGATAGAATAAATAAAAGGAGTTTTAGCCAGAATTATTAAATAGAAATCAATGAGTCTATAATGTGAACTTTAGAATCACGGACAGGTTTTTATTATTTATTTATTTTCTTTATTTTTTAAAAAATGACATTAAAGATTTCTTTGTAGTGCAATTTTATGGACTGTAGGATAATGTTCCAGGAACCATAGGAAAAGCTTATATCTCAGTCTAAGTCATGGAGCTAATTTCAGCCTGAGAATGCTAGATCTGACCTTGAATCCATGAACTTAAAAGCCTTCAAAGACAGAGCTTCCACCATACTTGGAAGCAGAGAGTTCCACTGTTGAACAGTTCTTACAGTCAGGAAGTTCTTTCTAATGCTCAAGTGGAATCTCCTTTTTTGTTATTTGAATCAATTCCTCTGAGTCCTAGTTTCTAGGGCAGCAGAAAACAAGCTTGCTTCCCTTTCCTTATGACACTTATACATGACTGTAGTACTCACAGACCGCAATTCAATCAGTACATTCTGTCAATATTAAGTCCATAGACATAGAGTTCACTGGTCACTGCCATGTCCCCTCTGGACCTTCTATTCTGAAGGTTAAACAGACCCAGGTCTTCGTAAGGTATGGTTTCCAGACCTTTGATCATTTTAATTGCCCTCCTTTAGGAATGTTTCAGCCTGTCAATATCTCTCTTGAATTGTGGTGCCCAGAATTGGAGACAGGTGAGGTCTCAAACTTGTTCATGTGTCTTGGTACAAGTGCAGCTGAAGGCACATACAGCTTTCAGATCTTCAGTCTAAATAAAGAGATTTTGAACAATGCCACAAAGACTTTGAAATAAAATAACCATGCAGAGATATTCAGGATGAGACTTCACTACACATCCATTCCTTTTTCCTATATGAGCTGTGCCTATATTGCAAACAGTTGCCTGCATAAAACTTTTATATTATTTTTTGGGTCACTTCTGAATACTTTTAATCAACATATTTGGGGGAGGGGGAGGAGAGAGAGTCATGTTAAATGTACCTTTTTGCATACAATTCTTTTGTTGTTGTTTTTTTAAATAAAAAAAATCAAATGGAGTGTCACTGGGGAAAGTGGCTAGTGACTGAAATGACAGGATTTCTTTAAGTTAAAATAAAAACTCTTAGACTTTAATAGACATGGCAAGACCAGTTCCTAACAATATTATCACTTATCACTGCAGAAAGAGAAAATGGAAAATGATACAATAGAATATTTCTGAAAATGGTAGAAGGTGTGTCTATAAAGAAATTGTTTTTTAAAATAAACTACTAAAGTGGTTATTTTAAAAGCTTCTTCCAAAGTGTGCTTTTTAGTGCATACATTAAAGAATAAGATTACAGAAATTGAAAGATTTTGATAGTTGAGCTATGAGAGTATTTTTCCCCTTCAAAACTAGTATAGCAAAGAGGATGTTATCGATTTTTTCAATATCTCAACATCTAAAGTTTACTCATTTGTAATATGTACTGCTTTTCCCCAAATGCTTTTCATTGTTGACAATTCAACAGCCTCATATTTTTATAGATTTATTCACATTCCAGTGAAGTTTCTGGTCCTATACCTCAGAAACTCTTTCCCTGCTGCTAAACTAGTTATGCATTCCAATATGCAAATTGTAACAGATACAGTGTATTTGTGCCAGCTCCTCAGGTGACATGAATGCAGACCATTGACTGGGGATTAAATCTCAATACACTTGGTGATACAAAGAATACTGAATGTATCAGCTAGCCCTATATGACACAGATGTTAGCAGCTTGCTTTAGATATTATCAGTACTGAATGAATTTATATCCTTTTGAGTTTTTCTTAATCATTTGTCTACATCCAGGAATGGCAAGAATATATCTTGATGTGTTGTTTGCAGTGTTTCTTCTGAATAAAAGTGGGAACAATAGTGCTTTATATGCCTTGGTTAAAAATCCTGACCAATAACAGAGAGCTGTAGACTTGCCCAGCATACAGGCATGTAGCTGGGGGGGGGGGATAAGGGGGCTTCACCCCCCCCCCGAAAGTCGCAGGGGGGGCCGCGAAAAGGGCTTACTGGTACATTATTTAAACTGTTATGTTTATTCATATCATGATCTGATCCCCATGCTCATTATATCCCACATTCATGGGGTTATTGGGATAACAATACAAAAGGTTTGCTAGGGTAGACCCTCTTCCACCCAGTCTCAGCCCCCGAACCAAACTCAGCCCCGAATCAAAATCCTGGCTACGGTCCTGCCGGCATATTTCAGTTTTTGGCTCCAAAGGCTAAATTTAGAGCAGAGGTTACTTACTTGTTATGTTCCAGATTTTTCTGGGCAGCAGCTCCCACCAGACCTAATTGGCAGAGCTAATGTGGGGGAATCATGGGGCTTGGAATCCAAGAACATCCAGAAGTGGTTCACCCTCTATTTGGAGGAAGGTTAGACACAAACACATAGAGACCTAACATGTTGACCTTTTTGATGTGACCGTGTTTGGTGAAAGTGCTAAGGCCAGCAATCTAAATATGTGTACATTTGATACCCTGTATTGTGTTTTATATGTGACTTTTATCTGTATTATATTTTTCTGTATCTGCCTAAGGTTTGTTAACTGACGTAAAGGCAATTGATTGATTGATTGATTGATTGAGACCTAACATGTTGACCTTTTTGATGTGATCGTGTTTGGTGAAAGGGCCATAGTGCTATGGCTCTTTGTTGTTGCACTGAGGATGGAAAGAAATCTTATTTGGACTCCACAATTTTAATCTAACTACCTCACCAGATGGTCTGATTTGCCTGATATACACTGCTTCCTCTCCACTTTCAGCATGGAGCCTATTAGACACACCGGAACTTTCAGCCAGGCCCCATGATGAAAGAGGAGAGAAAGTGTTGCACTCTGTAGTGATGGCAACACAGGACCCTTTGGGTCACCCTGGATCGGCTACTGTGCCTGGGTCATGATTAATGTGGATATATGATGCTGGACGCCCTCCTGGATTTGCCTTGACAAAACTGGACTTTTCGGTGAAACGGATTTTCTTGGCCTCATAACACGCAATGCGACTCCGTTGGCCTGATTCATTCACCTGGATGAGTACTAATTTACTCCTCCACGTCCCATTACTTTCCTTCCCCATTGGGGATTTGGAGCTCTATATGGACTCGTGATTATGAGCTATTATAATTTTTGGATATTTACTCTGATGCATATTGTGTTGATTTAACCCCTGTGTGGGATACCTATCTTTGTGTTGATTTAACCCCTGCGTGGGATATGCTTTTGATGCCCTGTGGGTTATGGATTTGATGCCCATTTGGGTCATGCAAGCTTTTCTGTGATTTCATATGCAGTACCATATTGGAAATAGATATATTTGATACTATTCATATTTGTGATTCATCATTCAACCCTTCGTGGGTATTGTTTTTTGTAACACAGGACCCTTCCCATTTTCCTTTGACAGGGTGAACTGGATGATGACACTTCCCCCCACCACCACATAGGATGAGGGTAATGGAAAGGCAGACAATGCAGGGTGTGGAGCAATGAGTTCATCACGTCCCCTGCTAGGAGCCCTAAAATTTGCCACAATGCATGAACCCATAGGCCTTTGTGATGAGGTCCTAAGATGCATTTTTGCATCTTCAGAGGCATGTTATTGTTGAGGCCTGTGAAACCTTTGAGGATAAGGATGAGAGCCTGGTGTTTCTGTGGTGGAAAGCAGAAGTGTTTTTCAAGATGATGGGAATGTTTTGGGTAGATCTGTTGTCAGGCAAACAGGCAATGATTCTCATGAGAATCAGCCAGATATTGACTCTGAAAGGAATGTGAAGGAAACAAGAGGGTTACAGATAACATTTACAAGATACCCAGTCAGAGAGCTCCTCTAGTATTTCATCAGACTACAAGAAACAGAATTCCATTTGCACAACCATGGCAATTTAAGGAACTCATCATATTTACCTTAAAACAACATCCTAGGATGCTTCTACATCATCTTCAGGATGGAGCCCCATGCCAGTCATCACACAATGCCTTGTGACTTCCAGTTGAGACTCAGCCCCCAACTGGAGTGAAACCCAACACAGGAGGCCTCTCTGGAAGGGCAACACTTTCCCTATGTGAGTTACTGAGAGGGAGCTGCGTGTAGGGTGGCAGATTTGCCCCACTGCCCCCCTCTTTTCTTGCAAAAGTCAGGTGAAGCAGGACCGTTTGGCTGACCTTTCCGATGAGGCTGAAAATGAAATATTAATGCTATTATTCTGTAATATCACTGTATATTATTCTGTAATATACCAAAAATGAGAATGTTGGCAGGTACAACTTTTCACACTTTAGCTTACACGGTTTCATCTGGAACGCCATATTTAAATCTGGCCACATTATTTGTAGTGACAAATTTATGTTCATTCATTTTTGTACTCTAACTGAAAGACAGAGTGTAGTTTAACTTTGTAACCATTCACTGATTTTTATTCTTCCAGTGGGAAGAAAATGGGTGTGGTTAATAATTGTTAGCTGGCTTTAACTGTGTGTACTTCACTCCTTTTTGCCTTTTTACTTAGATGTTCAATTAATGTGTTCCTCCAGTCATCCACTTTGTCAGCTTGATAACATTGTTGTATGACATTATGAAATTATGTAACCTGAGGGGAAATGATAGTTACGTATGTCTTATAACATAGTTCACAAAGTGACAAATATTAGAAATTTGCATAATAAATACTTATAGACTTAAAAAAAATATGTGGCCTCCAGATGTTGCAATAATTAAACTGAAAATGCATTAAGGAAAAAACAATTTGTGGGGAAAAATCAAGAAAAGCTAAAGTTATTAATTAGAAAGAAATAGTGTAGCAAACTCTCCTGGATGATTAGTGATCATTGAACGCTTCCTCATTTGGTCTTTCTGTGTGAGTGTCTCTGTGTGATAGTTGCACAGCTGATAATGAAAAAGTTATGCAAAGTTAGCCTACTTGCATGCCCAGATAAATGCAGACTTTAATTCAGATAGAGGTCTAACCTGGAATGGAGGTTCTCCCCAACCATTTTAATAATACTAGGTAATTTCTCTGCTCCAGGATTTCTCTCATTGTCCTAGTTCATACAGCAGTAGTTCATTTTATTGAACAAAGACATTAAAGAAAAGGGGAAGGAAAAACCAGTGGGTTTGAAACATGTGTTAGTCATGCCTAGCTTTCATCCAGAGCTTGGAAAGTTACTTTTTAGAAGGCATCATGAAATAATATGCTAATTAGTCCATATATAACTGAAAAGTAGTAAGATAATGCTCTTGATACCAGTTGCTTCTCATGATAGTTGTTCTCATGAAAAGTTGCAGTCTAAGTTCTCATAATGTATTACAGGAACATCTAGGAGTGAGCATATTGCACCTATCCTAAAGTTACTCCATTGGCCACCAATTAGTTTCTGGGAAAAGTACTAAGTGTTGAATGCAGGCTTTAAAGTCTGCATGATTTGGGTCCAGTTTACCTACTGGCTCACCTTCTCCCATACAATCCACCCCAAACACTGAGGTCCTTTGCTGGGCAACTACTTCAGCCTGCCACATCATAACTAGGGACCTTCATCCAGAGACCTTTTCATTGGTCACCCAAAAACTGTTGAAGATCTGCCAGAAGAGCTCCAACAGCTAAATGAGCTGTTGATTTCTTTTAAAAAAATCTAAAAACCTATCTCTTCCAACAGGCCTATGCAGCCAGGTTTTAAGCATGAATTTTAAACCCATGTCCTTTGTTTAATCTCTGTTTTGTGTATTTTAATATGTATTTTATGGAAATACATTTTTGCTCACCCATCAATGAAATAATGAGACCAAACAACTGTGTTGGAATATATATTGGCAACTTTATTGAATTGTTACCTATTTAAACTTTCTTCATGAACTGCAACCAGCTAAAAGTGCGGTTTTGAACTTGATGTTCTGTAAATTGAGGCAGCGGCCACCTCAGACCCACTCCTCAGCTGACTTGAATGAAACACCCGAGTTCCTCACATAACTCACCATTAGTCATAACTAGTGCAACTGCTGAGGAAAGCTGCATAAAGGATTCAAACTCCAAGTTGAGAGAATTCCAGGATTAGAATTCCCCCGCAACTCCAAGGCAATTTCCGTTTGCCCCCACCTCAGTTGAGTGAACTCACTGGTGGGGGTTTCCATTCCTGGCCTTCACCAAAATGGGTGCCTTAGGTGCACACCGAGATGTAAATTGTATCCCCCTATTCCCTATTTTAATGGCTCCACCTGATTTCAATTATCCATTAGCCTCAACAGTGTAGGGTTATTGTTTGGTTTTGTTTTGCTTGTGTTTTTGATTGAAGGGCAGAGAGTGCCTTGTGTAAACCACCCCGAGTCGCCTTCGGGCTGAGAGGGCCGGTATAGAAAAATGATGAATAAATAAATAAAATAAATAAATAGGGTAGGAAAAAAATCCTGTTAAAGGGAAAAAAATTCCAACCTGGCCTTGAAGTGACCCCTTGGTACACTGCTGTAGGGTGGGGGTGGACCAATGTTTGCTGCTTCAATGCTAGTTGCTGAGAGGAGCAGGTACCTGTATGTTGCAGTCCACCTTCAGAACTTGTTCTTCTTCATTGGAGTGGGCAAATAGCCCTCCCCATCCAGCGTGACCAGAAGGGAAATCCAATAATATGTATATTTGTGGTATTTTTTACAATGTTTATATGTTTTAATTATTCTGTAACCCACTTCTAGGAGAAGCAGGTAAAACTGTTGTTGTTGTTGTTGTTGTTGTTTGAAACACATCAAGATTAGTCCAAAGCAAACAAGATCACTCTGCTGACTGTTGTATTGGATCACATGACAGACACTTCTCAAGTGTCTAGGACTGTGTGATGTATTGGTGAATAATGCATGCAGATCCCAGTAAGGTGGCCTTTTGCAGTTGGCAGTTGGTAATTTTGTCAGCTTTGATTGTGTTTAAGTGGAGGCCAAGGTCTTTAGGCATTGCACCCAGTGGGCTGATCAACACTGGGACCACTTTTGCTGGCTTGTGCCAGAGTCTTTGCAGTTCGATCTTTAAATTCTCATATCATGTCAGCTTTTCCACTTGTTTCTCTTCAATCCTGCTGTCACCTGAGATTGTAACATCGACAATCCATAGTTTGTTTTTTAACACAATGGTGAGGTCAGGAGTATTGTGCTCCTTAACTCTGTCAGTCTGAATTTGGAAGCCCCAGAGTAGTTTGACGTGACTATTATTATTATATTATTATTATGATTATTTGCAAATATGTGTGTTCCAAAATCTCCCCAAAATCCAAAACATTCCTGAGCCAAAACATTATGCATTACTGAGTCTAATACTCACTAGTGCTTTCTGAGTTTTATGCAATATATACATTTTGTATTAAAACTAGGAAAAAGTAATAGTGTGGTAGATATCAATTCCTAGAGACTTAAAACTATGCTCTGACTCAATAAATTAGTTCACAAATCTTTACAACTGTTAGATGTTTTGCCAGAATGATGATTGAGTCTAAAAATTAAACTCAAGCCACATTAGACTGAGGAACTACAGTTTGTGATAGGCTGAGAACTGCAGTAATTCTTTTTGTACATTTTTACATTCCCTTTACCGTATGAAGCAATTTTCTTTAATTTTCATCTGTAAAGCTCCCCAGATGTTTTCTCTTTTGTGTGGGTGTGCAAATTTGCATTTGATGAAGTCAGCCATTGCTTACAAAAGCAACTTACAGCTACTTACAGCCCAAGTCTAAGTGTGTCTACCCAAACGTCAATCCTAAGAAGTTCAGGGGGGTTTCTCCCCAGTAAGAATATATAACACTATGCCCAAAGTGATAAAATGTTCTTTTGTCTGTTTGATAGATAGCTTTTGTAAATCAAATCTGAAACCTAAAACCAAAATAAAGTTCCCATTTGCTTTAGTGACTTCTGAAGCCTGATCTCATGCATAATTGCATGTATTTGAACTGTGCTCATTGAAATGTAGGATGATAAAAATCAGAAGAAAATAGTTCTCAGAAGTACTTGACAAGATTAACTCATAGGTGTGGGACCAGCTATAAAACCTGTATCAAGATTTTTCCTTGATTTCCTTCTTCCACAATTTATTTGGTTCATCTTTTTTTCTTTCTTTGGGACAAAATTCATAAAATTTACACATTTTTGGTCTCCGTAGTCAGTCATATCTAGAATAAAAGTTTTTGAATCCAGTATTGAATGGGAAAAGGGTCTAATTAAGCATACCTTCCAACAATCCCAGTTTGGTAGGGATAATCCCAATTAATCCCCTGCCATGCCTCTTTTTCAGTTGCTTATGAAATGCATCACTTTCTTTCATCTCTTTCTTATTTCCCTTTTATTCTCAGTTTATTTCCATTGCTACAGATTGAGTTCAAAGGGCAAAAGTAGTTTTCACGTAACTCAGGAGGGAATTTTACTTCTCCCTCTAGGCTTAGGAAAAAGCAAATTGCTGCAGCCCCTTATGTCTTATATGTTCTTCTTCACTAATGCTGTTTGCCATCTTGCTCAAACGCTGATGTTGCTTTGTTATATTTGCTATATTCCCATTTTCATTTGCGAAATGTTAGAGGGTATGCCTTACTTGGAACTGCCAATGGGATTTTGGAATGCATTTTTTTCAGATTGGACACAGTGATTTAAAACATCTCTCTCCTAACTAAAGCACATTTAAGAGGCATCTTGAGTGTGTTATAAATGTGTTTATTTTTCTACCTGTACTTTTGAAATATGCACTTTTGGAGTTGGGGATTCACAGCTGTTCCCCAACATCAAAATTATGGAATATGAATTACATTTGATTTACAAAGTTGCCATTTTTAATGAATGGAGAACTAGTATATGTAATTTAATGGATTTGTTTAATGACTTTATTGTTTTTAACTATGTTTTTATATATATATATTTCTGTGTTTAATTGCATTTGAACATTTGAACATTTATATGCATTGTGTTTTAATTTACCTTAATTTTAGTGTTAGCTGCTTTGAGTCCATTTTGGTAGAGAAAAAGAGGGGCACATGTATAAATATAAATACAGCAGCAGCAGCAGCAATAACAACTTTCAAGAAGGGAAAGACTTTCAAAACCAACAGGTCACATCTATTACCTTAATTTCCCTTCTTCACTACTTGGTATTTTAATCAAAGAGACAAATATAAAACATGCATTTTCTATGCAGTTGCTTGCCTGCTCATATGAGGGATAAAACTGTGTGTTTGGTGTGGGGGGAAGAGAGTTGCCCCCAATATTTGCAGGTGTGCCTACAAAGACCTTTACTTATACAGACCAACATTTTGAAAAGGGTTTCTGAGTGTGCTCAGCTGGCTAGGTTTAGATGCATTTCCACAGTTGGAATCCTGATAAGGCAGTGCTATGAACTGAAAAGAAACATTTCAGTGTTTTCATCTCACTGCATGCAGAAACTTGTTCTGAACTTTCCCCTGAATTCAGAAAGGTTTTTCTGGATGTTATAGATTGGGCTTAAATACTCAATTTTCTTACACAGTTTTAGCCTTCACATAAGCAGACAACCATCTGTGTAGGACTTGTGCTTTATATAATAGGTAGTCTGTCCTTTCTTTTTGTTAATTGCAACCATTTCCTTTTTTCTCCTTCGACAGTATCTTATCGTAGCAAAAGGAAAATATTGATTGCCCAATGGTAGAATGTGCAGATGATCCTATAACACCTGATAAATGGAACATTGGACTGGTGCAATGGGTTCTTTCTCTGTGATGTTACTGTAAATGATCATTTGAACAAAATTCTACCCTCTTTGGGCAAAACTATTTCTGTTCTATTTCAAAAATATTGGTGGACGTGGAGGATCAGAGCTATTACTAGTGAAAGCATGGCAAAGCCCAGCAAGTTAAAAATGGAGTTTAGCAGCATAATGGTGAAGATAACATGGAATGCAACAGAATCTGGAAACTTGTCTGTTTAAAATAATTTGACAGCAGTATTCAGAGGCATTGTTAAGTAAAGAGAGGAATCGGGAGCTGATCGTACCTTCTAGTCCTCTCTCACTTATTTTCATTCACTCTCATTTCTCATCAGATTTTTAGTGTTTCCTGTAGGTGCCCATTATCTTACTCATCACACATAGGCAATAAGTCTCTGCCCCCAGATTTTTTTCTTCATGCAACTCTGTCAGAACCCCTTTCCATGGGATGCAATAGTTCTGCATCTAAACCTATTGGACCCTTGAAACAGGGATGCTGTTTTAAAATATTACTTCTATTGGATACAATACTTCTGCATCAAAACTATTGGACCTTTGAGACAGGGTGCTGTTTTAAACCACTTCTTTCCATAGGAAGGAGAAATCATACATTTCTTATAATCCAAGATGGCGACTGCTGTGGAGCTCCCTTTGGGTGAGCTCTGGCATGGCCTCTTTGACTCTCCTGATACACCAGGCCGATCTCGCCGCTCCCCCCTTGAGGAGACGGCGGTTGATCGCCAGACTCAGAGGGGCTCCCTTGGTGACCCACAGACCCCGGAGGACTCAATCTGGCTGGGGAAAAGATCGGACCTGCCCCCGGAGCTACTGAGGACGCCCAGGCCGCCCAGGACGCCCGGGAATGGCTGGACCATCCGGCCAATCACGGCCTCAGGTGCTCACTTTCTGAGAAGGTTCAGTGGGAGATCGCTGTGTAAGAACCTGCCTCCCCCATTCCTAACACCATCCCCGAAGACAAAACCCCCAGTCGGCTCGAGGCCCCAGACCCTTGAGGTGTGTGATGCCCCACGAAGCAGCTCCCCATGGAGGGCAGCGCGAGGTGGCCAGGACTCCACCGCCGACCAACTTGACCCCTATACCTACTCAATACTGCTGGTAGAATACACCAAACTCATGGCCCATGTCCGGGAGTTTGGGAATAGATTTCGTGGCCTACTAGACTCACTAGGGATCCCTACAGCCCAGTTCCCTATTTTGGGTCTGGGGTCAAACAGGTGATCCCCTCTGTCCTCCCCCTGCTGACCAAGAGTTTACATGGGACCGATCGTGGGACTTTCCCTCCAGCACCCTGGAGGTTGACCGAGAACCACCGGGCCCAAATACTGAAGAATGGCCAGCATGCCCCCGGGGACCCGTTCCAGCTGCCGAAGATGCACTAGCTGCTGTGGAGGACGATGCCCCCACGGTGACATCGGCCGCAGCTGAGCGAGATGATTTCCGCTCCATCCACCCACCCTTCACTGAAGCTCCAGCTAACGGCCCCGAGGACTTACCGTGGGCTGTCGGAGGGCCGTCGGCCCTGGTGGACATGCAGACCGCTGAGTTCGACATCGAGGCTGTCCTGCCCCCCCCCGAGGTGCAGCCAGACGCCGGCGCCGTGTGGGGAAGAGTTGGGGGAGCATCCTGGAGGAGGTGAGGCCCAACATGGCGGATGTCCTTGGCGACGCCCACCTTCCCCATGTGCTTGATCC
The DNA here is from genome assembly GCA_030556195.1 of Anolis apletophallus. NCBI lineage: Eukaryota > Metazoa > Chordata > Lepidosauria > Squamata > Anolidae > Anolis > Anolis apletophallus. The sequence goes on from JARBWK010000004.1 coordinate 90,410,988, forward strand.
CAAGGAAGAAGCAGGACCTGGAAGCAGCAGGCCGCCGGATGCCCCGGAAGCCCCGGAAGTCCCGCCCCTGGAGGACACTTACCCGGAGGACACCATACCATCCCACGTGTCAGGACCCGAGGAGGAAGAGGCAGCACCCGGATGCAGTGCTCTGCCGGAAGTCCCAGAGGTCCCGCCCCAGGAGGACTCTTCCTCCACCGGTGGGCTGGGCAAGACGAGGCACAGCCGCCGGAGGAGGAGACGGCGCCGGAACCGAAGAAGAGGCGAATTCCCCATTCCACGTACCATGGACTCCGGACTGGACCCATCCCCCTACCGGAGAGCCCAAAGGAACCGGGACACTAAGGCCGGGACTTTGGCTGGCTCACTGGTAGGTGGGCCCCCAGAAGCAAGGACTCTAAGACCCCGGAGGACGTTCCCTTCCAGGACGTTCTGGAGCGCCGGCTATAGGCTGGCACAGCTCCATAGGACACGCCAGACCATCGCGAAAGTCGACTTGGACACTGAGCAACCAGATCGGGGCCTTAAAGACGGACCCCTTTGGGGGAGACGTCGGCCCCTGCTCCCTTGCTTGCGTCTTAGCGCCAGCGATTCTGCTGCCCCCCCCCCGCCTACCTTCTTTTGATGGCGGGGTGGTGTTCCAGTAGGTACCGCTGCTGACCTCTTTCCCTCCCCCTCCCTTCCCTTATCCTTGTGTTCTTCCCCACGTCTTTTGTATTGTCCTGTTTGTGCTGCCACTGGGCACACAAACCTGTGTAAACCGCTCTGAGTGACAGAGAGAGCGGTATATCAAATCGAATAAATAAATAAATAAATAAATAAATAAAACAGGGATGACAGCTCTCTGCTAAGTACAATATTATAATTGGAACAATATCAGTCATTAATAATTTCAAAAAAGAAATTTGTGAAGGGAAGGAGTCTTATGTGAAGAGGGATGACAGCTCACTGCTAAGGACTACCCATCGGAACAGAACAGAAACTATCAGGGATCCTAACACATTTTGTTTTGAGCAAAAATAATGGGTCCTTAGCACTATTTTGGCTAAATTCACAATTTATTCCCATGATTACAGGTCTTCCCAAATTCATGATTGCTCTGTAGTTCTTTGACAATGGGGCAGGAGCGATGACAAGAAGTCATCTGATGGCAGCCCTGACTCCCAGTAAATTTATGGTGGCTGCCCGTAAAATGGGAGGAGGGGACTATAAGTGTGATGAGGGGGCAAGTTATCATTACAGTTGTTTTCTGATAAATACTTCCTCTTTATTCAAGTGAAACAAGTAGTTACCCTTTTTGTTTTTTAATTAAGAAAATACCTAATTCATCAAACAACACAGCAATCTGACCTGAAATTAAATATTATTCATCCCAATTGGAACCCCATGCAGTCATCATCCCTCTACATATCCAAATATACCATTATTACACCAGTATATTTTTCCAGAACAGTTATGAAAGGACACACTTCACCAGAGGTTCCCAAATTGTTCTGTGAGTTGGAAGAGACCTCTTGGGCTCTCAGTCTAACCACCTGCCAAGAAGCAGGAAAATCACATACAAAGCACTTAGAGTCTGCCGCCATCTGAACTCATATTCTAATTGTTGTACATTACTCATAAGATTATCCCAAAACTTTTTATAGGCGTGGTACACATTTAAGCATAACTTTTCAAAGTACCAGTTAGGCAGGTGCTGAGCAAGCTTCTACTGTTCATTTTAGGAAATTTGCTAATAAGTATAAGTAAGTGGGTGGCTAGAAAAGAGAAGAAGGAAAGGTTTTTACCTTCTCCTTTGGGGGGAGGGGTGTGTGAAATGCATTAATTTGATGGCTATCTGGTGGAAATTAAGTGATAATTCGACTAGAATAGTATTTTTAATATAATATTATTACCACTATTCATAGAGGTGCTTTGCTGCTTTATGACCAAAAATATGGTATAGAGCTGTGAGAAAATCGCAAGCTGAACCAAACTATAATGTTGGAACTGAAAGGCTAATTAATTATGCTCCGGCCAATACCTCCCAATTCCAGCAGGACCACTTGTACATTCCCTGCACTGAAAAGAACTTCCCCGTTTTCTGCTTTATTACAGACATTTAATAAGCCTCTTTGTTACAGGATTTATCTTTCTTGTTTGGATGGGAGTAATGCAACTCTTCCTTTGTTTGATGTTTTTGGAATGGGTTTGACCACCACTCACCAGGTATTTGAGATGACAAAATGCCAGCATTATAAGCCATTGCTTTTTGATTTATGGAGCATCTTCAGGTTGTTTTGTGGGAACCAAGCATGCTTCATTGGCACTGAGGTAGCATAAACTGCCAGCAAGCATTTTAAGGATCACAGCTGTAGAGATGAGAGAAGTCCACATGTGTAGAATATGCAGGGCACTGCAGGATCAGTTCTCAAGAGCTGGCAAGAGACCAGAAAGCCAGTGACTTGACAGCTTTAGATCTTTAGATCTTGCAAATTAAAAATGAATTAGTCTTTCCAAGTATTATGTTTTTTCCAAAAACTTTGAATGATGATGTACATTTTCTTCAAATATTGGATGATGTAAAAAGCATTACATATCCAACAGCCTATGGCTCTTTTGTTGACTTCAAAGTTTTACTTTAGGCTGTTAAACACATTCTACCTCATACACTTCAATCGTGTTTTGATTTTGCATGGATTAAATCTCCTTTTAAATTTTGTGAATGAATATTGAGGGTTCATGAGGTTGCTATAAATTGACAGGCATCTTGAAGGCACATACAGACACACAAAAATATTATGGAGTCATGTAAATCCTACAATTATTCTCTATTAGGGCTAGTGAACAAGTCGTTGCCTTCCATTGTCTTGGTTTATAGTTTGCTCTCTTTTCTTCAATGAGCAGTGTTTACTACAGGTGTGCAAAATGGCAGAAATGTGCTTCAATTTCGTTTTGAAATTTGGATCCTCCGCATTTCATTTTAGGAAGATTCAGATGGGGGCGTTTTGATTCGTAATTCAAAATCCAGAGTTTTGATAATGTTTCAGTAAGATTTGGTCCATTAGTGCCAATGGGGAAATATGTGAAACTCATTTCTCAATCATTTTTATGGCTATCAAGATTAAACTTTCCACACTTGTAGGTCACATGTATGAGTGTTAGCTTGCCAACATGTTTTGGGACATTTCAGTCACCTGATGATTTTTAGGAATTTTAAAACATTTTTACAAATATTTTTTTTAAAATGAAAGCAAAAGAGGTATTCCCGTGAATATCTACATTGTGACAGAACATGAGCAGGACATCATTCCTGCAAAGTTTCAAAATGATCTGGTCATCCACCGATTATTAGAAAACATTTCCAATTTAAGCACCTTAGGCAGTCACACTCTCAGTTTCAGAGACTAGAAAAATTAAAGTCTGTTTTTGGATATCAGGCTGAAACTTGCTACACTTGTAGGCCACATTTATGACTCCAAGGTTGCCAGGTTTTGGAAAAATCCACTCATCCACTGTATTTAGGACATTTTCAAAGTTTTTACATATATGCATACATTATAATATTGTAACTGCTATTCATAGTATTAGACCTAGAGTTATCAATGAAAACTTGAGCTAGTTTAATCTCCTGTTTAGGATTCAGCAAGAATTTTATGCTAATGTGTAATTTATTTATTTTTTTAAAAAAGCTAATTTTGTTTTTTCAGTCAAAGTCAATGGAGGTTAATGGTGATCCAAATACTGAACCTTAGTTCAAATTTGGGACCTGGACCAGAGATTATCTACTCTGAACGGGGGCCAAATCCAAATGACCAGATTGTGCTGTGAACCTGAATCAACCCATCTGAAGGGCCTCCAATTGTGGAAGGCTGCATTTAGAAATCTGTTTCTTTCTTATCTGGAACATCAGAAGCCAGAACTGAAAGAACATAAAACCTCCAATTTCTGCTCTGTGTGGTTGGTGCATATTTCAGACTTTCTATCCAAATGATGACTGATCTTTCCTTGGATACACACAAGCCGAAGTTTTCCAGTTGGAAAGCCATTTAGGGTTTGTGGTCTTCCATTTCTGGAAGTTCCTTTCTTCACTTGTTTGCTTTGGCTTTAGGTGTGAGAGAACTGCACCACATGTGGGTTTGGCAGGCTTAAGCACTAGCTCCCTTTGCTCAGGAGAACTTGTATTTCTATTTACTGCAGCAGCATGGGACGTTCCGAAAGCTTCTTCCTCCAGCTGAAACTTTGTCCTGCACTACTTTAGCCATTGCTTCATATTTTACAGATCATATTTCCTTCCTTCTGCTTCAATCTTGAATGTTAAAACTTATAATACAGAACTGAAAATACACTGGCTGACTGTTATTCTGACCTCTGATTGATCTCGAGCTTAGGTGCAAAGCTTGGAAAGTTACAATTATAGTTCCAAGGACTGAAAATGTTGTTTTTTTTCCAGATCATCTTTCTCCCTTCTTTCTGCCTCCTTGAGTGGGGTATTGCTGACAGTGACATAAAAACGACTGATCAGTGCAGATCCCTATTCTCTTTTGTGAGATTATCTTGCTGGGACAGTTGCACAATTTAGTGAGTTTGTTTCTGAGTCTATCATGTTAGTATTGCCTTAAAGTGATAATTAAATTAGAGTCAGAATATCATTAATATCTGACTGTGGGTGTTCCATGAATGAGCAATTCACCTTCGTAAGTCAAAATCAGAGCAGTGCCTCAGGCTACAGATTTTGGATCTTATGAAAAAGACTGTAAATTATTATTTATTTCAGGTACTGATTTATTGCCAAGGATGGAGAGACAAAACTGTTGGATTTTTCTTTCAACATTAAAATAATGTCATTTCCTCAGAGCATCACATTTTTACTTGGGTGAATGGTGAGCTCTATTTTCTCCTTTGTTTCAAACAGCAAAATACATTTTGTCAGATCTGGGTGAAAGTCTGAGTGGGCTCAAATACTGAGTCAGTAAAAGCTGCACAATTGTTAAAGCTGAAGTGAATTCAGGTGCAAGATTTCCCTCTTGAGAGCTCTAGTGACATCCCAGAAATGCTGCTTAATTCGAGTGTTTGTGCTTCCACTTATTTTTTTTTCTGCTTGAGAAATAAAGGATATATAGACAATCCCCAAGTTACAAGCATGAACTATGGTTCATAGTTACAAATGGGGATTAGACAACAGGAAGTGAGAAAAATCTATCCCTCTGAAAGAAAACTCACTCCTGAAAAAGTTATCATGTGGAAAAGGGTCTCCACTGAATCAATCCTTGTTTCTACAACAAACCCAATTTTCACAATTTAATTATCACAGTGACAGAAAATGGGGTGAAATCTTCTGAACAGTGGCACAGGCAGGAAAACAAACTTCACAAGGGTGTGAATCTTTCCCTATGCTATCCAAAGCTTAGAAATATGTTTTACAAAATGTAAATGTTCTGACTTACATACAAATTCAACTTAAGAACAAGCCTACAGGATCTATCTTGTTTATAATTTGGGGACTATCTGTATATAAAAGGCACTATGACTTGTAATGCAATATTATTCAAAGGATCCAAAACTGAACTAGATAATGCTTCTTATTTATAGGGGACACAAAGAGTCCATTGCAAAATCCCTCATGGATAAATCATGGATCATGGACTCTACTAGTTAGAAGGAGAAGGAACCTAGTCCAATCTATATGCTGAATGCAGGAAATCCATCGACAGCAATTCCAAGAAATGACTATCCTTCCCTTTCCCCCCCAAAGGTATTCTTTTAATTGTTGTACTCCTGTTACTATTAAAATATTTTCTGTAACTCTCAAACATAGCCACAGACTTGATCCTGCTTTTTATGACAAGACTACAGCAACTTTATAGAGGTAGGTGTGTATATGTATGTGCACTTATCATAACTACATTTCAAAGATGCTTCTTTGTTGATGTCTGTCAGCTGTGATTTCCTCCATGATGAAATAATGTCCATTTTACACAGGTATAGCTCATAACATCCCCTACAAACACTGTGAAGATTGCAACTAAATGAAACTTATTTTGAAGAATTATGAAACTTCAATGAATTTCGTTGTTAGACTCAGATCTTTTTTTCAAGATATCCCATTGTGTACACATGCACAAATACAGGTTATCCAAAATCCCCCCTCCTCCCCAATCCAAAACCTAAATAACTTTTGGTCTCAAGCATTTCAGATAAGCACCTTGCATTGGCTTTTTAGGTTTAACATGTTGCCACATTATTATTATTTACTAGCTGTACCTGTGCACGCGTTGCTGTGCCATGTCTCTCTCCCTCTCTCTCCCTCTCTCTCATCTCTCTCTGTCTCTCTCTCTCTATTTCTCTCTCTATTTCTCTCTCTCTCACTCTCTCTCTCTATTTCTCTCGCTCACTCTCTCTCTGTCTCTCTCACTCTCTCTATTTCTCTATCTCTCTCACTCTGTCTCTCTCTCTCTCTCTCTCTCTGTCTCTCTCTCTATTTCTCTCACTCTCTCTATTTCTCTCTCTCTCTCTCTGTCTCTCTCTGTCTCTATTTCTCTCTCTATCTCTCTCACTCTGTCTCTCTCTGTCTCTCTCTCTCTGTGTCTCTCTCTCTATTTCTCTCACTCTCTCTATTTCTCTCTCTCTCACTCTGTCTCTCTCTGTCTCTATTTCTCTCTCTATCTCTCTCACTCTGTCTCTCTCTCTATTTCTCTCTCTCACTCTAACTCTGTCTCTCTCTGTCTCTCTCTATTTCTCTCTCTATTTCTCTCTCACTCTGTCTCTCTATTTCTCTCTATCTCTCTCACTCTGTCTCTCTCTATTTCTCTCTCACACTCTGTCTCTCTCTGTCTCTCTCTATTTCTCTCTCTCTATTTCTCTCTCACTCTGTCTCTCTATTTCTCTCTATCTCTCTCACTCTGTCTCTCTCTCTATTTCTCTCTCACACTCTGTCTCTCTCTGTCTCTCTCTATTTCTCTCTCTCTCTAACTGTCTCTCTCTGTATTTCTCTATCTCTCACTCTGTCTCTCTCTATTTCTCTCTCACACACTCTGTATCTCTGTCTCTCTCTCTATTTCTCTCTCTCACTATGTCTCTCTCTGTCTCTCTATCTCTCTCACTCTATCTTTCTCTCTGTCTCACTCTCTCTCTGTCTCTCTCTATTTCTCTCTCTCACTCACTCTGTCTCTGTCTCTCTATCTCTCTCACTCTCTCTCTATCTTTCTCTCTCTCTCTCTCTCTCTCTCTCTCTCTCTCTCTCTCTATTTCAATCTCTCTATCTCTCACTCTGTCTCTCTCTTTCTTTCTCTCTCTCTTCCTCCCTCCCTTCTCGGGCGCCCCATCACCACGATGGGGAGGCGGCGATGGGGCGCCTGGAGAGGAGGAAGGTGGGCAGCTCTGCCCAGGCCTTTCCTTCCCTCCCCTCCCGGGCGCCCCATCGCTGCCCTCGGGAGGCGGCGATGGGGCGCCTGGAGAGGAGGAAGGTGGGCAGCTCTGCCCAGGCCTTTCCTTCCCTCCCTTCCCGGGCGCCCCATCGCTGCCATCGGGAGGCGGCGATGGGGCGCCTTGAGAGGAGGAAGGTGGGCAGCTCTGCCCAGGCCTTTCCTTCCCTCCCTCCCTTCCCGGGCGCCCCATCGCTGCCATCGGGGAGGCGGCGATGGGGCGCCTGGAGAGGAGGAAGGTGGGCAGCTCTGTCCAGGCCTTTCCTTCCCTCCCTCCCTTCCCGGGCGCTTCATCGCTGCCATCGGGGAGGCGGCGATGGGGCGCCTGGAGAGGAGGAAGGTGGGCAGCTCTGTCCAGGCCTTTCCCTCCCTCCCTTCCCATGTGCCTGCGCGAACGTTCTAAACGTTTGCGCTGGCAGCAGAGCGGCCTGGGAGGGAGTTTCGTTGCCAGTTTAAGGGGGTCCGTGTTTTGGGGTGTTGCGAGGTACGTAGGGCCGTTTTTTTTGGTGCTGTCTGTACCTCGTTCTATGGTTAGCAAGGCTGCCGAGTTTGGTGGTTTTGGGATGTTTAGTTTCGTTGTCTATATACGACATTCCACGGACTGAACAAAAATATATATGGAGATTATACCACATTTATACCCCACCCTTCTCACTCCAATGGGTGACACAGGGCAGCTGACAAACCATGGCATACAATGCCACATTACACATCTATACACATAATAAAAGTGAAAAGTGTGCATGCATGTAGGTGGCAGAAGTGTCCATTACACAGACATCCTCCCACCTCTACAAATAGGTTACAGTTCCAAGTGCTGAGAAGCTTCCAAAGGCACTCCCTCAACTGACATTGCAGTTTATAGCAAGTCAACTACACACTAGCAATGCTTTAAGGGTATGACAATATTGCAACACACGTATATGAATGTATCAAAAATATACAGTATATTATAAGAACATAAGAACATAAGAAGAGCCATGCTGAATCGAGCCTCAGCCCATCTAGTCCAGCATTCTGTGTCACACAGTGGCCCACTAGTTGTACACAGGGATCTCTAGCAGAAAGGAGGGCAAACCTCACCTGCTCCCCGACCCCCACAACCAGTACCCGGGGAAATCCTGCCTGCCTCCATCAAAACAGAGGTGGCACTTGGATGTCCATTTCAGTAGCTACTGATTCCCTTGGTATCCATGAATCTGTCTAATCCTGCCTTGAAGCTGTCCAGGCTGACTGCTGTCACAACCTCCTCTGGAAGTGAGTTCCATAACCCAATGACCCTCTGGGTGAAGAAATATTTCCCTTTATTAGTCCTAACTTTCCTACCTTGAGCTTTAGGGAGTGCCCCCTAGTCCTAGTGTTGTGTGACAGAGAAAATATTTTTTCTCTATTCACCTTTTCTATCCCATGCATGATTTTATACACCTCGATCAAGTCATCTCTTAAATGCCGTCTTTCAAGGCTGAAAAGACCAAGGCGTTGCAACCTGATTTCGTAAGGGAGCTGCTCCATCCCTTGGATCATTCTTGTTGCCCTTTTCTGTACCTTTTCCAGTTCCGTTATATCCTTCTTGAGGTGCGGTGACCAGAATTGTACACAGTACTCCAGATGTGGCCTCACCATAGATTTGTAGAGAGGCAATACAACATTTGCCGACCTATTTTCGATTCCCTTCCTGATCATGCCAAGCATAGAATTTGCTTTTTTTACTGCTGCTGCGCACTGGGCTGACATCTTCATTGAGCTGTCCACCAAAACCCCAAGATCTCTTTCCTGGTTTGTCTCGGAAAGCTTTGACCCCATCAATTGGTAGGTGTAGTTGGGGTTCTTTGCCCCGATGTGCATGACTTTACACTTGTTTAGGTTAAAATGCATTTGCCACTTTGTTGCCCATTCACTCAATTTTGAGAGATCTTTCTGGAGTTCTTTACAATCAGTTTCATTTTTAACTACCCTGAACAATTTAGTGTCGTCTGCAAACTTTGCTACCTCAGAATTTACTCCTACATCCAGGTCATTAATGAATAAATTAAAAAGTAACGGACCCAAAACTGAACCTTGGGGTACACCACTTCTCACCTCTTTCCACCCAGAGAAGTGTCCGTTTATTACCACCCTTTGTTTCCTACAGTTTAGCCAGGTTCCAATCCAGGACAAGACCTGTCCTCTGATTCCATGGCTGAAGAGCTTATTTAGGAGCCTTTGGTGAGGGACTTTGTCAAAAGCCTTTTGAAAGTCAAGGTAAACAATATCGACTGGGTCCCTTTTTATGTGTTTATTTACACCCTCAAAGAATTCTAACAAGTTAGTAAGACATGATTTGCCTTTGCAGAAACCATGTTGATTTTCCTTCAGCAATGCCTGTTCTTCTATGTGCTTAGTAATTTTTCTTTAATAATGGTTTCCATCACTTTGCCTATAGCCGCTCGGCAATCTCCTTGTCTTCACTTATGGTCCCATTCTTACCATTTTTCGTCAAGTGGCCCAACTGTTTTTCTAGTTGGGTTTCTACTTGATGTACTTAAAGAAGTTTTTGCTATTTTTTTAATATTCTTAGCTATATGTGCCTCAAAATCTCTCTTGGCTTTCCTGACTGTTGCTTTGCATTTAGTTTGCCAGAGCTTGTGTTCCTTTTGTTCTCCTCAGTAGGAAGAGCCTTCCATTTCTTAAATGAGTTTTTCTTCTTTCCAATCACATCTTTTACTTCATTTGTAAGCCATGCCGATGTCCTCTTGGACTTTCCCGGCCTCTTTCTTATTTTAGGAATGCATTTTAGTTCGGCTTGTTTTAAAGTATTTTTAAACAGTTTCCAAGCATTTTGAGGGATTTGATTTTTTTTTACTGTTCCTTTTAGTTTGTTCTTTACTATTTTTCTCATTTTGGTGAAATTCCCTTTTGAAAATTTAAGGTCTCTGTGTTAGTTTTCACTGACAGTTTGCTATCCAAACTTAAGTTGAAGGTTATTGTGTTGTGGTCACTGGTACCTATGGGCTCAGTTACAAGGACATCTTGAACGAGATCTTGTTCATTAGTTAGCACCAAGTCCAGGATCCCCTTTCCCCTGGTTGGTTCCATGACCATCTGCTCAAGGGAATAATCAGCTAGCATGTCGAGGAACCGTATCTCTCTTTCATGCGTAGAACAAGAATTTAGCCAATCTATTCGGGGATAGTTGAAGTCCCCCATTATGACTAATTTATTGCTTTTTGAGGCCTGTTTAATTTCATTTTCCAGATAGCAGTCTGCCTCTGGAGTTTGGTTGGGAGGGCGATAGCAGATCCCTAATGCTAGATTAGTTTTTTGTCCTGGGATTTTTACCCACAATGTTTCTGTAGGTGAGTTTGAATTTTCTTGAAGTTCTAATTCATGAGATTCTAGCTCTTCATTTATGTACAAGGCCACACCGCCACCGTTTTTCCCTCTCCTGTCTTTCCTGTACAGTTTATAACCTGGAATTTTTGTGTCCCAATTGTCAATGCTTGCTCAAACAAACATCGTGAATCTACAACATAATATCAATAATGCATCAATTTTCTACATAAATGTATATCAATATACACACATCAAGCCTCTAGGAGTCCTATATCTTGAGTTTCACCCAAGATATAGGACTGCTGCTCTTTGTTGTTAAGTTTGGACATAATTCCTTCTATTGGTCAGATTTCAGTGAAGCTGGTACATAAAGGGACTCCAGGGTGGTCCATATAAATCAATTATAGTTGTGGAAATTACAGAGGAAATCTCCTTAGTTCACTCTAATCAGATGTAAACTGTAAGCTTGATGTGGTAACAGTTTCAAGTAAAGGTGAAGGTTCTTCTAGGGTGTAATATCCCTTATTGTTCCACCTCCGCAGTGGGAACAAATAATACAAAACAGCCGACGGAAAATCTCATAGTATGGAATTCCTTCCGTTTCATTCCATAAGAAACTTTTTCAAGGTTGAGTGATGAATATGAAGAACTTTGCCTTCATTCTTATATATATATACAATTATTTTTAAAGGATGTGGGAGATTCATTCTATAGAGAAAACATAACATCTAACAATTACTATATACCCAACTGGGCAACCTGCAAAACAGCAATGTATCCTAATGTATTTCTCAGGTAAGTTTAAATAGATATAATCCAGAATATTGGGTGAAACTCAGGATATAGGACTCGTAGAGGCTTGATGTGTGTATATTGATATACATTTATGTTGAACATTGATGCATTATTGATATTGATGTTGTAGATTCATGATGTTTGTTTGAGCACCCATTGATAATATATATTTTGATACATTCATATACGTGTGTTGCAATATTGTCATACCCTTATCGCCTTGCTAGTGTGTCACCGTTCTATATGCAGCAATCCCAGTGTGAGTTAGGTTATAGCAAGTGCCATGAACATGTAGCCCAAACACTACCAATGTCCTTTCCAAACACTGTGGCCCACCACCCAAGGAATGCATTCATTCGGGGAGAATTTCATCTGAGATTTGATGTGTTTCCTCCACCACAGGCAGGCATCCCAGGGTTCCTTGTGTAGAATTTGTATGACCCTGCCCACTGCATCTCCCTTAACCCTTTCCTACCCTTTCCTATGGCACATGGCAAATACAGAGGAACTGATCAACAACTGAACAGACTGGAGGGGTTTGGGGGACTGAGGCCAACTGTAAATACTGGCAGGATTTGGGGGTGACTGTCCTTGGCATATGGCAGTTGTAGTTCACCCTTACCCAGAGAGCACTGAGCTCAGCCAACAACAGATCTGGACCAAATTTGGCACAAACACCCAACATGGCCAACTGTGCATATGGGCCTAGTTTGGGGAGGACTGACTTACAATTCTGGGAATTGTAGTTCACCCACATTGCTACGTATTTTCTAATGGGAGCATTCATAAAAACGAAATCAAAAACTGGCTTTTTCCTAATAAATAGTGTTACTAATTAACTACATGATATTACCTAACACCCCAAAACAAACAATGCCTTTTTCAAATAACCCGGGCACCACCAGGTACCCAAGCTAGTATAATAATAAACATGGCATATCAATTAAACAATTCAAATATAAATACAATAAAAGTAAACATTCAATCCCAACAAATATATGTTATGTGTGTGTAGACGATACTTGTGTAAATTGGGGTATATATATTTCTTTCTGCCTCCCACTGTAATTGCTTCATTTGTTTTTATATGTCTAACAGGTGTTTTTTGTAAAAGTTTGTCTTGCCTCTTCTATGGGGTTTTAAAATATATGTAATAGTACAGTAGTCAAAGGAAAAAGAAAATTCCAGGCTTCTGCATCTGGACCATGTGACATTTTTGTTGCCAAGGTAAACTATAATTATGGTTTACTTCATTAGCTGCCTAGTACAGGGACAGGTAAGGAGAAACTATTCAGCATAGCCTACGCCTCTCAATACAAAGCACAACAATGACTTATTATTTTTGCCCTGTAATTATGTAGTACATTCTGCATTTGGATCTCTGGCACATTTTGGATGAGTCAGTGGCTTATATTTCAAGACTGATTCTTTCACACAGTTCCAGAAGTTTTATTTGGCATAATAATATATATGTTGTGTTATCAGGCTGTCTCTATTGCAGGAAAACTTTGACCATACCAGGGAAATTTTGTGTGAATTCTGTGACACAGAACCTGGGCAAGAATGTCTAAATATCACATAACCATGTGCTTTCCTCACCTCAGCCCACATTTGAAATGTGACCTCATATTTGCAAATGTCAAACACAGGTACCTTTACTTGGATGTTCCTATGAATGTGGTTTTATGGAAAGTGTGTGGGCCTCAGTTTCATACCTTTGAAACAGAAATTGAAAAATGTAACTTAGCATACTTTATTCAGGGTCTGACTACATAATAGAATTGGCTCCATCTTTAGAATAAATACTTCTTGAAGGAATAAAAACTCTTGATATGTTCACCTCAATATTAGCCAGGCATAGATGCTGAAACATATTAGCTTCATTTGAACTTGAGAATAACAACAACAACAACAATAATAATAATCTTTATTTATACTCCAAAAAGTCATTACTGCAGAAAAATATGATATCACCTACTACTTACCAGCTCAGTGTCTTATATAGTTTGGGCCTACTAGAATACAAGTAAAATTGTCTTCCAGTTCAAAAGGCACATGAAGCTTATATCAACCTAAAATATGGTACAAAAGAAAAGGGTAACAGTCAAACAGATTGACAAACAAGGAAAAACAAATTGAAACTGAATCCAGATAAAATAGAGGTGTTTGCCATGAAAGGTCCTAATCTAGGGTTGAAGGTGTCAACTAGTCCTGGATTGGGTTATACTCTCCCTGAAATAATATTTTCAAAGCTTGGGAATGCTTCTGGTTCCATATTTCCAGACAGATGCAATGGCCAGGAGTGCTTACTACCAGCTTCAGTTGATACACCAGCTGCACCCTTCCTAGAATTGGAGGACGTAAGATGTTAATGCATGCACTATTAACCTCAAGGTTGAATTTCTGCGATGTGCTTTATATGGGGCTACCTCTGTACCAAATTCAGAAACTCTAGTTAATTCAAAACATAGCAGATTGGTTACTGGAATGTCTAGGAGTGAACATATTACATTTATTCTAAAATTACTCCACTGGTTGCCAATTAGTTTCTAGGCAAAGACCATAGTGTTGCCTATTACCCTTAAAGTCCTATATGGTTTTGGTCCAAGTTACCTACAAGATCACATTTTCCCATATAATCCACCCTGTACACTTAGGTCCCTTGGGAAACATTTACTTCAACCAGGCAGAACCCAAATGGCAACTGTTCCCAGAAGACCTTTTCATTGCCTAGTATCCCTATATTGTGAAACAACCCACCGGAAGAGATTCAATAGCTAAATAAGCTGCCAGAAGTTAAAACACAGTTAAAGACCCATCTCTTCCAGCAGGCCTACCCAGTCAATTTTAAACTAGGAATTTTAAATACATTTATTAGTATTTGTGTTTTTGTCTTTGTTCTATACAGTATTTTAAATATATGCATTTAATGGTCCTTTTTATCTAAATATTTTAACTATGTTGTCCCCTTCCTCAAGGCATGAGGAGAGTGAGGTAGGAAATAAAATTTATAATTATGATTACACATGTGTACTTAGTAATCAGACTTACAAATTAAATTCAAACTTACCTTTTAATGACCAGTCACAAAACAAATACAAAATATGGAGGTGGGGAAAAGATGCACTAGGACAAACAAATATCTCTCAACACTTAAAGGGGCCATTGCTTTGAAATACATGCTATGTTTATTATTTAATATGGCCAAGAATCTTTTGTGTAAAGTGTTTCATCTAACTTTGTCAAGGCTGATAGACAAATGGATATTTGAACTTTTGAAAGGTCAGAGCACACAGGCTACACGATTTTGCCTTAATAGCCTAAATTGGAATAATCCATTATAACAAGTATTTTTAAAGTAAAATACTTACATGCATTTATACATAATTGCCTGAAGTTCTCATGCAGAAATTTAAAATAAGCATAATCAAGATTATTTTTCTATCTCAGTGGATACTGTTACACACATAAATAATTTTTTAAAGTCTATGAACCTAAGTGGGAGTTATATTCATTTTATATATTTAAATCCTTTTGATCTTTCCTAGATTTAGAATGAACCATTAAAAATCAACTATAGAAATACCGGGTAATCATAAAACTTCAAACCAGATAGTGGTCTGCTGAACTTCACTGCAATTGTGTTATATTTCATTTTAAATCCAGATAGGCCAGTGGTTCTCAACCTGTGGGTCCCCAGGTGTTTTGGCCAACAACTCCCAGAAATCCCAGCCAGTTTACCAGCTGTTAGGATTTCTGGGAGTTGAAGGCCAAAACATCTGAGGACCCACCGGTTGAGAACCACTGTGATAGGTACTGGATTTAGTGGCATCATGTCAGATTAAAGCAAAAAAGAAGAGAGGTTTCATGTATGCTTGTTGGGGTGAGAAACACATTAAGCAATATGGAAGCGGGAAGCTTACTCATGGCATACTCAAAAATGAACTGTGGAATAACTGTGTTTAAAGAAAATTTGATATGGCTGTTCTAGTAATTTTATTAATGACAATATTTAATTTTATTAGTGACAGACTTTTGGTTACATACTGGAAGAAAGGTAGGGTAAAAATCAAATTTATATTTAAATATTTGAGAAATTCTAACTATTTTCTACACAAGCCAAAGTTAATTAAACTTTTTTTTAAAAGCCTATTCGGGCCTTTATAGTTTTCACCCAAAACATTGTTTTAAACCTGATCAAAGTATTAAAGTACAATAATAATCATGGACTAGAACCAGATGAAGAATATAACCTATATATGCAGTTCAGATATTTCAATGGCAAAAAGCAAAACTGTGTAGAAGACTGCTAGGGAATGCGGGATTCTTGGGAAATAGTTGAATTTCAATTCCTATTGTCTATGCTAGACTGATCAGCAATGGGGATGATGGGAATAGTAATTAGGGCCATGCATGGATCTGTTTTTCAAAAGGTCTCCAGCTCTTTCGGCCAGCGGTAATGGCACGGGTGCTACCACCATTTTTTTCATCTGCAATAAACCACACAGCTGCTGAAATCAGTTGCTTTACATTTCTTTCAGCTACATGTGAAAAGCAGAGAGGCTCCATGGGGTTTCCCTGTGAGGCTGTGAGCCCTGCTGCCTGCCTTAGCCAATCAGAAGAAGAAAGCTGCTCACATGCTAGCTAGTTCCATGTTTTATCTCAGTGCCTTTGCTGCTCTTAGGATCACTTCTCTTGTTTTTGGACTCAATTCCAACCCTTTCCTTTCACCATTTCATTTATTTTTCTTAGTAAAAAAAGGAGGAATGAAATATATTAAACTATTTCATTAGGGAAGTGTGTGTGTGTGTGTGTTGGGGGGCTGTTCAAGGGCATGTTTGTTTTAATATTGGGGTGATTTACTGAAGGTAGGAGATAGCCTGAGCCCCTTGAGTCCTCTCTCTCTGGGAGGGATATGAGGGGAGATGATCACAAAAAGTAGTTTCTTAAGTCTGAGGCCTTAGCCCAGGTCTAGTTGAAGGATTTTTTTTTTTAAAAAAACGAGCCCAGAAAAAGTGTGGGTTTTTAAAAAATCTGATAACTTAATCTAGGTCTAGTTGAAGGATATTAGGGGAAACAACCCTAGAAAAGGTGGTTTCTTAAGACAGATGTCCTAAAAATGACGGAAAAGGGAGCCATTGGACCAGATCTTCCCTGGAACAAAAAATGATCATTGAGCCACCAGATAAAAAAACAGAATTTTTCCCACCCAAATTTGGGTGGCTCCCCCCCAAAAAAAAGATTGGGGTGAGAACTGAAATCCAGACACCGAAATGGCACAGGATTTAACCAAATTCTACACTTTTAATAATAATTAATACATATCTCAATTCCAGGTCCCATAAGATGGAACCATGGGCACATCTACACCTCATAGATTGGTGTGAAACTGGTAGAAAAGGAAGTGGTTTGGGTATGTGGATGATTAATTGGGAACTAACTCCTGGTTCTAGGCCTCGGATGGTGCGTATATGCATTGCAGAGGCTGGCCTCAAACCGCTTTTTGTTGTGCCAAGTGGTTTACACTAAAATACATTGATGTGCATTAAGGCTGTATTTTGGAGTATTCCCCAACTTCGTTTATCTCGCTTTAAAGCCTTTAAAATATGCTGCAGCACATATTCACAGTTTGCATCATATAAACAGAGCATATTCAAGCTGCCTTCAATCCACATTAAGTGGTCAGTGCAGATGTCCTCCATGGCAGTTAAACAGGCATAACAGTACTATAATTCTTAAGTGTTAATGGGCCTTGGTCTTGTGCCATTTAGGACATAAAAATTCACTATTCATATTGGAACTAGGAATTAACTGGAAGCAAATGCAGGTATTAAATTTCACATGTAATATGATTAAATCAGGACCTATTGACAAGCTTGACAGAATGCCAACCTATTTAGACTACCTAAACTTTCCTAGATGCTTTGCAAAGGCAAGTCCAGATAGAATGCATTGCAGTAATCAAAAGCATTAATTTACTTCAACTACTTTTTGGCTACTGTTATTATGACTGATCTGCACTGTATTGATTTTATTACATTGATTTTTTTTATCATTGCTTGTATTTTATTATGAACCACCTAGGGAGCCTTTTGGCCGAAGAGCAATCCACAAAATGGCAAGCTAAGTCAAGTCAACTTTATTGTAATTTAGCCATCAACCATTATATCATCATAAAACATACACATCCAGTGGTACTTCGGGAAGAGAATAACATAAATGTTAATTTGTACTTGGCCCTTTTATGCTTCAGCATACCTGCAGTTCTAGCAGAATTTTAGGGGTTTCTTAAAATTATGGACTCAATCTAGACTCGGATCAATCAGACCTGCTAAATCAAGACTTATTCAAGTCCCATTGATTCACTGGATCCATTCAAGTTTGGAGTAACAATTGAATTTATCTCTGCTTATTTATTAGTACCATTCCACAAAACACAGCTTTACAACAGAATACATTTCTTTGACCAGATCTAGCAAGAAAAAAATGTACCGTGCTTTGAAACAAAGGAAAGAAACATTTGGGGTGGGATGACCACACTCCCCTACTCAACAGACTGCCTTCGGTCTATTGCCAGGTCATGCAACATTGCTTTCAAGTTGATTAACACTCCCCACATGATAAATTTTAGGACCATTTTAAAATATTTTGGCACTACTGTGTTGCCAGAATTTTTCAAAAGGAATATGTATATATGTAAAAACAGACAGGAAAGCATTTGGCTTAAATGCCATTTTCTTCCTATCCTTGTTCTATGATCACAGCATTTAAAACTATAGTGGAGAATATTTCTAATATATAAATGCATTGAAAAACAAACTCTACACTCCATAGGAATACCATTGAAGGATCCATTTTATCTGCAAAAGAAAATGTATTTAGCCATGTTTCAAGAATTCCGTTTTCATTTTAACATTATGCAAAACTATCAAGAACTTCAGAACAATAATAATTTAAGGTATTTAAAGAATGTGCAGGTTGTTTAGTGTTCATTTTGGCAATATCATCTATCAAAGATTACTTTTTAGTTTGACTACACAACTGCACTATTGTAAACTTTTCAGTTTCAAATCTAAAAATAGTTTGGGGAGGCCCTGCTCTCGCTCCCGTCTACAGCTCAAATGCGCCTGGTGGGGACGAGAGACAGGGACTTCTCAGCGGTGGCTCCCCACCTAAGGAACTGAGATAAGATCGATCTCTTCCCTCCTAGCTTTCCAAAAGAAAGTAAAGGCATGGTTGGTCAATAAATGCAATCAGCACCTTAACCCTGCTGTTCTGTTCGGTAAAGAAATGAGGCTGGTTTTGAAAATTGAAATATTTTTCTTCATTCCTGTTTGATTTTGAATGTTGTGGTTTTTATTTTCCTAAGTTATGGGGTTTATACTGGGTACAAAAATTTTTGTTTCTGTGCTTTACTTTTGAGATACAGTTTTTATACATTTTGTTATGTTGAAGTCAAAAATGACCCAGTAGCCTTTATACTAATCTAATACCATATTTTGAGTAAAACAAAGGATTTAGTTTATTTTGAGACTACTTATTGCATCTACTATTGTTTATCTTAGTTATCTACTTGTGTGAACTCCTCCATGCCCTCAGAATAGCACTTTGTTAGGCAAAACAGAAAAACACAATACTAGCCTCTCCCATTTCCTCAGTCAGAAATTGCAAAGCTGTTGAAAATAACTGCTTTCTGAAGCAGCTGAAAGAGTTTACCTCAAAGCCATTTGATTGAGTTGTGAACAGACTAAGTAATGTGAATGTTTACTGTTGTGTGTTTTCATATGCCTGTTATTATATCTGATATGTGATTTATATATGATTGCCATGTGTTTTGCTATATGATGATATGTAATAGCCATTTGTGATCATCTATTTTGTACTGTTACCTCCCACCTGGAAGGCATTACATCTGATTTTAATGACTGTATACATGAGATTGTTATTCTATAGTGATATGTATTACTACTGATGTTAGATGAAATTGTCCCATGCTTTGTATTGGGATGTCCAGACTATCATACATTTTGCTACATATTACAGTTTATTGATATTTTGCTACCAGAAATAGTAGTTTCTGGTTATTCAGAGTGACTTTTTCCTCAGTGTGTTTCTACTGTTTTCATAGCCTGCCTGGCTGCATTTACCAGGTGTGTGTGACTCCTCCCTGCCCTCAGAATGGTACCTTTGTTATGCAAAACAGTAACAGGGGAGAAGCCACATAAATGCATGGAATGTGGAAAGAACTTCAGTCAGAGTGGACATCTGCGTATCCATCAAAGGACCCACACAGGGGAGAAGCCACATGAATGCATAGAATGTGGAAAGAGCTTCAGTGGGATTGCACATCTGCGTATCCATCAAAGGACCCACACAGGGAGAAAGCACATATCATATAAACTTGAGTATATACTTTAGTATAAGCTGACAGCTATATAATATAAGGCACCTAATTTTATGACAAAAATTGGGAAAACTTACTGACTTGAGTATAGGCTGAGGGTGGGAAATGAGGCAGCTATGAGGTGGAAAGGAGGTTTCTGGAGAAGAAAGACAGTGGGAAGGGGAAACTGGAGAAGGGGAAAAGATTTAGATGAGAAGGGGTGTGGAAAGTGCTTTTCTTTCTTTGCCTTTGAATAAATAGATTAGCAGAAAACTTTTGGGGAAAAACTGATTTTTTGATTTTTTTTCTGATTATTTTTCTGATTATTTTATTATTATTTTTCAAATTGTTTTTATACTGTTAAAATTTATTTTAGTTTTAAGTTAGTTGTACTAATAGTTACCTGAAGTTGTTGTTGATGTTGTTGTAAAATATATAGCTGATTATTCACGCACAAGTTGTTACTTTGGTGTAACATGCAAATTAGGCTTTTACATTAATCAACACAAAATTTAAAAAGAATTTTTTTCAATTTTTCTTTGATAATGAACAACTATGATCACACACAGTATAATAATGCAACAGGTATTCAAAAGAACTTTTCAGTGGCTCAAAATAACATCCGGGTCAAAAATGACCCGAACATAACAAGTGTAAGTTTTTTCCTGACAGAACAGCAGGGTTAAGGGACTAACGGGATTGCCGTAAAGACTGATGAGGCTGGTTTAATGTGTAATGTTGACTTTGTATAGTTTTAATTATGCTGTTTTTATCATGATTGTGGATGTTGTGATTTTATTGTATTGTTGAAATAGCCTCTTAATGGGGCTGAATATAAGCCACCCTGAGTCCCCCTTCTGTCCTTTGGTGTGGAGAGAAACCATAAACTGAGGGTGGTTCTATGTGGCCATTTAGATTGTGTCATGAAGTGAATGAAAGAGAACCAGTTTCCTGCAGACTACCTACATAAGCACCCAGGAATTGGTTGGGGACTAGGACAGTGGCCACAAAGATCTGCTGATTGTGGATCAACCCAAATCCAGAAATATTTTTTCTTACTTTGTCAAAATCATGTGAATTGACCTTCCATACTGGAGCAGCACTAGACCAAGGCAGGACACAGAAAATGGAGACAAAGGAGCAAAATGCAGGCATTCCAGTGAAAACTCTGGTTTCCTAAGGCAGAGTTTGTTTATCTCTTAGAGAGCTATGTTTCTGGTTTTTCAAATGTGTCAGCACATTTGATGAGTCCTGATGAGCACTATGCATTTCTCAGTCTTAATTTTAATCCTGGATGGGATATACACTGATCAGATGCAGTGGTTTTTGTGATTTATTTTGGAATTTCCAGTGGGCTTTGTACATGCTGCAGCATGCACTGGAGGTGTAGGTTTTGTAGACACCCTGATCTTGATCTTGGGAAAAATTCAAATTTCATTTTAATGCCTTTGTGGAACTATCCTGAGATCTTCCCATCTGGACTATAGTGTCTATGTATTTCACTGTTATATGAAAGAGCCATGATGCTTTAGCTCCCAGACTATCATACATGAAAGGTCTCAAACAACCAGAGAGATTCACGATCAACAACCAGAAATATTCATGATCATCTCATTTGACCTCATCAGGCAGACGGTATATGCCGGTTTCTCTTCAGTTTTGGCATGGAGCCCACCAGCCCCCATTCCATGATGTACAGCTACTTCTGGTTGGGCTCTGTAGCAAAACTGAAGAGGAACCAGCATATGCAACAATGTGGGGAAGCCGGGCAGCAGATACTTCCCCCTGTGGGATGGGGTTAGTGGTAAGTTGGGCTATGCGGGACATGAGGTGACAGGTTCCTCCTGATGAGGTCCTTTAAGTAAATCTAAAAGTATATCTAAGCTACCCACAGTACTGAGCAAATAATAATAATAACAAAAACAACAACAGCATTCAAGTACTCCAGGATGCGTGGTATATAAAACTCTCAAAATTATTTAGAGTTTTGGGTTTTGATTGAAAATCCCATCAGCCTTAACTAGCAAAGCCAAAGATAAGGGAAATGAGAATTGTATTGAGGTCATGCATTCCTCATCCCTGAAATAATGGATCTGTATGGAGAGAAAAAGAGATAATGATTGTATAGTTGTATTACAAGCTACAGAAATAATCTAAGGGGGGGGGGGGATATGTTAATATTGCTTAGATTCAAAGATTTACAGAAAGCCGATATGAAACCTCCGGGCACCCTCAAAACTAAATGAACTTGTAATTGTAAACAGTGTTACCCTGCCCTCTAATTAATTAACTTAATCAACCTATACATCCAGAGGAAAACATTTCTTTACTCAGTGCCTAAGATATTTTAGTACACCATGCTTGAATATTCCCATATGTTACAAAGGTTAGTGTTAATTACTTCTATATATGTTCAATTTATCTGCACGAGTGACCTGTTCCATGTCCATAGCTATATCTATTACAATAAGGGTCATGTCTTTTGTGGGAATTCACTGGCTTCCTTCCACTGATTTACAGAACTTCTCTGGCATTATAGCAACAAACCTCAGCAGAAAGTCTGAGCTGTAGAGTTTTAAAAATATTTCCCTCCTACAGTTACAAGCAGTGAGTCAAAACACAAGGTCCAATTATTTCTATAATGCTTTTCCCCAAATGGAATTCAATTTCCTGGGAGTAAATTCTGTTGAATTCCATGGAGATTACATTTGAGTAGACATGTACAAGATTGTTCAGTTAGAGATTTGTTTATAGAATCAGCCATTTCTAGCCTTGCCAGGATAGATCATGCTTGTTTTCTTTAACTTTAAAAAAAAATCTAGGTCACCCATTTGACTCTGAAAGCTACTATGCTGCCAAATTGTATGCATGGGAGATGGAAATCTTAAAATAGGATGATATCCTTTCCAACTATCATAAACATACTGAATAGCTAGTCAATTCAGCTGGATCAGTTGATTCTGGGTTATTATTATTATTATGTGATCACTTTCACTTAATAATAAAAATGAAGAAAAGTATTTGAAAATATTTGTTAAATGGTAGAAAGTATGTTTTTCAAATATTGTGAAACCCCTAGGGTAACTGCCACAGTTTGGAACTTATTCATTGTTCCAACATTTTCACATGATGGTTTTGTGCAGAAAACAACTGTATGTGAATTTTGGGCAGAATAATTTATGAAATACAAATAAGCTTTAAATATTTGCATTATTTTTCTTGCAGAATTGCAGGAACTTTTACACAGCGGAAGTATTTTTTCAGACATGGAGGAGTACGTTCATGTTTTACTATTTTTAAAGTATTTCAGTGTTATACATGTCCCTTAAATACCATCTAATAATGATGCTATTATAAGGGGGTGGGGTGGGTTTAAAAAAGGAAGATTGATTTAGAAGATGTCTGCCATTGTTTCCTTCCAATGATGGCAGAGTGAGACATGTGTAAAGTCATAGAGTGAGATTTGAAGCTAATCAGGGATTTGATTCCTGGTTTCCCAGAATCCTAGACCAAAATACAAACCACCATACATGCATGATCTATCCTACATATGCCTAATGGGCCTGTGCGATTGATGAATAAAATCTTTCAAAACTCGTTACAAAATTAGGGGTTACTGGCATTTCATTTCTAAAGTGTTTCTAAAGTGAAATTAGTGAAAATGTTGTTACTGTTGCACAAGAGTGAAAACTGCAGGTGCTCCTTTCCCTTTCATTCGTACAACTATTGGGGTGAAACGTGATACAATGGTAGAACACATTTACCACTGTTAGTCCATCAAGTTGCAGAACATTTTACTTATTCACAGATCTTTGGAGAATAGTCAAAGTTTTTATAATCCATATATATTTAAAATACTACAAAAGCTATCACCTTGAATTTTCTACACAATGACACAAAATAAGAGGGGGTCACCACACCCCAACTTTCAGAAACATCTACTGATTTTAGGGATTTTTTTTAATGACAAAAATGTGTGTGTTTTTTTTAAAAAACACAACAACAGCTACCTCATTGAATTTCTCTCATATCAACAAAGAGAACTTCCATTTAGGGATTTCTTCCCAGTCAAGCACAGAGATTTACATACTAGAAGTATCAGTCAGTTCTCCTCTCTGCAGATTCAACAATTTATTGGAACTCTGGCTGGCTCCTGCTACGGAGGGACAAATATCTCCCCTATCCTGACTGAGGCTTTCTGATGCTGAGCAGAATTCTGGGAAATGTGGTTTAGGGCAAGGTCTTTTGAATTCTTTGGCATAAGAGTCTTTGTCTTCCCAAACTACATTTCCCAGATTTCTGTGTTTTTTCACTCTCTTTCTCACTCTGCTTTCTCCCTGCTTCTTCCCTCTCCTAATGATGAGAGGTCACTAATTTAAAGAGAAATTGTAGCCTTTTGGCTTGGCTTTGCCTGCTGGCACTAAAAATGAAACTGACTTTTGGAGGCTTCCAAGGTTTACAAAATTCAAATGAACAAGTATTGCGTGAGGTTTGATTCCTAAGGTTTTGGCGCAGGCCATGCCCAAATGTCAGACATAGTGTTGTAAGTATGAATTTATTAATTTGATCTGACTTACAAGGACTGACGATAATTTTGCACAGCCCTGATGCTTGATAGCTCTCACTCATTGTGCAGCTGTTCCTGGCTGTCTTCATGATGTTATGTTACTTCCAGTGGTTATTATAGGGTAAAATCATTAAGAAAGATTGGGGAATGGTCTGGGGTTTGGCAACAACTTCAGAGCAGCTCTGAAACTTCAGCCAAGTTTGGACATCAAGAACAGGTCTGATGTAGACTGGCCCGCTGTCTATACAGGATAGCTCCAACTTCTCCCTGGTTATAGAGGCACATCTGTTGATGTCATATGATAAGAAAATCACTATTTAAGGTTTGGACAAAATATAAAAAACAAGAATTTACGAAAATACCTCTTTGGGTATCACCAAACGAGGCATTTCAAATAAGAGAATTGGAAAAAACCAAATGGGTAACCTATAAGGACTTGGTCGTTTATGAAACGTCTACGTACAACATGAAGACCAGACTTCAATTAGCAAATGAGGGAGTAGAGCTGGGGTGGTTCCCGTACTTACAAATGAGAGAAAGGCTAAAAGAAGACTTGAAGAGGGGCCTGGAAAGCCAAAGCAATGAGCTAGAAGAGGCAATGTTGGGCAAAGATGAGAAAATAGTATCCAAAATCTATAAAGTACTCCTAAAAAAGGAGAATGAAAAAATAAAGGACCAAAATAACAATCATATAAAGGAATGGTCCAGAAATATTGGTTTTAAAATTAAGCCAGAAACATGGAAAAAGATCTGGACCAATAATGTAAATACATCTTACTGCCACAAATTCAGGGAGAATTGGGTAAAGGTGCTATATAGATGGCACTTAACCCCAGCCAGATTGGCAAAAATTTACAAGAATCTAAGCCCCAACTGCTGGTGTTGCAAGGGAACGAATGCCACCTTCTTTCATATGTGGTGGTTATGCCCAAAGGCAAAGAGATATTGGGAAATGATAAACAGAGAAATAGAGAAGATCCTGGGGAAAAAGATATTAAAGACCCCCGAGAAACATCTACTGGGCATATTCGATACGGATATAGAAGCAGATGAAAGAAGGCCTTTCGTCCTTGCAACCACGGCAGCCAAAATGCTATTTGCAGCACATTGGAAGTCCGGGAACTGCCCCTCAAAAGAGGACTGGCAAACGAAATTGATTGAACTGTGTCAGATGGAAAAACTAACAGAAGCTCTAAGAGAGAGAAATAGTAAGCTGTCCGTTAATGACAGATGCGACTCGACCCATCTAAATGATTATTGTAAAAGAGAGTGTAACGTAGAGTTGGAAATTTGGAGGTAGATTCTAATGGCAGTAGTGAATGGAACTAACAGCCTATATAATCCTTTAATCTTCACCACCACACATGATTACAGGCTTCCTGTCCTAGGCAAGGAAGAAAGTAGAAGAAAACCGTCAAGAGGAGATAAGAAACACTATTGGACTCCAACAGAATGCCCAGAGCCCTGAAAATCACCCGAACCCGAGAATTTCCACTAAGAGCACCGCTGACCTTTCAAGTGAATGCTACTTCGCATTCCACTCCCCCTTAACCCACATAGATGCTTTCTACAACCCGATCTTTACTTTTTCTTGTATCCCCCCCACCTCTCCCTTTTCTTATTTCTGTATTTTACCTTAAAAAAACTTAATAAAGATTTTTTTTTAAAAAAAAAGAAAGATTGGGGAATGGTCTGGGGTTTGGCAACAACTTCAGAGCAGCTCTGAAACTTCAGCCAAGTTTGGACATCAAGAACAGGTCTGATGTAGACTGGCCCGCTGTCTATACAGGATAGCTCCAACTTCTCCCTGGTTATAGAGGCACATCTGTTGATGTCAGTATGGCCAGGAACAACCTCAAAGCTCTGCAACTATCTGGTGCAGTGGGGTCAAAACGATCTTGACCCAGCCGGACCAATTGGACTCCATCTTGCCACAACTGCGCATTGGGGATGCAGTGAGTAGATCTGCCCCAGATTAGATGAAAGGAGAGTCAAAGAAGTGAATTGTAAACAGCCACAAGAGGAAATTATGGTTAAGCTTGTTAGAAGGGTAAATAAGAACTGTTATAGTCATCAAAGTGACAAGGGATAGAAGTCAAGGTTGTGGATGTATGGGTGAGTGGGATGGGATCAATTTTGTGTAGTATGTGGGCAAGAAAATTGTCTTATATGTGGTATTGTGTGTGATGTGTGTAATATGTGTACTGTGTGAACTTATTATATTTGTAAATTTTAATAAAAATACATCGAAGTAAAAACAATTAAAAACAATTTTGGAGGTCTTCCTTCAATATTGAAAGAATATCTCCTGTCTTCATCTGTGCTGTCTTTATTTGGTACTATAGATCATCCAGAGTTTTCGAGTTCGATGTCACTTGTACACAGATGATGTTGAGCTCATTGCTTTCCACCTACTAGTAAGGAGGCTGTTCAGATCCTGAACCGGTGCTTGGCAGCTGTGATGGTCTGGGTGAGGGTGAGCAAATTGAAATTGAAACTAGGCAAGACAGAGGTTCACCTCATCAGTCAAACAGACCAAACAGGGCATAGGGTTACAGCCTGTGTTGGATGGGGTTACACTCCCCTGAAGACACAGGTTCGCAGCTGAGCCTGAAACCCCAGGTCTTGGTGGTGGCCAGGGGAGCATTCACACAATTAAAACTTGTGCACCAGTTGCGCCCATACCTTAGGAAGTCTGACTTGGCCATAGTAGTCCATGCTCTGGTTACATCTCATGCAGATTACTGCAATGTGCTCTACATGGGGTTGTCTTTGATGACTCTTCAGAAGTTTTAAATGGTCCAATGGGCGGTAGCCAGATCGCTCACCAGAGTGGCATTCAGGGAGCATACAACCCTTCTGTTACACCAACTCCATTAGCTGCCAATTTGTTACCGGGCATAATTCGAAGTGCTGGCTTTAACCTATAAAGCTCTAAATGGTTCTGGCCCAGTTTATCTGTCTGAATGTATCCTTTCCTATGAACCATCTAAGAGTTTAAGATCATCTGAGGTGGCCCTACCCTCAGTCCCGCCTTCTTCGCAAGCGCAACTGGCAGGGACGAGAGACAAGGCCTTCTCAGTAGTGGCCCTCGGTTGTGGAACGCCCTCCCCAGGGACATTAGATCATCCCCCTCCATCTTGACCTTCTAGAAAAAAAGTGAAAACGTAACTATTTGAACAAGCCTTCGAAATCTAATGCAATTGTCAAACACAGTATTAGATGAAAGTGAACATTGGAACATATATACAAATCACACATACACAGACAGAAGAGGATCTTAAATAACTGTTTTCATTGCTATCCTCACTTTTTTTTTCTTATGACCATTATATGAAATTATGATAAATGAGAACATTGGAATGACTAAGACGATGATTTATGGACTATGAGATTAACAACAAAGGCATTGGTTTTATATGTTTTATTGAATGTATTTTTAATTCTGTTAATTGTATATTGTTAGGCATTGAATTTCTGCCTGGTTGTAAGCAGCCTTGACTAACCTTCAGGTTCGAGAAAGGTGGGCTAGAAATATTGTAAATAAATAAATAAATACTATTTCAGACCTACAGCTAGAAGAATTACATGGTCATTTTCTTATGAAAATCATGCCACCTGGTATTCCCAGAGACACCCTAACTATATCAAGTTGGAACAATCCCCCCCCCGACATTTTACCCGTCAGACACTGAATCTTACACTTGAAAAAAGAGCCTATCACGTAGGGATCAGACAGAGCAGGATTTTGGGTATGCCTACTCACTTATCCCTTTAGGTTCACAATATAATTATTCCTTACACTTAAAGCTGGATTCACTTGTGAAATATGAAAAATGTGCTTGAAAATAGCATTGTAAAAGCAAAAGTAAAGAAATCTGTGGAGATAAAATTCATTGTTGGTGAGCTGGGTTATAAAAAGCTAGGTGTGAATATTCATTTGTCTAAAGTAAGACAGAAATTAGAACAAGAGACATATGTACTGGCCTGATGCCCGTCTGAAAACAGCAGAGACAATACTGTGAATAAGCAAAAATAACATATTTGAAAGAGATAATTATCTTTCCTCCTTTCCTAAGGCCAGAATTCCAGCCCTCTGTAGCAATAAACATCTGGATAACTTCCTAGAAGAGCATTCCAAGATTAGTAATGCTAATTTCCTTTTTAAAATGCTCTGTAAATTCTCAACATATATATAAATCACGCATGCACACACACACACACGTACAGAAGGGGATCTTAAGCAAGTGTTTTCATTACTATTCTCACATTTTTTGCTTTTCTTGTGACAATTATATAAAATTATGATAAATTAAAAGTTGGGCTGTAATCTGAACCAGATTAATGTAATTAGCTGGCTAGTTTTGATGATTTGAACTGAACTCTTTCCAAAAATATTGGCTCTCTGAATCCGTTTCCCCCCCCCTTTTTTTCCCTTCTCCTTTCTGGTTTTTTGTTTTGAAATTAAACAAAAACTGCCGTCTCAAAACTACAAATCTTTTCGTTACTAGTGATTTGGACCCAAGTCTACTACTACTTTCTCCAGTTCATGGTGCAAGCATGTCCTATTAAATTTGGCTACATAACTAAGTCGTTATTATAAGACCCATCATATATCATTAATTTAGGGGAGCAGCATTGTGGTTGGTGTTAAGAATATACATTTATATTCACAATCCAGATAGCACAGAAAAATAGTCTACCAGAAGATCACCGGTGTCTTGTGTTTAAAATTACACTGTTGTTGTAAATATTGACCACCCATGCATGCCTTCAGTGCCACCAAAATGTTATATCGGTACAGTAGTGTTGTTTCTGCCATTGCATTGGTACAAAGCATGTGTCCTTCAAAGGCTGGTTTGTAAAACTCTATTCAAGGTGGCATTTTCATTATGAAACTACTTACCCTTCAGCTTTTCACTTTCTCTTAGAACTTAAAGTCTTTTTTTTTGTGGAATATGGTCATTTGAGATTTCATTTCAGGTCTCATCATACCATTTTTCTGACAAAGATGTCTGAGATTCTTTTGAACTACACCAGACGTCCCCCCCCCCTTCCAAAGTAAGGCCTGCAGCCTGAATCTGGCCTGCCAAGGTTTATTGCCCAGTTCTCCTTGTCCATGCCACCCCAATGCAAACCCTGACCCCCACTGTACACATTCCATTGCTGACATACACGCCACCTCCCTAGAGCACAAACCCTGCACAGCACTGCCCCACTGCACAAACCCTACTCCCTGCCACACACACTGACCGATTGGGAAAGAAGGAGGGAAGAAGGAATAGAAAGAGAAAAGGAAGGCAGGAAGGAAAAGGGGATGATAGGAAAGAGGGGGAAGAAGGGAGAAAAATTGTAGGTAGAAAAGAAAAAATAAGAGAGGGATGGAGAAGGGGGAAAGGATTAAGTAATAAGAGAGGGATATAGGAGGAAGAAAGGAAGGTAGGAAAAGGAGAGGAGAAAGGAGTTAGGGAGAAAAGGTAGCTAGGAATCGGAGGGAAGGAAGAACATTAAGAAAGGGGAAAAGACATGTAGGTAGGAAACAGAGGGAAACAATTCAGAAGGTGTGGCATAGTGGTTTGAACATTAGACTGTGGCTCTGAATCCACTGGGTGACTTTAGGCAAGTGAAGTCACACTCTCAGCTTCAGATGAAGACAAAAGAAAATCCCCTTTGAATAAATCCTGACCAGAAAACGTAGTGATTGGGCCGCCTTGGGTTCACTCTAAGTCTGAAACGACTTGAAGGCACACAACAATAACAATCCTAATTAACTTGATTATCTCAGGAGCCAAAAGTAGTCCTACACTTCCCATTGAAATACTGGTAAGTTTGTGTAGGTTCAAATTGTTCTTGATATTAAGTATTGTATTGTTCTTTCATTTTTTGCATTGCAGATATGTGCAGTATGCATAGAAATTTGTATATATTTTTGAACTATAAAACCCCCTCTCCCAACAGTCTTGAGAGACCATGAAGCACCCCTCAGCTTCAAAATTTTGGGGACCCATGCACTAGTAGACAATTGTACTGCTATTATTTATTTATTTATTTATTTATTTAATGCATCTCTACCCTACCCTTCTCCCCACGAAGGGGGACTCAGGGCGGCCTCACATAAGCAGCATGTGATGCTGTCAGCATATAACAACAAAGACTACAGTTAAAACAGTAAAAGTCATTAAAACATTATACAAATTCACTCACAAGTTCATTAAACAATACATTAAAACATGCTGATTAAAACTAAGACCAAGTCGGGTAAATCTAATGTTGCTGATGTCTTAAATTTCCTTTCCAATTGCCACTGTCCACTAGTCAAATGCCTGGTCCCAAAGCCAAGTCTTCAATTGTCTTCTAAAGGACAGAAGGGAGGTGGCCAACCTTAGGGAGGGGATTCCACAGACAGGGGGCCACTGCTGAGAAGGCCCTGTCTCTCGTCTCCACCAACCTTTTGTGAGAGTGGTGGGATTGAGAGCAGGGCCCCCTCTGATGATCTTAAGCTTTGTGATGGTTCGTAACAGGAGATACGTTTGGACAGAACTGTTTAGAGTTTTAAAGGTTAAAACCAGCACTTTGAATTGTGCTCTGAAGCTGATTGGCAGCTAGTGGAGCTGGAGCAGCAAAGGAGTAGTATGCGCCATGTACGCCGCTCTGGTGAGCAGCCTGGCTACCGACCGTTGGACTAGTTGAAGCTTTCGAGAAGTCTTCAAAGGCAGTCCCACATAGAGAGCATTGCAGTAGTCTATTCGGATGTAACCAGAGCGTGGACCACTGTGGCCAAGTTAGACTTCCCAAGGAATGGGCACAGCTGCCGCACAAGTTTTAATTGTGCAACAGCTCTCCCAGCCGCCACCGAGACCTGGAGTTCCAGGCTCAGCGATGAATCCAGGATCTCTCCCAAAATGCGAACCTGCATCTTCAGGGGGAGTGTAACCCCATCTAACATAGGCTGTAACCCTATCCCCTGTTCAACCTTTCAACTGACCAGGAGTACCTCTGTCTTGTCTGGATTAAGTTTCAGTCTGTTCACCCTCATCCAGGCCAACATAGCAGGCAAGCACCAGTTCAGGACCTGCACAGCCTCCTTTGTAACAGGTGGGAAGGAGTGATAGAGCTGAACATCATCTACGTACAGATGACATCTGACCCCAAAACTCTGGATGATATCTCCCAGCAGCTTCATGTAAATGTTAAACAACATGGGGGACAGTATAGATCCCTGTGGGACCCCACAAGTCAATGGTTGTGGTCCACCAGCAACACCTTTTGGAAACGATCCTCAAGGAAGGATTGGAGCCACTGCAAGACAGTACCCGCAAGTCCCATATCCCTGAGGCGTCCCAGAAGAATACCATGGTCGATGATATTGAAGGCCACTGAGAGGTCCAGAAGAACCAACAGGGACACACTCCCTCTGTCTGGCTCCCGGCGAAGATCATCTACTAAGGTGACCAAGGCTGTTTTGGTACCATGTTCCAGCCTAAAGCCAGACTGTGCTGGATCTATATAATCAGTGTCTACCAAGAATCCATGGAGTTGCAAGGCCACCACACGTTTCAGGACTTTGCCCCAAAGGAGGCGATTGGAAACTGGCTGAAAGTTGTTCAATTGGGTGGGGTCTAGTGATGGTTTCTTCAACAGCGGTTTTATAACGGCCTCTTTTAGGCTCGCTGGAAACTTGCCCTCCCATAGGGAGGCGTTGACCACCAATTTCACCCACCTTGCCAAACCACCTCTGGCTTCCTTTATCAGCCAGGATGGGCAGGGGTCTAGGATGCATGTGGTCGCCCTCACCTCTCCAAGAATCTTGTCCACATCCTCGAGCTGCACAGATTGAAATGAATCCATCAAAATCGAACAAGTAGATGCTCATGTTACATCCTCAGAGACTGCCATTAATATGGGGTCAAAGCCAGAGCGGATCAGAGTGCTATGATTCCACATGTAATTATTATGGTGAGACTAACTTTAGAATACATGATTCTATGGGATTTAAAAGGTTCATCACTTTTGTAGTATGAAAGGCACTGATGAAAGTCATTCCTTTTGTTTTGCTTAGGAGCCTGAGAAGTTTTGCCTAAGGTAAGCTATCATGCTGACTATACTGCTTT
Source organism: Anolis apletophallus (assembly GCA_030556195.1). Lineage (NCBI taxonomy): Eukaryota > Metazoa > Chordata > Lepidosauria > Squamata > Anolidae > Anolis > Anolis apletophallus. The sequence continues at coordinate 90,443,559 of JARBWK010000004.1, forward strand.
TATTCAGTTATGCATGCACTTCTTGCTTTCTTCTGCTGCCATCACATGTAAAGATGAGATGGGTAGTGGTGGCTGTTGCAAATAGCATATAGCCACATGGCTAAATAATCCAATCTCTCTCCCATAGGAGATGGTGGATCAAGATTTTTGGATGGGATTTCGACACAAAAAACCACAGACCCTCAGCACAGTGGGGCTTGTTAGCTGATTTATAAACTCCCATAATGAGCATGATTGAGGTTTTCTTTTTTCCTTTTTCTCCTGCTGAGAGTTCCTCCACCCTAGCCTAGAGGCATTACTGTCAGCTTTAAAAATCTGTCAGTATATAAACTATATGGATATAGTCACAACTTGTTGCCCCAGACCTTATTAATCCTCGGGCTGTTTAAATTTAAAAGCTGCTTTTTGACAAAAAAAATCCACTGTAAATCTGCACTCCCTGAATTTCTTCTGACACATCAGGGTGACATTTTGATATTTTTGTTTTAAGGAAGTCCCTATGCTTTGGCTTAATCTTATTACCTGTTATGCAGACATTCAGTTTTTTGCTTCTCCGTCAGACCAGGGATGGAGCTCACTACAAATTATAGTGTCATTGATCTGCCAAAGCCATCATAGGGAAGGGATTTTCCAAGCAAGCCAATATCAAACTTAAGACAAGATTACTATAATTTTAAAGTTGGCGTCTTATCAGCCTTAGGGTTCCTTTGGATGATACTTCTTTGTTTTGTAAAGCAACTAGGTTAAAGTTAACAAAACTGGTTTTTCTGTTTATAAATGAAGATTCTACCTTCTCTGTTTTCCTCCTTGAGAACTTTAAGGTTACACTTTAAAAGTGCCTAAATTATTTATGCTGTATTACTTTTGGGTGTAAGGAGGGAATAACATAATAACTCTGAAATATATTGTATAATTGACTCTTGGTTAACTAAAACTCAAGGAAATGGAACTCTCAAGCAACTAACAAAAACTAAACTAAAATTGTATACTGCATCTGCACTCAGAAAGCTGAAAAAACTATGCTAAATTTGTCTTTATTTCTCTTAATTAGCTTTTAATTGCTATATTTCAATATTAACATCACATCAATGCTGAGTTTATAGTATTGTACAGTATGGGGTTTAGTGCTATTTAGACCTATTTTTAAATAGTAACTGTCAAACAACCAGAAACCACATTCATCCAGCATCTACCAATCACCATAGGTACCAGTTAACTGAGGGCCCTTCCAGACAGGGCCCAAAATAAGGGCTCTGTCGGACTTTTACCTCAGGCATCCAACTGATGCCTCAGGTAAAAGCGAAGTAATTAGAGACCAATTAGATAAAACCTTTGTCCAGAATTACTTTGATACTCCATTAGACTTGGGCCTTCCTGAAAGGTCTGGGTCTAATGGAGTATAGGGTCAGTGGGGACTAACCCACGGGACTGCTTCTACAGTCCTCAGATAAGTCTCCACAGCCCACTTTGGTTCTTTCATCTTCCAAAAACCCAGAGAATCGAGGATAACATAATTTTTGGCTCTTTATAAGTGGTAACACTTATTAAAGATAGAATATAAATTTTGATTTTATTGGCCAAGGACAAGTTTTGTTACACAAATGTATTTCTCCTTTCAGAAAAGTTAGATCGATGTCAGTCTTGTTCAAAAGGATCTCTCTAATACCACCACCTACTAGAAAAGAGAGAGTAAATGAAAGAGCGAGAAAAAGTTACATTGGACTGTATTTTCTACAGTACACTACTAGATTAAAGTACATCCTTGCCTTATTCCCTCACTGTATTAGCATTATTTTTAGTATTGCAAATCTTGTTATACTAAACTCTTGCAATACATAAACTTGCAATTTCTTTTACATATCATTTTGGGATCCCTTTAACACTAAAGATTATATCGCTACATTCCCACTTTAACTTCTATGGCAGCATCCTATGAAATCCTGTGGTTTGGGGAGTCACTGCAGGTCTCCAGCTGAGATTTTAAATGCTCCTCTCTAAATTTCAAATCCTAGGATTCCATAGTATGTTCCCATGGCAATTAAAGTAGAATCATTGAATTATAATTAGGAAGTATGAAAGGTTCCCTAGTTGTTCCTACAACAAAAGGTATCCACTTATTTCACATTCTTTTGCAACTTCATAGATTATTGAGTTGAAGATTATCCAGATTAAATAAATCAGTTTTGATTTATAAGTAATCATGTCATCTTGAATTATTCAGGAAAGATTTGCTATTTTCTTCCTCTAAGGATGAGAGAATATGACTGGTTCAAAGTTATCCAGTAGGTTTCCATAAGAACCTATATCCTATAGTGCATCTACACTGTAGAATTAATGTGGTTGGACACTATCTGCAATGGCTCAACGCTATAGAACTCTGTAATCTATAGCTTGGTGAAAAACCAGCACTCTGGCAAAAGAAGCCCTTGTAAACCTACAGCTTTCATGATTTCATAGCACTGAGACATGGGAGTTAAAGTGGTGTCAAAATGCATTAGTTCTACAGTGAAGATGCACTCTTAGTCTCTCAGAATCAGGCATGTAGCCAGGGGGGCAAAGGGGGCTTCAGCCCCCCCCCCCGAAATTCTCAGGGTGGTCCGCAAAAAGGCCTTACTGGTACATTATTTAAACTGTTATGTTTATTCATATCATGATCTGATCACCATGCTCATTATATCCCACATTCATGGGGTTATTGGGATAACAATACAAAAGGTTTGCTAGGGTAGACCCTCTACCACCCAGTCTCAGCCCCCCCCGAACCAAACTCAGCCCCCCGAATCAAAATCCTGGCTACGGCCCTGCTCAGAATCTTAATATAACACTCTTGCCATTGAACCATGCTATCTCAAAGCCACAGGCAGTTATATTATCAGTAATTCCTCAAATGCAGTCTAATAACTCCATTTCTAAACTGATGTTTATGAAAGAATAGAGAAGTGCAAGAATTCCATTGCATCTCTGGTGAGTTTTTCAGAATGACAGTTGACATATGACATTACACAACAAAGCAATGCAGGTGTCCTTTTAAATTAAAAAAGAAGAAATGTGTACAAACAAGCATGTTTGCTACCCAAGATGATTTCAGGGATTAGAAAGTAAAGACCATCTCCCTGGTGACACTCAAGAGGGAAGAACTAGGTTATTTACATGTATGAATTAATAATGGTGCATGAAAAGGATCACAGAAAAGAATGTTGGGAATGCCTTAGAGGACATTTTGTGGTATTTGAAAAATATATTGCAAAATTCTGGAAGACATTGGAAGACAAAGGAATAGACAGCATGTCAATCACACCTCAAGCAATATCTTGTTACTATCCTCCATGGTATGCATTGCAAGATAAGTTTTTGCAATTTTTTTGCAATATTGACAAGACCAGTTGATCATAGTACAAGATTGTCTGCAACTGTCCAAATTGCTCTCATGGCACTGTGCTTAAAAGATAAACCCATTCAGTTTAAACACTATCACCTCTTATTTCAGAATACCACTCTGAGTGCAAGTTTATGGTGTGCAGCTGCTCTCTTCCTCCTCCACTGACTCTGCTAGTAAGGATAGATGGATTATAGTTGAGCAATAAGGAAGGGCTGTGTGTTACTCATTTCTAATTCAGTTACTTGTTAATTTTTTGCATATTAAGAAAACCAAAGACAATTAGTTAACCTATCTTAGGCCCCTTCCACACATCTGAATAAAATCCCACATTTTCTGCTTTGAACTAGAATATATGGCAGTGTGGACTAAGCATGTGAATTCAGATCCGTTTTCATCTGACCCCTCATTCTGTTTACCAGAAAGTTACCTGAAAGAGGAGGTGTGATGCTATTTATTCAGCAGAGATTTGGCCCATTGGCTACAATGGGAACTTAATCCTGAGCCATTTAAGGCCTATCTGCATGAAACCCACCTCGGTTGTAGACCCCATTTACAACTGCAGGCCTGTCAAATTTCAAAACAATTAACTACTGATTTCTTAGAATTATTTAAAATTTTAATCATAACATTTTTTTTAAAAAAAAAGACATGCCCACTAACCACGCAGGATGACTTCCAATCCACATGGAAACAGATGGTAGCATCCAAAATCTCTTTACTGGGATTTTCCCCAGGTCTACTCTTCACTATGGATTTCAATCAAGCTATAGCACTTATTAAACAACAAATCACAGGCATTGAGTGCCAACTAGATCTGGCCTCCATTCCTACCTTCCTTATCAAAGAAGACTGCAAATATCTTGCTTTCCCTATGGCATATTTAACAAATTTAGAGGTTCCCATTCATCGAAGGGCTTTTACCTGGCTCGATGCCACACTCTCCCATCAGCTGTACTCCAAGGCCGCTACCAGAAGATCCCTTTCCCAGAGAGACTCTGCCTCTGTGACTCGGGTCATATAAATACTAATTCAACTACAACCTACAATGTTGCAAAGCTTTGTGCAGCAGCATACAAACTCTGTCAGGGGATAACTGGTCCAAAAGGTAGCTATGTATTCAATAATCCTCTCCCCTGATTCTCTAATTTGCTGATAGATCTGTGCATTGTATGTTTTTACCCTGTTTCCCCTTCCGTTCCTTCCCTCCATTGTGCTTCAGTATCTATCTTTACATTTTAAATGTACTAAATCAGGGCTGTCCAACATCTTTTGGGCCAAGGGCCGGAGCCCTGGCCACTGATGACCTGGGGGCCGGAGCAGGGGTGGGCCGCTCCTGACGGCACGCTGCGTCACCACGTCTGGCACACGCCGGCGTCCTGCACGGCCCGCCCCTTTCGGTGAGGCTTGCTGACGTCACCAAGCCCCGCCGAAAGGGGCGGGCCGTGCAGGACGCCGGCGTGGTGACATCAGACGTGGTGACGTCAGCGGCGCCGTCAGGAGCGGCCCGCCCCGCCTCCCTCCCTCCTACAGTGACAGCCAGGGCGGCAGAACCGGCGATTTCTCTCGGTTCTGCTGCCCCGGCTGAGGCTGTAAGAGGAAGGGCAAAGCCGAGGAGAACCCTCCTCCTCAGCTTCGCCCTTCCAGCTCAAGGGTCATGCCAGCCTCAGAAGCAGCGATTTCCCGCTTCCGAGGCTGGCGTGTCCCATTAGCTGGAAGGGCAAAGCTGAGGAGGGCTCTGCTTGGCTTTGCCCTTCCTCTTAAAGGGACACGCCAGCCTCGGAAGTGGGGAAATCACTGCTTCTGAGGCTGGCGTGTCCCTTTAGCTGGAAGGGCAAAGCTGAGGAGGGCTCTGCTTGGCTTTGCCATTCCTCTTAAATGGACACGCCAGCCTCAGAAGCAGCGATTTCCCCGCTTCCGAGGCTGGCGTGTCCCTTGAAGAGGAAGGGCAAAGCCAAGCAGAGCCCTCCTCAGCTTCGCCCTTCCAGCTAATGGGACACGCCAGCCTCGGGAGGGGGAAATCGCTGCTACTGAGGCTGGCGTGTGCCTTTAGCTGGAAGGGTGAAGCTGAGGAGAGCTCTCCATGGCTTCGCCCTTCCAGTTAAAGGGACACGCCAGCCTCAGAAGCAGCGATTTCCCCGCTTCCGAGGCTGGCGTGTCCCTTTAGCTGGAAGGGCAAAGCTGAGGAGAGCCCTCCTCAGCTTCGCCCTTCCAGCTAAAGGGTCACGCCAGCCTCCTCCTCCGTCCCGCCTCTCCCCCCGGCGCACCGATCGGAGCGCCGGGGGGAGAGGCGGGATGGAGGAGGCGGGCCTATGGAGGAAGAAGGGAAGCACTTCCCTTCCTCCTCTTTAGGCCCACCTTCTCCCTCCCTCCCCCGGCGTTCCCGATTGGTGCGCCGGGGGGAGAGGCGGGCTGGAGGAGGAGGAAGGGAGTGGGCGGGCTGGGTGACGTCAGTCTCGGCGCTGGCGCCATGCCTGACGTCACCCAGCCCCGCCCCCCAGAGATCGATTTTTTTTAAAAAAAATTTCAGGGTAGGCTGGGGCCGTAGGGAAGGGGCTGGGGGGCCGTATATGGCCCCAGGGCCGCCAGTTGGACAGCCCTGTACTAAATGTACCAATTTTGTATGAAACTGTGATCTGTAAATCATGTGCTGGTCTATGACCGAAATAAATAATTTGATTGAGTGCCACTGGGAAAGCAAGTTCCCAGGGCCCTCTCTGTAGGAGGAGGTAACTTTCCAAGAAAAATTGAAGAGACTTCTGCTGGGGAGAGAAAAAAAACTTCAGATTACCCTGCCTCAGGTATTTTGTGTACTTAACTCTTTCTGAAAATATCGCCTCTCTGAATACATTTTGCTGGTCTTTTTGTCTCTTCCCCTTTCTGTTCCAGAAATTAAAGTAAAATGGGCCTCTAAAAACTACAAATTATTTCATTAGCAGTGATTCAGGGACCAAGTCTACTGTGGACTCAGACAACCCAGTTTAAAGCAGATATTCTGGGATTTTCTGCCTTGATATTCTGGGTTATATGGCTGGTTATATGGCAGATACCCATGATGCTCAGAGTTTTCAAAGCCACAAAGGTCATCTATGGACCAAGAAACCATGGCATACATGGCATACACCCTCTACACTCATCAGATGGAACCAAACTTCTAAAGGACAAAAACTAAATTGCACTACGTTGGCCTGCCACTGAACATCGAGAAAACCAAAGTGCTCTTCTAGCAGTCACCAGCCAATCCCTCTCCAATGCTAGAAATACAGCTTAATGGTGTAACATTAGAAAATGTTGACCATTTCCACTACCTTGGCAGCCACCTCTCCACAAAAGTCAACATTGACACTGAAATATGACACCGCCTAGGGTCTGCGAGTGCAGCAATTTTCTGAATGCAGCATAGAGTGTTTGAGGACTGGGACATCCTTAGGGATACCAAGGTGTTTGCTTATAAAGCTATTGTCATCCCAACCCTACTATATGCCTGCGGAATGTAGACTACCTACAGACGTCACGTGCAACACCTGGAATGATTGCATCAGCGTCGCCCGTGAAAAATCCTGCAAATCTCCTGGGAAGACAAGCGGACAAATGTCAGCATGCAGGAAGAAGCAAAGACCACCAGCATTGAAGTGATGGTCCTCCGTCATCAACTTTGTTGGACTGCCCAAGTAGTCCGAATGCCCGACCACCATCTGCCAAGGCAGTTACTCTGAGCTCAAGAACAGAAAATGGAACGTTGGAGGACAGGAAAAGAGATTTAAAGATGGGCTCAAAGCCAACATTAAAAATTGTGGCATATACACAAAGAATTGGGAGCACTCTAGCTGGAGGTCAGCTGTGACCAGCAGTGCTGTAGAATTTGAAGAGGCACGAATGGAGGGTGAAAGAGAGAAACCTCCCAAGAGGAAGGCTCGTCAAGCCAACCTAGACTGGGACCACCTTCTATCTGGAAACCGATGCCCTCACTCCAGGAGAACATGCAGGTCAAGAATACAGCTCCACAGTCACCTATGTACCCACTGCCAGTACACCCAACTTGGAAGACAATCTTACTTGGTCAATGAGGGATCACCTACGTTTATGGCTGTGTGGAAGGGAGAACCCTTAGCCCTCAAGGATAGGGTGGTTGTATCTGAATTAGAGCTCAACCAAAACGATTTGCCATTTCTTCTGTAGCACCAAAATATATTTCCTTCTGGCATTTCTTGTGAAACTCTTCTTTTATTCATCCAAATTGCTCTCACTTACCCTAATTTATTTTCCATCACATCAATATGTAGCCAAACCTGATTAACCATGTCAATCTGAACTTGATTTAGTTTACTGCCATCAACTAACTCATCATTTCACTTACAATCTCATAATAGAACACCACTCATTAGGGGGTCTTCACTAAGTCAGATATGCCATAGAAGAACAATTAAAATAAAGCAAAGGAATTTTCTATGTTTAGAGTAAGAGATAAACAAGCGGATCTGCTTCATGGAGAAGGTGGAGAAGTGTTAATGTGGGATGCAGCCTCATAAGAATGCAATTATAAACTGCATCAGCAGAAGTATGTTATGCATATCTATGGAAATATTAGTGCCATTCCATTCCACTTTAGTCAGATTTCATCTGCAGTAATGTGCCTGGTTCAACATGTCAAGCTCCAGCTGTTTCTGTTGGAGCATCACTGAGGTAGTAATGGCCTCCCCCACATTCTCTCCTTCAGGCTGCTGTTGTTCAGCCTGGCATTCCTCACTATCCCCCTCCTCAGCGAGGACATTTCTTCTCCCCCTTGGTGGAGCCATAACTGTGTGTGGGTGTGAAGTTACGAAGTAGTTCCTGAGGTAAATTGTTCCCCTGTTGGTTTTGGGACAACTTTTACCTCAGAGTTTTCCCTCCAAAATCTCTGGCTGACTGGATTGTTGGTCTAGTTCAAATCCAACCGCTGGACACCAAATAATATGTGACGACTTCGGATGCACCCAATATTCAAATCACTGCCACCAACCTAATTACTCTAATTAGGATTTTGAAAATTAACCAAGATGTTCAGTTAGGCTCCTAATTAAATAAACAGCTATGAGGAAACTGTGAGGAAACACGATGAAGACTGTGGTAAAAGTTAAACTAGAAAGTATTTATTAACTTTTACAAACAAACGAGGCACAGAGCTTGATGGTTAACTACTAACGAGGCAACGAGCGTACGGTTATTCACTTTGAGGTAATGAGCGTATGGTTAAACAATTAATGGCAAAAGCATATGGTTTCTAAAAGATCTAAGTGTGCTGGAGCGTACGGTTACAAACAGAGGTTTCTAAATCTTAGATCTTAAAACCAGCAATTCCAGTCAGTGCTGAGTCATGACTGAAATAGCCCTGTTCCACTAAATGCAACTAGTGCGAACAGTTTGTTTCAACCAGGAACTTCCTCCAAGACAGTTCCCTGAGTCTTGCTTCTGAATGGGGCTAACAGACTCGTGCTAGCTTCCCCCAGCCTAAGAGCCCACCTTTCTCTGTAAAAAGAGACTCCAAGGTGTATACCGGCTCTACCCTTCTAAGTGGCCCCCTGAATCCTATGCTGTCCCTAAGACCTGTCAGTTTAGCTGACCCCTTAGTACAGACTAATTCCTAGGTGATCCACTAAAGAATAGACTGTTTCAGATTCACCTCAGAGGCTAGGATGTTGCTTATCCAAAAGCCTCTCCAAGACTGCTAAGGCTGAGATGTTTCTCAATCACAGCCTAGCACAAGACATATGAGGCTCAGATGCTTCTCATCTGAAGCCTCTCACAAGGCTGAACGATTCCTGTCAGGAATCTTCCCTCCTACAAAGCTAGACTCCTCCCCCCATGGCTCTCAGCCAATCGGTTGGGAGTGTCTGTATCCATACAGAAGAGCAGCTAAACCACTCCCCCTATCTCTGGCAATACCTCCCTCTAATGTCTGCTCTGCTGAACTCCCTTCCCAAGATGGATGCCAGCTATTTCCACCAGGGAGCCAAACTGCAAAACAGGCCCCGGCCTACCTAGAATGGGTGAGTCCTCACAGAGGGCATTTGGTGTAGTTGACCTGTGGATATCTTAAACCAATTTTATTAAATTGTGTTTTTAGCTTATTTCAGGTGTTCCATAGTTGTGTAGCCTAAACATATACGGTTCGGGTCCAGCCTATCTGCATGACCGCATATACCCCTATGAACTTGTTTGGGCCTTGAGATTTGCTGGGGAGGCCCTTCTCACAGTCTAACCTCTGTCACAAGTGCGATTGGTGGGGACGTGTAAAAGAGCCTTCTACGTTGGGGCCCCACAATTCTGGAACTCTCTCCCTAGGGAAGCCAGGTTAGCTCCTACACTGGTGATTTTCAGGGAAGAACTCAAGACATGACTCTGAAAATAGGCCTTCGACAATGGTTAATGTGTAATATACTATGCCCATCGCCTTCAGTAAAGAGCCTGGGAGTTCATTTGGACTCCCAACTGACCATGGAGACCCAAATCTCCATGGTCAGTAAAATAACTTTTTTCCATCTAAGGCAGGCAAGGCGGCTGGCTCCCTATCTATCCCGGAATGACCTGGCCATGGTGATCCAAGCCACAGTCATCTCGAGACTAGACTACTGTAATGCTCTCTACATTGGCCTTCCTCTGTCGGTGACCCGGAAGCTCAGGCTGGTGCAGAACACTGCCACCTGGCTCCTATCTGGTACTCTAGCAGGTTGCCATATTACACCTACTTTGCAGGATCTGCACTGGCTTCCAATTGAGCACCGGATCACCATCAAAGTGTTGGTACTCACCTTTAAGGCATTGCATGGCCTGGGGCCAATGTACCTGAGGGACCGGCTTACCCCATATTGCCCTACAAGATCACTGCGATCAGAGAACATCAATCTACTGGCGATTCCCCCTGCTAAGACGTTTAGGTTGACTGCCACCCGAAGGAGAGCGTTCTCAGTGATAGCTCCAACTCTATGGAACGCTCTCCCAGCTGAGACACGAGCACTACACGATCTCATGTCATTTAGGAGGTCTTGTAAGACTTTCCTTTTCCAACAGGCCTTTGGCTTGTAAGACGCCATTAATGTACCAGTTCTGCCTGTGTTTTTATCTTAACTGTATATTATTATGCTGCACGTTATTGCGTCTTCATGCAGCATCTTGTGTTTTAATGTGTGGATGTTTTATTATGTTTTTATGGTGTTTTATTGTGTTACTGTTCTGACTTTGTAAGCCGCCCCGAGCCACCCGGGAGTGGCGGCCTAGAAGTTCGAGAAATAAAATAATAAATAAATACTTTGGTGGAGAACTAAGGGAGTGTTGGAGTTCAGCCTGTGTTTGTGTTTCAGGATCAAGGTGCTTCTGATGTGGGCAATGATGTCACTGAGAGTCAAGATGGAGATGATTTGGTCAATGATATTAATGCAGAGAATGACATAGGGACACTGGTTCAAAGTGTAGTTTCCCATGAGAATGTTCCTACAGGGTATAGGGATGGTAGTTTACTCCCTGATCCAGAGAGTTCCCAAGATGTGGGGTTTTAAAACAACTTGACACCTGGAAAACTTAATGAGCAGATAGATAACAGGCACATAGATAGATGGCTGGAATTTAGCCACAATAGACAGCTCAGCCAAGGTTTTTGCCGTTATGCTAGGCTTCGAGAGATAAGGGCGAGAGGCAGTCTAGGAAAGCGAAACCAGTATCTGGGTGTTGGGATTTTAGTTCTCTTCAGGGAAAATAATGGTCAGATGAAGCATTGTTTCAGAACCCTGCTAAGCCCTGTTCTTGTTCCATGGAAGTCTTGCTTGGAAGATTCATGTTAAAGAATTCTTGTTCAATGGTTTGACTCTTTGCCTCTTGGGATTATATACTCATCCTGTGGATTAATATTTTCCTGGTTATTTGAATTTGATTACAAAAGTCTGAATTTTACTTTTGAACATTTGCTGAACCCTGCCTTGGAAAACTGTATACCTGCTTATCTTCCTATCTTATTGGACTTATCTTTTTACTGTGCTGTTTTTACCTATCTTCAATTTAAAAAGGATTATTTTCTTACTCAACGTGTGGTGTTTTAAAGTCAGAAGGTTATTCCTGTTCTCGAGTGCAACAGGGAGCAAACTCTAAGTAGATCCTATCATTTTACAAACTAAAGAATATGGATAACCGTTTAATAACATATTTTAACTGTTTTTAATTTACTTGAGTGTTGATGTCACGATGCGCGGACTTGACCGGCCCCTTAATCACACACACAGAGACGGACTGAAGGCTAACTACTTTATTGAATATATAAAAACAGTTCAAAAGGTATATTGTCCATAAAAATAGCAAAAGCAAATCCAAAGGCAAAAGGCAATCAAATGTCCAAAACAACTTGGTAAAGTATCCAAAAGACTTGGCAAGGCTCCGCACAGCAATGCGGATTCAGGAACAAGGCAAGGTACAAGATGCAAAACAAGACTTGGTAAGCCACTAGCCAACCTAGCTCCGTGGACCAGCTTCGCTTCACGTCTGCTCAGATGAGACGTGGCCGAAGTACTGAGGATTCGTTCCCACGGATCCTATACTTCATCTTTCTGCCGAGGTCCCCGACGCTCTAAGCTTCTCCTTCTCCAATCTGTGGTGCGGGACCTCGGTCTGTCTAGGCTATGGTACCAGCCCCTCCTGCTAGTCTCGATGTCCCGTCTCCTATCGAAAGTACGGCCTTGCCTCCCAACATCTGCTGCCCTATCTCCATGAGAGCTCTCCTCCCTAGATTCTTCCCAGCCGCTCTCTTCCATGTTTTCACTCAAAGGCTACTGTGAACCTCTCCCCTGGCCGTTCATAAGTTTCACTATCACTGCTTTCCATTTGCACCTGGTTATCTGTCTCATCGTAAGGGTCAGGCCAACCTTCATCCCAAGCCAAGCTTTCTGTGGGAGAAGGAGGCCCAGTGATGGGAAACTCTCCTTCTGCTAACCCTTCTAAATCCTCTTCAGAATCCATCTCCGCTGCTGCAGGCCCCAATGCCAATGGGACCCCCGGTCCTGTCCCCTGCCCCCCAGGTACAAACGAGAACTGCTGTGCTACAGTCGAATATTTGCTTGTTTTTAACTGTTATTATTTAATGATAATTTAGGCATCGAATTGCTGCCTTGTTGGATGCCCTGAGTCGTCGTCGTCGTCCCGTCCCCCCCCCCCTCCCCCGGGTGAGAAGGGTCGGGTAGAAGAATTGCAAAAAATAATAAAGTAGGTCTTGGGATGTTTTAAACTGTTTTAAATTTTATATTTTATAATTATTTGATTATAGTTGCTATTTTTTTTAGTTATATGTACTATATTTGTGGTTGTCTTGTGTATTGTATTGTTATTGAGTTATTTTTGACAGTGTCTGCATTTATTATTATTTGTTTCTATTTCTTTTGTTGTAAGCTGATCAAAGTTCCTTCAGGGAGAGGGAGCAAGATATAAATAAAGCATTGTTTTTATTGTTGTTGTGTTGTGAAGGGGAACACTCTAGATCTGCTACTGTCACATCTATTTCTTTTGCCCTATGTGCATACTGAAAATAAAAGCCATTTCTGTTGATGTGAACACTCTATATGCAATATACAGCACTGGAAAATTAGTACAGTAAACCATGTGCAGGTGCAGTTTTTTTAAAAAAAAATCGTTCCCCAATATAAGAGAGTGATGGAAGCATGGACAATGTAAGATGGTGTGAAAGTATTGCACTCTTTTTACAGCTTGATTCTGACATCCCAGTTTTTAGGAGAGGATGTTGTGTGGCTTGCAAGAAGAATGGGAAATAGAAAAAACTTATTTTGGGAACAGAACATTGTTCTGTACATGGGGGTAAGTTGGGTTTCAAATCCTGGTCTGGCATGCTGTTGAAAGGGGATGAAATTGACAATCATCCCAGGTTGATAGATTACAAGGAGAGAGAAATTCTGAGGTTATCAAGGGAGAAGTTTCATCACATACTGATGACATCTCTTTTTGACAATTATTCTGAAAATGAAAGAGCTCAGTGCAATTGTGGACAACTAGGAAGACATGACTGATATCGGCTGAGTATGTTTGATGTTGGATGTGTAGCATTCACTAATGAAAACCCCCATGTCAGAATTTGGAAATTATCTGGCATTTTCTAAGTGATAGCAGAGTTAATACCTCCGGCCTAACCACCTGTAAAAGAGTTAAGCCACTGTAATTAGAGTGTGGTTAATGCAATTGGAGTTGTATATCAGTTGTAGTTACACTAAATTTGATGAGTATTTGTGAAAGTTGTTGAGGAACAGATGGCAGTTTGAAGAGTATGTTGAAAAATTGCTATTGTGAGTAGTGAAGAAGAAGAAGAAGAAGAAGAAGAAGCGGTATAGTTTGTATATACTCTGCATACTGTTGCAGCAAAGGAGAAAGAAAAGGGTTCCTGCTTATTTGGGAAAGAACAAACATCCCTGTATGTTTTGTTGTTTGAGTAAAAGACCACTACAACTGTGTTTTTGGATGCCTGATTCCTTAACCAGAACTAATAGAATCACTTCCATGGGAGTTTTATGACTGCATAGAACCACTGACGCCTCATAGGGATGCAATATATTTTCCCAACACCACCTTCATCTCAGTAGATTATACAAATCAGGCTGAAATATTATACAAATCAGGCTGAAATATTTTGGTGTTGAAATGATAACTTGAATTCCTGATTAAAGATAATAAAGATAGTAAATAAATCACCTAGAAGTTGCTGGAAAATGGAAAGTGTGTGTGTGTGGGGGGGGGGGGAGTAATTGCTGTTGTTTCCATCTTATGTCCCACCACAGTTTCTACTCCATAAAAATTCCAGATATGTATAGATGGTCCTTGTTTGTGGAAAAGATTACTCTTTCCCTAGGCACACTAATAATACATTGAGAAAAACACAGAATGTAAGATGTCTAAAATAAGTCATGTCTAGCTTCTCTTAGTGAGATCCCTGAAAGCCACTCTGCTTGCATGTTCTACTAGGCTGAGAACACCAACTCCTATGCCTTGTTCAAGCCTTGGTATATTATTCACTGTAAGCATGTTTCCATGTTCTGTTAACTTTAGGTGCAATAAACAAAACAATGGAGGTTAAAATGTGTTTTTTAAGAAAATAGCAGCTGTTTTTTATTTGCTTGGCTTGGGATGCTTTGCTAGAGACCTATAATCCATAATAAGTAATAGTATTCTATCAGGAAGATTCTACAGTCTTCTACAATTGATTGTTCAACTTGAGGAAAGATACAGAAGTGTGGTAGGCCAGCTGGAATCAAATTGATGATGCAGTGAAGGCTAAGTACTCAAACCACTTACACATGCATGCACACAAACAAACATATGACATGTGCAAGACTATTTATTGAGAGTTACAGCAGTTCAATAATTCTAAGGTGGCCACATTCAAGAAGTAACAGGACACAGTACCCACTCTTGGATTAAATGCAATGTACTGGATTTTGGATTAGACCCGAATGGCTTCCAACTTCCTTCTTACTCTCAATGCAAGATTGGAGTTTGCCAAAGAAAACATTAATGACGCTAGAAGAATTGCTGCTGGGTATAATCATGACAGTTTGGGCAGAGTAGTCCATTGCATCGTTTTAATTGAGGTATTTCTGTGGGATGCTGGGAATTGAAATCCAACAAGATCTAAAGGGCATCAAAAATCCCAACCTGTTCATCTTCTGCAAATCACATGCCAATCTGGTGGAAATAACTTCATTTAGAAGTAACAGAAACAGGAGTAAATTATTTTTACACCTGTAGCTGTTGTCTTGTCACCATTACATCAGTGATCTCTGACTCATTGAGAAAGAGGAGGTGGCATACATGGAGGCATCATGGACAAGGAGAACCACAATAATGATATAATGAGTATAGTACTGAAATCAATCCATGCCACGAAGGAGGAACTCACCTAGCACTTGCCATTGCGATTTGCACAGTGTCTACCAAATAGAGCTCATGACCCAAGAAGAAATTATATACTGTGTGGCACAACATCAAGGACCAAGTAAGACTAGTTTGAGTAAGGAAAGCAGAAGACTGACCAGACAATCTCTGGAAAGAAACAATGGATCTTTATGGTCAGGACAAAGAACTAGGTATGACTTTAAAATCTGTATTGTTTCTTTTTAGGGGGGGAATAATGATAGGCGCTCATCACATAACCTGGTAAATTTCTTGTTGTTCAGGAAGCCTATTTATCTTTCTAATCATCTTATTGAATAATAGAATAATAGAATTAGAAGACAAGGGCCATCCAGTCCAACCCCCTGCCTTGTAGGAAAAGCACAATCAAAGTATCCCGGCTAGATGGTTTCTGGTTTAAAACCTCCAGAGAAGGAGACTCCATCACACTCAAAGGACCTCTTCACAAGGGCCTTTAGGCCCCATTTTGCCAGCTTTGAGCATGGCAAAGGAGGTTTTTGGATGGGGCCAGTTGGGTGCCATCAGACAACGCATGACTGGCCCTGCCCACTTTGGGGGGGGGGGGTGCCATAAGGCACTTTCTCCGAACTATGGGGAGGAAAGTGCGTTTCAGGTAGCTCTGATGTTTAGATAGAATCTTTTTTCCCGAAGTTTTATTCCATTGCTCTGTGTCCTAGTCCCCAGAACAGCAAGCTTGCCTGCCTCCTTTTTTAAATAATATTTTTATTACAAGTTTTCATACTTTACACAAACATACACATAAACACAAAACATCAACATACATGGGAAAAAGGGAAATGGGAATAAAATGACTTCCGTTCTTGTTCCATACCAATAACATCAATTCTTTTTTAAAAAATCATTTAAAATCGAGCATCCCTTCTGCTCTTATTTTTATATCTTAGTAATTACTATTATAACATTGTTCATTTCAGTCTATAGTTCATTCTATAGTTCTAACAAAATCAACAACCTCTATCCAGTCTGTTCTAATATTCCCTTTGCCATTATTTTGCCTCAACCAAAAGGTAAGTTCATCCATATCTTTAATCTCTAGTATCTTCTCTTTCCATTGATCCTTTGTTGGTAAGAGATTGGTTTTCCACATTTTCGCAAATAAGATCCTTGCTGCCGTTGACAGGAAGACAAACAGCTTTTCTGTATTGTCATTATTAAAAATTTCTTTGTCTATAATGCCAAGCAGGTATAACTCCGGTTTCATTTGGAACTCTACCTTTAGAATTTCCTTGCATTCTTTGTGAATTAAATTCCAATATTCCTTAGTTTTGGGACAAGTCCACCACATGTGAAAGAAGGAGCCTTCTTGCTTCTCACATTTCCAGCACTTATTTTCCACATTTTATACATTATATTTAATTTCTTGGGAGTAATATACCATCGATGTATCATTTTGAGCCAGTTTTCTTTTAAATCAGTTGTGTATGTAATTTTGAGCTGCTTTGTCCACACCCTTTCCCATTCCTTTAACTGAATGGATCTTCCAATGTTCTGTGCCCACTTTATCATCAATTGTTTAATTACTTCCTCCTCTGTTGCCCAATACAAAAGCATAGAGTATGTTTTAGATATAGGTTTTTTTTCCATTTTTCAAAATTATATCCCATGGTCCTTCTGCAACACTAAAACCTTTAGCCTTGTCTTTATTAAAACTTTCCCTCATCTGAAAGTAATGTAACCATAGCACATTGCGATACACTTTGACAATTTCTTCATGCGTTTTCATAACTAATACACCTTCCTTGTGTACCAATATATCTTTGTACTTTGGCCACTCTGTCCAACCTAATAACCGTTTTTGATTAGCTTCTAGAGGTGACAGCCATAGTGGTACCTTGGTATACAAATAATCTTTATATTTTAGCCAGATTTTCATGAGAGCGGAGCGAATGAAATGGTTCCCAAAGTTTTTTTCTATTTTGGCCCCTCTGTACCAAAGATAGGAGTGCCATCCTTTTCGCAGATCGAAGCCCTCTAATATTAAGGTTGAACTTTTCGATAACAGCATCCAATCCTTCATCCATGACATAGCACATGCTTCATAATAGAGTTTTAAATCTGGTAGGCCAAAGCCTCCTTTTTCTTTATGCATGATCATCGTGTTATACTTTATTCTTGGCTTCTTGCCTTTCCATAGAAAGTTAGTCAAGTCCTTTTTTCATTTATTAAAAATCTCCATATTTCTGATTATAGGCAAGTTCTGGAACAAATATAACATCTTCGGCAATAGATTCATCTTCACGGTAGCAATCCTCCCTAATAAGGGGAGATTGAGTCTTTTCCATTGATCTAATTCTTCCTTCATTTTTTCCCCATTGCTCCATATAATTATCTTTCAGTAGATGGAGGTTCCTTGGTGTAATTCAAATTCCTAGATATTTAACTTTATTGACCACCTGGATACCCGTCTTTTCTTGTAACTGTATTTGATCTGATTTAGAGATATTTTAGTTATGATCTTTGTCTTTTTCTTATTAAGTTTAAATCCTGCTAATCTTCCATATTCTTCGAAGTTCGACAGCCATTTTAATATATTATCTCTTGGGTTTTCCACTATGCAAATCACGTCGTTGGCAAAAGCTCTTACTTTATATTCTTTCTTTTCTAATTTTAGGCCTCTTAGTTCCATGTTTTGCCTTACCTTCATTAATAATGTCTCTAATGCAAAGATGAAGATCAGCGGGGATAGTGGGCATCCCTGCCTGGCTCCTTTCCCAATATTAAATTCACTGGTTGCACTTCCATTTATCCAAATCTTTGCCTTTTGATGTTGGTAGATTGCCGCGACTGCATTTTGGAATTGAAATCCAATAT
Organism: Anolis apletophallus; assembly: GCA_030556195.1. NCBI lineage: Eukaryota > Metazoa > Chordata > Lepidosauria > Squamata > Anolidae > Anolis > Anolis apletophallus. The sequence continues at coordinate 90,461,698 of JARBWK010000004.1, forward strand.
CAATTTCCTTAAAAAGTAATTTAAAATATTTCTAATTCAGGTTATCGAATGCCTTCTCCGCATCTATTGATAATAGAGCAAGCTCTTTCTGGTGATTAGTCTCATAATATTCGATCACATTTAGAATTGTTCTAACATTATCTCTAATATATCTATTGGGTAAAAATCCATTTTGGTCTTCTTGGACCCAGTCAGCGAGGAATTCTTTAAATCTATTTGCCAAGATTGTTGTATATATCTTGTAATCCGTATTGAGTAATGAAATTGGATGATAATTTTTGATATCTTCAGGATCCGTTCCATCCTTATATATCATTGTTATATCTGCTGATCTCCATGAATCTGGAATTTCTTTTTCAGTGAGTGCCTCATTCATTATTTCTTTCAGAACTGAGACTATTTCCTCTTGAATGGATTTATAAAAGCATGCTGTATAACCATCAGGTCCTGGTGCTTTGTCATTTCTTAAATTCTTAATTGCTTTTTTAATTTCTTCAGCTGTTATCTCCCTATTCAATCTTTGACGTTGGTCATCAGTAATTTTCCCTAGCTTCAGATCTCCTAAGTAGTCCATTATTTCCTCCTCTCTAACTTGCTCTTCAGTGTACAGATGTTGATAAAAGAGTAGGAATTCTTGTTTGATCTTCTCATCTTCCACTATAAATTCTTCCCCCTTTTTGATTCTGACTATTTGCTGGGACTGCCTTTTCTTCCTTAACCTCCTTGCTAGCCATCTCCCTATTTTATTCGCATTTTCAAAGGAGTTCTGCTTGATATATTTCATTTGTTTTGCCATTTGTTCAACTTCCAGGTTATGTTTCTCTTTTCTTATTATTCCCAGGTTTTTTTATTATTTTCTTATGCCCTGGATTTTGTTTTAATTTGTTCTCCAATGCAGAGAGTTCTTCCTCAATCTTTGATAGTTTTAATCTCCTTTGTTTATTCCTATCTGAATTTTGTTGTATAAGATGGCCTCTCATCACTGCTTTGTATGCGTCCCAGACCGTCTGTATTTTTATTTCATCTGTAATGTTTTGGTTGCCTGCCTCCTTAATGTAATATTTTTTCAAATATTTAAACATATCTATTAGGCTTGTGCATGGATTCATTTTAGCCATTTTCTTTCAGCCAGTTCAGCATCTTTGTCTTGGTTAGATGGCCGTAATGGCAAGGGCTCAGTCATCATGGTTTCCCGTCCGTAACTGAACCACGTGGCAACCCATCACGGCTCCTCTTCCCCTCACACAGTATTTTCCTGTGAGCCTTGTCTGTTGGGCCAATCTGAATAGAAGAGTGATGTGTCTTATGCAAACTGTTTCTACTTCTGTAACCCCATTGCTGAAACCCAGACTTCCTTGAAGGGAAGTAAGGAAAGGGTCCCAGGAAAGTTGCTGCTTTAACCTTGTTCCTAAAAACCAGGCTCCCTTGAAGGGAAAAAAGGAAAGGGTACCAGGAATGGAAAGGGGAGCCTCGTAAGTTCCCCATTGTCACCAATGGGCCTGATCTAGTAGTATTTGATGGGTGCAGACTGAAAAAGGCTATCTGGCTACCCGCTCATTTTCTGAAGGCACATGAAACGGATACGGGGATCTACTGGAATCCGACCAGCAGAAATGGATGAAGGTTCAGCTAAATGGCTATCATGTCCCCTCTAAGCTCTTTTTCCCCCAAATTTTTTTTGTTTCCAGACCTTTGATTATTTTGGTTGTCCTCCTTTGGAAATGTTGTAGCTTATCATTATCCTTCTTGAATTACATAGCCCACATGGTTGACTCAATATTCCAGGTGAAGTCTGACCAAAGCAGAATAGAGTAGGACTATGACTTCCCTCAATCTATACACTATTCCTATTTATGCAGTCTAAAAATCCCATTGTATTTTAAAACTGATGTATCACGTGGTTAACTCATGTTCAACTTGTGGTCTATTAAGACTTATTAAATCAGATCAATGGCCTTGTAGTCTCTTAGTCTGCCTTGGATTCAGTGCTATCATGCAGCACAATTCCAGACCATTGTAGTCACCAATAAAAAGATTATCCCTTCTGTTTGCAAATGAGAAGAGAGGAAAAACTCACTATAGTCACCTTTTAACCCCTCCAATAATTTTGCTTTTCCAATCTCTCAGAGGTTTCCATGATGTGACAGTAAAAGCATAACAGTCACTATCGAAAAGATAAAGAACAGTTCACAAACAATTAAGAACAGACAAGTCTTATCTCATAGCAAGATGAAAAACTTTAATTATTGGATGTTGGAAATTTGCTAGGATAGTCTTACAGGATGCACCCTGGAATGAAGCCAAAAGAAAGATGTGGTAAGATTTGGGGAATTTGGCTGACTTTGTGCTGAAAGTGAAGTCTAAACCCAACCACACAATTTAATCTTGATCTGGCCACCAGATGCTAATAATGTTGGCGACAAAAAGAGACTGAGAGATATTTCCTCACAGAACTTTTCCTTAATTTAAAGCCTGTGGTTCAGACAGACATTTTACTGACTAAAAGATGTTGGTAAGTACGAATTCACTTGTCTTAAATTTTAAAATATAGAGTACTAAAAGGAATCATTGCTCTCAAAGCCTCCCAATTTCTCACACGTGTTTCCTTTAGCTCATCTCATGTGCAGGCCTCTGGATCTGTTTTAAATACAAGAAAGATCTTGAAGTCCAGATGCTAATTACAATTCCAAAAAGCATTCATTACAGATTTTGGAGTTGTTTTTACATGTTTCTCAAGAGACTTGTGCTTGCTAGAATGATGGCATACAGCTGACAAGTAATTGATTTGCTGCCATAGCTACTGACCTAAAGTTTCCCTCACAAATATTTCAAAAATGGCTGATAAATGTTTCCACTACTACAACAGTTACAATGTAGTAATGTGTCAGGAAGTTATCGAGAAGAATGATTATTTGGCATTGTTAAAATAATTAAATACAGTGGTTTTGGTTAATTTAATGTTCATATTTACATACTGTCTTTCAACAGAATGATCAATTAATTGATGACAGTAACAATGTCCAACATCAAAAGGTCTAAAATAAAATAAAAACAGTGAAACATGCATTTGTGCAGATGATATTGGTGCTTTCCCTTCTTTGTGAAATGATCCTTATCTACGACTCAAATAAAAATCCATAATTTTGCCATATAGCCCAAAAACACCCTACAACAATGCGGTGATTCCGGCCATGAATGCCTTCAACAACATATTCACTAGTGTAAGGAATATGAATGGGTCATAAAAATTAGCCCAATCCAGGCATACTGGGAATCAAACACTGGGACTAATTAGTGTCTGTTTTTCTATTGATCAAAATGCAAAGGACTCTCTCTTGTTCCCATGATCTCCAGCACGAGGAGGAATTGCAATAGGGATCCGCTTTCTAACTGTTGCTCTCAAGATCGCTTGTGGGAGAGGAAATAGAAACATTAGTCTGCTCCACTTTGTTCAGCAAGAAACTCCCATGCTCACAGTAGCTAATGCCCCGTGAGTCAGGATGGGCTGGTGTGCTTAACTAAGTGTACTCAGCTAAGATCTAGAATCTCAGCCAATTTTTGATGCTTCAGTAAAAAAAAAAGTGATGTGTTCTGTTAACCTGTTCCCAAGTTCTTTAGGGTTTCATGTGTTAACAGCAAACACCTGGCTCATGAGCTTATCAGTAACCCATGCAGTTCTTTCAGCAAAGGTGTAACATGTTGTTGAAAGATGACCTCTGTTAGCACTCTTGCAGCTGTGGTTTTTACCAGCTGCAGCTGCTGGATCAAACCCAAGGTTGTTTGTTATGTACTTGGTAAGGGGTTGGTTAATGTGTAGATAATACTATATTCTTGCTTTCTATGGCAAAAACAAAGTTCTTAGCCTTCTGGATTTCTTAAGAAGATAAAACATATTTAGTAAGAAATTGTGTGTGCGTGCGTGTACGTATTTGTGTGCGTAGTTGAGAGCAGCTCACTACATTCCCACATACCATTAAATACCTGCTATTTATTTCTAAGCATATACCCAACCCCCTTGGTACATGTGTTGTGTAACATTGCAACAATCTATAGAAATAGCATTACATGTATGTCTACTTTGTCCCTCTCCATGCAAAAAATAGCTTGATGGATTTGCATCAAATTTAAGTTTATGTTTGATGCCTTCCAGCTTAGAACCCAGGCCAGATGGCATACACAGAACCCAGTTTTGCATGGCTAACAATGGGTACTCTAATGATTTCCTCAAAAATGGCCAGGTGGATTTGCACCAAATTTAGAGGATACATTTGTGGTGCAAAAATAAACTGTGTGAAGTTTGTGCAGACTATGTCATGAACTGCAAATGGTCTTCAGAAACTAAGTTTCAAAGACTTCCTCCCAGTAGGGAGAAAATTGCTAAAATTACTTGTTACTTCCGTTGAGAATGAAATTATTGTAGAATTACACCCTCTACAATTGATCCCCTTTGAGCCAAAAATAGGGTAGTCCATGGAGCACAAAGAAGTTAAAAACCATAAGATCAATGCGAGGGAGGATGAATATGGCTCAAGGCCCATCCTTTGACACTCACTGATAGAGTATGAATATATGAACTGGACCTTAGTTTGTCATAGTCAAACAGAAATTACTCTAGTGCTATTGCCACTTGCTAGCTATTGTCACTGCTCATATTAGTGTTTCATGCTACAAGGTGCTTCATTATTCCATCCACAGCCTTTGCTGTATATCAAGGTTTAGAGAATTTGGGGAAAAAGGCTTAAAACTGTTCCAAGAAATAAGTCAGATCTTGGTGGTTTTGCCAAAGAATCTCTAAGTGGAGCTGTGGGGGGAGGGGTTAATTTTGCCTTTCTAGAAATCCAGATGTCTAAAAGAAGAAGTCCCATCCCTGAGTTCTGTTTCATTTTCACATTAATTTCACACTTGCTCTTTGCGCAAATTACATCACCTGTTGTACCGTAGACCTGAGGGATCCCTCAGTGAACCACTTGAGACCAGCTGTGATTAAATGCTTTATTTAGAATAAATGGAAAAAGTAAGGTAGGTAGAAAGATAGTCCAAAGATGCTCTCAAGCATCAAGGTATTGCAAAGCAATAGTCCACAAGCAAAACAGGATCAAAAGGTAAAAAGTGTCTTGATGCCCCAATGGGCCAAAATCCATGGATAAGTTCTTGGCACAAAGATTTGGCAATCAGAGTCCAAAGGCTGGAAGGCCCAATGGCCCAGGCTGTAGCAACCCAGTTCCCTTTCGTGCCTGGGGGGCAGGGGGCAGCACCGGGGGTCTCACTTGCATTAGGGCCAGATGCAGCTGATGAGGAGATGGAGGAAGGGGCTGGTGAGTTAGCTTGGCCTGGGATGATGAATGGCCTGACGGCTATGAAAATTGGGAAAGTCAGGCTGACCCTGAGAGCGATGATTCCGATCAGTATGAGAACCCAGGTGGTTTCGGGTCACAGGAAAGGATCAGGGAAACAGTGGAGGAAGAGCCCATGGAAGCCGAAAGGGAGTTCGGCTCTCACGAAGATAGTGAACCAGGTGCTGGGAGGCAAGGACGGAGCTTTGATAGGAGACGGAGCATTGAGTCCAGCAGGAGGGATTGGCACCGTAGCCTAGAGCGCCAGAGAAGCGCTAGGTCCCGTAGCACAGATTGGCGGAGAAACCTAGAGCGTCAGGGGCCTCGCCAAGGGGATTAAGTATAGGATCCGTGGGAACGGATCCTCAGTAGCTCGGCCACTTCTATTCTAAGCGGAGTGAAGCGAGCGGAATTTCCACGGAGCCAAGTTACCGGCTCAAGCCTTGCCAAGAAGTTTCTTGGGTTTGTTTATGAACTTTGCCTTGTTCTTTGCCACGGACCAAGTCCTTGATCCGCATAGCTTTGCGGAGCCTTTGCCACGTTTGCCTTTGGATTTTACTTACGGACTCTTTACCTTTTGGATTGAACTTTTTGATACTTTTTCATGGACAATTCACCTTTTCACCTGTTTCTCATTATTCAATAAATAGTTAGCTGATTACCGTCTCTGTGTGTGTGATTAAGGGGCTGGGCCAAGACCCTGCATCGTGACACAGGCAAAGTTCCATGAAGGCTTGGCTTGAACTGAACGTTGGCGAGAGATGTCACACATCTCTCAGACCTAACTTAAATAGGTCTCACGGGCTTTGATCCTTTCAACGCAAGATGCTTCGTAACTTGGTTCTCATGAACTGATTCCCGGCTGGGCTTTCTCAAGCCTCTCGCATCAGAATGGTATGTCAATTCATTACCCCTTGCACCTGGATGGGAGGGAGTTAACCCGACTCCACTTTCCCAGTGCTTCTTATCGGCCCGGGATGGAGCTGAGCTTCCCTTGTCCTTGAACGTGGATTGAACAGGAGGCCTCTCCAGAGGCTGGCTTTCTGGCCTAGCTGGAATCTCTGAAACAACATGGCTTTGGCCTGGTTTGGCTAAGGAGTCAAGCTAGGGCGTGACATCACCATTTGTTCGGCTCTTATATTGTGTTTTCATTATTTTTATTGGAGCGTCTGGTGACTCAATGGGTTAAACCTTTGTACTGGCTGGACTACTGACCCAAAGCTTGGTGGTTCGAATCTGGGGAGTGGGGTGAGCTCCCATCTGTCAGCCCCAGCTTCCTGTGCGGGGACATGAGAGAAGCCTCCCACAGATTGGTAAATCATCTGGGTGTCCCCTGGGCAACATTCTGTCAGACGGCCAATTCTCTCACACCAGAAGTGACTTGCAGATTCTCAAGTTGCTGCTGACAGGAAAAAAATGTATCTGTGTAAATAAAAAAGTATGCGTATTTGCCAGGTTAGAACCACTTACAGTGGTAGGCTGCCTCATACATAGGACTCTATTTAACATTTATTTTAATAGATGAATATTAATATCATGCTATTCATCAGTGTTGGAAACAGTTATTTTGTTGGATAGTATTAATACAAATATGTGTCAAGATGGAAGGAAAAACGTATCAAAGTAGTAAACAAATAAGCTGTAAAATGTAGCACATTCTTTGCAATGGAACAAATAGGTTAGGGAAAAAATTAAAATTAATAAGGGGAAAAAGCAGCCTGAGGATTTTGAGTGGTAGATCTATTGTACTGGCATGTGTTTATTTTGTTTGTTAATTGAAGGTTTTTCTCCAGATTTGAAGTCTTTTCAATATGCTAAGAAAGAAAAACAATTTGCTAAACAAATGAATTACTACCCGCCCCACAAACATAAAGCAAAATATCTATCAACCCACAGCAAACTCTCAAGAGATACATGCAGTCTATTTTTCTCTTTTCTGTATGCTGTTTTAATTTTTGTTTTATGTGTTGGGTGAGTTTTAAAAGTTGCCATTTGTAGTCTCCTGTTAAAAGTCCTGAACAGACACAACAAGTAACATGCCACGATGGGGATTAAGAGAGTGCAATTTGTCAGTGAACCAGAAATCAGTGCAGGGGTTGTGGTTCAAGCTGATAAGACCTCGGAGGAAATTCCCTCCTACTGCTAAGAAAAACGGAAAAGCGGAAACCTAAAGTAGCACTGCTTGGGCTGATAACAGACAAATAAAATTATCTTAAACTAAGAGTTTTCTCCCTCTTTCTCACCTGTTGATTGACTGTGGGGGAAAATATTGATACAATTTCTCATTATGCTGGAAATTAACTATGTGCAAAACATTTACTCTATGTAGGGCTAGCTGTAATAAACTTTCTTCTAAGATTACAAAATACTGCTAAACAATCAGATACAAAACGAGAGTTATACATCTACATTCCCTCTGAAATTTATGTCCTTTTAAAGTTGCATTATACTATACTATCATTTTGTTAAAGCGAATGTAGTCTTGGGCTGAAGGGAAAGTTTGAATACTAAATATATGCATGAGAACAAAACAAATATTTCATATCAGGAACTGCAAGCTAGAGAGATCCCTAAATAGAGATGCAGAAGAGATTTTTCAATATTTGCTTTATTGAACTATGCAAATTTCTTCAAATAGCAATAAAAAGAACTTGGTGTTTTTTAAAAAAAGAAAGTAATGGGAAATCCCAACTAAAGACCCAACCATGAAATAAAGAGGGCAGACACAAATTTGTGGCTGAAATAAAGGGCCATTTATTGACCTTACTTGTAAACTGAAGTCTCCTCGGCAACTTCCAACTATGGCGGGGTTGGTGATGACATTGCCAAGGGGATGCCATGGGAAAGAGGGGGAAGTATACTTGCACATGCCCAGTTGCTGCCATTTAAATATAAATCCAGTTCTATTTTTGGTTGGTTTTTTTAATCTGTGGAAATCAGTCAGTATAACTCAATGTAGTCCTTTCTTTTTGAAACATCTTTAGTGTATAATAGCATGTAATCTATTTTCTGTGATTACATACAAAACCTTTGCAATTTCACAGAAGCTTTTAAAACGTTACTCTTGCATTAAATATATGATCATTTGCACTTTATATATTTTTAGAATGCCTGTTCTGGCCATTCCAGAAGCACATTTAGAGATGTGTTTATCAACTGAATTGGGGGGGGGGGGGGGTAACATTACGTGTGGTGCCTGGTTTAGGCAGGGCTGTTCAACAGATATTGCTGCCTGAGGAAGAAACTCAAATGGTGCTCCCAAGCATAGCCATGTTAATTCAGAGGCAGAAAATCCTTATCACAGGAAAGAAAATAATAAATTCGTTACATGATAGTTGCAGGCTATCATCACTCTGTCTAATACTAGGGCCTCACCTGGAATTATTGGCTTCATTTGTTTGTTGAATTTATACCACATCTTTCTCCCAGGATGGGATGTAAGGTGGCTAGGATAAAGGTTATATATACACTTGCATTGAAATATTTATAAGAGTGGGGCAACAAACGATATTATGATAAAGCAGATAGAAAATACATATACACTTTTGAATTATGTATTCAGTTTATTTTTGTTATGCTAGTAATTATGTTTTTCCCCTCATTATCTTGAAATCTCACCTTGTTCATTTCAGGTGAGATTTGTATCATTAAGCAGCAAATTAGGATGTAGCTAGATGATGAATACAGAGTTCAGAGCCAAAAAATCCATCAGGGAGATATGCGCAGATGCATGCTTTTTAAAAGGGAGGAAAAAGATCACGCAGCAGTGGCACATTAAGTACTCAAAGTTGGGATGTAGAGGACAAATGCAGGTACAAAAAACATGTCATCAGACACGCAGCCAAAGACACTGCATTAACTCTGGAGAAATAGGGTTTTAACCTATTCAGATGCAGTTTCTTACTTCTGCCCCCATCAGTTTCTCTAGAAATGACATAGTCCACTTCTGAGTCTTTAGCTACCACAGTGCATGGTCCCTCCCAGGCCACCAACTTTCTCTTTGGCCTGGATTTTAAAACCAACACCTGGTCTCCTACAGCAAAAGTTCTTGGTCTTGCTTGTAGATCCGCCAGTTCTTTCTGGCGCTGCTGGGCTGTAGACAAATTTTCGGCAGCACAGTCTCTGATGACAGTCAAATGTCACCTCAGGTCCTCGAGGTAGCTGACAATGTCCTTGTTGGCGATCTCCTCCTGTCCCGTCCAGGTCTCCCGTAAGATGTCCAGGGGTCCTCTGGGCACTCGGCCGTACAACAGCTGGAACGGACTGAAGTGAGTACTCTCCTGCGGCACCTCACGATAGGCAAACAGCAAATGCTGGATCTTTTTGTCCCAGTCGTTGGGATTCTTGTGGACATAAGTCCTCAGCATGTGGTTCAGCGTAGAGTTGAACCTCTCGGTGAGACCATTCACCTGAGGGTGATACGGTGTGGTGGTCAGATGTTTTATGCCACACGCCCAGAACATTTCTTTCATCATATGAGACATAACGGTGGTTCCTAAGTCGGTGACGATTGCCTTAGGGAACCCCACTGGCGCAAACAGGTTTAAAAGCATGTCTGCCACAGTCTTGGTATCTGTCTCTTTTAATGGAATCACTTCCGGATAACGGGTCACGAAATCCATGGCCGTTAGCAAATATTGATGTCCATCCCGGGTCACTGGTGTCATCGGCCCAAGGATGTCGATGCCCACTTTGTCGAATGGGGTGGACACAACGGGGATGGGTTGTAGGAGCCCTTTGGTTTTATCTTGGGCTTTCCCTACAAACTGGCATGCCTCACACGTTCAACAGAAGGCAGCCACATCTTCTCCCATCTTCGGCCAGAAGAATCTACTTCGGATTCTCTCCTTGGTTTTCTTAATGCCTAGATGTCCACTAAATGGCACATCATGGGCTAACTTGAGGATTTTCTCTCTAAACTGTTGAGGTAACACCAGCTGTGTGGTCTCCTCATACAGGGTGGTGCCTTTCTTGCGTCGGGCCACCCGAAACAGCTTGTTCCCTATGGTTTTAATCACAGCAGGGTTTGCCTCTGTGGGTCTAGGCTCTTCAGGACTGATTTCCCTCCACATTTCTCTTAGGCTCTCATCCTCCTGCTGATACCTCAAGAAATCCACAGGGTGGCTTACACTAGGCATCACTGGGAACTCTTCAGCACTGCTCTGTGGAGAGCTTTCTGCTGTTTGTGAGGTAAAATTAGTCTCCTCACATTTTCCCACCTTTTCTGCCTGGCTTCTGGTAATGGCATTAATTCTTTTACAATGCTCTCTTAAGTCATTACCAATCAACACGGGAACTTCCAGACTTGGGAGAACCCCCACTGTCCAGTCCCCTTCATACTTTTGATAGTGGACCAGGATTGTGGCGATGTCCACTTCGAAAATTGGGCCATGGATTCCTTTAATGCGCCACCTTCCACCAGGAATCATCTGGCTTTCTTTAATGAGCTGGGGCTGAACCAGGCACACGTCAGCCCCAGTATCCCTCATTCCCAGTAACCTTTTGTGATTAACTTGGATTTCTTCAAGATAATCTTCATTGATCTTCTGATCCGCACTCCATACTCGCATAACTCTGGGTACGTTTTCCTCCAGAGTGGGATCCTCTGCCTGAGGTAATCTTGCAACTACCTTGACAGTTTTTGGTGGGGAAACTGGCCTCTTATTCGTCAGCTTAGGGCAAAATGCCTGAACATGACCTGGCGTTTGGCAGTAATAACAGACAGGTCTCTGGGTGACTGGACCTGAGCTGGCGTCCACTTTCTTAGGGCCCTGACTAGCTCTGTCAGGCTTCCCTTTCTGGACCCACTCTCTTGGTCTCTTGACCATCAGGGAGCTAACCTCTAGATCTCCCTCCAACTGATCCAGCACCTCAGCTACTTCCGACACTGTCTTTATCTTCTTGTCCCTGATGTACCATCACATTTGTGTTAGAATCAGTTGATGAAACTGCTCCATGCACATTAAATGCCTCAGGTCATCGAAGGTCTCCACTTTACTGCCCTCCAGCCATTGAGTAAAAGCTTTCTCCAGCCTTGACCCTAGCTGCAAATAAGTTTCCCCAGACTTTCTCTTCAGCTCTCGGAAAGTCTTCCGGCTCTGCTCAGTCGTCAGCCCAAATCTGAGCTTAACTCTCTCCTTAAAAATGGCATAATTGCCACACTCGGAGTCCCTCAGATCTGCGTATATCTCGCTCAGCTCCGCACATATTAGGGGCCTGAGATGTGCCATCTTCCTCTCATCAGGCACCCCAAAATCCAAACACGCTCTATCAAAGCTGGCTAAAAAGGCTTTTACATCATCGCCTTTGGAATAGCGAGGGAAAAGCTTAATCTTTGAGGACAGATAACTACTTTGTCCAGCTTCTGAGGAACGGGATGCATCCTCTCTTCCCCTGAGCTGTAACTCAAGCATCCGTTCTTCATGAGCCATCCTCCTTTCCTCTCTCTCTCTCTCTTTCCCTCCCAGCCTCTTTCTCTTCCCACTCTTTTTCTCCCTCAGCCTCAAAAGCCATTCTCCTTTCCTCTCTCTCTGCCTCAAATGCCATTTTCTCTCTTTCCCTCTCAGCTTGGAATTTCATCATGTCAAACTCCAGCTGTTTCTGTTGGAGCGACACTGAGCTGGCAATGGCCTCCCCCACATCTTCTCCTTCAGGCTGCTGTTGTTCAGCCTGGCATTCCTCACCACTCCCCTCGTCAGTGGGCAAATTCCTTCTTACCCGTGGTGGAGCCATAGTCGTGTGTGGGTGTATAGTGTTATGAGGGCAGCTTCTGAGGTAAATTGTTCCCCGTTGACTTTAGGACAATTTTCCCCTCAGAGTTTCCCCTCAGAGCTTTGGAGGGAAAACTCTGGCTGACTGGATTGTGTGTCTTGATCAAATCCCACTGCTGCCACCAATTAATATGTCACGACCTGACACTGCTTTTGGAGATTATTAACTAAAATAATACTCCCGGTAGTACTGCCACCAACCTAATATTCAAATTAGGATTTTGGATTGTGAATTAAGAGGTTTACTTGGTAGTGCTTTTAACCGAGCCGCCCAAAACAGCCACACTGTGAGGAACTAAAAGATAGAGAGATGGAGGCTTCTTAAAGTTAACAATAAAAATAATTTATTAATTAACAAACGGCTATCAATGAGGCACAGATCGTACTGGTTCTACAGAGAGGCAGCAATAGTGTACGGTTACTGATAATAATATGCTGGAGCATGCGGTTACAGATAATATGCTAAGCGTGTGGTTACAGATAATACTTCACTAAGCTTAGATCTTAACAATACTCTAGTCAGTACTGAGTCTTGACTAAAATATAAACCTGTCACCCTATTGTCTGAAAATAGCAGTGAACAGCTGGTTCCTACTAGGGGCTTCTATCCACCAGAAAATCCCCCTGAGTCTTGCCTGACTGAGTTAGCTACCTGCTAACTCCCAGCCTCAGAACCCACCTTTCCCTCTATACACTGAGGAGACAAGGTGTTTAGTCTGACTCTACAAAGTCAGCCCTAATGGCTCTAACCTAACTATCAGTGTCACCCCAATCATCCTGGATGTGCCACTATAGTAACAGACTTGTCAGAATCTATGGCTGAGGCTTGGAGGATATTGTCACTCCAACCTCAAACCACGACAGCTAGAGCTGAGATGTCTCTAAATCAAAGCTCTGCCCAAGACTGAGGATCTTTCTGACAAGATCCCTCCTCTAGCCAGCTCTGCTCCTCCCCTCTGGCATTCAACCAATCACAGGGCACTCCCTATCTCTGAGCAGGATTGACTCCAAGGCCACGCCCCCTCTCTGGCTATGACCTCCCCCTGATGGCTGCTAGCTGCAAATCCCTTACCAAAATGGATGCCAGCTATCTTCCAACAGAAAACAAAACTTCCAAGCAGGCTTTCCACCCACTTAGGACAGGTGAGTCCTTACAGCCTGCATACCATAGTAGGTATTATAGGTGCTATCTGCTGTTGGGTGGTGTGTTGAAAATAGTCTTGGACTGCCAATCCTATACCCAATTACATGGTCATAATAATAAGAATGAGAAATAAGAATGCTTGAAAATGTTGTCAGCACAAACAAGATAGGTAGCCTTGATAGATAAACACATCCTGTTCCTAAATTGGCCAGCTGCCACAAAATGCTTTTACCATGAGTGGCAGATTAGAGCATTTTATTCTTCCGCCCCTTTGCTCTTTGTGCAGAAAAGAGTGTACTTTGCTTAAAAACCAACCAATCAACAAACAAACCCAATATTTTTGTGCAAAAGTGCTGGCTAGCACCCTGTTCAGGATTTATAAGCTTGTATTCTAGACTTGTAACATCATACATTTTTGAATACACTGTTATAGGCCACTTCTACACTGCCATATAACATCCATATTCTCTGCTTTGAATTGGAATATAAAGCAGTGTAGATTAATATAATTGAATTCAAAGCAGCTTATCCGGATTTTATATGGCAGTGTAGCTGGGGCCGTGATCATCACATCAGGGAAAGTATAAACATGCATCCTCAGAATACACACTGGAATCCAGGCAGTACAACAAACAGAAGAATGTACATGATATCTACATCGAAAAAGTTGTCCAGGATATAGGGTCAGGTGTTACCAGTATGCTGATGACACCCAGCTCTATTACTCATTTCCAACTTATTCTAAGGAAACTGCTTTTATGTTAAGATGATGCTGGAATCTGTAATGAACTGGATGAGGGCAAACAAATTGAAACTCAATACAGACAAGACAGATGAATTCCTGGTCAGTTAAAATACAGATTTGGGAATAGGGATTCAACTTGTGTTAGGCAGGAATACACTCCCCCTGAAATCACAGGTGCAGAGTTTGCGGTTGTTTTGCTCTGAGCCAGAAGACCCAGGTTTCAGTTTTCTCACAGTGACAACTGCACCCATTCCTGAAGAAATTTGATCTGGCAATGGTGATACATGCCTTGGTTACATCCCATTTGGATTCTTGTAATGCACCCTATATGGGGTGCCTTTGAAGAATATATTTGGTAAAAAGAATTGTAGCTTGGTTGTCAAATGGAACTGATTAGAGGGAGCACACAACTCACTTGTTGCAGTACCTCCACTGGCTGATGGTATGTTTTAGGGCAAAACCCTATATGGCTTGGGTTTACAGTAGGTTATTTGGAAGATCATATCTCCCTGTATGAGGTGATTAGATTCTAAAATCATTTGAAGTGGGCCTTTTTTCTGTCCCACCACTTTCTCAGGCTTATTTGGTAAGAAAAAGAGAGAGGGTCATCTCGGTGGCTGCTCACAGACTTTGAAACTCCCTCCCTAGAAAGAAAAGAGCAGAATGGCCTCATCCTTGCTCTCCTTCTGTTTAGAGGACAAAACATTTTTGTGTGATCAGACTTTTTCAAATTTCAAACTACAGGAGCTTTTAATGGTGTGTGAGGGCTTGTATAAAGTTTTATAATGTTTTCTAACATTGTAATGTTTAAACTTTAAACATCATACAATTGTTTTTAAAATCTTCTATTTATACTTTTATTCTGGTTTTTGAATTATTTCAAACTTGTATTATTTTTGATCTGTTATTTAATAGCCATAAATAATATTTCTGGAGTGTTGAGATAGCAGTGAGTGAAAAAAAATTCCACCTCTCTCCCAGCAATGAGGTGCTTTGTGAGCAGTAGTAGCAACTGAACCTTATTGGGCCCCTGTGGCTGTGTGTTGTAGAGCACCCAGCTTATTGGATGAGGACTGGGTGCTTACTCATTTACTCTCCCACTTCCCAGCACCTTGGAAATTCCTGTGTTGATCAAAAACTCATCTAACCCAGTAGAGATAAGGAAGTCATGAAGAGACAAATTTGCAATTACTACATTCCAATTGTTGGCTCTCTTGGATATTTCAATGGCTCTCGAAACCATTAACCATGGTATCCCTCTGGGGCAGCTCTCCATAATGGGTCTTGGGGGCACTGCTTTGCAATGGTACCACTCCTTCCTGAAGGATTGTAACCAGTTGGTGAAGCTGGAGGACACCTGCTCGGACCCCTGGCCATTGACCTGTGGGGTCCTGCAAGGTTCAATTTGATCTCCCATGCTTTTTTAACATCTACATGAAATAGCTGTGTGAGGTCACCTGGAATTTTGAAGTTCGGTGCTATCTGTATGCAGATGACACTCAATTCTATTACCCCTTTCCACCAAATTTCAACAAAGCTCCCCAGATCCTGGATCAGTGCCTAGTAGCCATGATGGACTGGATGAGGGCTAACAAGCTGAAGCTTAATCAAGACAAGACAGAGGTCCTCCTGGTCAGTTGTGAAGCCAATTGGAGTATAGCGTGGCAACCTGTGTTCAACAGGGATACACTCCCCCTGAGGACACAAGTCCACAGTTGAGAGGTCCAGGTTTCTAACTGGAGTCAATTACAGGGAGCGCACGATGCCCCTATTAAAGCAGCTCCCCTAGCTGCTGATAAGTTTCCGATCCGAATTCAAAGTGTGGGTTATGACCTACAAAGCCTTAAACAATTTGGGCCCTGCCTATCTTTATGATTGCATCTTCCCCTGAATCAGTGTAGGCTCTAAGATCTGCTGGGGAGGCCCTCCTCTCACTTCCACCACCATCACAGGCACAGCTGGTGGGAAGGAAGGAGAGGGCCTTCTTGGTGTTGGCCCCTTGACTTTGAAATACCCTCCCCATGGAGATTAGGCAAGCCTCCACATAGTTGTCCTTTCACAGAGATCTGAAAACCTGGATGTTCCATCAAGCATTTGAGAACAACTAGTCCCTAGTTATAAATGCCCAGTCCCTAGATAGTAGTCTGTTCTTCGCACCTGATCCAATTCTCCGGCCCTGTGGTATGCTGTTTGGCACTATCTCATGTTCAACTCTTTTATATTCTGGTCATGCTTTTTGACTATTGGACTTTCTGTCCCATATGTAAGCTGCCCCGAGTCCCTTCGGGGAGATAGTAGTGGAGTATAAGAATAAAGTTATCATCATTATTATTAGTTAGCATCTATAATAATAAATAAATCTACTATTTATCAAAACCTAATACCACAATATGATCAAAGCTTGGTAATACTGAGAGTTGTAATCCAAAAACAACCCTTTGTTAAGATTTGTTTAAAATTTGTTTATTGGTTTTTTATTTATTTAGGGGCCAGGGCTTTACCTGACCCCTAAATACTGAGGGAATCCTAGGAATTTTAGCTTCATGAAGATACTGAGAAAACCATTATCTTCATTTCTATTTTAGGTCTTTCAGTGTTTTTGGACTTCAACTAACACCAGGCAGCATGGATTTTGGGAGCTGTAATCCAACCACATCCAGGGATCCAGATTTGGAAACAACTGTACTAGAAGTGCTATTCTAACCTAATGAATGTTCCAGTATCCAGGATTCACTGCAAGGGGAGAAAACATTACTGTTCAGTTAGTTCGTGCCTGTTGTGTAAAATTTGTAAATATAGTTTGAGTCTTCTCTACTTTCTAGGCATGAGTTTTGCATACTGTTCATTTTTTATAGATGGCAAGCAGCATTTGCTACATAATGATGATAGGTCAAACTAACCTGATGTGTGTATCTGCATGAGAAAAGCTATGAACAATAGGCTCTTGGTGGGTTTGTCTCTGTGCTGGCATGGCTTTGTACACATAATAGGAGCAGCATTTTGAAGCTGTAAGGAAAATCCTTTAGTTTCCACAAAATGATTACCCTTGCTTTGCCATGGAAACAAGAAGACTTAATGAAAATGAACTCGGCTGATTTCCACAGTGAGCTAAAATTATTCTATAAATAGGACTTATTCTTTGCTTCAGATAGCTAGTGTGCACAAAAGTTGTTTAGAAAAGGTGTTGAATGAAAAGGAAAAAAAGAAGCCACATGAAATAATACTTAAAAACAGCTCTCTTTGCCAGAATGATAGATTTAAATAAAAAAACTTAATTGTTTCATAATGACTCTGTCAGAACTTGGAAAAGTAATGTTGGGGGACTACAACTACCAAAGTCCTTCAGACATCATGGTTGGGGGATTTGGGGCTCTGTCTGGGACTTTAGTTCTAAAAGATAACATTTCTAAGTTCTAGTTTCTCCCTAATTCTATACCAACTCTTTTTCAGCTTCATGAGACAAGCTATGAGAACTGCTCTTACTTTCAGGCTGAAGTTCACAACCTGTGCTATACTTATTAAGTATTATTCCAGTGGTAGTAAGGTCTGAGATAGTGCTTTTATGTAATGCTGATGTCTCACAGCTTAGGATGAAAACTGACACATGTGCCTTTATAGTCACTGAGAGTGACTCACACAGCAGACCTGTGTAGTAAAATGGAGCAAGAAATAGAAAGCACTAACTTCTGTTTTTCAAAGTGGTGTTCTGTGCCTAGAGCATGACCAGAGCAGACTTCATCTCTGGAATCATTGCCTCAGCTATCAGAAGGAGGGGCAAAGGTTTTTCTCTTTTGTCAAGCCGATATTGTACAGAAGTAACCAGCTGCTTATCACAACACGTACCAGCTGCTTCCCTGCATCCAAAATGCCTTAGCTGCCTTTCCAGTGGGATCTGAGGGGATGTAACCAACATTCCATTAGCCTGCTGTACTTTCTCAAATGGTAATTGAAGTGCTCCTGGGGCATGTTCCTTGCAACTGGATTACAGCTTTGTGCCAGGAACAGAAGATTGAGATTGTTATGTATCTGAGAAGCTATCGGCTCAGCTCTGCCATGAAAGACCAGTGATGAAGATGGCAGAAATCCTTTGGAACAGCGGCAGAACAAAGCAGAGGAGAAAGCGAAATGGGCAAATCATGTGTGTGTGTGTTAGTGTGCTTCATCCACCTGTCAACTTGTGCCTGTTTTCTTAAGCAAGGAATGCTCAGAGGTGGTTTTGCCAGGTTCTTCCTCTGCAATATAGCCTACAGCATCTGGTATTCATTGACAGTCTCCCAACTAATACTAACCAAAGTTAACACTATTTTGCTTCCAAAATCAGATGGAACCTGGTAATATTAGGGATTTAGAACACTTACTCTGCAAATCATGCTTATTGCCTCAGCCCTTAATGCAGTATTTTAAACAACTGCTTGGGACGTTACCTTTTGGCACACAATCCTTAGCATGAACACTATTATAATAGAAAAGTAACCACGCAGTAGTTTTTCAAACTATATATTAATAATGCTTCTTATCTATAGGACAATTGTTTGTCCAACCCTTGTTGCTGGGATGTTTTTTGTTTTTTGTTTGTTTGTTTTTGCATTTGTATGAGTTGTCATAACATCTTTGAGAAAACACTACACTTCTGTAGCTCTTCTGCTGGTGGGGAACACATGTGTGTGCGCGTGTGCACATAAGCATGCGCAAAAACATTCATTTCAAATAATCACCTCCCCCCTTTCACAAGTACTGAAAAAATGCTTTCCATTAAATGTTAACAATGATCTGAAGCTGGACATGCCTTCTGTATCTTATCTTACCTGGGTATTTTTTTACTTAGATGTTAAGTAGCCAGTTGAGAGTTTTTTCTTTATTTTGAACAGAGATCTGGTTTATTCCTTTTTGTGATGAATGGAAAACATATGTGAACATCTCTGTTGTTATTTTTCAGAAATAATAATACTTTATTTGTACCCTGCCACCAGCTCCCCAAAGGGACTCAGGGCAGCTCACAATACACTTCACCCTCCAACTTGTTGGATGGTGGAGCAATTTTGTCTCCTCCCCTCGGAGAAGAGATTGGTTAATTTTGCAGAATTTGCTGGAAAGGAAGAGGGGCTGGCATAGTGTGGTGCCAGTCCCTTCTCCCCCATTCTGCATCAGGACATCGCCCACCACTCCCGCCCATGGATAGTATAATAATGATCGCTCAAATGGTTTCACATTTGGGGGTCGGATAGGAATTCACCCGCTAGGGTTTTGCCTATCCTATACTGTCTATTAGGGGCTTAGATGGAATGGTTGGCTAGTAAACTAGCTAAGCGTAAATAGTTGAGTTATTCAAAGGTTTGTATACACTTAAGGCACCCCTTAAGGGTGTGGGGCATTATGCAAACACTCACCTAGATGGTTAATTTTAGGAGTGAGGTGATGGTGAATGTCCCAGGAGCGGGGAGAGTCTAGTCTCAAAAGTTGAGAGAGATTTCTCCTGATGTTTGCCTTACGGGTTGCCCGGGTTGAAGTCTACAGGGGACCCAGGTAGTACGCCTGAATAGCTGAGGGGTAGACTTTAGGAGATGCTACCTCAGCTTACACACACCAAGTTGAACTGACACCAAAAGGTTAGTTGAGTTACAAGTTAAATAGGTAACTATTTAATAAAAGTTGCCCAAATTTGAAACCATATATATTTGTGTCTCGTTATTTCGGGGGGTTGGAAGACAAAAGCATTCAGTAGTGCAACAGTATACAGATACAAGAGAATACAGTAATAACAGTAAAATTGATCCCATTATACATGTAAAACAGCAACAAAACCCCAATTAATTTGAAAGATACTATAAAACCCAGCAATTACAAAATAGCAACTGTATACAATATAAATCCCCATGAAGTGCAGAATTGAAGCAGATCACAAAATCCTCAAACATAGTGATTCATAATCTGTAAACACACTCAAAGGCTTGTTTAAAAGGCCAGGTTTTCAGGTGGTGATCCCAGCCAGTTTTGACCATGAATTTTAAATATGTGTATTTTGTAGAATGTTTTTAGAAGATTGTGTGTTTCTAGTGATGTTGTAATCTGCCTCGAGTAACAAGGAGAGGTGAATAAGAAATAAAATTATTATTATCCAAAAACAAAAGCTCATTGGTTGCTCTACTCAAGCCTTACAAACCGAGGGCTGTGGCTTCCTTGATTAAAGATGGAATGTTTCTCTGTTGCCTTTCTTTATTTCTTTCTGCTTTACCAAGCATAATTGTATTTTCCAAATTGTTTTATTCATTATTTGTACACAAAATGAGAGGGCATTTCTGAAAACAAGCCTCTAGTAAAACATAGCAGTTCAAAAATTCCTAGAGTTAGTTGCATTCCTTATCAAGATCAATAGCATTTCCTGAAAAAGATCTAAAAGAATAACAATCTGATAACCAAGATGTATAAACTATCACTCCCACCCTCACGATTAAAAATGTTAAGAGTTTTTAGAAAAACAAACATATCAATGTGCAGGGAAGGTATTTAAAATCAAAATAGATATATGTATATTTGGAAATGTACTGTAAGTTCAGACAAAATCCATTTTAGCAGTCTTCACACTTTCAGCAACAGTTTTAGCCTTTTGCATAGGTTTGCTGTCAAAAGACTGATGTTGGAAAAGGAGAGAATTTCAATGTGCCCATGCAAGAAAGCTGTTTATTATGAAGAAATGCTATTGCTGCACACATTTTTTTGTTTTTAAAAACAAACACTTGTCAAGTGCCAACACAATTATTCAGTTCTTTTGAAATGGTTGGACATTTTTGTTTGTTTTTGCTCTCTGCTAGATTGAGAGTGGATGGTGAACCTTGATGCAGAAATGTGTAATGGTGTACATGAAAGCTTAGTTTAAGACAGTTCAAAAAGGCTTGAATAAAAGTGGAGACATGAATTGCCTATGGATTTCACTTACTGGATTAATAGTGTAAGTGTTATGATAGTGGTGAAGAACATGATGCTGTTCTAGGACCGCTTCACATGGAGGTCCTTGATGCAGGGAATCCCTAGGTTAGTGGGGTGAATTCATCATTCAGTTCACTGCATTACACACTTGCTCATCACACACTGGAAAGCATATCTTTCTGGCTTGCTCTCATGCTGTCCCCTGCATTTTCAATCTGAACATGGGTAATTTCCTGTGTTCAGAGTTCCCCATCCTAGAACAGTTCTCCAATGCAGCCAGCATGGAGCCCCACCAGAAGTAACTGTGTGTCAGGTGATGAAATTCATCCGACTCCATCCTGGCTGTGTCACCAAACTGTTTTAGTGCAGGGAAATTTGTCATGTGATAAGGTCTTAAGTCCCAATTTGTCTCCCTTGCTATTTCCTTGGGACACCAATGTTTCATGACGTCCTAGCATTCACATGTTTTTGGTCTCCATTCTAAAAGATTGCAATGACTGTACTAAGGCTGGTTATAGTTTCAACTAACATATTCTGGGAAGATGGCTCCAATATTTCCCCCTAACTGCTACTGAGATGCACCCTCCCAAAGAACTTGTCTGAATACTTTGATCTCAGAGTGGTTTATAACTTCATTTCTTTATGTTCATAAAAAATTGAAGCCACCGCCTGAAATCATACTGTGAGCTGAGAGCATATAATGATGCTTGTGAACCACTTCTTTTCAGAAGCATCTTCTTACATGTCTAGACTAGTGACATCTGAAACAGGGATAACTTCAGAAGCAGCTCACGGAACAGATAGCTGGTAGGAAAATATGTTGAAACACCAGGGAGTAGTCCCCCCAAGTCCTTATTCCTGTCTAATGGGGATATTTGGAATGTAGCCCAGTAATTACAGTCATTACAGTCTTCTAATGTAACTGTTCATGAGGGAGTTGGATATAATTATATTTTAGTCTTTGACTTTACACCTCTTGGGAACCACAAATCAATGTACGGTAAGCCTGACAACAGTTATTCTAATCAAAGAGAAGGTATACATGTGAAGTTCATTGATTTTTTTTTTACTTTGCAGGATAAGGTTCTCTGTATTTCCCACACTTTCACTGAGGTCTGCCATGTTTTGCAGTTTGGCACGTCCTGTACCTCTGAGACAGAAGCCTAAATTAACTTCAGCAGAGAAATACAGTCTCTAGAGTAGAGAGCTGGAAGAGTCAATTTGAATTGTGCTTGAATAATACTTGCTCTTTGGAGAATCACACTCCTACATTAGTGCTATTGACCACTTTTGATCTTTATTCTTTTTGGCAGGATTTGGAAATGGTTAAGTCCAGCGTAAATACATGTGTATTTTAAACTACAAATAGAGCCCAACACATATATTGAGAAATACCAAACTGAGGGGAAGAATTTAAATCATTTAACAAAGGAATAATTACCTTTTTCATTTTTAATATGACTTGTTCAACTGAGTAATTGTATTTCACTTAGAAAAACAAACAAACAAAAATATAGATGAAATATTGAATCTAGGATTCAGGATCCATGAATAAAGTGGCTAGAATATTTTTGGTTAGTTGCAAATAGAATAGACCTATTAAATTAATTGTCACATGTTGAGTAAACACAAAGACAAACACAATTGATTCAGCAGTTCTACCTTAGTCAGGGCTGACAACAGGATTTAAGTCAATGTTTCACTTCTGTTCACCAATTATTCAAACATATTTGTAGAATTTTCAGGGAGTGAGAGGGATTACTGTGGTATTGTGGCTGGAAAACTGAACAACTGAGCCACATAACATTTTTGTCCAGAAGTTGTATACAGTATAACATCCATATCTACAGCTTCATCTGCCACAGCTATTGAGGTCATATTGTATGGAAACTTTTAGAGGAATAGAGGGCACTATTTAGGAATGTGTTGGAGGTACTTTGGTTCTGTATTTCTGCCTAGCAGGGAGTTGATGGTCCTTGTGGACTCTTTCAACTGTATGATTTTATGATTCTATGTATCCCTTACAGAGATGGAGATCATACTGTATCTGATTTCCTGATAGGTTATGAGACATGAACTAGGCAGGCTTCACTTGGAAACAGTTTGTTTTAAGAGTATCATACCAAGGAAAGCAGGACAGGTCCTAAAATTATGCAGACATAGACAAGTACCTAAGGACCTCTTCAGATGTGCCACTGGAATCACCACAGATTGTGACGATTCTGGTGGTACAGAGCCAGAGGCATGGGAAACTCATTGCTCCATGTTCTACACCATCCTGACTTCTCCCCTACCTTATAATATGGGTGGAAGTGTCTGTTAGATGCCTTGCCCCTTTGAGGGCAATGCAACCACGGGAAGCCACTGGCTTTTGTTGGTGGCGACTCTGGTTCCACCGCAGTTTTGCCATGGAGCTGCCCTGGAAGTACTTCTCCAATATGTGATGGGAGCCAGTGGGCTCCATGGCAAACCTGCTGCAGAACTGAAATTTTCCCTGTGTGAAAAGGTCCTAAGTCAGAGGCTGACCTCCTTAGCCAGCCATGACCAAACCCCCCCCCCCCCCTATTGCTGTCTCACTACATAGGACCACAGCAGAAAATGGCCCCAACTCCACAGACTACTTTGATCAGTGTATAAAGCCCTTTAGTTACTAAATGCTGCACACAGCCCTGGATGTAGCATATCTTGACAAGATTCTTCATGATTTGGAAACAAACTAATAAAATGTGAGCTACACAATACTAATAGGTGGATTTGTAATTAGTTAAGCAGCCAAACCCAAAGGGTGCTCACCAGTGGTTCCTCTTCATCATGGAAAGAACTGACTAATGGGGTGCTGCAGGGTTCGGTCCTGGGCCCATTGCTGTTCCACATCTTTATTGACTTGAATGAACATTTAGAAGCCATGCTTATCAAGTTTACAGATGACACCAAATTAGGAGGGATAGCTAATACTCCAGAAGACAGGATCAGAATTCAAAATGACCTTAACAGATTAGAGAGCTGGACCAAAACTAACAAAATGAATTTCAACAAAGAGAAATGTAAGATACTACATTTAGGCTAGAAAAAATGAAATATGAAATACAGGATGGGTGACACCCTGGTTGACAACAGCACATGTGAAAAGGATCTTGGAGTCTTAGTGGACAGCAAGTTAAACATGAGCCAACAATGTGATGCAGTAGCAAAAAAAAAAAGCTGACAAGTTGGAATGTGTCTAGAGGAGGATGACCAAAATTATCAAAGATCTGGAAACCATGCCCTATGAAGAGCAGCTTAAAGAGCTGGGTCTGTTCAACTTGCAGAAGAGAAGGTTGAGAAATAATGGAAGTAATGGTGCCCCTCTACTCTGTTTTGGCTAGACCTCGCCTGGAATACTATGTTCAGTGCTGGGCACCACAATTCAAGAGAGATATTGATAAGCTGGAATGTGTCCAGAGGAGGGCAACTAAAATGATAAAAGGTATGGAAATCATGCCTTATGAGGAGTGGCCTTATGAAGACCTGAGCCTGTTTAGCTTTCAGAATAGAAGATTTAGAGGAGACATGTTAGCCATGTATAAATATCTGAAAGGATATCATAAGGAAATGGGAGTTAGCTTGTTTTCTGCTGCCCTGGAGACTAGAACTCAGAGCAATGGGTTCAAATTACAGGAAATGAGATTTCTCTTGAACATTAGAAATAATTTCCTGATTGTAAGAGCTGTTCGGCAGTAGAACTCGATGCCTCAGAGTGTGTTGAAAGCTCCTTCTTTGGAGGCTTTTAAGCAAAGGCTGGATGTCTATCTGTCAGGGGTACTTTAATTGTGCTTTTCCCACATGGCAGATAGTCCATGAGGTTCTTCCAACTCTATGATTCTTTGATCTGAATTATCTCATGATAAAGCCACTAAATGTAGCTTTGCCTTGGGTTAAACTAACACTTTACTTATCAATGTAGAACCACCCTTAGGTCCTATGTATATTAGCTATTTAATACAGCTTCAAGCTGACTTTAAAATGTGGCAGCTATAAAAGCACACTGTAGCATGCTTTAAGAATTTTAATCTGACATAAGCAACATCAGGGGAATAGCCAAGGAAAGTCCTTAATGTACAATGTAAACCACCCTGTAGGGTGAAAAGAGCTACACAGAATGCAAATCACTGTGCAGACACCTGAAGTGCTCCACTGATGAGCGCTCATGAATTCTAAATAGGAGAATTAGAAAAAATGCATTCTCTTTGGCTGTCTTGCTGTGGATACTGTGAGCCTGGAACCAGTTCATGGCCAGTGTCTGTGGTTTGTGTAACCATTTGAGAAGGAAAGGCAGAGACATCTTCAGCCAGCTTTGCAAAAGGGGTTCCTAAAGCCATCAGAAATATGTTTTCTGATGGTCTTTGGCAACCCCTCAGAAACCCCCTCACGATCCCCCAGGAGTCGCAGCCCCCAGATTGATAAACACTGAGTCACAGAGTATAAGCATGATAAGACTGCTATCTCTAATAGCACTAAATGCTAAATGTTTCTTCCAACTGATCTAGAAACACTAGCAAAGACTTTGTCCAATAGCTCACCATTGTACGCCTTGTGAGCCCAAAGTACCTGGGGGACTAACATGGATGGCAGCAATGTAATTATTTTTCCTTCTATTTGCCTGTCTTATTTCTATGACACAATTATTCTGCAGAAATTCTCATGCACCCAAGCGATTTAGATCTGCCTAAATGCAGTTCTCTCAGACAACGTGCAGCTTTTTGTGTGTGTTCGTCTTGGACATTTTCAACAAGAGGATTTGTTTGAGTAAATAAAAAGCACATTTGAACCAGCTCATTTGCCAAATGCATTTTTAAGATGTTCTTTGTGAGTTCCAGGAGCCTGCCAGAAGTTCCAGGTGTTACAATTTGCATAAGACTCTGTAAAAGCTAAATCGGATGCTTCCTGGAGTGCTGTTTGGAGTTTTGAAGCTATTTGGTCCCCAAAGTCAGCTGTAACTAATAAATATTGAAATTTTAAAAAGATATAAAAGCATCGGCTTTCTGGAAAGTTTCCACCTAAAAGCATGAAATCAAGCAAAGTTTTGCTTGATATTTGCCTAAGAATGCCCTGGACTGTGGCCAAGGTTACTTGAAAGGACTGAGAACCATAGGCAGTTTTTCTACAAATCTGGCACGATGTCCAGCTTTTCATTACAGTGACTGGAGGAGACCCAAACAATTTACAGTTTATCCTGTAGTGCAGGCTAATCCACCTTGCATTATGGGAAGTGAAAAAAATGACCCTGAGAATTGGCACAGTTTTGCTCTAAAAGAAAACTAAAACTATAAATGAAGTAAAAGCCCAAGAAACCTCCACAGAGACATTACACATGATGCTGGACTTTGTGTCCAAAAGTAAACACATCAAATTCAATGTGTGACTGTATTTTCCCCATAACATGCACACGAGACTGGAGTGTTTCTCTGTAAAAATATCAGACTCTGAAGACTTGGGACCCACTTGCACATATCCAAGACACTGCTCAGTGAATTAGAGTAGTGGTCCTTAAGGTTCACACACCATTTCCCACTACCTGTGTAACTTTAGTGCATATTTTATGTGAGCAGGAGTTGCTCACAAGATTCATGACCATGAAAAATCAGTAAATTAGGAAGCTGGTACAGTTGTACCTCAGTTAACGAAACAGCTGTATTCCAAGGCAGAGCATTTGATACCAGAGGCAGAAACAACATGGAAGGAACAGATAAAGAGATTATTACATTGTGCAAGAGAAAAGCAGTTCAGTGCATTGCAGCAAATATTTAATTCAAAACTAACCATCTGTACATGTGGAATGAAACAACCAAATTAGATAAATCTTGCAGAAGTAAATCGAAACCATTTGAACTTGCTGGAGACCAAGCTGGTAGATTCATTCTTTATAACATGCCGGGATAGGGATGGGGGACTAATCAGGGGCACTTATCTGCTCTTACCCTCTTCTGTTTGCACATGCTCAGTAAGGGATGCTTGAGATAGCTCATTTTTACTTGCCTATTATAGGCAGGCACACACAACAGCAGTAGGACTGAGCAAAACAAAATTCCACTCATGGCTAGTTTATTGGATTATTTACTAAAGACAAGCAACAGAAGCTGTTACTGGACACAAAACAGCTGTGTTTCTAACCCCCAATCATATTCCTGGTACTAATAATGGGGTGGGGTGAGGATTAAGCAAGAGAGATGATGAAGAGGATTGAGGGTGGGTTCGACAGGAATTCAAATTCTTTGTAAAAGGAAACTTTACTGAAGATTTGTTAACCAGGATATGCCTGTACATGGGTATATGTGTGTTCCCTAGTTCTTATTCAAAATTATTCTCAATATTGTAATGAGGAGGGCTAATATTCATGCTCCATTGCATCCATGCATCCTATGGGAAACTATAATGTGTGGTAGATACAGATCAGAAGAATACTTGTGGTATGAAAGAAGAGGTATATCTGAAATAAGACTTCAGAGACAGAGCACATGCTTTGTATAGATAAGATCCAGCCCTGTGCTATCCCATTTTAAAGTATTAAGTGAATCTGAGCACTTCTATACCAGGCAGTTTAGTGAGGTGAAAATCTGCCAGCCCTGCATCTATTTATCTATTTAATTTCTAACTTGCCCTTCTCTACCCCCGAAGGGGGACTCAGGGCGACTAACACAGGCATACACAGAAACAAAAAACAACACATCAAAATTACAACAAGGCAGATTAAAACAGTTACATATCAAAATATCCATATAATCCCCATTCCACATTCATAGACTGTCCAAACCAATCCGTAATCTGCCAACACAACCGTATCATACTCAAATTGTCCATCTGCTGCTCCACATCAACCAAATGCCTGGTCCCAAAGCCACGTCTTTACCTCTTTTTTTAAGGAAAGGAGGGAAGAGGTTGATCTAATTTCACTGGGGAGTGAGTTCTACAGGCGAGGGGCCACTACCGAGAAGGCCCTGTCCCTCGTCCCCACCAACTGTGTTTGTGACGAAGGTGGGATTGAGAGCAGGGCCTCCCCGGAAGATCATAAATTTCAAGGTGGGACATAAGGGGAGATACATTCGGACAAGTAAGCTGGGCCAGAACCATAAAGGGCTTTAAGGGCCAAAACCAGGACTTTAAATTGTGCTCAGAGTTGGATAGACAGCCAGTGGAGCTAGCACAACAAAGGAGTGGTGTGCTCCCTATATGTCACTCCAGTTAGTAACTTGGCTGCCGACTGCTGGACTAGCTGAAGTTTCCGAATAGTTTTCAAAGACAGCCCCACATAGAGTGTGTTGCAGTAATCTATTTGGGATATAACCTGAGCATGGACCACCATGGCTAGATCAGACTTCCCAAGGTATGGGCGCAGCTGGCGCACAAGTTTTAACTGTGCGAAAGCTCTCCCGGCCACCACCGAGACCTGGGGTTCCAGGCTCAGCGATGAGTCCAGGATCATTCCCAGACTGCGAACCTGCATCTTCAGGAGGAGTGTGACCCCATCCAGCACAGGCTGTAACCCTATACCCTGTTTGGCTTTACGACTGACCAGGAGGACCCCTGTCTTGTCTGGATTCAATTTCAATTTGCTAGCTCTCATCCAGTCTGACATAGCAGCCAAGCAACGGTTCAAGGTCTGGACAGCCTCCTTGGTAACAGGTGGAAATGAGTGACACATTTGGACATCATGAACATAAAGATGACATCGCATTCCGAAACTCCGGATGATCTTTCCCAGCAGCTTCATGTAGATGTTAAACAACATCGGGGACAATATTGAGCCCTGTGGGACTCCACAAGACAATGGTTGTGGAGTCGAACAGGTGTCACCCAACAACACTTTCTGAGACCGTCCCTCAAGAAAGGACTGAGCCACTACAAAACAGTACCTCCAAGCCCCATATCTGCAAGGTGTCTCAGAAGGATACCATGGTCAATGGTATTGAAGGCTGCTGAGAAGTCCAGCAAAACTAACAGGGACACACTCCCCCTGTCGAGTTCTTAGCGTAGATCATCTACCAAAGTGACCAAGGCTGTCTCAGTCCCATGTCCTGGCCTAAAACCAGACTGTGCCGAATCTAGATAATCAGTGTCTACCAGAAACCCCTGGAGTGGCGAGGCCACACACACGGCATGACTTTGCCTAAATAGGGGAGATGGGGAAACTGGCAGATAGTTGACTAATTAAGTGAGGTTCAGAGATGGTTTCTTCAACAGTGGTTTTATAACAGCTTGTTTTAAGCTGGCTGAAATCTTGCCCTCCTGTAAGAAGGCATTAACCACCATCTTCACCCAATCTGCCAAACCCCCTCTGGCTTCCTTTATCAGCCAGGATGCGCAGGGGTCTAAGATGCATGTGGTAGGCCTTGCCTCTCCAAGGATCCTGTCCACATCCTCAAGCTGAACAAATTGAAATGAATCCATCAAAATCGGACAGACAGGTACTTGTGTTACATCCTTAGAGACTGCTGTTAAAGTGGTATTGAAATCGGAATGGATCAGAGTGACTTTGTCCTCAAAGAACTGAGCAAATGCTTCACAGCGAGCTGCTGAGTTGTCAGGGATCACACTCTGAGGCAGATTTAACAGCCCTCTGACAACACAAAACAGCTCAGCTGGACGGTTCTTTGCGGATGCAACATTAGCAATATTGGCAACATTGGCTGCAATCAAAGTTTTTCTGCGGCCTTTGTTGCCACGTCATAGGACGTCAGAAAGGCACCTAGGCGTGTTCAGGCTGATCTGCTGCGTTTCCGATGCCACATGCTCTCTAGCCTCCTCTTCTTTCACTTCATCACTGCCAACTCCTCATGTTTATGCTGGATCCAGGGTTGTTGTTCAGACAACTGGAGAGTACAACTGCTCAGCTGGCATGACCTGCATTTCACCTTCTCAACATTGCCACCATTGCCATTCCTGGAAGATCAAGGAGCTCAAGATATCAGAACAGATTGCCTGCATGATCAGCACAAAGAATGGGATTACCTCTCCTCCTTTCTGGTCACATGGGTGCCCATTTTTATAGGCACCTGGAATGGGTGAGAAAACCAATGTTCAGTCACTTTAAAGCAAGAAGAGAAAAAGCAAGCAGGGTATTTATTGCTATGTGTTGTAGAGCCAGCAGCCTTCCACTGAAGATGAGTTCAGGATTTGGTGGAAGCATAAACAAGTCCTCAATTTTCCTAAACCTTTGGAAAGCAGAAAGGACAACAGTGGAGTCAATCAACAATGGAAAATTGCAAGACCTGAGACTGAATCTAACCTCCCTGGCAAGATTCCCATATGCAAAAAACACGGGGTGGAATGGTGTGTAAAAAAAACACAACCTTCCTAATATAGTCATACAAGATATAGCATTAACACCACTGTACTCACAGAGAAATATATGCAATCCAAAAGCTATTTGCAATATGAGAACTGATGGATAAACCTGTGTTCATGCGCTAATTATAGTTAAATGTAAATAATAATATATAAATGTAAGGATAATCCGCACCATACACAAAATTCACTCTCCCCAGAGGCTTGGGAAAAGGTCAATGTTTCCTCCTACGTAAAGGATCGCTGCCGTTCCCCAACCGACCTGGATAGAAGATCACCGATGTCAGGAGAGGCGCAGTTACCTGGTGCAGCTGCAAGCCTCCTCCATGTAACAATATGGTATGGCGTTAAGTCCACACAGACCTGAGTAGATGATCCCCAATGTCCGGAGAGATGCGGTATCCCGGTGCAGCTGCTGGCCTCCTCTATGTGACGATAAAATATGGCGTGTGATCCAAATTACGATAACAATCCCAGTCGCTCGGTGAGGCCCCAGTTCCCAGATCAGAATGATTTAATAAAGTTTGTAGTTTAGTGCGCCATAGAGGGCTCCCGAAAGGCTGAAGCAATGGAGCTCCGAAGTGTCGATACGGCGCTCCTGCGCAATGTCCGGTGCAGCTCTGGCGTGATGGTTGCGGGACTCTGGAGAGGCCAAGCCTCTCGAAAACCGATACATGGGTTCCAAATAAGCAAGGACCACAGTATAGCTGAATCCTATGCTGGTGTGTGCTTCCTCAGCCACACGCCATGTAAGGCACAGTTGATCGAATACCAAAAGATCGATAGAACATCTCCGGCCCCAAGTGGGCTAAATGGATATAGTGTGGCTAAAGGAATGTCCAAGCGGAGAAGGGGAGGGGGGACAAATCTTTGCAGTCACATGTATATATTCCAAAGTACAAAAATGATTCATTCATATAGTTTTGTGGTCATCAAGGCAACACTTGGACATCATCAGACAGCAACGATAGCACCAATACTTCCAATGTGGACAATGTAATTCCAAATAGACCCAGGAAAGCCTCCTAGCGGGGGCCTTGTCTAGGTGTTGCGCCTATGGGTTCTATTAGCGCAATGAGGGGGCCCTGTAGTCCCGTTTCAGATTCCCATATGGCCATATACTCTTCCCCATGATATTATCATGTGGTGGGTTCCCAACTTTTATACTTGTCTCACAACTTTCCATTCCAAAATGGGTTAAATTCCCCTAAATAAAGCTCAAATATTGGCAGTATGTTAAAATGTGTTGGTATTTTGGTTCTAACCTTTTGCCTTTGGCTTTCCCAACCAATGGAATCTGGTTCCACAAGAGCATCGGAAACTGAATCCAGCACTTGGGCTCAAAATGGTTCCCCAGCCTTAGCTTAAGTGGAGAAAAAGTGTCACCTGGAATGGCATCTTTCTAGGATCAAAAAGTTTCCACATGATCTGGAGGCTAGTCAAAATTAGTTCTGGGAAGCAACCATGCAATTGCTCCACCGATGGGGGGTTTGTTCAGCCAAAGGTTTTTTTTCTACCTGATTAGTGCGAAAAGAAGCCATGAGAAAGTTGCTTCTGCACTGCTGGAGGAGCATATGATAGAAGACCATCAGAGACCCTGGTATTTCCTCCTTTTCCATGAATTAAACCCTTTTGTCATTCTTCTCACTGTATTTTCCTTTTCACAGTGAGCACAGTCTTGGAGACTGGGACAGAACTCTGTAATTACTGTAGGAGATTTTTTTTATCAAAACTTATTAATGCTATTAAATGTTGGTCTAGAAGTTGCTAATTACATTGCTAAACAGTTCCACTACTGTTCTCTTGTGTTGATATGGATGGTATAAGAATGGCACAAAAACAATATGCTTTTCACCTCCCTTTAATTAGAGCCTCTTCCTCTTCCTGTTTAGTTTTCTTAGAGAAAGAAAGGGCTAAAACACTGAAGTCCTTTTTCCGTTTTGTTTTCCTTTATTTTCTTTCAGTACAATATAGTGCCATTGTCCTTCCCCAGTGTAAAATCTTAGCATTTAATTGGTTCAAGATATTGTCAGCGATGGTGCTTGGATTTATTTGTTTCCACTATAAAATAGTTTATTTCAGTGTTTGTAGGAGAAATGATAAGTTACATGGGTTTTAATGCCAAAAGGATTGCACTCATAACTGGCAGAATATGTGTCGTCAATCACAGTTCATTTCTAGTTACTTCATTTCAGAAGTCCCCAAATATTACTGCTTTCTGCAACCGAACTTGCCTATCTCAGATTGGCCTTTTTAGTCATCAACGCGCTTGTAAAAAGCGTGGGATGAGTCCTTCCTGAATCTTCGTTCGCGAAGTAATGCCGAGAGAGATAAACCAGTGTAGCTAATCTTGTCAAAAGTATATATGAGGCAGAAGGTGCCATATTTTTCATCCTCTTCCCTGATGTTATTATATATAGCTTAATATTTCATTCAAATGGTAATAATAGTAATTGAAAATACAGTTCAGAGATAATTAAATCACTGTGTCATCACTGAGGTAAGCAACACTTGTGGATGTGCTGAATGAATAAGGAGCAGATTAGTGAGGTGTGATCTACTATGGCTTGAATAAGTAAAGCTAAAAACTCTTTAAATTTCACCATGGGTACATTATATATTATCCATTATATCAGGAGTGGGAGGGAATTGAAGAAGACTAGGAGTCTGCATTAGGAGACTTTGGAAGGCTGCAACTGTTCCTGTAAAAATGTCATTGTTGTTGTGCTTGTGGTCATCGTCATCATCATCATCATCATGTTTTGCCCCCAAACACCATCCATCGGAGCATGTTTTGGACTCCTTTAGCCCCTTGAGGGTATTTGGGAACAAATCATTTGATCAGCATGATTGCATTGAGCACTATTACCTTCCCATCAAGGTGGTAACTATTGATCTACTCACATTTGCATGTTTTCAAACAGCTAGGTTGGCAGAAAACTGAGGCTAACAGCGTGAGTTCATGCCACTTCCCAGATTAGAACCACTGATCTTTCAGTCAGCAAGTTCAGCAGCTCAGAGGTTTAACCCGCTGCACCACCGAGGGCACCTAGGATAGACTAAATATGAAGGAATGTTCTCTACAGCCCCCTAAAGGTGATTTTAGGGCATTTTGAGCCTAGGGACAAATATAGCCCTAGGGGCCCACATGCACTCCACAGGCAAGTATTAAGGATATAGATACATTGAATATGAGTCTAAATGTCTAAAACAGAAGACAATTCGGTGAAAATTATGCACATTCATACACTGACATGCAGGGCCGTAGCCAGGATTTTGATTCGGGGCTGAGTTTGGTCAGGGGGGGCTGAGACTGGGTGGAAGAGGGTCTACCCTAGCAAACCTTCTGTGTTGTTATCCCAATAACCCCATTAATGTGGGATATAATGAGCATGGTGATCAGATCATGATATAAATGCACATAACAGTTTAAATAATGTACCAGTAAGGCCTTCTCGCGGACCACCCTGAGAATTTGGGGGGGCTGGAGCCCCCTTAGCCCCCCCCCCCGGCTACATGCCTGCTGACATGTTAAAAAGGCCTGGGTGACACATGTTTTATGTATGGGGTCACTGGTACTGCAATTATTTAACATGTGCAATTTGGTGTTCCACTGCTCAACCCATTTCTGGCATCCTTGAAATACAACACAATGTGCAGGTATCTTGAGAGATTACCATATGACATGGTATTGAGAATTTCCCTTTGCCCATCTGCAAATCTATTCCAACTGAACCATAGGGCAATAGTGTTCCTGTTGCCACTGCAGTTAAGTATTACTTAGTTGCCATTATATTAAAGAATCTATTTTTTATTTATTTAAATATTAATCCTTATTGAAGCACTTGATATTCATCTAATTTAAAACACACAAACATACAAGCAAACAATCCTTAAAGATTAGTTAAGATATAAAGAAATAAAACTTTAGAGATTGTCTAAATTAGGCAGTATGTATGACAGAAAATAGTGGATGCCAAGCTGAACTTTGTAATAATTTGGGGATGGGGACTCTACACTGTGGGTGGTCTAAACTTGAAAAAAGCCTTTGGGTATTTATTCCAATAACAAAAAGAGGACATTCATGCTACTGTACTATTTTTAATCTTTTTATAAAATGAGATTTTAATTGATTCAATCTATGTTTTTATTTCTTACTGCTATTTTAACCTTAATTTTGCATGCTTTTAACTATATGTGTTAAGTTTGATTTTCTCTCTCTACTTGTCTTGAATCTCAGACTGGGAGAAAGACAGAATATACATAAAGTGAGGGATGGGCAGATGGAAGCTGCAGAAGCTATTTTAGGAGTAAGATTGAGCTCCATTAATAATTCTTTTAAAGTAAGTTTGTATTAAAATCCAAAAAGAATTTCTCATCCTGATGATGTGAAATGCCTTTGCTGCCTCTGAAAGTGATCAATATCAGAACTTAGACAAACATAAAAATGCATTTTGAAAAGTTAATATGGAACAATCCAACTATATGGAGGATCAAGGCTGCTTTTAAATGTGTTTTTTTTAAACTTATGATGATGTTTTAATTAATGTTTAACTGCGGGTTGCTGTAAGTTTTTCAGGCTGTATGACCATGTTCCAGAAGGATTATCTCCTGACATTTTACCCACATCTATGGCAGGCATGCTCAGAGATTGTGAGGTCCATTGGAAATTAGGAAAATGGGGTTTATATATATATATATATATATATATATATATATATATATATATCTGTGGAATGTCCAGGGTAGGAGAAATAAAACTTGTTTGTTGGAGGTAGGTGTGAATGTTTCAAAAGGCCACCTTGATTATAATTGAATGGCCCAGCAGTTTTCAAGGGGTGGCTTCTTACTGCCTGGTGGCATCCTTTGTTGAGAGGTGATTAACTGTCCCTGATTGTTTCTTATCTGGAGCTCCCCTGTCTTTATTTACTGTTATGGCTTTAGAGTTTTTTTAATACTGGTATCCAGATTTTGATCATTTTCATGGTTTCTTCCTCTCTGTTGAAATTTTCCACATGCTTGTGGATTTCAATGGCTTCTCTATGTAGTCTGACAAGGTAGCTGTTAGAGTAGTCCAGCATTTCTGTGTTCTCAAATAATATGCCGTGTCCAGGTTGGTTCATCAGGTGCTCTGCTATGGCTGACTTCTCTAGCTGAAGTAGACTGCAGTGCCTTTCATGTTCCTTGATTCTTGTTTGGGTGCTGTGTTTGAAAACTGCTGGACCATTAAATGCTAATCAAGGTGGCCAATTGAAACATTCACACCTACCTCCAACAGACAAGAGTTCTTGCTCCCACCAGGGACACTCCACAGCTATATAAATCCCATTTTTTTAGTTTCTAGCAGACCTCACAACTTCTGAGGATGCCTGTCATAAATGCAGGTGAAATGTCAGGAGAGAATGCTTCTGGAACATGGCCACACAGCTTGAAAAACTTACAGCAATTCAGTGATACTGGCCATGAAAGCATTCAAGAACACAATGTTCTATGTTTTTTTTAATTGTTGTTGTTGGCATCTATTGGTTGCTGGTTGTAAGCTGTCCTGAGTCCCCCTCCGGGAGTGAGAAGGATGGGATATAAATGTCTGAAATATATAAATAAATACATTTTCTTGAAAGGATGGCAGAGAGACTGTGGGTGTAGGACCTTGGAAACTCTGGAAGAAGAGATTAAGCTGAATAAATAAACTTTGCCAAGGTAAATGAAAGTGAGACTAAAGGTTGCAGCAAAGAAATCTATCAGATATGTTGTTTTTGTAAGTACTATGCTGAAAGATTAAACTTCAACTCTGTTTCATAATGATTGCCTTTTTATGTTATGTATGAATCTTGATTTACATTCAAATTAGTTAAGACATCCACAAACTGGGAAATTTTATCATTAATCACTGGAAACAAACTTGAGACAACTTGTGGCTTTAAAAGAATACATCTCTATCCACCTCTTTCCAGGTTCTGCAAACACCTTTTTGTTTAACTAACCCTACATTTTCCAGACACTGGGGTCCTGTTCCAAGAGATGGATTTTTTTTTTTGGTTTTTGGCAGGAGCTGAACACATCAGTGTCATTTCTGTGCAGTGAGTGCTGGATTCTTCGGTTTACTTATCCAACAACATTGTCATCTTCACCTCTCTCACACACTTTTTCTGTTTTTGCAGCATTTGCGGTGTGGCCTCTTTTCACATAAACTCCCAAGTGGTTCAATCAGGGGGAAAAGAAAAAGAGAAAAAAACCCTGTTTCTATGGAATGGAGAAGGAAATAAAGTAAAATGAAGACAGGTTGGATATGAGAAGCTTAAGTAAGTTTAAGTTTTCCATAAAGTCCTGGCTTAATCCTCATGTCTTGAGCCCCCAGTGCAACAAATGCTAAGTATGCAGACCTGTGTTCACTCACATCCATCTCATGTTATCTTACCCTTTCCCCTGCCTCCTTTCACAGTGAGATTTTAGATTACAAAAATCTTTCAGAACCTGCTACAATATTACACAGCACCCTGATAGCTGAAGGACTCAGAGAGTTGTAGTCCAAACATGGTACTTTTCCATGTTCTCTCATTTTGGAATTCAGGAACCCTTTATATCAGTTCACATCACTCAGGGCTCTTCTACACATGCTGTAAAAACCGTAATTGGGATAAAAGGGGTGGGGGTGGTTAAACACTGTTTAGCCAAAATTGTGGGAGGGACTGGATTAGAAAAATGTATTACAAATGTGCGCTTATAATTCAATTCACCATGAATAATTCACACCTTTGCATGACTGTATATCCCTGTATTCATGCAAAAGATGTCTTCTTTCCCTTCCCCCTGTGTATACTGCTCCAGAAAATGTGCGCTTTTTAAAAGCCCGAAACAGCTGATTGGGCTGTCAAATGGACACACAGGTGGTTCAAATGAAACACAATTGGAGAGCAATTAGAACTCTCTGAAACTCTTTATTTTATACTTCATAATCTTAGACAGAGGTTGAATTAAGAGTAAGTAAGAGATAATTGACCAAAGTTTTTTTGGTTTTAAATTCCTTCCATTATGTTTTTAAATTCCTTGCATGAACACATGCAAATCTGCTTATAAGTTGTTGTAGATGTTTTGGGCTGTAGAAGCATTCTCTGTTGACGTTTTGCCTGCATCTATGGCAGGCATCCTCAGAGGTTGTGAGGTCACAGCTTCTGAGGTTGCCTGTCATAAAGGCAGGCAAAACATCAGGAGAGAATACTTCTAGTACATGGTCATGCAGCCAGAAAAACCTACAACAATCCAGTGATTCCAGCCATGAAAGCCTTCGACAATAAATCTGCTTATGTTTTAAGATATTTGCATGCACATATATACAGTCCAGTACAAAACAGTCCAGTACATAACAGAGTGACTTTTTTTTCTTCCATTTAATTCTTACTGGGTGGCCAAAGAACATAAGAACATAAGAACATAAGAAGAGCCATGCTGAATCGGGCCTCAGCCCATCTAGTCCAGCATTCTGTGTCACACAGTGGCCCACTAGTTGTACACAGGGATCTCTAGCAGAAAGGAGGGCAGAACCTCACCTGCTCCCGAC
This sequence comes from Anolis apletophallus, assembly GCA_030556195.1. Taxonomy (NCBI): domain Eukaryota; kingdom Metazoa; phylum Chordata; class Lepidosauria; order Squamata; family Anolidae; genus Anolis; species Anolis apletophallus. The sequence continues at coordinate 90,499,493 of JARBWK010000004.1, forward strand.
CCCCACAACCAGTACCCGGGAAAATCCTGCCTGCCTCCATCAACACAGAGGTGGCACTTGAATGTCCATTTCAGTAGCTACTGATTCCCTTGGTATCCATGAATCTGTCTAATCCTGCCTTGAAGCTGTCCAGGCTGACCGCTGTCACAACCTCCTCTGGAAGTGAGTTCCATAACCCAATGACCCTCTGGGTGAAGAAATATTTCCCTTTATTAGTCCTAACTTTCCTACCTTGGAGCTTTAGGGAGTGCCCCCTAGTCCTAGTGTTGTGTGACAGAGAAAATATTTTTTCTTTATTCACCTTTTCTATCCCATGCATGATTTTATACACTTCGATCAAGTCACCTCTTAAACGCCGTCTTTCAAGGCTGAAAAGACCAAGGCATTGCAACCTGATTTCACAAGGGAGCTGCTCCATCCCTTGGATCATTTTTGTCGCCCTTCTTTGTACCTTTTCCAGTTCCGTTATATCCTTCTTAAGGTGCGGAGACCAGAATTGTACACAGTACTCCAAATGTGGCCTTACCATAGATTTGTAGAGAGGCAATACAACATTTGCCGACCTATTTTCGATTCCCTTCCTGATCATGCCAAGCATAGAATTTGCTTTTTCACTGCTGCAGCGCACTGGGTTGACATCTTCATTGAGCTGTCCACCAAGACCCCAAGATCCCTTTCCTGGTTTGTCTCGGAAAGCTTTGACCCCATCAATTTGTAGGTGTAGTTGGGGTTCTTTGCCCCGATGTGCATGACTTTACACTTGTTTAGGTTAAAATGCATTTGCCACTTTGTTGCCCATTCACTCAATTTCAAGAGATCTTTCTGGAGCTCTTTACAATCAGTTTCATTTTTAACTACCCTGAACAATTTAGTGTCGTCTGCAAACTTTGCTACCTCAGAATTCACTCCTACATCCAGATCATTAATGAATAAATTAAAAAGTAACGGACCCAAAACTGAACCTTGGGGTACGCCACTTCTCACCTCTTTCCACCCAGAGAAATGTCCGTTTATTACCACCCTTTGTTTTCTACAGTTTAGCCAGGTTCCAATCCAGGACAAGACCTGTCCCCTGATTCCATGGCTGAAGAGCTTATTTAGGAGCCTTTGGTGAGGGACTTTGTCAAAAACCTTTTGAAAGTCAAGGTAAACAATATCGGCTGGGTCCCCTTTATCTATGTGTTTATTTACACCCTCAAAGAATTCTATCAAGTTAGTAAGAAATGATTTGCCTTTGCAGAAACCATGTTGATTTTCCTTCAGCAATGCCTGTTCTTCTATGTGCTTAGTAATTTTTTCTTTAATAATGGTTTCCATCACTTTGCCTGGAACTGAGGTTAGACTAACTGGCCTATAATTTCCTGGATCACCCCTGGATCCTTTCTTGAAGATCGGAGTTACATTTGCCTCCCTCCAGTCCTCGGGTACAGTGCCTGATCTTAGAGAAAAAATTCGGCCAAAAATTTGTGCAAGAACTTTGATAAATTTAAATCGGGCTCCTGACAAAGCTAAGCTGAGTACTCAGGAAGGCGGTCCCTCCCGGTTGAAAGTGGTGCTGTTTAATGCCAGGTCAGTCAATGGTAAAACATCAACAATACAAGATCTAATTCGGGAAGAACAAGCTGACCTGGCCTGTATAACGGAGACCTGGCTGGACGAGGCTGGGGGGGTTAATATCTCCCAGCTCTGCCCACCGGGTTACTCCGTACAGCACCAAGCGAGACCGGGAGGGCGGGGAGGGGGGGTCGCAGTGGTCTATAAGGATTCCATCCCCTTGACCAGGTACCCCATCCCACAGTCAGCCACTTTCGAATGTGTCAGCCTAAGGATTGGTGACCGGGACAGGATAGGGATTCTGTTAGTGTACCGACCACCCCGCTGCACTACAGTCTCCCTACCTGAGCTAGCCGGAGTGGTCTCGGGCCTGGCCGTGGAGTCTCAGCGGCTCATTGTGCTGGGAGACTTCAACGTCCATGCCGAGACCACTCTATCAGGAGCGGCTCAGGACTTCATGGCCGCCATGGCAACCATGGGCCTGTCCCAGTTAATATCGGGTCCCACCCATAGTGCAGGACACACATTGGATCTGGTTTTCTGTCAGGGATGGGACGGAAGTGGCGGAGTGGAGGAACTGACTATCGTTCCTTTGCCATGGACCGACCACCACCTGATCAGGTTTAGACTCACTGTGCCTTTCCACCTCCGCAGGGGTGGTGGACCTACTAGAATGGTCCGCCCCAGGAGACTTATGGATCCGAACGGATTCCTGACGGCTCTTGGGGATTTTCCGCCTCCTCGGTAAGTGACCCTGTCGAGGCTCTTGTCTCACTCTGGGACAGGGAGATGACAAGGGCTATTGACACGATCGCTCCAGAACGCCCCCTCTTGAGTAACCGAGCTAAACCAGCTCCTTGGTTTACTGAGGAGCTGGCAGCAATGAAGCGAAAAAAGAGGAGGCTAGAGTGCGCGTGGCGTCGGAAACGGAGCAGATCAGCTCAGGCGCGCCTGGTCTCCTATTTGAGGACCTATGACGCAGCAACAAAAGCCGCACAAAAAACATCTATTGCGGCCAAGGTGGCCGCCGCGAAGAACCGTCCAGCGGAACTGTTTCGAGTCGTTAGGGGTCTGTTAAATCCGCCTCAGTGCGAGATCCCTGACGGCTCGGCGGTACGCTGTGATGAGTTTGCCAAGGTCTTCGCGGATAAGGTGGCTCTGATCTGTTCCGATTTCGATACCACTTTAACGGCAGTCTCTGAGGATGTGACACGAGCACCTGCTTGTCCGGTTTTAATGGATTCGTTTCAATCGGTTCAGCTCGAGGATGTGGACAAGATCCTTGGAGAGGCGAGGCCCACCACATGCATCCTAGACCCCTGCCCATCCTGGCTGATCAAGGAAGCCAGAGGGGGTTTGGCAGAGTGGGTGAAGGTGGTGGTTAATGCCTCCCTTCGGGAAGGCATCATTCCAGCCAGCTTAAAGCAAGCTGTTATAAAACCGCTGTTGAAGAAACCATCACTGGACCCCACTCAATTAGTGAACTATCCACCAGTTTCCAATCTCCCCTATTTGGGCAAAGTCATGGAACGTGTGGTGGCTTCGCAACTCCAGGGGTTCTTGGTAGACACTGATTATCTTGATCCAGCACAGTCTGGCTTTAGGCCGGGACATGGGACTGAGACAGCCTTGGTCGCCTTGGTAGATGATCTACGCCGGGAACTTGACAGGGGGAGTGTGTCCCTGTTGGTTCTGCTGGACCTCTCAGCGGCTTTCGATACCGTTGACCACGGTATCCTTCTGGGTCGCCTTGCAGATATGGGGCTTGGGGGTACTGCTTTGCAGTGGCTCCAATCCTTCCTGGAAGGTCGTACCCAGAAGGTGTCATTGGGTGACACCTGTTCGGCTCCACAGCCGTTGTCCTGTGGAGTCCCTCAGGGTTCAGTACTGTCCCCGATGTTGTTTAACATCTACATGAAACCGCTGGGAGAGATCATTCGGAGTTTCGGAGTAAGGTGTTATCTGTACGCAGATGATGTCCAGATCTGTCACTCCTTCCCACCTGTCACCAAGGAGGCTGTCCAGACCTTGAACCGGTGTCTGGCCGCTGTGTCGGACTGGATGAGGGCTAGCAAATTGAAACTAAATCCAGACAAGACAGAGGTCCTCCTGGTCAGTCGTAAGGCCAAACAGGGCATAGGGTTACAGCCTGTGTTGGACGGGGTTACACTCCCCCTGAAGACGCAGGTTCGCAGCTTGGGAGTGATCCTGGACTCAGCGCTGAGCCTGGAACCCCAGGTCTCAGCAGTGGCCAGGGGAGCTTTGGCACAATTGAGACTCGTGCGCCAGCTGCGCCCGTACCTTGGGAAGTCTGATCTGGCTACGGTCGTCCATGCTCTGGTCACATCCCGAATAGATTACTGCAACGCACTCTACGTGGGGCTGCCTTTGAAGACAGTTCGGAAATTGCAATTAGTTCAGCGGGCGGCAGCCAGACTACTAACGGGAGCTACATACAGGGAGCATACTACCCCCCTGTTGTGTCAGCTCCACTGGCTGCCTGTCCAATTCCGGGCTCAATTCAAAGTGCTGGTTTTGACCTTTAAAGCTCTATACGGTTCTGGCCCAGCTTACTTGTCCGAACGCATCGGCCGCTACGTCCCATCCCGTAACCTAAGATCATCTGGGGAGGCCCTGCTCTCGCTCCCGCCGACTTCTCAAATGCGGTTGGTGGGGACGAGGGACAGGGCCTTCTCAGTGGATGCGTGGATGAGGCAGTGGTGTCGAGAGGAAGGGTTTAGATTTGTTAGGAACTGGGGGACATTTTCGGGAAAGCCAAACCTTTACAAAAGGGACGGGTTACACCTGAACGAAAATGGAACCAGACTGCTGGCAATTAATATTAAAAAGGCTTCAGAGCAGCTTTTAAACTGATTCCTAGGGGAAAGTCGACAGGAGCTGGGCAGCTTCCGGTTCGAGAGGGTGAAACGCCAAGTATGGAGGATGAAATTTACGCACAAATGGCCGAGTCAACAGAAAAGATAGAAAGTAGTCAAGAGGTAGGACATGGTAGGCCTTCTACAAATTCTCATAAACAGCCAAAGTTGAAAGGGCATCAGAGCAATAAATATAAATGTCTGTACGCAAACACTAGAAGCCTTCGAACAAAAATAGGGGAGCTGGAATGTTTGGCAAGAGAAAAAAATATTGATATTATTGGCATAACAGAAACCTGGTGGACAGAGGAAAACAATTGGGACACAAAAATTCCAGGTTATAAACTGTACAGGAAAGACAGGAGAGGGAAAAACGGCGGCGGTGTGGCCCTGTACATAAATGAAGAGCTAGAATCTCATGAATTAGAATTTCAAGAAAATTCAAACTCACCTACAGAAACATTGTGGGTAAAAATCCCAGGACAAAAAACAAATCTAGCATTAGGGATCTGCTATCGCCCTCCCAACCAAACTCCAGAGGCAGACTGCTATCTGGAAGATGAAATTAAACAGGCCTCAAAAAGCAATAAATTAGTCATAATGGGGGACTTCAACTATCCCCGAATAGATTGGCCAAATTCTTGTTCTACGCATGAAAGAGAGACAAGGTTCCTCGACATGCTAGCTGACTATTCCCTTGAGCAGATGGTCATGGAACCAACCAGGGGAAAGGGGATCCTGGACTTGGTGCTAACTAGTGAACAAGATCTCGTTCAATATGTCCTTGTAACTGAGCCCATAGGTACCAGTGACCACAACACAATAACCTTCAATGTAAGTTTGGATAGCAAACTGTCAGTGAAAACTAACACAGAGACCTTAAATTTTCAAAAGGGAATTTCACCAAAATGAGAAAAATAGTAAAGAACAAACTAAAAGGAACAGTAAAAAAATCAAATCCCTCCAAAATGCTTGGAAACTGTTTAAAAATACTTTAAAACAAGCCGAACTAAAATGCATTCCTAAAATAAGAAAGAGGCTGGGAAAGTCCAAGAGGACATCAGTATGGCTTACAAATGAAGTAAAAGATGTGATTGGAAAGAAGAAAAACTCATTTAAGAAATGGAAGGCTCTTCCTACTGAGGAGAGCAGAAAGGAACACAAGCTCTGGCAAACTAAATGCAAAGCAACCGTCAGGAAAGCCAAGAGAGATTTTGAGGCACATATAGCTAAATATATAAAAAAATAGCAAAAACTTCTTTAAGTACATCAGAAGTAGAAACCCAACTAGAAAAGCAGTTGGGCCACTTGACGAAAATGGTAAGAAAGGGACAATAAGTGAAGACAAGGAGATTGCTGAGCGGCTAAACGACTTCTTTGCCTCCGTTTTCACACAGGAGGACAGACAACATATGCCTGCAGCTGAGTAAGTTTTTTCAGGGAGGGAATTAAATGAATTAAACCAGATAGAGATAAACAAGGAAGATGTTCTCACATGCCTTACTAAACTAAATGTCAATAAATCACCAGGGGGGGAAGATAGCACCGGGCTATATGAAACGTTATGCGACAAATAAAGTAACAGTTAATGAGTATAAATGCATATATATTGTGTCACAACATCTTAAGCACGAAACATGGTCATGGAGAGATCATATAAGCATCATAAATACATAGCATGGTAAGTACCAGTACAAAGAACAATGAAAATAATAATGGCGGTGAGCTCGCTGATGGAAACGGCGAGCTAAGACGCCCAGGCTCCGGCGAGGAGAGGCAATGATGATAACAGCAGGCCCAGGTCCCCGACGCTGTCCCAACCCACAAAGTTCACAAAGTTCACAAATGGAAATAATGATAGGCACAATCTCACAGATGTATTGTCCGGGTGGGAGGGAGCGTCCAAGGGCCGACGAAAGGGTCTTGCGCGCGTTTTCGCCCCGTAGGGGCTTCCTCAGGGCCAGGGGCGGGGCCTGAATGACGAATCGCGTGAGCGTCCTCACGAAGTCATGGCACTAGAGTTATGATAATATAGAGTGACAAGACTGCAAATATCATCGAGCAATTCCACTATAATTACAACAAAAGCTATCTACAAAAGGGAAACAGCATGGGGAATGGGAAAAAATAACATCTTAGCAAGCTAACACTGTATGTAGAGGCTGGTAGAAGTGACATACCACAGCAGAGGACAACGGGAGCACCGCAGAAGTAGGCAGTATCAACCGACACTGGGCTGGAGGCCCCGAGGTTGAATTGCAGGGCTCTTAAATAGTGTGATACACAGGTGTGTGTTATATGAGTAATTCACTGACGGATAATTTATCGTTTAAACCACTAGGGGTCTCTGTGTTTAGGAAATTATCCATTTATTTTCTAGACGAAGAAGGGTCTTTTTTTATGTCAGAGTGAGGCTGTGGGTGTATCTTTTCTAGGACAGTAACAGTGAAGTTATCATACCTTGGGTTACATGTTTTGAAGTGCATGTAAAGCACTGAGTTATCATACCCTGTATGGAAGCGAGATCTATGTTCGCACACCCTAGTCTTCAATTCTCTTGTCGATAAACCGACATAGAGACCCCCGCAACACCCACAAATTAAACAATATATTATGTTTTTGAATTACATGTGGCCCATGTATTGATCTTGTGTATCTTGTTGTTTGTGGGGTTTTGGATCTGAGTTAAAGGAGAGATGTGTCTGCAGATACTACATCTGCCGCATTTCTTAACGCCATGGGGTAGGGGGATAGAAGGGGGGGAGGAATCAAGCATATGGTCTTTGGAGTGTACAAGTAGGTCTCTGAGATTCTGTGATCTCTTGTATGCGATGAGTGGTGGATTTTCTAGTCCCGGAATGGAACTTACCAGGGGCCAAAAGTTAGTAATGATTTTTTTAATATTACTCGAATGAGGTGATAAAGTCAATGGCCAGATGACCCTGAAGGCGATGTTTTTGCTCTGGGAGTTAATAATTGGTTCCTAGGTGTATTAGTTGCTCGGTGGAGGGCCGAATTCAACACCCTGTCAGGATAACCCCTGCGTTTTAGATTATCAAGAAAAAGATGGGCATCATGGGTAAAGTGGTGCGGGAAGGAAGAGTTTCTTTTTAGTCGTATCAGAGAGGAGTAAGGTAAGTTGTTCTTAAGGTGGTGGGGGTGAAATGAGGAGTAATGGAGGAGGGAGTTGGTGTTTGTGGGTTTAGAGAAATTTCTCACTTTTATTTGATTGTTGTGAGTAAAAATGGTTAAATCAAGAAAATTCACCTCCTCTGTACTACACTCAAAAGTAAAAGTCATGTTAGGGTGCCAGTTATTCATCCAATCTTGGAAGTCCCCCATGTTGGTTTGTCCATCCACGATACACAGGATGTCATCAATGTATCTAAAGAAAAATTTAATATGTCCCGAAAAGTGGGCATGTTCCTCTGAGAAAAGATATGTGTCTTCTAAAGATCCCACAAAGATGTTAGCCACCGTGGGGGCAAGGGCCTGACCCATTGAAATTCCCCCCACTTGCAAATAATATTGGTCTCTAAATTGAAAATAATTATAATCAAAAACGAGATCGATAAGATCCATGAGGTAGGCCGAAGATGGCCGGTGGGGTGTAGGTCGCCTGTCAAGAGTATTGTGGATAATATGTCTAGCTTCATCGCAAGGGATATTGGTGTATAAAGACGCAATGTCCGCGGAAATGAGAATGTCAGAGGGCAAAATAGAAATACCTTCAATCTTATTAATTAAATCTCTGGTGTCTTTAATATATGTGGGTAATCTTTGGGCAAAAGGTTGAAGTATAGTATCCAGGAAAATCCCAAGAGGTTGTAATAAACTGTCGGTGGCAGCCACGATGGGTCTGCCTAACGGGGGCCTAGTGGCCTTGTGAATTTTTGGTAGTAAATATAGATGCGGGATGCTCGGATGGTGATTCACCAGAAATTCAGCTTCTTGGTTGGTCAATTGGCCATTGAGGAGACCATCTTGGATAACATTATAGATGGTTTTGGAGAATTTTAGGGTAGGGTCTTGGGGCAGTGTTCTATAATATTTTGGATTTTCTAATTGGGATAATGCTTCCTTGTAGTAATCACTGCGTTCCCAAATGACAACCGAACCTCCTTTGTCAGCTGGCTTGATAATGACCTGTGGGTGGTTCCCTAGTTCCTTGAGGCGTTTAATGTCATTATGGCTGAGGTTCGGGTGTCTCCTATCACACTATTTAAGAGCCCTGCAATTCAACCTCGGGGCCTCCAGCCCAGTGTCGGTTGATACTGCCTACTTCTGCGGTGCTCCCGTTGTCCTCTGCTGTGGTATGTCACTTCTACCAGCCTCTACATACAGTGTTAGCTTGCTAAGATGTTATTTTTTCCCATTCCCCATGCTGTTTCCCTTTTGTAGATAGCTTTTGTTGTAATTATAGTGGAATTGCTCGATGATATTTGCAGTCTTGTCACTCTATATTATCATAACTCTAGTGCCATGACTTCGTGAGGACGCTCACGCGATTACGTCATTCAGGCCCCGCCCCTGGCCTGAGGAAGCCTCACGGGGCGAACGAAGGCGCGCAAGACCCTTTCGTCGGCCCTTGGACGCTCCCTCCCACCCGGACATTACATCTGTGAGATTGTGCCTATCATTATTTCCATTTGTGAACTTTGTGAACTTTGTGGGTTGGGACAGCGTCGGGGACCTGGGCCTGCTGTTATCATCATTGCCTCTCCTCGCCGGAGCCTGGGCGTCTTAGCTCGCCGTTTCCATCAGCGAGCTCACCGCCATTATTATTTTCATTGTTCTTTGTACTGGTACTTACCATGCTATGTATTTATGATGCTTATATGATCTCTCCATGACCATGTTTCGTGCTTAAGATGTTGTGACACAATATATATGCATTTATACTCATTAACTGTTACTTTATTTGTCGCATAACGTTTCATATAGCCCGGTGCTATCTCCCCCCCCCCATTGCATTGCTGATTTATGTGGAACAGCCTTTCTCTTTTACTCAATAAATCACCAGGGCCAGATGGCATCCACCCCAGAGTTCTTAAGGAACTCAAGTGTGAAATTGCTGAAATTCTAGCCAAAATATATAACCTTTCTCTAAGATCAGGCACTGTACCCGAGGACTGGAGGGAGGCAAATGTAACTCCGATCTTCAAGAAAGGATCCAGGGGTGATCCAGGAAATTATAGGCCAGTTAGTCTAACCTCAGTTCCAGGCAAAGTGATGGAAACCATTATTAAAGAAAAAATTACTAAGCACATAGAAGAACAGGCATTGCTGAAGGAAAATCAACATGGTTTCTGCAAAGGCAAATCATGTCTTACTAACTTGATAGAATTCTTTGAGGGTGTAAATAAACACATAGATAAAGGGGACCCAGTCGATATTGTTTACCTTGACTTTCAAAAGGCTTTTGACAAAGTCCCTCACCAAAGGCTCCTAAATAAGCTCTTCAGCCATGGAATCAGAGGACAGGTCTTGTCCTGGATTGGAACCTGGCTAAACTGTAGGAAACAAAGGGTGGTAATAAACGGACACTTCTCTGGGTGGAAAGAGGTGAGAAGTGGCGTACCCAAGGTTCAGTTTTGGGTCTGTTACTTTTTAATTTATTCATTAATGACCTGGATGTAGGAGTGAATTCTGAGGTAGCAAAGTTTGCAGACGACACTAAATTGTTCAGGGTAGTTAAAAATGAAACTGATTGTAAAGAGCTCCAGAAAGATCTCTTGAAATTGAGTGAATGGGCAACCAAGTGGCAAATGCATTTTAACCTAAACAAGTGTAAAGTCATGCACATCGGGGCAAAGAACCCCAACTACACCTACCAATTGATGGGGTCAAAGCTTTCCGAGACAAACCAGGAAAGGGATCTTGGGGTTTTGGTGGACAGCTCAATGAAGATGTCAACCCAGTGCGCAGCAGCAGCGAAAAAGCAAATTCTATGCTTGGCATGATCAGGAAGGGAATCGAAAATAGGTCGGCAAATGTTGTATTGCCTCTCTACAAATCTATGGTAAGGCCACATTTGGAGTACTGTGTACAATTCTGGTCTCCGCAACTTAAGAAGGATATAACGGAACTGGAAAAGGTACAAAGAAGGGCAACAAAAAATGATCCAAGGGATGGAGCAGCTCCCTTATGAAATCAGGTTGCAACGCCTTGGTCTTTTCAGCCTTGAAAGACGGCGTTTAAGAGGTGACTTGATCGAAGTGTATAAAATCATGCATGGGATAGAAAAGGTGAATAAAGAAAAAATATTTTCTCTGTCACCCAACACTAGGACTAGGGGGCACTCCCTAAAGCTCCAAGGTAGGAAAGTTAGGACTAATAAAGGGAAATATTTCTTCACCCAGAGGGTCATTGGGTTATGGAACTCCCTTCCAGAGGAGGTTGTGACAGCGGTCAGCCTGGACAGCTTCAAGGCAGGATTAGACAGATTCATGGATACCAAGGGAATCAGTAGCTACTGAAATGGACATCCAAGTGCCACCTCGGTGTTGATGGAGGCAGGCAGGATTTTCCCCGGGTACTGGTTGTGGGGGGTCGGGAGCAGGTGAGGGTTTTGCCCTCCTTTCTGCTAGAGATCCCCGTGTACAACTAGTGGGCCACTGTGTGACACAGAATGCTGGACTAGATGGGCTGAGGCCCGATTCAGCATGGCTCTTCTTATGTTCTTATGTTCAGTGGTGGCCCCCCGCCTGTGGAATGCGCTCCCTATGGAGGTACGGTCCACCACATCCCTCCTGGCATTCAGGAAGAAGGTAAAATCCTGGCTCTGGGACCAGGCGTTCCCACATCAGCACTAAGCAGCATGATAGATGGGATTTTAATTGGAAGGGAGGAAGATGGTCAGTGTTTTTATGGTCGAATATTGTTTTAAATTGGAATGACTGTAGATGTTGCTGAGGAATTGTATTTTAATGTTTTAATGTATTTTAATGTGTTGTGGGGTTTTGGGGTTTTACGCTGTTTGATGTGGCATCGAATTGTGCCGTGCTGTAAGCCGCTCTGAGTCCCCCCTTGGGGGTTGAGAAGAGCAGGGTAAAATCCTGAAATAAATAAATAATAAATATATTTTGGCTAGAATTTCAGCAATTTCACACTTGAGTTCCTTAAGAACTCTGGGGTGGATGCCATCTGGCCCTGGTGATTTGTTGACATTTAGTTTAGTAAGGCATGTGAGAACATCTTCCTTGTTTATCTCTATCTGGTTTAATTCATTTAATTCCCTCCCTGAAAAAACTGACTCAGCTGCAGGCATATGTTGTCTGTCCTCCTGTGTGAAAACGGAGGCAAAGAAGTCATTTAGCCGCTCAGCAATCTCCTTGTCTTCACTTATTGTCCCTTTCTTACCATTTTCGTCAAGTGGCCCAACTGCTTTTCTAGTTGGGTTTCTGCTTCTGATGTACTTAAAGAAGTTTTTTTAATGTTCTTAGCTATATGTGCCTCAAAATCTCTCTTGGCTTTCCTGACGGTTGCTTTGCATTTAGTTTGCCAGAGCTTGTGTTCCTTTCTGTTCTCCTCAGTAGGAAGAGCCTTCCATTTCTTAAATGAGTTTTTCTTCTTTCCAATCACATCTTTTACTTCATTTGTAAGCCATACCGATGTCCTCTTGGACTTTCCCGGCCTCTTTCTTATTTTAGGAATGCATTTTTTAGTTCGGCTTGTTTTAAAGTATTTTTAAACAGTTTCCAAGCACTGTTCCTTTTAGTTTGTTCTTTACTATTTTTCTCATTTTGGTGAAATTCCCTTTGTGAAAATTTAAGGTCTCTGTGTTAGTTTTCACTGACAGTTTGCTATCCAAACTTAAGTTGAAGGTTATTGTGTTGTGGTCACTGGTACCTATGGGCTCAGTTAGAAGGACATCTTGAACGAGATCTTGTTCATTAGTTAGCACCAAGTCCAGGATCCCCTTTCCCCTGGTTGGTTCCATGACCATCTGCTCAAGGGAATAGTCAGCTAGCATGTCGAGGAACCTTGTCTCTCTTTCATGCGTAGAACAAGAATTTAGCCAATCTATTCGGGGATAGTTGAAGTCCCCCATTATGACTAATTTATTGCTTTTTGAGGCCTGTTTAATTTCATTTTCCAGATAGCAGTCTGCCTCTGGAGTTTGGTTGGGAGGGCGATAGCAGATCCCTAATGCTAGATTAGGTTTTTGTCCTGGGATTTTTACCCACAATGTTTCTGTAGGTGAGTTTGAATTTTCTTGAAATTCTAATTCATGAGATTCTAGCTCTTCATTTATGTACAAAGCCACACCGCCACCGATTTTCCCTCTCCTGTCTTTCCTGTACAGTTTATAACCTGGAATTTTTGTGTCCCAATTGTTTTCCTCTGTCCACCAGGTTTCTGTTATGCCAATAATATCAATATTTTTTTCTTTTGCCAAACATTCCAACTCCCCTATTTTTGTTCGAAGGCTTCTAGTGTTTGCGTACAGACATTTATATTTATTGCTCTGATGCCCTTTCAACTTTGGCTGTTTATGAGAATTTGTAGAAGGCCTACCATGTCCTACCTCTTGACTACTTTCTATCTTTTCTGTTGACTCAGCCATTTGTGCGTAAATTTCATCCTCCATACTTGGCGTTTCACCCTCTCGAACCGGAAGCTGCCCAGCTCCTGTCGACTTTCCCTAGGGATCAGTTTAAAAGCTGCTCTGAAGCCTTTTTAATATTAATTGCCAGCAGTCTGGTTCCATTTTCATTCAGGTGTAACCCGTCCCTTTTGTAAAGGTTTGGCTTTCCCGAAAATGCTCCCCAGTTCCTAACAAATCTAAACCCTTCCTCTTGACACCACTGCCTCATCCACGCATTGAAGCTCCTGAGCTCTGCTTGTCTGGCTGTCCCTGCGCATGGAACCGGTAGAATTTCCGAGAATGCTACCTTTGAGGTCCTGGACCTTAATCTTCTACCTAGCAACCTAAATTTGGCTTCCAGGACCATCCGTTTGGCCTTCCCAATGTCATTGGTACCGACGTGTACCACGACTGCTGGCTCCACCCCGGCACTATCTACCAGCCTATCTAGATGCCTCGTGATGTCTGCAACCTTTGCACCCGGCAGGCAATTTACCATGCGGTCATCCCATCCATCACAAACCCAGCTTTCTATGTTCCTGACAATCGAATCGCCCACTACAAGAAGCCCCCCTCCTACCACCCGTTGAGAAGTATCCTCGGTGCAAGAGGATATGGGCACATCCTCCGAGGAAGGGGTCCCAACTATGGGAGCCGGTCCCTCTTCCTCAGACTGATGTCCTCCCTGCCCAAGACCCCCATTTTCCAAAGCAGCTGGAGGGCTGCTCAGAACGGAGTGGGATGCTCCTATTTCATCCCTGGAGATCTCTTCCTCCTGCCTCACTTCCTCTCTGTGCTTCTCCAGGTCTGCTACCTTGGCTTCAAGGGAAAGAACACGTTCCCTGAGAGCCAGGAGCTCACTGCAGCGAATGCACACCCAAGACTTCTGCCCAGCAGGCAGATAGTCATACATGTGACACTCAATGCAAAACACTGGTAAGCCCCCCTCCCACTGCTGGCTGACTACCTCCATTTCTTGTTAATATGTTTTTATAATTTGACTCAGCATGGAAGAACTTATGTTCAACTCAGAATTGTTGTGGGAGGAAAGGTCTTTGCATGCACATATATACAGTCCAGTACATAACAGAGTGATTTTTTTAATTAAAAAAACTTCTGCCAGATGTCCCCCATCTGCCCTCCATTTTGATCCACTACAGAGAAAGGCCAGGAGGACCGTGAGGCACCATATCCCAGTACTGACAGGTCTCTGTATGGACCTGCTGTCATGTCCTGGGATTTTTGACTCAGTTCTAAAACATAGATTTTAGCGCTGTCTGGAAGTGCCCAAAGTAGTCTGTATCCTGATGGTGTGTGTTATAGAAAATTGATACTAAATTTTTACTCTTAAATTCACTTTAACAAAAGAGCTGTTTTCTACTTTAAGGAAGAAAAATGTAGTCAAGGGTTTTGGCATCACAATTTCATCTCCTTGCCAGGTAGACTACACATGTAGGTCTCCTGAAACATGTACATACTTGGGCTTTATAGCAGCTTTGAGAATTTTGAAAAGCTTCCAGTTCACATTCAGCCTATTTGGCTTTTGAAAAGCATATGAACTGATGGGGAATAATTCTTTGATTCATAAAAATATATAGCCTTGTTTCAACCTACAGAGCTCAAGGGATCTTCGGAAAATTCTTTATAGATATTGTATACACTTCTCCAAAACGGATATGTATCTTATCAAGATGTTCTACAAACTGGCAATACAATGCTTTGTATTTCCTGGTGGACAAATTTAAAGGCCACCAAAAATGTGTATTAGATGCATAAAGTACAATGCAGAATTTTCTTCCATTTAATTCTTACTGGGTGGCCAAAGGATTCAGCATGGAAGAACTTATGTTCAACTCAGAATTGTTGTGGGAGGAAAGGTCTTTGCCTTTGACCTGTTTCAGCTAAAGACATTTGCAACTCCAAGGGCAACATCTGAATTTGCTTGTAGAGAGTTCAGGAATCATGTGTCAGCTCAGTTCGCTCACAATCTTTTTGACTGTATGCATCCCTTTTACTATGTATGGCCTTGCCTACATCACAAACAATGTTGCAGTGATTGGGTTTGTTTCTTTTTCAGTGACCGATTCAGCTTTTTACATGAGTCCAATTCTGAGAAAGGCCATGACTAGGAAAGGATCATCACCATCATTGTCATTGGTGATCACTTGTGTCCGAGTAGGATGGTCTTCCAAGCGTAGATCTTGGCAGTGGTGAATGTGAAGACCTATTCTTGACCCATGTGTTCTTCCACAGTGAGAACATCAGTTTCCAGATGGAAGGCAGTCCCAGTCAGGGTTAGCTTGATGCACCTTCCTCTTGACACATTTCTCCCTTTCTCCCTCCATTCGTGCCTCTTTGAATTCCATAGCATTGTTGTTAACAGTAGTCCCATAGTTAGAGCGCTCAAAGGCCAGAGCTTCCCAGTTCTCAGTGTCTATACCACAGTTTTTAAGGTTAGCCTTAAACCCATCTTTAAATCTCTTTTCCTCCCCCCCCCCCCCAACCTTCCATTTTCCATTATTCAGTTAGGAGTACAGTAACTGCTTTGGGAGACGGTGATCAGGCATTCAAACAATGTGGCCACTCCAGTCCAGTGAAGTTGATGGTGGAGGATCATCACTTCAGTGCTGGTGGGCTTTGCTTCTTCCAGCTCACTGACATTTGTCTGTCTGTCTTCCCAAGAGATTTGCTGGATTTTTCGGAGGCAATGCTGATTGAATCATTCCAGGAGTTGAGTGTGACATCTGTAGACGGTCTACATTTCGCAGGCATATAACAGGGTTGGGAAAACAATAGCTTTATAAACAAGCGTCTTGATCTCCCTACTAATGTCCCGATCCTCAAATACTTTCTGCTTCATTTGGAAGAATGCTGCACTCACAGAGCTCAGATGGTGCTTTATTTCAGTGTTAATGTTGATTTTTTGTGGAGAGGTGACTGCCAAGGTAGAGAAAATGGTCAAAAATTTTAAAGCTGTATTTCTGCATTGCAAAGGGATTGGCTGGTGCCCATTGAAAGAGCACTTTGGTTTTCTTGATGTTCAGTGAGAGGCCAAGCTTTTCATATTCTTCTGCAAAGGAGTTTAGAGTGGTTTGTAGGTCTTCTTCTGAATGAGCACAGACCACATTATCATCAGCATATTGCAGTTCTATAACAGAAGTTGCGACCTTGTTTTTGGCATTTCTGCTGAGGTTAAATAGCTTGCCACCTCCCTGATAGATTATTTCCATGGTGGTGGAAAGCTTCTCATCAACAAGGTGCAGTATCATAGTGATGAAGCTGGAGAATAAGGTTGGGACAATAACACATCCTTGTTTGACACCTGATTCCACCTTAAATGGGTTACTTTGGGAGCCACTGCTGTGCAAGACTGTTGCCATCATGTCATCATGGTGGAGCTGCAGGATGTTCACACATTTGCCAGTGCATCTAATTTTTTGGAGGATGGTCCAGAGACCACTGTGATTCGCAGTGTCAAATGCCTTTGCAAGGTAAATGAATGCCATGTAAAGAGGTTGGTTTGGTTCCTTGTTTTTTTTCTTTGAGCTGTCATGCACTGAAAATCATCTCCACTGCGCCTCTGGAGGGGTGGACACCATTCTGGGATTCTGGGAGGGTATCTTCTGAAGTAGGTAGAAAGTGGTTCACAAGGATTCTTGCTAGGATCTTCCCAGCCAAGGTTAGAAGAGAGAAAGCTCTATAGTTTCCACATTCTGTTCTTTTCCCCTTTTTGAAAAGAGCAAGGATGATAGCATCTGTGAAGTCTGCTGAGATTTTCTTGGTTGTCCACACTTTTTCAATCAGCTGGTGGCAGGGCCGTAGCCAGGATTTTGTTCGGAGGGGGCTGAGTTTGGGTCAGGGGGGGCTGAGACTGGGTGGAAGAGGGTCTACCCTAGCAAACCTTTTGTATTGTTATCCCAATAACCCCACTAATGTGGGATATAATGAGCATGGTGATCAGATCATGATATGAATAAACATAACAGTTTAAATAATGTACCAGTAAGGCCTTTTCGTAGACCACCCTGAGAATTTCAGGGGGGGCTGAAGCCCCTTAGCCCCCGGCTACATGCCTGGCTGGTGGAGTTGTTGTGTCATCCTCTTTAAGAGTTCAGCAGGGGTCTCATCAGGTCCACTGGCTTTGTTGTTTTTTCATTGGCTGATGGCTTTGCTGACTTCCTCCAAACTAGGCAGTGCTGGAAGCTCATCCCTGATATGTTGCTGAAGGATTTGCGAGAGAACCTCTTTGACCACATTGGAGCTGCAGTTAAGGAGTTTGTGGTAGTGCTTTTACCAATTTAGTGCAATTGATATTTTATCTTCCAGAAGTTTGGTTCCATCCGATGTATGCTATGATTTATTGGTTCATAGACTACTTTTGTGACTAGGAAAGGATACGTTTCTGTTAACAACAAATGGGTACTTGAATTTACAAGAAACAAAATTGCTATTGCAGTTGAAAACATTGATTTGTGATACCTTTGCCTCTTTCACACTACATAGAATTTTCAAGGCGGCGTAGTTAGATTTCTCAGGCAGAGAGCAGTAGTGCCACACCAAATTCACCACTTTTTGTACCACCAGATTCGATGACACATGGAAACCTAGTATTATAAGTACTATAATTTCACTAAATGTGAAAGGACCCTACCTGGTCAGATTTGGGAATAGGAAGGTAAAGCAGAAATGGAAAGGAAGGGTGTGGCTAATCAGTGAGCTTATCTAATCAGGCTTGCCTTTAAGATTCTTATAACATCTGTCAAAGCTGGCTTACAGGCTCACTGAACAAAGTTCTGTTTTGAGAAAAACAACAGGATTGAATGTCTATCTTGAATGCAAAGGGTCAGCAATGGGTAACAAATGATACCTGAGTCAGTACTGTAGAACAGACAAATGAAGCTTTATTTTTTTCATTTTGAAATCCTGCAGAGAGTTTTAGCATTGTGTGTGGTTAGCTTCATTGGAGGCTGTTGGCTTCCAGGCCAATGGAAGATGGCGCCGGGGCAGGAGCAGCCTGCAGGAGCGCTCCGTCAGCGTCCATCAAAACTCGGCCCTGGGGGCTTGGAAGCCACCCAAACCCCAGGAGAAGATCAATCTCGGACCAGAGTTGACCCCCGTACCCCAAAAGGGCCCGGTGTGGGTCCTCTGTGGGAGGACGACGAGGACTTTTACCGATATTATGTCGCCCTGGAGGCCGAGCTGAAGATATAGAGGCCCCCGGAGGCATCCACATTACTGCCACCTACTACTTTTACTACACAGTTTCCTCTGTCTCTGAACTCGGAGCATTCAGAGCATCTAGAGCCCATGGAAACAACAGATCCACGACTGGAACCGCAAGCCCCATGGCACCTCCGGGAAGAGTTCGACCAGCTAGAGGCCCAGTTTAGGAAGTTCGGGGAGCGTCTGCGACTGCGGATCGCGTTGGTGGCTACACCGAATGTGCCCCCCCCCTGAGAATGGACACTCGGCCTCAGCAGGTCCGGACCCCGAAGGAAAGGTGGAAGCGGAGCTGAGAGAAGAAGAGGGAGAGGAATTTGGAGAAGGGGATGGAGACGGAGATAGTGAGGACGCCCTCCCCCGGACCCACAGCCCCAGCGCCAGATCCTCCCCTGACCTTATTTGGGACTATTCCTGGGACCCTCAGATGGAGGGCCAGATGGAGGACCTACCGGTAACTCCAATGGACACACCGCGGCAACGGGTGGAGACGGACGAGTCCCCGGAGGCGCTGGGAGAGCCAGAAGAGGAGCGCCCTGCATCCCCGCCGGGCTGTTTCTTCGGGCATGACTGTCCGATCGCCCAGGCAGGCTTGGACCCGGGGTCTTGCCCATGGTCAGCCTGCCGAAGACCCGAGGGCCCCGCTGCCGGTCATCTACGGAGGCCCGAAGAGGAGGACATCGATCAGCGGCAGACGGTGAGAGCCGAGGACTCCTTTGATATTGACCGGGTGCTGGAGCGCCCGGCCTATTTCCGTCCGCAGCGGGCCTCCCTCTCGCTCTCGATTAGAAACGAGCTGAGGGCGAGGAGAAAGATGGCGTGCGTCCTTGAAGACGCCCAGGGAGACCATGCGTCCCCCCCCCACCTCAGGGGGAGGAGGAGACGCTGGTGCGCAGGCGCTCGCGCAACCAGCGGCGGCGCCGGAAGAGGAGAGCCTCTGCACCCGCCCCTCTGACTGACGATCCGGAAGGAGAGAAGCCTGCTGCGGAAGAGATGACGCAAGAGAGGCCCCCAGCCTCCCACCCTCGGGAGGGAGGCGGGTTGAGAAGGAGGCGTCGGCGGAAGCGTCATCGTCGCCGTGCCCAGGGCGGAAGTAAGCCCTCCCCAGTCTCATCCAACATCTCCTCTTCTGCTATGGCGCCCTCCCTCTCCTCTTATCCACCTGAGGAGAGAGACGTTAAAGGAAGGAGGACAAACAGCACCATCTAGGGTCCGGAGGTCGGTTGCTGCC
Organism: Anolis apletophallus; assembly: GCA_030556195.1. Taxonomy (NCBI): domain Eukaryota; kingdom Metazoa; phylum Chordata; class Lepidosauria; order Squamata; family Anolidae; genus Anolis; species Anolis apletophallus. Next base: position 90,518,964 of record JARBWK010000004.1, read on the forward strand.
ACAGAGAACAACTAGGAACACCGGTCAAGGGCTGGTTCAATTGATTCCCTCAGTACTTCCGAGGACATCGATGGAAGCTACCAACTCTGCACTGAGGGAACAGGACAGCAAGCCCTGCTTTGAGGCGAGACCACCCCCCAACCGGAGACTATCGTTAGGACTCCCACCAGGACAGCTGAAGGGTGATTTAAACTCTACAAACCACCCTCCTCCTGATGTGGCAACTGCCAAGTTGGGAAGCGGTGGTTACAGATCCAGGACCTTCTGGGGGGCAAGTTTCAATAACTGGAGCAACAGAGATCTAGCGGACTCCGCCAAACTTGCCCCTCAACCCTTAGACCGGCAGGGCCAAGGTCCTGTTGAGCAAGACAGGCACCCCCACCCTTTTCGGAGGGTAGGCAGGGAGCCAGACACCTAGTCGAATCGTCAAAGAGGGATGGGCAGGGGCGGGCAATCCGCGTGATCTCGGGCAGGGGTAATAGGGACGGTAGCCGTAGGCCTTATGAGAGAGGGAGGACGAGCCGTGGGAAGGCTCGCCCTCCCTCTGACCTACGTGCTATCCCGGCACGCAGATGGTGGGCTCCCAAATTCCTCTCCTCCAACTCTGATCCTGGCCAACGCTAGATCCGTGCGTAATAAATCTGGGATCATCAGGGATCTCCTCCTGGAAAAGAAAGTCGACCTTGCCTGTCTCACAGAGACATGGCTGCAGGAAGGAGATGACGTCATCTTGCACGAGATCGCATCCCCAGGGTTCGTGGTCAGCCATCAGACGAGGACAGAGAGGCGGGGGGGAGGGGTGGCTATTCTCAGCCGAGACACTATTAATTCCAGGGCGATTCCGACGGTGAACATCCCTGGGATGGAGTGTGCGGGCCTGGTGTGGGATCTGGGCGAGAGCGTAGCCTTCCTGTCGGTGTACCGTGCACCCGACGCACCGGCAGGAAGCCTGCCTAAGCTGCTGGAGGTGGTTGTGGAGTGGGCATTGAGGTTCCCTAAACTCATTGTTATGGGGGACTTCAATGTCCACGCCGACACCACCTCCTCGTCAACAGCAGCCATGGACCTAGTGTCTACCATGGAGGCACTAGGACTCTCGCTCTGTAAGACTGGCCCCACTCACCATGCAGGACACACATTAGATCTGATCTTCGCCGCCGGAATTCAGGTGATCCTAGCCTCCATTACGGAGGTTCCATGGTCTGATCACAAGGTCCTGGAAGTCAGGCTGGGACTTGCCCTCCCTCCCGGTAAGGGTGCCGAACCCATTTTGGTTCGCCCGAAGAGACTTATGGAACCCATTAGGTTCCTGAATGCTCTAAGGGATTGGGAACCCTCCAGCGACTCGGTCGATGGGCTAGTGGAGCACTGGAATACCAATCTCTCCGCGGCCCTAGACGAGATCGCCCCCAGGCGCTCTCTCCTTCCCCGGAGTAATCGCTCGCCATGGTACACCGAGGAGCTGCGGGCGATGAAACGGAAAAGGAGACAACTAGAGGACATGTGGCGGAGTCTCCGTGACGAAGCATCGAAATCAGCTTATAAACAATTTAAGGAGGTTTATGAGCAAGCTATCAAGGAAGCAAAAAAGGTTCATTACTCTTCCCTGATAGAGTCAGCTAGTTCACGCCCAGCCCAATTATTTAGGGTAATTCGGTCATTGACAACAATCCCAACTGTCCCAAATGATAGGGGTTTGGCTCCAACGGCTGAGGCTTTTCAGAACTTCTTTGCTGACAAGATTTCGACCCTCCGCCGGGACATTCCTGCCACTCTTGATACAGTTAGTGAACTCGAGACCCCGCCGCCACTCGGTGGGCCCACCTTCACCCGTTTTCTACCGCTGGGACGCAGCAGCTGTCGATGGGTTACTGACTGCAGCTAGACCAACTACTTGCTCCCTCGACCCGTGTCCCTCCTGGCTGGTTAGATCTTGCCGGGAGGGCCTCACGTGGCCCCCTGGGCACGATCTTAAATAGCTCCCTTGAGCAAGGAGTCTTCCCAGGGGATTAAAAGAGGCCATGGTGAGACCGCTGCTGAAGAAGCCGAATTTAGACCCTTCGGCTCCCTCCAATTACAGGCCTGTTTCCAACTTGCCTTTCCTAGGCAAGGTAATTGAGAGGGCAGCAGCGGATCAGCTGCAGCAGTTCCTAGAAGACACAGCTGGACTTGATCCCTTCCAGTCCGGCTTCCGTGTTGGGCACGGGACGGAGACCGTACTTGTCGCCATTACAGACCAACTTCGCCGCCAGCTGGACCAGGGTGGATCAGCACTGCTTGTCCTGTTAGATCTGACAGCAGCGTTTGACATCGTAGATCATGCACTATTGACCCACCGTCTAGCCGCTTCCGGGGTTAGGGGGACCGCCCTTAAATGGGTGGCCTCCTTCCTCCGGGACCGAGGACAACGTGTGGAGGGGGTGGGAGGTCTCCGGAGACTCCCACTTGACTGTGGGGGTCCCCAGGGGGCCATCCTCTCCCCTCTATTATTCAATGTGTATATGCGCCCCCTGGCCCAGCTGGCTCGCGACTTTGGTCTGGAGTGTCATCAATATGCGGATGACACCCAGCTTCTGCTGAGAATGGACGGCAGGTCGGACGCCGTACCCGATTGTTTCCACCGGTGCCTCGAGGCCGTGACTGGTTGGCTGCGTGCCAGCCGGCTGAAGGTGAACCCATCGAAGACGGAGATACTGTGGCCTGGTCGGCCTGGGCTGGGTGGGTGCCGGTTGCCTACCCTGGACGGCGAGCGGCTTAACCCATCGCCGTCAGTTAAAAGCTTGGGGGTTGTGCTAGACTCCTCGCTGACCATGGAGGCCCAGGTCTCCATGGCCAGCAGGACGGCATTCTATCACCTCCGACAGGCTAGGCGACTGGCACCCTACTTGTCCAGGAGGGACCTGGCCACGGTGATCCAAGCGACGGTCATCTCGAGACTAGACTACTGTAATGCCCTCTACGTTGGCCTTCCCTTGTCGACGATCCGGAAACTCAAGCTAGTGCAGAATGCCGCGGCTCGCTTGCTGGCAGGAGTGCCAGCGAGAGAGCACATTACACCTACTCTTCGGCAGCTGCACTGGCTTCCTATCGAGTACCGAATCGTCTTCAAAGTGTTGGTTTTAACCTTTAAGGCCTTGTACGGCCTAGGGCCTGCGTACTTGAGGGACCGCCTTACCCCGTATGCTCCCCCGAGATCACTGCGTTCAGATGAGCAGAATCTGCTGTTAATTCCATCAGTCCGCTCCTGCCACCTATCGACGACAAGACAAAGGTCTTTTTCTGTGGCGGCACCAGGGCTCTGGAATGCCCTTCCGGAGAGTACCCGAGCCATTTCGGAACTGGGCCCATTCCGGAGGGCATGTAAGACGGCTCTCTTTGGGCTGGCCTTTAATTAGGCGCTGGATAACAATACTCCTTGTCTGTCTTCCCAACCCACGCTCTGACTATGTAACCATTTTAATGTGGCTTGTTTTTATTTTGTGTTTTATTGATTGTAATGGCCGCATGCCATATGTTATGTCGTGCCACTGTGTAACTCCGATGTGATCCGCCCCGAGCCTGCTGGGAGGAGCGGAATACAAAAATGAACTATAAATAAATATAAATAAATGAGATAGTGAATAGATTACTGCAACACTCTCTACATGGGGCTGCCTTTGAAGAGTGTTCAGAAGCTTCAACTGGTCCAATGGACAGCAGCCAGGTTGATAACAGGAGCGGCACTCAGGGAGCGCAAAACCCCACTGTTGCACCTGCTCCACTGGCTGCCAATCTGCTACCGGGCACAATTCAAAGTGCTGGCTTTAGCCTTTAAAGCCCTAAACGGTTCTGGTCCAACTTACCTGTTTGAATGCATCTCTGCCTATGAACCTTCAAGATGTTTAAGATCATCTGGAGTAGCCCTGCTCTCAATCCCACCCTCTTCGCAGGCGCGATTGGCGGGGGTGAGAGATAGGGCCTTCTCAGTGGTGACTCCGTGGCTTTGGAATGCTCTTCCTAGTGACATCAGATCTGCCCCCTCCCTCTTGACATTTCGCAAGAAAATTAATACCTGGTTGTTTGACCAGGCATTTTTAGATGAAGCGTAATTACCTAAATAGAGACCTAAGGAATGATGACGACGCAATGGAAATCAATTTTAATAATGAGACGCTGAGATTGTGTGTTTTTTTAAAAAAAATTAATTGCTAAATTTGTGTTTTATATGGTTGTTTTATTAATTATTAATGGATTTTATCTGTGGGAAGTCCTTGCCATGTGTACACTGCCTCAAGTCGCCTTCAGGATGAGAGGGGCGGTATAAAAATATAGTAAAATAAATAATTGCTTCTCGGCCTTTTGGCTAAGATCAAGTGTAAGTGTGTAAAATAAATAAATAAATAAATCTGCTTTTGGAGTGAAAAAGTTTGACCTTCAGACTATTTCAGTGACAGAAGTAATGAGCTTACACCTAGATTGCTGTCTTAAAATCCAAAGAGAGTATTCCATTTTGGGGATAGGGTTAAGTACCTTCAGTAGCCATTGTGAAGTTCAGATTAAAACCCAAAGAGAAATAAAAGATTTAAGAGAAATACCTAAAAGCAATTTGTAATGCTATTCCCTTGCTAGGTTATGGTTGTCTATAATCATTTGTTACCTATTGATTTAAGTAAGTAGTTAATATGAGATGAGGTTCCACCTTTTCATAGAGGTGTTATGAACTCTATGTGTGTTTGCTTACCATTGACTAGATTGTGGATATATAATTTTAAGTGGTAGTCCATTATTACTCACCACCACTGGTAAGGAATTCTTTAAAAAAAATTATTTGTAACTTTTTATTTTATTTTATTTTGCAAGTTTTACATATTCAGTGTTTAAACGTTCTTATACTTATCACTTGCCCTTAACAAATTATATACAGAACATATATGTCTTAATACCTATAATATTTCATCCTCCCGCTTTATTGCATTTTATCCAATCACCTAGTGCTGACCCTTCACCCTAGACCAGCCAATTACATTACTTATTTCCAAAATTCCATTGTTTCTATTACAGGTTTGGTCCCCTTACCTTCTTTATATACATATTCTATCAATTTCCCCCATATCTTCCCAAAATTAATTTTTTCAGCAGTCCTCTTTTAATCTTTATACTACATGTCAGCTTATCGTTTATTGTAATATCCCAAATCTCCCTATTCTGCTTTTCCAATTGGCACCTCCCCTTCTTTCCATTTTTAGTAATCAACAATCTTGCTGCTGTTACCAGATTGGCAATTAATTCCTTTAGTTCTTTTGATATTTTAACATTATCAATAAATAATAGCAGTGCTATTTCCAGCATTCCTATTATCTCTAGTTGGGTGATTCTTCTTATTTCTTGAACATATTTACAAGACCACCACATGTGTATATATGTACACATATTCCACATTCCTTTCCAGTTTTGAGGGTAATTACTTTATTACACTCTGATTCCCACACTCCTTTAAGGTGGTCCTGCTCCTGGACTCCTTCCAACAGCATTTTGTAGATATTGCTTGTTATACCTTTTGTTCTTTCTTTGTCTTGCTTACTCTCCTTTTGGCTAATCATTTCTTCAGATGTGGTAAGCTCTCTATGTCCTTTATATTTCTTTCTTATTCCCTTTAACCATCTTTCCAGTTGTAGAGTTTTGTACAACCCAATACTCCCTCCTGATAATTGGTCCTTTATTTTCCATAGTTGTATTTTTATGCTTTTATGCTTTTATGCTTTTATGTTTCAGTAAAATGTATTAAACTGTATTGTGATATTGTATGTGAATTATGTAAACCACCCCGAGCCTGCCGGAAGGAGTGGTATATAAATATGAATAATAAATAAATATCTGGTTCCCAATCTTTTAATTCCATTATTCATTTTTCTTTGAATTCTCTTTCCAACTCCTTTTTGAGATTTATAGGAAAATTATTTGTAATCAACACTGGAGTTAATGGGGAGATTGGCAGTATTAATTTTTCTTCATACTTAGACAATATTTTCAATATATATTTTTAAAAGGGTTCTCTATTTAGTTATACCATTTCTTCTCAAAATTCCTGATTATCCCTATGAAGAAAATATATTCTAGTTTCATATCTATGTCTTCACTCTCTTCGTCTAACATAAGAACATAAGAAGAGCCATGCTGAATCAGACCTCAGCCCATCTAGTCCAGCATTCTGTATCACACAGTGGCCCACCAGTTGTACATGGGGATCTCGAGCAGAAGGGAGGGCAAAACCCTAACCTGCTCCCGACCCCCACAACCAGTACCCAGGGAATCCTGCCTACCTCAACCAACTCCGAGGTGGCACTTGAATGTCCTTTTCAGTAACTACCGATACACTTGGTATCCATGAATCTGTCTAATCCTGCCTTGAAGTTGTTCAGGCTGACAGCTGTCACAACCTCTTCTGGAAGTAAATTCCATAACCCAATGACCCTCTGGGTGAAGAAATATTTCCCTTTATTAGTCCTAATTTTCCTACCCTGGAGCTTCAGGGAGTGCCCTCTTGTCCTAGTGTTTTGTGACAAAGAAAATAATTTTTCTTTATTCACCTTTTCTATCCCATGCATGATTTTATACACTTCGATCAAGTCACGTCTTAAACGCTGTCTTTCAAGGCTGAAAAGACCAAGGCGTTGCAACCTGATTTCATAAGGGAGCCGCTCCATCCCTTGGATCATTCTTGTTGCCCTTTTCTGTACCTTTTCCAGTTCCGTTATATCCTTCTTAAGGTGCGGAGACCAGAATTGTACACAGTACTCCAAATGTGGCCTTACCATAGATTTGTAGAGAGGTAATACAACATTTGCTGACCTATTTTCGATTCCCTTTCTGATCATGCCTAGCATAGAATTTGCTTTTTTCACTGCTGCTGCACACTGGGTTGACATCTTCATTGAGCTGTCCACCAAGACCCCAAGATCTTTTTCCCAGTTTGTCTCGGAAAGCTTTGACCCCATCAAAGCTTTGACCCCATTCTAAATTAGTTCGACCCATATTCCCTTCAACAATATACCTTAACTGATTTGCTATATAGTATAATTTTAAGTTTGGTATTACCAAACCTCCTTTCTTTTGTATTTTATACAATTTTCCTTATTAATACTAGCTCTTTTATTCCCATTACAGAAAGTGTTTATAATATTATGCCAGTTCGTAATTTCTGCTGCTGAAATTCTAATAGGTAGTATCCTAAACAAGAAGTTTATTTTACATAATATTTTCATTTTTATTAAAATTATTCTGCCAAACCATGACAATTTAAGCTTGGCAAATTTAGCCAGTATATCTTAAACATTTTTCCTTAATTTGATTAAGTTCTCTCCTTCTAGATTCTCAATTCCCTTAGAGATATTAATTCCTAAATATTTTATTGGGTTCTTTATTTTTATTCTACCCAATCTCCCTTCTCTTAATTTCTCTTCCTCTTTTTTTAGTGTGGTTAAATAATAAAATTTCCAATTTATTCCAATTAACTTTAAGGCCTGTAATTTCCCTAAACTCTGTTAGATGTGCCCCTATTCTTTTTATCTGTTCTAATGGCTTTCTGAAGGTTAGTAGTGTATCATCTTTAAATAAGCATATCTTATATCTTCCCTCCTTCCCTATCCCTCTTATATTTATGTCATCTCATCTCATATTTGCTAGCATTTCTATAACTATTGCAAATAGGGTAGGTGAAAGGGGGCATCCCTGTCTTGTTCCTTGAGTTAATCTTATTTTCCCAGTAAGGCCATTATTTACTCGTATATCAGCATAGTTGGTTTAGTATAATTTCTCAATCAGTCCTTTAAATCTCCCCCTAATCCAAATTTTGAGGAATTCTACTCAAAATGTAGCTGATTGATTTGACCAGAGACAGTATAAGGACCAGCTCCGCACCATGAAAAGTCATTCAGAAAATAATCAGAGGTTGGGGGTAACTCTGGGTTTATTATGAAAAAAACTCTGAAAAGTGGTAATGAATAGTATTAGAAAGAAGACAGAAGACCCAATCATGAAATTGAGACACCCTGCAGGTTTTTGTTTTGAATAACCAAACAAAAGTGGTATTTGAACAGAAGGAGTCTTATTCAGCTCAGAAACATTCCTATTTGGTCATAATGCTCCACAGAGTAGTAGCCTGCTTGGACATAATATTTTAGTTAGAATTGAAAATATCAAACTCTTCAATTTAGATAATATCATCTTAAGCATGAAGCCCCCCTCCAGTTCTTTCATGAAGATAGAAAAACCCACTGGGGTGGAAATACATTTTAGTATTGAATATGTCTACAGTGTGCACATCAGTTATGGTTATGTAATTGTATACAATTTCCATACTAGTGTAACAACAATTTTGCATACAAATCTTCATACTACATAGCTCCTGGCATTTTCAGGGAATAAAATGAAGTACTAAAAAGCATTTCACTCACTTTGAAGAGAGAGTGAAAGAGGAGAAAATGATAGTTTTTATCCTCCCTCTGTAATTCCCAAAGTTCCACATTTTTAGCAGGAAAAACTGAAAAATTATCCTTGGAAAAATACGAAAAGTATATTTCCCCTTTACTTTCTTTCATTCCACTCCTCCTCTAGGTGTTCAAATTAGTTCCTCTGCATTTTTGTCTTTCCATGACATTTCATGATGTTCTGTCTTTAAAGAGACAGATAATTTACTCATCCCCACCACACAGGAATGCCCCCTCACCTTTCTAGGCCTTTATCCCAGGGGAATATGCATTTTAAAAATGTGAATCCTCCTGGGGGCCTGTTCACATACATCCAGAAAGTGCACACATTCTGGGGTGGGGGACCAGATGCTCTCATGGGACTGGCTCGAGAGAACATCTGGCGGTCCTACCTCACCTCCCCCGAAGCCCCCAGATGCCTATGAAAATCCCCCCCCCGGTCTCTTGGCTCATCATTTCTACGCACCAGGAGAGGTGCGCCAAGACTGTAATGGAGGCCAGGTACGTTTATTTTACTTTCCAAATGGGTTTGGAGGCTGTGGGGGAAAGACGTGGGTATTCCCACCATTTTCTGAACTAATTTAGTTCAAAAAAACTCTGGAATGGTGTCTGGATTGTTTTCCAGACACTGGAAGTAATGGATTTATCCCACATCTTCCAAGAAGGAGTGGAATAAATCCACTAATTTATTCGCTACTAACCTGGTTTGTGGCAAATTAAGTCGGGACTGTCCAGAACATTGTCTGGACAGCCCCTTCTTTGTTGTGGGAGTTACTGCAATAAAGGTACTGTCTGGATGTTCAACCATTGCAAGGATACCAGCACACTTTTAAAATAGGCATCCTTTTTGAGAGATCACTTCTAGGCATGAGAAAAAAGTTATGAAAATGAAATGATTCGTAAGAAATTCGTAAGAAATGCTACTTTTGAGTATTTCCGCACCTGGAACGCCAACCAGGAAGTGGACTTTCTTTATAGAACTTCGGGGGCCAGGATTTTCTTAAGTGTCGTTATTAGGTCGTAAGGGGGCACCCTCCTTCTCTCTCACCACCCTCCCGCCTCCCTTGCCAATAAGTATTATGGCAAGGCAAGCCCTAAACTCGCTCCTTCTTTCGGCTGGAAGCCCGGAAAAATGTAAACAGAGGATTACTCAGAAGTAAATCTGCAAGGAGGGCACTTTGGATGAAGTGCCCTCCTTGTGGATTTACTTCTGAGGAAACCTCTCTGTTTACATTTTTTAGGCTCCCTGCCTCTCCTGCCTGCCAGGATCTAAAGCATCAAAGAGTATTGGGGTGAGAAACCAACCTAATGTATAATAGAATGAATGCTACTGTAAGTGCCTAATATTATAAGTAATCCAACTGGTCATATACCTACATTCCATGCACATGCAATAATACAGCAGTAATAACAATGGGTATAAGAAGAGGTAAAATTCAAACCGAAGTATTCTGGCTGTGGTCCCTCCTCAAACTGCAAAAGGCTCTTCTCTATGAGCGGAAAAGGCAAAACCCGGGCACAGCGTTTGCTGCCTGGGTGCACACACATACATATTCTTTGGGGGTTGCAGCATAATCCCGGGCTCATAGAGAAGATTCTGCAGCAAAACCCCCCCAAAGAATATGTATGTGTGTGCACCCAGGCAGCAAACGCTGTTATTTTCCCGGGCTCATAGAGAAGAGCCTTTGCAGTTTGCACCGCTTGAGGAGGGAGTACAGTCAGAATACTTTGGTTTGAATTTTTACCTCTTCTTATACCCATTGTTATTACTGCTGTATTATTGCATGTGCATGGAATGTAGGTATATGACCAGTTGGATTACTTATAATATTAGGCACTTACAGTAGCATTCATTCTATTATACATTAGGTTGGTTTCTCACCCCAATACTCTTTGATGCTTTAGATCCTGGCAGGGCAGGAGGAGTGGACGGCTCTCCCTGCCCTTCTGCCTGCCAGGATCTAAAGCCTTGAAGAGGCTTCATGAGGGGCCAACTTCAGCCCTCCAGGTGTTTTGGACTTCAACTCCCACCATTCCTCACAGCCTCAGGCCTCTTCCTTTTCCTCTCAGCCTGGGCAAACTTGGGCCCTCGCTCCCTCAGGATCGGGGTGAGAGAGAGGCAGCGAGGGGGCTCCTCCTCCTTTTTGCTGCTTCCAAGAATAGAATACCCCCCCTCCCTCCCTCCTTCCTATTTGGAGAGTCCCATCTAGAATTCAGTGTGATTTATTCAAGTTTTGTTTACAACTCCCAGAAATCCCAGCCAATTTACCAGCTGTTAGGATTTCTGGGAGTTGTAGGCCAAAACCATCTGGAATGCGCATGCGCTGGCATACGAACTATTAACAAATTTCGTTAGTAATTATGTTACATTTTAGAAATTTTTGGAAATTTTTTTGTAAGTCTTTCTTTTACTAATAAAAAAAATCCCCCCCCCATTTGATTTTAGAATCGCCATTTTTGGGTTCGAAACCATGCCTAATCACTTCCCCTAGGACCGTTCCCCTTAAGCCCCTACACTAGCTGACACTGAAATGTTCTCTTCAGGAAAATCTAATGGCTGCCTTGACCAGATCCATCCATTTGCTCATTCAGAAAAAGGTATTTCTGTCTAGCACATCATTGATTTTATGTTCAAGATCTTATTGTTGCCAGTTTTTAAGCATTTACAGCTTTTAAGTACAGTAGATTATGATTACTCAGTAGCCAGGATGTTTCCTTCTCTGTAAGGTTACACAGCTGCTTCTACTTAGAAATGATTTTTTAAACATGTGATACTTTTCATTAGCCCAAATGTATTTGACAGTCAAAGATAAGGCATATGATATATAGAATGATTCAGAAGGATGGACCCAATTTGAAATCACTATATCTCTGCAACCATAAACCATCCATGAATATAACCCTTTCCACTTGAAAACACGGGGCATATCGTTTTAAATTATAACTAATATGTGCCTTTCCCAGTATATAAATAGCCCCTCACCTCAGTCATTTGTAAGATGGCAATGTCAGCTATTGTCAAAATGGAGTTTGTTAGGCTAACTAAAACAGATGAGCATATAGCTGAATCTTTCATTCTTATTTGGAGACTGGAAGTAAAATTAGATAGCTTGATAATACATTAAACTCTTTGTAGCTTTTTGTATAATTGAAACATGTTGCTATTGTGAAATTTACTGCTTTCAAACATATAAATAAACATATACATAATATTATTATGAGTAATATTATTATGTGATGTATACATTCACATGTTGGTATAGAAGGGCATGCATTACAGAAAACAAATACTCACAAAAATACTACTGCATTACAATTCTTTATATGCTTTATGTTTTATTAGTAACATTTATTTCCAACGGTATTGTTTCAATCTTATATTGCTAAAAAATAGCCAAATTTGTGTTTTAGATATGCATTACCCCTAGTTTAGCAGACATGTAGGACCTGTGAAAAATCCCCTGAACCCCACTTGTCAATAAATAACCACTACAATGTGGGGGGAGGTGTTGTTCTACTTCTCCTTGGCAAATAGTTAACTGATGTTTTTTCTTCATCTTTTAAAACCATCACAGTTTTCATGACAGTAATGTCTCAAAGTGAGCTTGCTTAAGTCTTCCTCTGTAGCTGGGAAAGTGTGACATATCTATGATCACTCAATGGGTTTCTGTGGCTGAGTGGGGATTCAAATGGGATCCCAATAAAAGACTTCACAAAATTATGTGTGTGGCGGTGGTTAAGAGAGGACATCTTAGGAATGCACAAAACATCCTGGGCTCTTTTGTATTCCTTCTGTACATGCAAATTAATTTGATGTTTGTACCTATTGAGGCATCCTTTCTTTCTCTTTCACCATCATGGGAAGTTTGAGTGGACATCTAAATGGTAACAGGATCATTTTTCACTTGAAAACATATTACCCTTTATCTAAAACAAAGAGTTGCATTAATAGTCCTTCATCCCAAGAAGACATGTTTTGGGAAGTTCTTGGCTACACGTGAGCTTGTAATAAGAAAATGTACATGTTCAGGAATCAAATGTACATGCTCATTTATTTTATTTTTTTAAAAAGAAAACCAGTTACCAGCCATAGTTTTCTAACAGTTTTAGCATCAAGAGGTAGAAGTAGACAGCACATAATGAGGGAAGACAATGAAAAAGAGAAATATTGCTTGTATTTTTCACAGCTTAAATAATGTGCCTGATTGTTTAAAGGCCCTCCATTGCCAATAACATTAAATCTAGATTCTAATACCATCTGGTTTCACCATTTATTAACACTTAACACTTGGATAACAAATCCAGCAGACATAGAGGTTATCTGCATGTCTTATCTATCACACTAGTGAGATGTATTTTATTCCCATTTTAAAAATATGCTGGGAAAACCTGTGGTTGTTCAAATGTTGTTGATCTCCAGTCCTAGCCAACCTGGCTAATGGTGTTGTTTGATGGAGCTGTACTTCATCAATATATGGAAAGCCAAAAAGTTCCTCTCTACATGTACAGTATTTTAAATTATTGGATTTATGTTTTCCATCTATATATTGAAAACAAGATGATCCCTTTGGTCTTGATAGTTAAGTATCACATGTGTATCTGTGTGTGTGTGTGTGTGTGTGTGTGTGAACTTCTTGTATAAATCAAGGCAAATTTTGGGCTAAGATTATGGATTTGGCTATGATCCACAGATAAGGTGAATGCCATTCCATGGAGAAGGAAAAGCACCAATTTTACCTCAGTGAACCAATAGACACTGCCACTAATTCCCCACCCAAGCATTCAAAAATGTCATTTGTTACTCTACTCAGAGAAGAGGATGACTTTATTTTTAAAAAATAAAACTTAAGGTATCTCCTTCTCTGAGTGGTAAAAGGAACACACTAAACCCATCTCAGGAGAACCCAGAAAAGCCACTGAGCCCTTCTACTTACTTTGTGCTCCTTTAAAGAAAGTGCAGTGGAGCTGCAGCAGCAGTTCTCACCTTTTTCCATCCTAAGGTACAGCACTTACATTGACTTGTGGATAAGTTGACTCAGGTTTTTTGGTTGCTTTTTTGGTCAAAATTTCTAGATTTATACATGAGAATGCACAATAAATTCTAGAATACAGGATATGATTATGTTTTTAAAAAACATCAAGATGGTCTAGACCTATTTATGAGAATCCAGATATATAAGTTGTGGAGTTCAACAAGACTTTGAATTGTGCCAGCAGGAAAAATTCCTGAAATCACAGCACTATACTATGACAGATATATATATATATATATATATATATATATATATATATATATACATACATACACACACACACACACACACACACACACATATATATATATAGACACACACACACACATATATATATATATACCCAAACACCCGGGGAGGGATCAAAATGATACTTGACTGCCTGGGAGGCCAACATGGCAGTTCAGGGACTTGCATTCCACTCCCGCCCTTTTTCTGCCTCAGTTGATTTGATCCTTGATTTTGTTTGCTGCTTGGGTGGTTTGGTATCTTTAGCTCTTTTCACACTGATCTAACAGTTGTGTTTGGAAATAATTGCCAGGGGTGCAGGGTGAATAACTAAATCAGCTTTTGGATTCTTTTCCAATGTCTGTGTTGTCATGCAATTAGCTGGGTGGAGGGAAAAGAAAAGGAGTGTGAATCTCTAACTAGCTGAAACTTGCTGCCATGTGGTTAGTTTTATATTTATAGATAAGATGTTGGAAGCACAAATTCACCTACACCCCCACCCTGCAACACCAGAAGAAATAGTTCTTCCTTTCAGTACAGAATTCACAAGTTGCCAAGCACCAAAGCAAGATAGTTCAAATGGTTTTTAGTCCAATTTGTTTCACCACCAACCTCTGTTTCAACAAAATCTGCCTATTGCACAGGCATGTTCAGTGTGCATTAATTATACCTGAAGTATTTTTTCAGGGTTACCTCAAACCTGAAAGAAAACATACCATTTTTCTGATTGTGATTGATGTTAGAACAAAGATGTTAGTATAACTCTTTGCTATTGCCCCATTTTCTATGTATTGTGTGTGTGCATACTGTGAAATATGATTTCATACCAATTAAAAACAGGAACGGATAATGTAAACTTTAACCACAGCAGGTCATGTGGCACATCAATGAGTCCCTGAGCAAGGTATTCCCACAGGCTCCACTCAAAGGACGAATCCTCCCATTGTAGTCGAGCCAGGAAGCCCCAAATCCAGGAGATCTAACCGCAGAGAGTCCCCAGTATTCCTCTTGGCCCATGGCCTAAGTTGCACCAGTATCAGACACTTTTTTCCCTTCCCTTCTGCCTCACTCAGTTCCATACATCACACTGCACCAACTTCATCCCTCCCAGTACACCCAGCCACCATTGCCTCCCATTGCCCCATCTACACAACATTTGCACAGCCAATAGCACATGAAAGACACCTCAGCAAACATCAAACAGCATAACAATGAAACCAGGACATTTCCCCCAGCACCACCAGAACCCCACGTGGCAACAACACATTGGACCCCATAAACTGCCCACAGCAAGACAAAAGCCAAATACATTTTCCCTCCCATTCATACATTAGAAATACTCCACATAACATTGCAAAACAATAGGAAAGAACATTTCTCCCAGCGCCCACACAGTCCCACACATTGTAATAACCCTCCCAATCCCATAAGCAAACTCCTGTTCAATATCACAAACTCTCTTCCATGCCACTAAGCCACAACAGACTGGCTACTCTCCACCCAGGCCTGTGCAAGGCCGCTGCAGTACCACCACCCACCACTAGGGCCGAAACGCCCGTCCCTCCCCAACCGCTAACAAGAAAAAATCCCAAAACAACCCAAACACTTAACAAAAACAAACAAAACAATAAACAAGACCTTCCCCCTGTTCCTACCTTGGTCTCCGCCCCCTCACCGATCGTCCGTGCTGCAACCGGCCTCTAACGGGGGCCCGGCGAGTGGACGGCATTTCCTGCACACCCGCTCACCCCGTCGCCATCTTGGAAAGGAGGGGGGAGGAGCGATCCGCGGATAAGTGAGATCGCCATAGGAACCCATGCATTCAG
Source organism: Anolis apletophallus (assembly GCA_030556195.1). Lineage (NCBI taxonomy): Eukaryota > Metazoa > Chordata > Lepidosauria > Squamata > Anolidae > Anolis > Anolis apletophallus. Next base: position 90,534,516 of record JARBWK010000004.1, read on the forward strand.
TATCCACACCTTGGAAGTGTCCCCGATTTGCCCCGTTGTTGTCTCAAAGCACTCTGCCCTCTTCCTCCTATCTTGTCTCCACTCTTCCTTCTCCCTCTTTTTCCTCCCTGGCCTGAGGGAAGCCTGGAAAAGCAGCCGCTTGCAATCAGCGGCCTGACTCTACCGCTACGCGCTCAGTTCATCTGAGGACAATCGGCCCCCACCTTTTTCGCATTAAGTTCCATAGACTCTAGCAGCAATAGTGAATCCAAATCCGGCAGCAAACCAGCGATTTTGGACTATAGGGATCCTGAAGGGTTGGAACGGGACCCCAAGCCTTCTGCCAACAAGGGAGGCAGGGGGGCCAACTACCAGAACTCATTTCTCTCTGCTTTTTGACCACTTCTTTCTTGGACAAACTCAAGGTTTCTTTCCCTGACTGGAAATGGTCAGAGGGGCCCAAAGGAACAATCATGGACTACGGGGGGAGGGAAGATGCCTTTGCCTTGGTGGATCGCCTTCAGGAGGGTTCTGGGAAGGGATCTATGCGAGTAGGGGGGCCTCGAACTCCTAACCCAGGTCGATGCCAGCTGGGACCTGAAGTTCACCCAAGGACACTGGTCATGGACTCTTCTTGCTGCCATTCTCACTGCTCTGAGCTCAGCCCCATGCGGGCTCACCCAGGATCCCCACCCTCAGACTCTCTCCCCTGATCACGGACTTTGTAGTTTCCCCAAGGATGTTTTCTTCGCTTGGACATTTCCTGCCTTCCCCTTTCACAACATGGACCCTCAGTGACTTTACTCCTCTGCACCCCAGCCCCAAAGGCTCTGCAGTTCCCAAGGACAAAGGAGGACTACAACTCCCAGAAGGGAGGCAGCATTGTGTTGCCTGTTTTAAGATCACAACTCTGGGAGCAACAGCTGCATGGGAATGTGTTGGGGATAATTGCTGGGGATCTCTGTATTGCCTTCACCCCTGTGTCCCTGTACGTACAGTGTGGCTTCATAAGTTTTCCCTTTGACTCCTTGTAACCCTTCCCTTCCCCATCTCGCCCTTGTTAGTTAAGAAAGACTGCCTTGAAAGTGTTTTGTTGTGTTTGTCAAGAGGAAATGCGACTGAGCCCTGTTCCAAAACCTTTATGGATCACCATATTCATATTGCATGCGTTTCCTGATGGAGATCTTGTTATGGTAAAGCTAAGCTCTTGTCTTGGCCCCACGCTTCATCAGTCCTGAGGCGGTTTAACGGTCGGATTTCTAGTCTAACTAAACTAGCCTTTGGAACTTGGACAGTAAATGTTTGTTCTTCACAGCGGGTGGCACATCTGGCCTCGGAAACCAAGGTGTGCCCCAGAATAAGTTCTTTTGTCACCAAAGGGTCTGAGTGAATCACCTTCATCAGGCCTTCTTCCTCTTCTCCCTCATTCACATAAGGATGAGACACATCAACTCAATGATTTCATCACTTCCAGGTGTTGCCCCAGGTCGTTACCTGGCCCGGACTCTTTGTTTTCATTCATATGCCATCCTGACAGTAATCTCCGCCTAAGCCTTCCTTCCTGGAACTCCATATATGGTTGGAGACACCTGATTGGCTGGACAGGCAGATGGAGAAGGGCGCTGATAGGTTGCCAGCACTCCGCCCATCAGCTGGTCCGACCAATCATCAGCCGATCAGCCGGGAGGAGGTGGGCGGGAAATTCAATTGTTTTGACAGTTCTGTAACCTTTAAAAGCCAATGTTTTCAATGTACATGCATGCGTTCTTTGCGGGAATCAGGGTATTGCGGTTCGCATCCTCTCAGCTGAGCAGAATAAACAATTTCGTGGCATCTACCTTGCAGTATTGGTGAGCATAATTGGATCTACGGGAGGCGGGTAGGCTACGAGGACCTAGTCGCTCCGGGCTCGCCAGTTTAACCGAACCCTCGCGGCCTCTGTCCCGCAGTCGGTCTGCGGGACTTGTCCGGTTGTTCGACAACCGGTCTGTGGGATTTGTCTGGTTGTTCGACAACACCATGAAGTCACCAGATGATGAATATGGCAATATCAAAGCACATTGCCCTGCCTTGTTTGCTTGTTTACTGGTAGACATGAACTGTTGTTGTATGCCTTAAAGAGTTTGCAATTTATGTCAACCCTAAGACATTCCTTTCATGGAGTTTTCTTGATAAGATTTGTTCAGAGTGGGTTTTCCCTTCCCTTGTTTTGTGGCTAAAAAAAAGATTGCTTAGGTATCCATGGTTGAGCGAGGAGTCATACCCTAGTCTCTAGAGTTTTAGTCCAACACTCAAACCACTACATCGCCATGGCATGAACTGGATGGGGGTAATACTACAGCTGCCCCACCCCTTTACCACAATGTCTCTGTATTCTATATACCCTCTGGCTCTCCTAATTTGGCACGGTCTGTCATTAATTCTCTCTCATCTCTATTTTCATTTCCCCCTTTGCACACAGTTTACTTCAATTGTTGTAAACTTAATTCATATGTTTTTTAATAAAAAAAACAAGGGCTAGAATTTACTTGGAGATGTATGCCTTGTAAGCGGACCTATATATACAAGAAGTAGAATCCAGCAGTTTCACAAAGTCTGTATGTGCAAGAGAACTGATGCAGATTGGGTAATCATGATACCAACTATTATTTATTATTTATTTCTGGCATTTTACCCCGAGGGGGGACTCAGAACGGCTTCCAACAAGGCACAATTCGATGCCCACACAGTAAAACACAGTATAAAACCCAACATTCAACAATAAAATACATTAAAATACAATTACATTAATACATCCTATGCATTCATTTATGTTAAAAACTAGGGAGCAGCAACACACATTAGTAGAGACCAGTGCACATTAGAACACCCTTGACACTACTCCGATAATCAACTCCACAATTCACTTGGAGAGTGCCTTAGCGTATTTCCTACACAGCCAAATATGTGTAAAATTACAGAATTTATACAGCAATATAGAATTGCAGCCATAGTTTGCACTTGCTTCACTCAATGGGAGTGGAGTCTTCCTAGTAGCTTTAGATAGAAGGAAATGTTGTAGAGTGGGTGTATTAGAGCTGAGTTGGCCAGTTTGGGCCCACTGACAGAGGAGGAAAAATCAGAGGAAACATTGGCTTTTTTCTATTCAAACTTAAATCTGCAGCTACTGCTGCCCTTGAATGCAGAGGATAATATATTCCTACTGCCAATGAGGCTGAACAATGAGGCAACAGTGGGCTTCTGCACTCTCTTGTCCTTTGTCTTGGCCAAATAAAAAATTGGGGTCAAAGTCTGTTTTCAATTTTACATACTTGGATGCTCAATAAGCTTCATGAGAGAACCATCCATGTAGTGTTTTGGGAAGTAGAAATGGTAGCTGAAGAATGGAATCTTCTAGCCGTGCCCAATGTCAAACAACATTGCTTGAAGCTGTCTTTTGTAATTCTTTTGACCTAATGGGTACAGCAGACACCTTTAATAAAGGAAATGTGTGTTTACAATTGAGGCAGGGAATGATCTGGACATAAATATATAGACATCTCTTAAAACTTTATCACATGTGGCAAGCAAACAAGCATTGCAGCTGGACCATCACCAAAAGTTCCTGTTATATGACACTATGTTTATTCTGTTTCCAGTCTGCCACCTTCCCATCATTTCTGGTCCTTTGCTATTAATGTGCAAAACCCATCCATAGCTCCCAATAACCTACCTTGGTGCAATGGTCCCCTTCAACTACTATTGCAACACAAAGAGCCTTTAAGAGACAAGCCCAGTAAAGCATAAAGTTTATTCAAAACCACACAAAGAACTTAAAAAAGGGGCCAAACTGACCCCAAAACACTTCAACTTCATTATGAGCATAAAAGTAACTCAAAATAGTGACCAAACCGGCCAAAAAGTCTCAAACACAAAAACCCGGATTATCTCTCCTAGAAACTTGCAATAAGCTCAAAATGTAGCACAACATGTAGCAACCCAGTTCTCTTTCGTGCCTGGGGGGCAGGGGGAGGCCCTGGGGGTCCCGATTGCATTGCAGCTGAGGTGGACATGGAAGAAGGGGATGATGAGGTAGCTGGGCCTTCTTCTCCCACTGAGAGCTTGGAATGGGATGATGGCTGGCCCGATGGGTATGAAAGCTGGGAAAGTCAGGCTGACACTGAAAGTGCTGATTCTGATAATCAGTATGAGAACCCAGGTGGTTTCGGGTCGCAGGAAAGGGTCAGGGAGATAGCGGAGGATGAGCCCATGGAAGCTGAAAGGGAGTCTGGCTCTCATGAAGATAGCGACCCAGATGCTGGGAGGCAAGGACGGAGCTTTGATAGGAGACAGAGCATTGAGTCCAGCAGGAGGGAATGGCTCCGAAGCCTAGAGCGCCAGAGGAGCGCTAGGTCCCGTAGTACAGATTGGCGCCGAAGCCTAGAGCGTCGGGGGTCTCACCAAGGGAATTAAGTATAGGATCCATGGGAACTGATCCTCAGTTGCTCGGCCACTTCTGATTTGAAGGGAGTGAAGCAAGTGCAGATCCACGGAGCCAGGATTTTGGCTCGTGCCTTGCCAAGAAGTTTCTTGGGCCTTGTTTCCTGAACTTTGCCTTGTTGTTTTGCCACGGACCAAGTGCTTGATCCCCATTGCTTTGCGGAGCCTTTGTCAAGTTTTGCCTTTGGATTTACCTACAACCTCCTTACCTTTTTAATTGAACTTTTGATACCTTATGGACAATTTACCTTTTCACCTGTTTTCTATTATTCAATAAATAGTTAGCTGATTACCGTCTCTGTGTGTGTGATTAAGGGGCTGGGCCGAGACCCTGCATTGTGACACAACACAGGAAAAAGGGCACACGATTTTGTCATCAATTGGGGGGTGAAAGCAGGAAGCGAAGAAGTGTCAGTGAAGTCGAAATGGCCAGGCAGGAAACACATAGTCAAACCAATCCGGCGTCAGTGAGGAGGAAGCGGCAGCACAATACACCAATCCGAGTCAGAGTGAGAGAGAAACAGCAGCGTTGATAATCCGGTCCAGGGTCAGCACGAAGGAGGCAGCAGCCAGTCCAAAAGTCAGTCCACAGGAAGATAGGAAACACAGCACACAAAGGCAGGACACGGGCACCCAGCAACACCTTGCCAACTGCAAGGAACCCCCAATTCCAAGTCTCACTTTATTCAGAAGTCCTCATCAGAACTCGAACGAGCAGACGCCCCATCATTAGCCCTCTTAGCTGCTATTGCAGATTCACGTGCAGTCCTTTGCCTCCCTTGCCAAGCTCTCCTTCTCCTGTCACGACTTAGCTCTCCCCAAGACTAAGTTTAGTCATCCGTATTCCAATTCCCATCCCCAGCAAACCCCACAAACGTATCGCTGCTAGTTGGTTCTGCACAAATATCATGCACTTCCTGTACTTTGGTCCAGTCCATATCGCTAGACACTTCCCCACTTCCCATATTTGGCTCATCAAATGACCCATCATCCCCAGAGAAACCCTCAAAGGAATCCTCATCAGTAGGTTCACTAAGTATTTGCTGGATTCTTTTCCTCTCCCGTTCCTCATCTGACTCCTGCTCTCGAGTAACCCATTTTGCCCTCCTAGCTTTAACCTCCATGCTTTCAGCATTGCTCAAGGACTCATCTACAACAACTACTGTATCAGCATGCCGACATTAAAGGACATTAGAGAACAATAAACTTCTGTTTTTCCATCTCTCCCTTTCTATGCCCAAACTGGATGGTTTTCTTTTATTAATTATTTTGTATTTTGTATTATTGCTCTTTAAAAAAAATTTAATGCTGGATTTGCACAAACTTTATTTTTAAGATTAGTACCTCGAATTTCTCTTTCGTCCCTAATTGGAGACTATTAGGCTCTGTCTACAATGTAAGATTATCCAACCATGTAAATAGGTATTAATACACAATCTTTTGTAATAGGGAAAATGCTGGTTAGAAAATGAATTGATATTTTTCAAGTTCTCTGGCCCCTGATCACTTCTGGGTCCATAATACTGTGACATTCAAGATATTTTTATCAGAAGAGGTAGGAAATGTAGCTTAATAGTAAAGTATACAGCTTTCATACAGAAAGATCAAGATTTAATCCATAGCATTTTCTGCAAGAGAGGGAGGGGGAGAGAGGGAAACAGAAAAAGTAGATGGCAGGAAAAGGAGTTCTTAGCATGAAATATTTTAAACTCAAAACAGGATGAGACAGAGCCAAGATACAACCTTACTGAAATGTTGAACTTCTATCAGCATTCCCCTGCAGCCCTAAAGTCGTTTTTCCAAGCCTTTAAAAAAATTTCTCATTGCCACTTCAAATAAGTATCCAACTATCTCTCCGACTAGCCTGGGGACCCAAAAACCATATATAAATATGGTTCTCCTTGTAAGCTGCATGCACCCTTGATGACAATTTGCATAGTTTATGTAATATCAGAATATATTATATATTGCTCTTGGAATATAGAACGACCTTTATTTAATGGGGCTAGCTCATAAATATGTCTTGTTCTGCAAGTGAGTTTATTTCCACTGCTGGTGATTGAATGATACAGTGCTGTAAAGTATGTGTGAGTGTATTGTGTACCCATGCCTCTTTGAGTAGCTCACTGTTTTAAACCTAATTATCCTTCTGACATGCACACACTGTAGTCTTGATTTCAGTTGACAGCTAAAATGGTTAGTGTCCCCCATAGCAAAATTAGCGTTCTCACAGGAACATAAAAATATGAAAGCTTATAAATTATCTTTGCCAAACATGCCTGGGCCACAAACAAGCTCTTGAACTATCAACTCTTACCTTGAGGGTGCTTCTTTCAGGGTCAGATTTAAGGCATGGAATTAGTACAGGGCTGCAAAACTGGCTCTCCCAATATTAATTCTCCTACTGTGCAGCTCAGTCTTCTGTGTGTTTATACACACAGAAAACCTATGTGGAGTACAATTCAACTTTCTCCCACTTAAGACTGCGTTCTTAGTCTGTGTAATTCTAGTTAGCATGGTAAAGAGGAAATATGCTCTAAAGTCAAAAGAACTGCCTCACCAGTAAAACAATGGGTTTCCAGCACTATCCAAAGTATTCTGATGTACTCATAAATAGGCAGATGTTCTCTTGTTTGTCCCCAATATCTGGTGCAGAAGGCACATCTCATTTAACTATCATAATGCAGAATCTTTTCTTTTTTAATCTCACTTGTCCATATTAGATCTTGCCGGGAGGGGTTACGAGACCCCCTGGGAAGGATTATCAACAGCTCCCTTGAGCAAGGAGTGTTCCCAGGGGGTTTGAAAGAGACCATGGTAAGACCGCTGCTGAAGAAGCCGAATTTAGACCCTTCGGCTCCCTCCAATTACCGACCTGTGTCGAATTTGCCTTTTTTAGGCAAGGTAATTGAGAGGGCAGCAGCGGATCATCTGCAGCGGTTCTTAGGAGACACAGCTGGACTTGATCCCTTCCAGTCCGGCTTCTGTACTGGGCATGGGACGGAGACCGTCGCCATTACAGACCAACTTCGCCGCCAGCTGGACCAGGGCGGATCAGCCCTGCTTGTTTTGTTAGATCTAACAGCAGCGTTTGATACTGTAGACCATGCATTGTTGGCCCACCGTTTAGCCGTGACTGGGGTTAGGGGGATTGCCCTTAAATGGGTAACCTCCTTTCTTCAGGATCGGGGATAACGTGTGGAGAGGGGGGAGGAGGTCTCCAGGAGGCTCCCATTAAGTTGTGGGGTCCCCCAGGGGGCCATCCTCTCACCCTTATTATTTAACATTTACATGCACCCCCTGGCCCAGCTGGTTCGCGACTTTGGTCTGGAGTGTTATCAGTATGCTGATGACACCCTGCTTCTGCTGAGAATTGACGGCAGGCCGGACACCGTACCCGATTGTTTCCATCTATGCCTTGAAGCCGTGACTGGTTGGCTGCGTGCCAGCCGGCTGAAGGTGAATCCGTCGAAGACTGAGATCTTGTGGCCCGGTCGCCCTGGGCTGGATGAGTGCCGGTTGCCTACCCTGGATGGTGAGCAACTTAGCCCGTCATCCCTTGTTAAGAGCTTGGGTGTCCAATTGGACCCTTTGCTATCCATGGAGGCCCAGGTCTCCATGGCTAGCAAAACGTCATTTTTCCATCTACGACAGGCTAGGCGACTGGCACCCTACCTGTCCAGGGACGACCTGGCCACGGTGATCCAGGCGACGGTCATCTCGAGGTTGGACTACTGTAACGCCCTCTACGTTGGCCTTCCCTTGTCGACAATCCGGAAACTCAAACTGGTGCAGAATGCCGCGGCTCGCTTGCTGGTGGGAGCACCAGTGAGGGAGCACATCACTCCCATCCTCCGACAACTGCACTGGCTGCCCATCGAGTACCGGATTGCCTTCAAGGTGGTTTTAACCTTTAAGGCCTTGCACGGTCTAGGGCCTGCATACCTAAGGGACCGCCTTACCCCGTATATTCCCCCGAGATCACTGCACTCGGAGGAGCAGAATTTGTTGGTTATTCCATCACCCCGCTCCTGCCATTTATCCAGTACAAGACAGTGGGCCTTTTCAGCTGTGGCCCCCACGACCTGGAATTCACTTCCTAGCCACGTCCGGGCGATTCAAGAACTCGGCCCTTTTCGAAGGGCCTGTAAGACTGCCCTCTTCAGGCTAGCGTTTGGCTAACCGCGAATGTAGCTGGCATATCATCACCTGAGTTAAGAACTATAAGCTGTTGGCACTCTGGTTGTGTATTATTATGTATGTTTTATTATGTGTTTTATTGTTGTTGTGATCCGCCCCGAGCCTGCAGGGAGGAGCGGAATATAAAACCGAATAATAAACTTTATTGAACCCCATCTCAAGCCATTTGGAAAGACATGTAACAAATAAAAGGTATTATTATTATTATTATTATTGAAATGTATGCATGCATGTGGACCTTTTTTTAGTCATGACAGATGGAGAAATTTGACATTTATGTCTCTTAATTCCTTCTTCAAGGCATTTACCGATTTGTTTGCTGGGCACCTTTTTCCATGGCCATTCAGTGGCCAAGGGAAAACTGGTGTAGACAAAGTGCAGACAGCCAACCAGATAACTCTATTCCTCTTAGAGAAAGATGTCTTCTTGGGGCCCATGAAGAGTCTTCTCAAGATTCAAGATTCTCTCTGCTACCTGATACAGGAATGGACTCCGCTCACTTTTTGCTTCACTCCATCCTTTCCCTATCCTTGCCCAGTCACTGAAATACCATGAAGGCCACCACAGAAAACCGGTATGTTGAATATGTGGGGAGAAGGTGGACACAAAGCTACATCTTGTGAAACTTTATGATATTCCAACTGTTTCAGGAAATGGAAGAAGTTACTGGTACGTAGACTATTTGTTTTTGTATAGTTTGAACCTGCTTCTGTAGGAATCCACAGGAAGTATTTTAGAAATATTGAATAGGGGCCCATGATAATCAGCTTGTATCTATTTCTCCTGTTTATCAGTAATGAAGGAGATGAAATAATTGTAGAGTGGATTAATATACAATGTCCTTCCCATCCCTCAAAAGATATCCCTTTGTATAGGAAAAATAGTTAGATGTCCCTATCATGCATCTCTTTTTAAAGTTCTTCCATCTCCATGTGTTATCCTTTCCTAGGATGCTATTGCTATGTAAGCCACACTTTTCCCCAGCTGCTGGTGAATACAGAGTGACAACATGGGTACTCAATTAATTATATTAATGAGAACAGGATTTAAAAATGCAAATATCTTGTCATTCACTTTCATAATCCATTAAAAATAAACAGCAAAGAGAGATCCCTCTTTGAGATGGACACACCTCATTTTATGTGTGCACTGTTTTGTTAATGAATTTTTATAGTTGAAGTTACAAAAGGTTTTGAAAGTTCCAATTTCCAATTTCTATGACCAGTTGCATTTTAGAGGAAGAAATGTTTAGCAGGTACTCTTCAGTTGTCCACTGTCTCTGTCCATGATTTTGTCCGAAGTCCAGCAGGACTTTTTTTGCACTTTTCTAATCCATATGACACTGTCCTCTTTTCATTTCAATGATCATTTAAAGTATAAACATTTAAAGCTGTTTCTTTAGTAAGAAAATACAGAATGAAATGTGACTTTGGAGAAAACAGACCAACATGTGCTTAAATACTAATTCCTGTGCCTGATTACCAAATGATGAAAATATAATCCATTATTTAAGAAGAACCAAGTTATACAAGAAAATGACATATAACCACTATAGTGACATACATAGCACCTACTTTGGACAATTAAAAAAAAGTGTGGTAATTCAAAGAATTATTTTGTAGATATATGACATGGGTGAAAATATAGAACTATTGATTGAATAACCAGTGTTTTTGACAAAAGTTGACTTCTCCAAATATGGTATGACATAGAGGTATGCAAAATTCCATACATCGTTTCAGATTTTGGAAAATTGTGGTGATTTGGAGGTACAAACTGCTGAAATACGAAGCAAGAAGGGCTCCTCTGAATCATTTATGAATCGAAACACAAGCCTTCCAAAGTTTTTAGATACATTCAGAAAAGATTGTCTGATTTGGACTTTTTTCCCCAATGTAGCATACTCCATTGTCCCAGGCGGGAAGGAGCAGGGAGGAGGCAGAGCTGGTTGACATGATTAATGTTTTTCTTCCTTGTCAGCCAATCAGAAGAAGAAAACCAACCAGGTGGCTTTCTGCAAAGCTTAACTATATATATATATAGCCACACACAGCTCCTCCATTTTCTGTGGTGCCATGGTGTTTGGATGAAGGCTTGTCCTTAGCTCAGTTTGATTTCTCTGCCCAACTGTTTCTTAAAACTATTAGCTGCTAGCTTAGCTTTTTGAGAATTCTTTTTCTTTGCATCCCTCCACTGACATCTAACTTCCCCTGTTGAAATTATCCAACATTTATTTTCCAAATTTTCCTTGGGAGGTGTGGGTGTGTTTGTATTTGGGCATGCAGGAATGATGCCCTACTCATGTTCTGTCACTGTGGAGAAATTCAAGGGGATACCTATTTTGGTTTTTTAAAAATATTTTTTATTTTTAAAATTTCTAAAAGAGTAGTATGGAACCACCCGATAGACAGAAGACAGAACACCACTCTTGATAAAGTGAAGAAGAATATCACCAGAAAGTAGAAACAGAAAATGAAATACATTTCATTGAATGTTAGAACAGCAGGGAGAATTTTTTTTACAAAAGAATATGATTGTTATTTAATACAGAAAGTAATAACTGGACAGTAGAAACTGCAAAACAAACAACAAATAAATGTAAATTTAGTGAGTAGGAATGAAAATAAAAGAAAAAGATGCAACATAAAGAGGAAGGCACTGCTTTGTTAAGTATGAGTCAAGTTTACACATTTTGAGAACACCTCCTGCTGAATGCAGCTTGACAAAAAAAAGAATAGAAAAAGCAGCATTTTGCCCACCATAGACTGTCAAAATTATGTATATGCTACCAATGTATATGCTGGGTTATGTCAAGATTATTGAGCAAATATATATTATGCCAACTGAATCTGTAGATACTAAAATGAATAAATATATAAATCTATGGTTCTTTTGTGCACCAGTTTAAATATGTTTCTGGAAGTAATATTGTGACTATTAGACCAAGGGCACAATAGACCAAATGTAGCCTTTGAACAAAATACATTACATATTAATTTCAATGCCCTCAAGCAAACCAAAAGGAAGCATACTAACTTAGGGTAAAGAAAAAGTTGTCCAAGTTGTTCTATGCTCAGAAGGAGGAGAACGTACTGTATGAAATTCTTATGCAAGAAATGGCACACAGTTATAACTGTCTTCTACCATCTTCTGCTTAAGGTAGGTGCATCACTAATAGTAGGATTAACCAAATATGTAATCCACAGTTTCTACTAATGTTTCTGTTACAGGAAAAGCAAAGAACAGATGTTGCGTGCCTTCAGATCATTTCCAACTTATGGTGGCCCTATGGTGATTAGGTCATGCCAAGATTTATTTACCTTCTTCTGAGACTGAGAGAATGTGACTTACCCAAGGTTATGTAGTGAGTTTCAAAGGCCAAATAGAGATTTAAACCCTGGTCTCCAGAGTCGTAGTCCAATGCTCAAGCCACTATACCACATTGACCCTCTTTAAAGGCTATACACATTAAAATATATAAGCAACTTGACTTTTAAACTCCCCAAAACAGTGAAGTAAAAAGTCAAAGCATTTTCTGGTTGTATTGTATATACCTGCAAGTAGATATAGTTATTTTTCAAATCATGCATGATATGAAATGTATGGTTGTCAGGGTCTGATTAAACTGTATAACATGATTTTTGTTCCTGGGTTATAAATGTCATTTCCTAATTGGTTCTACCATAAAAACATGGAAAAGCATTGTGGAAGGCTTTCATGGCCAGATTTTCTTTCCAATTTTGTTACATAGTGGTATTTTTCACTAAGATTGGTTGGCTCTATACTGTAGAATTAAGGCAGTTAAACACTTGAGCTGTGCGACTCAGTAAAAAAAACATGTGCCATTTTATCCCATTTTTGGCTCCCCCCCCCTTACCTCAGCTATAGGTCATATTTATGTCTGCGCGCCAGTGATGAAGCGAAGCCAGGTCTGAACTTAGAAAGTTCTTTTATTGATTAAGTGAGCAAAGTAAAGCATTCTCACACAGAGCAATTCAGCAGTCTGCACCTCACAGCAGGATCAGCATGGCGACTGACTCAAGCAGCTCAGCGTCTCCCGTATCAGTATGTTTACACAGCTGAAGGTCAAAACAGTGCTGGACACCACTTGTGCTGTTTTAACTTTATACATGCCTGGTTACACAACACAGCATCTTATACAATGGTTGAATTGCAGAAACATTTGAAAATCACACTCTGACAATCCCCCTTTTGAATTTCAAATCTTTCTGTCTATTCACAAATACTATCAATCCTAAACATACTCATTCTACATGTGGACATCCATCACCATATAAAGCATTCCTAAGCAAATATTAATTCTTTACACATTAATCACACATATATGAAAAACCTTAAGTACATAGCAACACATGTATTCCTCAAGCACTTAGGAATCTTCCTGTTTCTTTCTAATTAACGCTTTGTTAACTATCCCTTTATTTCTCTGTGCCAAACAAGGAATCACAAGAGCCTTTCGTTCTACTCCTTCTGCAATGACTGTTTCTATTATTACTTCTTCTTCTGGCTCCTGTTTCACTCTCTTAATCACTTCTTTCTCCTTTGGTGTGATGGATTCTTGTTTGTCCTGCTTTATTCACCTAATCACCTCATTTTGTTTTGGTGTGGTGGATTCTGGTTTATCTTGTTTTATTCTTCTAATCTTCTAAATTCTTCTTTGTTTTAGTTCTCTTGTGGACTTTGATGCGTGTCCTTTTCACAGCTGCACAAACAGAACAATCCAATTCAATGTTACAGCTCTCTAACTGAAAATTAGGGTCTAAATTAAATGTCTTCTTAAGAGTTTCCATATCAGCATGACCCAAAATTCTGTGTAACTGGTGTATACATCTGTCATGCTGTATCTGACTACTTACACAACAAACTTCTACATTCTCATCTCTGTTTTCATTGACTTTTTCAAACATCTCATATAATTTGTTTCTTCTCACCCCCTTGCCAACCAATTTCCTTTACGAATTATACACAAAACAGTAAATGCCTTTAAACACTACTTTGAAATCATGTTCAGTTAATGTGTAAACACTCAACAAATAGGTTTTGATCCCAGGTACAAACAAAACATCTTCCCAATTCACTTGCAAACAAGAAATAAAACAATTTCCATAATTTGAAAATTCTCTCGCTGATCCATCTGCAAGGGTCAAACTCGAACTCTGGGTTGACTGACCATTTTGTAACATGCTAATATTGTTCACAATGTGGTGGGTTGCTCCCGAATCTAAAACCCACTTTACTTTATTGTATCTACTAGTCTCTGCATCAGCAATCAGGATTCTGGGTGTGGTGGTTGTAGTCCCATCAGCACGGCCTCTCCCACGATAACTTCCAGTTCCTCTGGCGCCCCCTCTGGGCTGTTGCCTACTTACTGCTGTACAGTTTCTCAACAGGTGCCCGACTCTGTTGCACCCGAAACACCACCGTGTTTTGACTATGTGTTCAGCAGCCAAGGTCGGCGCCTCATGGTAATCTTCCTCCTCCATCTCCTGTGGAAAACGTGCCACCTCAGGTTTGCAGCATCTGCTTTGTTCCTCCTCAAAACGCTGTCTGTCCATCTCCTCCAGAACTCTGCTAGCAACCAAATCCAACGACAAATCCTGGATTCTCACAGACTGTAGAGAACGCAGCAGAAAATCCTAACTCGATGGCATACTAGATAACATGATGTAGGCTCGATTCTCCTCAGTGATTTCCACACCTCTCACTTGACACTCCACAAATAGTTTCTTCATCATGTCTATGTGCTGCTTAACATCTCCTCCCTCCGATAGTTTTGCACCATACAATCTCTTGCTCCAAATCATTTTGCTTAAGGTGCTCTCTCTTTGATGAACAGCCCGCAGCGCGTTCCAAACTTCTTTGGCTGTCTGCAATCCTTGGACATGAACCAGCTGGTCAGGAGTCAGGCAAAGGATCAAAGTAGACTTGCCTCGTAAATTCTTTCCTGCATCAGCCTCCGTCCCAAGTATCGTCTTCTGCAGCCCCTCCCGGGCTAGTAGATTCTCCATAAATACAGCCCATTCAGAGTAGTTAGTATCATACTTCTCAATCATGCTAATTGGGTTAATTCCAGCCATGCTGCTTTTCTTTCCTCTCCGCTCTGCCCCCTTCTTGGGTCAAACACTGGATACACAGGAACAACACAAAGTTCCAGAGGATTAATATGCACTTCCTTCTGTGTGACTCTCGGCCCCCGAGATTACGTCTAGCCACGTCTGTTTGGCTTTCTGACAGTCACTTTCAGGATTAAATGCAGCCTGCTTTGTAAAGAACCCGAGCAGAGCTTCTGTTTGCTTTTACTCACTTTTTATTCATCATCCTCTCACAGGCTTGCTTCACTGGCTTGCATTGGTAAGCTTTGGCTACACCAGCCATCCATCAATCTCTCACCTCCGCACAGCTTTCTAGGCACTCTCCGGTCAGCATTTCTTCATTCCATTACGGGCAGCAGTCCGAACTCTGGCGCAGCGGAAGCGTGCTGGGCCCATAACCCTTTTGTCTGCATGCCAGTGATGAAGCGAAGCCAGGTCTGAACTTAGAAAGTTCTTTTATTGATTAAGTGAGCAAAGTAAAGCAAGTTCACACAGAGCAATTCAGCAGTCTGTACTTCACAGCAGAATCAGCATGGCGACTGACTCAAGCAGCTCAGCGTCTCCCTTATCAGTATGTTTACACAGCTGAAGGTCAAAACAGTGCTGGACACCACTTGTGCTGTTTTAACTCTATACATGTCTGGTTACATAACACAGCATCTTATACAATGGTTGAATTGCAGAAACATTTGAAAATCACACTCTGACAATTTACACCTCCAAGAATGCCAAGTTTCAAAATGTTTCACCAATCCACTTATTTTGGGGAATTAAAAAAGTTGTTTAACATAACATTTTTAAAAAATGCACAAAAGGGAGTTTTGGGAATTGAAGTTACACCAACATGCCAAAAAAGGGAAGAGAATGGACACAGTCAATCAGGCCTCTAATTGACTTAGAAAAAAATGTTAAAAACAGAAAAAGAGAGAAAACCCCTAATTTTCATCATGACCCAGGAGGGAGCATAGAGGCTCCTCCAATGCCCATGCTGTGCAAAGTGCTGCTGGGAAAGCAAGTTCCCCTGTGGAGGCCTATCTGGAGGAGAGGCTAGGGAAGCCCTCCCCACCTTATTTGCCTGGGGCGGGGTTTCAGATTAGGGATGGAGGAGGCTGCTGGGGAAGAAAGAGGAGGAGGAGTCGCTGTCAGGTACCCACTCTTTTCTGATTTGTGAGGCTGTCCACATGCAGTAGCCTCTGCTTCAGGTAGCGTGCCACTCTGCCCCATTGTCCCCATTAGCTGAAAGATCCGGTTGTCATTGTCCAATTCTGGCTTTGTATTCAGCTGCCCCTGCCCAGTCCATTTTCGGCAGTCAGACTGCTGGATTTCCAAATTTTCCTAAATTTGGAATTGCCACATGGAATCATGCACACTCCTATTAGATACCACTTCAACTGCCATAGCTCAATTCTATGGAAACCTGGGATTTGTAGTTTGGTGAAACCCCAATACCCATTCACAGAGAAGGCTAAAAGCCTTGCAAAACTCCAAGTCCCATGTTTTAATAGCATGAAGAGGTCCTTGTAGCATTCTTAGCTGATGTTCAATTCTTTTCAGTAGTTCCATATATTACCAAAAGACCAGGGTTTTTTATATGCTATTCTCTACCTTGTATTTCTTTCCAAACAATGTAGAACTATTGTTTGCTCAGAGGAAACTGTGCAGGAAAACAGGGAACCCTATTGGCAGGAACAAATGGAAAATGGAATATTGATTTAAATCCTGAGCTCTTATTTTATTTCTGTGTGATGTGTAGTTGTAACCTGGCAGGTTGTAGAAATGTTCTATTACTTTATGCTTTCATTTGGAAAGGTTAAAACAACATTTAAAGCAATTCAGGTAAATTTAATGCTCAGGAAAATGAGGAATTAATATTACCAACTGAAGCCAAGTATGATTTTAGCAGGTGTTTCCAGGCTTCCCAACAGAGTTTAGCAGTGAATACGCATTTTCATCAAATGTCCATGATAGAGCTTTTCTAACGTGATCATGAGCTATACTGATGTTATTTATACAGCAGACTGTGTACTTTTAGTTGAAAATATTTTTAATATATAAATCCTTCCCCTTTTTGGTTCTGTTTTTCTAGGTACTGTGTTTCTTTTTTTCTTTAAAGTCTTTCCAGTTGAATACTTCGTATGCATTCTTGGCTGAATACCAGCTAATTGCTTTACTATTTGTTCTTTAGGTTTTATAGTCTTTTAATATTTAAAATGAAGATCAATGTTAATCAACATAAAATTACCAGTATTTCAATGGGAAGTGTGGGTCTGCTTTTGGTGGAGGAGATAGACAGGTAAATAACCTTGGAGGGCGACATCTGGCCTGCAGACCATAGTTTGGGGACCTCTGATCTAGATGGTATGCTGCTATGGATGCAGCCTAGAACAGCATACTCCTATTTGAGACAAGAAGCTGTAGAAATCACTCAGTGACCAAGCATTTCAGCATGGAATATCACAGGCTTTCATATTTGTTTGTTTAACTCTGATGTGCTATCTCTTTCAGACATTTCGGACAAAGGGAAAATATTTGAGTGTATAGACCAAGCACTCTAAACATTACATGGCCTCAACAAGATATATGCAGTGTGCACAGGATTTTTTAAACTATAGCCAGCCATGAACTGGCCTACGGCTTTAAAAATTTGAGGACTCTGGTCTAGATCAAGGCAAGGATATAGTACCACTCTATTCTTCTTTGTTAGCCATCACCTGAAATGCTGTGTACCATTTGAAAGCACTAAAATAAATAAAGGATATTGATGAGCTGGAAGATGTCCACAAGGGGGTGACAAAAATGGTTAAAACTCTGGTTAAAACTCGTGTAAACCATTTTCTATAAGGACCAATTTAGGGAGCTGAGTATATTTTACCTGGAGAAGACGAGGAAAAGCAATATGATACCCATATATTTATATATTTGAAAGAATGTCAAATTGGGTCAGGCTTGTTTTCTGTGGCTGCAAACCGTAGGATATAGCACAATGGATTCTAACCATAGGGAAAGACATTTCCAAACATTAGGAAGAATTTCTAAAAATATGGGCTGTCAGACAGTGGAATATGCTAATTCTGAACGTGGTAGAATCTCCTATTATGGATGTTTTTTAGAGGCTGGATATCAATCTATTGGGAATGTCTGGATTGGATTTTCCTGCATGTAAGCCCCTTGTGGTCTCTTACCAACACCTTCTTTCTATAATTATATGAGTTTGGAGTAGTTCATGAAGTATATCATGTCTATGGTATGTTAGCTCATGTATTGGACTGCTTATTCATGTGATTGAATGAATATATCCTGCATGACTGCATTCAATCACATGAATAAGCTTTCAGGATCAGCAGGACATGTGCTGTTTAATATAGTAGGCTCTGCCAATCACACCAAAAGTATACACAAAAGCACAAGGCAGGGATGCTTGCACAATAGATACAAACAAATGAAGAAGGCAAACCGTGAGGTTTCAAATTGTCATGCAATACAAACATTCAATATGGTCTGAGTGAGTGCACTCCTGGATATAGGCTATAGTAAACACAGAGAAGCATCACAAGTATATTCAAAACATTTATCAAAAAACACATGTGTGAATACAGTCTAAATATTACACAGATACATAGCTCAAAGCACATAGCATATAACATATATCAACGAAGGCAATGGGGGGAGGCATGCAGCACAATCACTGTAACGCCTTATGAATGTTAAATAATATACATACGTTGGAAAAGCAGTGTAACAATATATAAAGTTGTTTAACACACAAGTTAACACATGTATCTGGTAGGGCTACACGTGTGAGTACCCTGGAATGTGTTGGAGAAATGCACGAACCCAGGTGAGTACCTAGGAGTGCGGAGCGGTCAAGCCGCGGCTTCTCTGGCGCTGAGTGGCAAAAGGGTTTGTTTTTGCTTTCTACAAGAGGTGGGACGCGGACAATATGTTGCCGTGTCTTGGGTCTACACTTGGGGTTGGGAATCCAACAGTTCCGTGTAGTTACTCACTCAGAAGCAGGGGCGTCCGTGGTGGTGAGCCGCGGGGTCCCAGAAATCAATTGGCTCGTAGCCGTAAAGTAAAATAAGAGTCGCAAAGCTGCTGCAGACGAAAGTCTCGTCGCTTGAATGGCGCAATGGGATTCCCTTGTTGTAACAGGGAGCCTCTGCCAATATGGTGAAGCACACAGGGCAATGACGCTTCGCACCGATGGTGGAAGCCTTGCCAACGGCTAGAAGTGACTGATGATAATCTATTCTGGTATGTACCCAACTGGGAGTCCCATGTTCCTACTTTAGCTTGCTTTCTAGTTGTGCTTACCTTTGTATCGTTCACCCTAGGAACGCTCCGCTGCTTGACCCCTGTGTTAGCCACTTCTTAATTGCCCTGACGATGCGAAACCCGCGAAACGGCAAAACGCTATGGTGCCAAGTCACTTCTAGCCGTTGGCAAGGCTTCCACCATCGGTGCAAAGCGTCATTGCCCTGTGTGCTTCACCATATTGGCAGAGGCTCCCTGTTACAACAAGGGAATCCCATTGCGCCATTCAAGCTACGAGACTTTCGTCTGCAGCAGCTTTGCGACTCTTATTTTACTTTACGGCTACGAGCCAATTGATTTCCGGGACCCCGCGGCTCACCACCACGGACGCCCCTGCTTCTGAGTAGGTTCATTTGGAATCTTCATTATTCAGATTAAAATTGAAATAAATCTATTTTGAAGTGAATTTGAAGCGATTTGGGAACTCGGAAGTATCCTTGCCATTTCAAAGCCACTGTCGCCATCTCTTTTCCGATCTAGGAAATGAATCGGAAATGAATCAGCATTTGGAGGCAAGCAGCTGCTTGCATGCAGGGATGCTTGCCTCCAGCCAATGAGGGAAAACCACTTCGGGAGGGGTGGGGTTTCAGCATGGCAGCCATTGCCCTTTAAAAAGGGCCGGGGTGTGCCTCGTGGGCTCATTGCAAACCGGGGACATGAAGGTAGAGGGACTAGAGCAGACTGCTTGTGTGGGAATGGTGCCATGTCATCACTTTGCAAGGGAACAACATACCCGGGGAACCTAGTAAAATGCCTCCCCCCTCATGTTTTCCTGAACGGGCTGGGATTTGGAGGAGAAAAGGAAAGGGGAAAGGAAGAGAGATAAGGATAGAGGATAAGGGAAGAGTGAATAACAGCAGGAAAAATGTCAGTTTAAACAAGTGTGGTTGGATTCCTTTCCTTTCTCTCCCATGTTAGTTTAAACCAGTGTGGATGGGATGGATCTGCGTCAGTTTAAACCACTGTGGATTGATTCCTTTCCTTTCCTTTCTCTCCCACATCAGTTTAAACCAGTGTGGATGGGATGGATCTATGTCAGTTTAAACCAGTGTGTATGTGATGGATCCGTGTCAGTTTAAACCAGTGTTGATGGATTCATTTCCTTTCCCAGCGGTTTTAACCAGAGTGGATGGATTTCTTCCCTTTGCTCTCCCCCCCCCCTGGCTTCTGGAGTAAAACAACTACTTTCAAAGTAAAGACCACCCAATGAAACAGGAATGAACACTTTAAAACCATTAACAAAGGATTTGGAAGTCTCGGAAATTTTGAAAAGTTTTGAACTTTTTTCTGTGAAAATAGGAATTGACTTTAGATCCAAACCACCAGCATCCTCTACATCCGAAATGAGTTTTGAACCATTTTTTAATCAAACAAGCCTAGTGCAGAGCTGTAACTGGAGGCTTGCTGATGGCTCCAGCTAGATGCTCCACATTTATTATCTATGGCCAACTTTCCCTAATTGCCATAGTAGAAACATGGGAAAACTTCAGCCCTCCAGGTATTTTGGACAATTCCTAACAGCTTAAGCTGGCTATGATTTCTGGGAGTTGAAGTCCAAAATAACTGAAGGGCCAAAGTTTGCCCATGCTGGTTTGCCCATAGTAGCTAGGAGATGCTGATGGGAATCTATCACAAATGGAATGTGTTACTTGTTGTTACTCATGGCTTTTGGGAACAAAATATCTCAAAATGATTATTGCTGTTCTGGTGCTGTTATCAATTATAGTAGGAGGATATCCTCTTTCAAACAGCCCCTACTTGAGTTCATTGGTTCTTTTATAGCAGTTTTCTTCAGTGTTACAGGTGTGACTGATTCTTAGATTCAAGCTGTAAATAAAATTTCTTTTAATGTGGTTGGGTTAGCAATTGAGATAAGCATGTGAATCAGTGGACCTATTTGTAAAGATATGTGTTGATTTTTTGATTGCTGCGGAGCACATCAAGGAAAGAATATGTGGACCTTACTAGCTGTAAACTTAATTGTAGGATGGATAGTTGAAGGGGTTCTCTTCTGAGAAGGATTGGGAAACATGTTATTGAAACTGTTCCTTATCTTGGTAATGGATGAAACTAGGCTGACATTTACCTTGACTTAATGTTCTTCCAAGGAAACAAACAAGCATGGGTTCATACGAATGTTTATTTGCAGCATTCCGGTGATTTTATATAGGGATGACAATATTCAAACATCTTGAAAAACAGTAAAATATATGTTACTTGAGAGTTAGAAAACCCTGATGAAAAGATTCCTAAATTGTTACTGGCAGTTCAGAATTAAAATTTTGCACAAAATTTGTATGTAGGGGTGTTTTTGAAAAAGGTGGGGGTCAGAAAGATAATTTGGTGTGCATGAAACCACATTTTATGTGCAAAAATATATTTTAACCAAAAAAAGGTTTTTTTGTTAGGAAAATTATATTTTGGGGGCCAAAAATTAAATAAATCCCAAACTACACACAAATCACAAACTGTGATTAGTCCCTGCAAATTGCAAATTTAAAGACTTATTCATAGCAGGAAGAACATTACTCATTGCTTCCTTTGAGAACCAAGTTATCAAAGCACTATATTGCTTGCCCCATATCAAATAGTACTGCACCTGTTTTGACAATTGGATTCATTACAGAGTAGGTTTACTAACCTGACATGGAAGCCAACATGTGTTCTTGGCTTAAATTCATAAAATTTGGGTTAATTCTGTCCTACTGACATTCTCATAATGGTTTTCAACCAAATGGAGCCCCTGATGGCACAGTGGGTTAAACTGCTGAGCAGCTAAATTTGTTGACTGAAAGGTCGCAGGTTCAAATCCGGGTAGCGGCATGAGCTTCCGCTGTCAGCACCAGCTTCTGTCAACCTAGCAGTTCGAAAACATGCAAATGTTTGTAGAGCAATAGGTACTGCCTCAGTGGGAAGGTAACAGCACTCCATACAGTCATGCCAGTGACATGACCTTGGAGCTGTCTACGGACAATGCCAGCTCTTCGGCTTAGAAATGGAGTTGAGCACCAACCTGCAGAGTTGGACATGACTGGACTTAATGTCAGGGGAAAAACTTTACCTTTACTCTTCAACCAAATACTGCAACATCCTGATATTCAGATGGTGACCAAAAGTGATAAGGTAGTAATAAGTGTTAAACTTGTAATTCTGTAGCTTGCAGGTACAAACATTTGAAGCAAATCTGAGATGCTGCGTGGAGCAACAATACTGCAGTACTGAAAAAAGGTTGTTTTAACCTCATTAATTTTGAACATAACTATTCTATAAAATTTAAATGGTGAGCTGCAGCCCATGTCAAAGTTGATATATTATAAAGTTCAAGTTGGCATCTTTTCAATTCTGAGATAGAGCAGGTCTATCTTTGTATTCCTTGAAATGTTAAATGCATTCCAGGAGAAGCTTGCCTTTTTTCCTTGGGGAAAAAAGTGTTCTAGGCAGAATTACAAATTATTTGTGGAACTCAAAATGTATTGGTGCTTGTTCTATTAATCACCCCGTTTCCCTTTTAATTTAATTCTAATTCAATTTAATAGTTTAATTATTATAATAAATTAAGACCTGTGCCTCCCTAGCAATTTTACATTTTAGGGGTTTTATAGTATGATACACAAAATACATAATAAATGGGACAAAATCTGAACTTCAAGAGTCATTCTTGACTATTGCCACTCCCATAATTATCCAGCTACCTTGACCATTCCAGGGATGGCAATTGAAAAATGTATTTTTCTGGACAATGCTGAAAGTGATACACCATGTGTTTTCAACAGGTGGTTTTAAATGAAATAGAAATTCAAGCAATAAGGCTGAAAATGCTTCAATATGTTCATACAAACTGGTATTCAGCCAAATAAAAAGATTTAGTCATACTGAAATTCAGAAATAATTGCATTAAATGGTCAGTGTAGATGTGTTCCTAGTCCCATGAATCTGGCTCTGGTTTTCTATAGCTATGCCTATGGCTCCCTAAGGCCTCCTCTAAACTGGCCATTTAATGCAGTATTTAAGAAAGTTTTTTTTTTCATGCAGATGATTACATAGGAAATTGTGGAACCAGTTTGAGGCATGGATGGTGATTACATAAATCACAGAGCACTGACACACATTAAGGGCTTTCTTTTGTGCACTTTTGTGGGAGTTTCTGGTCTGGTCACCACAGTTCAAACTCTACACAACACAGGCTTTATCCTAACAAGGGATGAAAACAATATTCAAAGTTTTTTAAAAAAAAGGGGGGGGGGACAGGTTTCTCAACTGAAAAGAAAAACCTTTGGTGGCAGATAATATTTACAATTCCGGATTTTTCTGTACAAAAAAAAGCACAAGGAAAAATCAAGCTTCCTTTACAGAAATCCTTATTTGAACAGAGAAATCTGTTTAGAAAATGCTGGTTTCTGTACAGAAAATGCTGATTTCTTAGTGAAAAATCGAAAGGATTTTTCCCCTGCAGCATAAATGTTGACCTGTGAATTGTCTTTAGAAATACCAAAAGGGTCGTATTAGCATATCTAGTGTTCCAGTGTCTAGGAGCAGCTACCGAGAAGATTGTCACCTCACCCCTATTACTTCTCAACAGGATGCAGTCCCAATTAAAGTTCTCTAAACCCAGAGTGATTTATATGTAACAGCAAGGTCTTTTGGATAACCTAGATTACAGCTATAAATATAGTTCATAATCAGCACTTAGAAAAGTGCTTGTAAATAGAACAGTGGAGTTATTGTAACAAGGGAGTTGTGGGGACTGCAAAACTAGTCTGGGTTAGTAGTCTGGCTGTACCTCATTAGACCAGTCAAAGATTCCAAACATTTTTAAAGGCTACCCCACACAAATTCTATTGCAGTGATCAGAGTGGGATGCAATTAAAGCAGGTTTTGTCATGGTCAGATCAGATGTTTCTAGGAAAGGGTGCAACTATCAAAGAAGCTTTCCACATTATCACACCAGAGCTTTAAAGTAGGCATTCCCACATTTCTGCCACCTGCAGAATTCTGGGAAATGTAGTTTAGGGCGGGGCCTTTTTATTTTTAACTATAGCTGTCCTCACTTTCCCAAACTTAATCTGATGTTTTGTTCTTGTTCTTTTTATGTTGATTGTGAGCCGCTCCGAGCCCTCGGGGAGTGGCGGCATACGAGACTGAAAAATAAATAAATAAATAAACTACATTTCCCAGAATTTTGCAGTTGGTAGAAATGCAGGGCTGCCTGCTATACAGCCCTGGTGTGATAATGTCCTTTAACTGTGCAAATGCACACCTTGTCACTGAAGAAATCTGTGCTTTCACATTCAGAGATGGATGAAGGCCTACACCTCAGCTGTGTACCTATGTTCTCAGGGGAAATGCACAGGCTGAATCCCTATTCTCTTCTGATAAGAAGCACCTCTGTCTTGATTGGATTAAGTTCCATTTTGTTTAGCCTCATCCAATCTATTATTGCTGTCAGGCATCACTTTAGAACCAGAAAGACTTCCTTGGAGTTTGTTGGAAAGCAGTAATAGAGCACTTCTACAGAGTAACAATACTTTTTATATGGGAGTATAATTGGGGAATATATTCGCACATCATGCCTTCTGAAAGAAAAATGACCTGAATGCCAGGACATGTTTTATGTCTCCAGAATTGTGTGATCTAATGTTTGATAGAAAAGGCATGATACTTGTAACTTCTAAACAGCTACTTATGTTGAACTTTACATATAATGTCTGCAATTCTTTAAGCGTGCCAGATACAACCAAATTAACATTGCTTCAAACAGAGGCATTATCTCAGATTGCACACAGAGGTTTAGAAAAAGAGCATAAAGTATGAAGTTTGCAAATTAATTCAATGGTGTGAACCAGGGCTGCTCACAGTATCGATTGCGGAGCTGGAACTGGTTGATCACAGCCAGGGCTGGATTTGAGAGGGCCGCTTCTGCCCCGTGTGTGGCACATCTTCCTCCGGGCTTCCTCAGGCTGCCCCTAACGTGACTTCCGCACCTCCATTCTCAGTGCCGACTCCTGCCGTCACAGTGTGGCCTGAGGAGGAGGGAGGGAGAAGAAGGAGGGCAGTAGAGGGAAGGAGGGGGAGGGCGCCTGGCCCACACATGCACATTTGGAGCGTGCGGTGGCACACGAAGGAGGACAACAACAAGGAGGCTTTGGTAACCATTTCCTGCCAAAGCCTAAGATCTGCAACTGCGAGGAGTTCATCTGCACAGCAGCTTTGATCAGCATTGAATGGCCTTGCAGCTGAAAGGTCTGTCTGCTTTCATTCTGCCTGTTTATATATGTGGAATGATGTCAGGTTGGGAGAAGGAACTCTTGTCTGGATGCATTTTTGAATGTCCCATTCGCCACATTGATCAGCATTGAATGGCCTTGCATCTTAAAGCTCAGTCTGCTTTCATTCTGCCTGTTTATATATCTGTGGAATGATGTCAGGGTGGGAGAAGGAACTCTTGTCTGGATGCATTTTATGAAGTGTCCCTTATTTTTGTGAAAAATCACGTAAATGTCCCTTATCTCTTCTATCAAAATACGGGTAGGTAGATAATTTTGACTTGGTTGTTTTATAAGTAGCTCACATGCTGACAAAGTTTTAGCACCCTTGGTGTAAACATTAGGAGCTAGGAAATTGATTCACTATCATCCACACTAAATTTTAATATTGTTTAATCAGTTGAGTTGCCATTGTTTAGTCCATTGCTGAAAATATTAGTTTGGGACATTCTATGGGACAGAACATAGAATGATATGGAATTTTTCACGAGTTACTTTGGGACACTTTTTCAATGGCTTCTTCAAATGTTTTCTTCTTAATTTCTCAGCATGATTTTTCCCTCCCGTGGGTTACAAAGATTGAAGTACAGCATGCTTGGTAACTGTCATTTTTGGGAAACCTGTCCTAAAGCATAGGATCTCATATTATCAGTTTTTCAATTCTGTTCATCTGCACTTCTCTTTTCTTTTTTTATCACCCACCAATACATTCACTTTATATATTTTTCTAATACCTTTCTGTTAAAGAGTAATAGGGGATGATGTATTTTATTTACCACACGTACAGCAATAAGTTGATAGATACAAGAAGATAAATCATGAATCAAGGGTGGAGAATTTGTAATCAGAAGCATTTTCATATTCCTCAAGCATTTTTCTGTACACAGCATCCTTTCTACTTTCCAACTCGCCATGAAGAAGTGTAGTCTTCACAGATCAATAGAAGAACACATTTTTTCATTCCAGGACAAGGAATTTCAAATTAAATTTGTGGCATTTTTAATTTAACTTATCAGGTGTCTAACAAGTTCACTATTATCTGTACAAATCGTATATTTATTGTATAACCGAGGCCCCTGCCCCTATATCCCAGGATCTGATCCCAGATTTTCCGTTTATCCCAAGTTATCTGGCAATGGGGACTTGTATAATCCAGTTTCAATCAGATAATCTGAGACGAAATCCTGGAATATAGGGTAGTGTGGATGGGGCCTAAGAGAAGGAGGTGGAGGCTGGATGAAGAAGAGGTAAGAGAAAGATTAATGGTATGCAAAACTTAGAATGAAAGCAATGTGGATGGAGAGCCAGGAAAAGGAGAGGGGAGAAAGAAACATTATTGATCTCCATTTTTTGTGACTAAATGGAGATTAAAAAATGAATGTTTTGCAGCTCAGTCCAAATAATATATCATAACTGTATACTGTACAGTATTGTATTATGGAAACCAATTAAGCAATGGAGAAAAATGTATCAAAGGGAGTCACAATGGATCCTCTCCTCAACAATTCAGGAAAGCATTATTTACTGTTTTACTATGTCTAACGGGGAGAGGCATCCACCCTAACAAATTTTAATGAGCTAGCCCATATTTTAACTTCATTGTTAATTTAAGAATTTAGTGACTTATTGAAAATAGTTAGAAAACTAGCAAATTAAAGATGCAACTGATTAATTCTAACCTACATTTAGAACATGAACTATGTTTAAGCACTTCCAGTTGGATTTGGGCACTATTTTAATATGATTTTAGAAGTCTACTTAACTTCTAGTGGCTATGTTATGATATACCATTCAATTTGAATAAGCTATGTTGCCATCAATTAGAATTAAATTGATAACTGTGGACAAGGTTGAATCTTATCAAGATTTCCTGGAAACTAATCTTCAGCACTATTTCTATAAACATATGCCTCTATTAATCATTTGAGCTCTCACATAAATTAAAATAAAATGTTTTTATTTTCCTTTACATCTGGCTATTTTATTTGAGTGGACACTTTGGAAAGCTATGTTTTGAAAATGGTGGCTATACTTATTATGACTGGGGTTTTTTTTACCTCTGTCTAAACATCTGGAAAGATTTTCATTTTTTGTGTTTTATTTCTATTATTTAATTTGACTGTGAGTCCTCTAAAATGCATTAGGCTAACGAAGCAAATATTACCAGGAAATCCTGTGTATTTTCAGATGAAGCCATGACTGAGTGTTTTAGAAAGTATATATTGTTTTAAAGGCTCAACCTGCAGTAGTAATCTGGAGCAATGGAAATGAAAGGAATTAGAGCAAAAGCAGTATGGTGTTGTTTTAGGAATGGTGCCATCACTCTCTGGCTCATTATCTAATGCAAAAATGATATTAGCAGTCTTGTGTGTTGATTTCATACAGCCCAAGATCCCCTTTGTCAAAATGAATATGTTGGTGAGTTATGAAAGTATGCAAGTTGCTCCATACTTACATAAGGAGATAATCCCACGTAAGAACAAAATAAACACAATTCCATATTATTCCTAGGTGGGTAAGTCAGTCAGTGATTATAGGAAAAACACTAAGCAATCATCCGATTAGGGCTAAAAGGTTGTATTGCAAGACCCAGCTGTGTTAATAGAACTGACACTGACAAGCAGCTGGAATGATAATTGCACTCAAAGAATTTTTTTCTCCACTAGCCCTCTTACCAGTGACATATTGGCAAATGATTTGTGAACCGCTTATCATGATTAACATTTTGAGGCATGTCACAGCTCTTCAGTAACTACCCATTTGGCCCAAATTAAAGATCTGTAAGTCATAACCCTGGAATGTTAGTATTTAGTTCCTTTTTGACTGATTTCAGGCAGTCCAATTCAGTTATCATGTACATGTAAAAGCCTGTATTGTGCAATGTATTGTAACATACCATAAGCACAGACATAAAAGATTTTGCAACACCAGCCCATTTGATTCTCTTATATAGAGCAATGGCTTGCTGCACATTCTTGTTCATGTCGCATGCTCCAGGTTCCCTGGTACATCAAGCACATAATTATTTCCCTACATCACATTTATTATGCCCCAGCAAAAAATACCATGCCAGAAAAAATCCTATTGATACTTTCAACCAGAGCAAGCCCAATTGAAGACTTTATCACATAGAGATGGCAAACCAGTGTAGAGATAATGCAATGTTGGAGACCAGTCTGCTACATACCACCAAACAAAGCTTTTGTCAGCACTGCGCATGGCCACGGTGATAAAAGGACTGAAGAATTGCAGTCATGAACCAATTAAGTAGTTTATTTACACTATATACAGCAGCACATAGCACACATGACCGATCGCTCCGGTAACATCCTCAGAAGAATAATGGTGATTACAGTCTCCTCTTATCAGTCCTAGGCACATCTCCAGCATTTCCAAAGTGATGACTAAAATCCGGTCTCATATCAGGAAGAAGGAACACATTTTACAGTCCACACTAGGAACACTGAAACACTCTGTGATCCATTTAACTACATCCATTGTGGATAGCATTCTAAACACACATAGTCAAATAGCCAGCTTTAAAACACACACACTATTAAATCTCCCACTAAATTAAACACAGCACCAACAACTTTCCTCTGCTATTGATGAGCAGAACTCATCAATAGTCTTTTATTGTACCATGTTGCTGAAACTTACCTGGAACAATGATCCCAGATGTTTCTATGGGAGCATGCTGATGATTTTAGGGGGTGGAGCTGTCCTCCCACTCTCCCCTCACTGCTAAAGTATCATTTTTAAAAAACCCAAAAAAAAAACCCACTACTTCACATTCAGTAACATGTTTTTAAAATCTTTTTGAAAAACATGAAAACTGGCACAGCAGGAGAGCAGCATTACAACTCTCACCCAAAAGGCTAGAGAGCCCATCCTGCGATTGACGCTTTTTGTCAGACCGTTCGGTTGTGAAAAGATTTCTCCAAATTGAAAGAAAGGGCAACTGCATCATCTTCCAGCTCTCCCAGCTTTAGGGTGGCTCTTTGCATTTTACCAGAAAATAAAATTAAACACCAAATACTTAGAAACCACTGAAGAAATGTAAAACAAATAGCACTATTATAGGAATTGTGCCTTTTTTTCTCCTTCAAAGATGTGTTTATGGGTTTTTTTCACGAACGAAGATTCAGGAAGGACTTGTTCCATTTCCCTGTCAATATACAAGAGGAAAGAAAGCTCTGTGAAGCCACTAAAGGATAGCAATGTTTTCATTTGTTTTCTGAATTAAAAAAACAAACAAAACAAAAACAAAAGCAGTTTATCCATTGACCTATTTCTCTGCTCTCACCTGGAAGCAGATTTATTATTATTATTATTATTAATATTATATTTATACCCCACTATATCTACCCAAAGGGGACTAAAAGTGGCTTGGGTGTGAAAAAGTGAATAAGTCCTTCCCACCTGGAATCCTTGAGCAAAGAGGAAATAAGGGTGTGTGTGTGATCTAGATCAAGGGTTAACCCCACTGTTTTCATAACAATCCTCCTCCCTGTGGCTGATATTTCCACACTAGGGAGTACTTAATAGCAGCTTCAATAAGTGATTTCAGTCAGGAAATCAGCCCGACTGGAGGAGAAAATTTAACCCACTCTCTCCCATGTCATGGCCCTATTCCATAGTGCTTCTACACTGTTTTTCCATTCACACAATTCCACATAATGTGCACTTTAACCACCTTCTTGTTAAAGCTAACTAAAACACCCACCAAAAGTAAATGAAGAAGCAGTTTTGGAGAAATCTAGTACAATTCTACGTTTTTCAATTCATTTTTTTCTGAGGAACAAAATTAACAAGCTGGAAAAGAGTATATTTTGCAGATCAAAACTGAATCAGACCAACTTCATATTGACAGGGAAGGTTTAACATCTCCAGTTAGCCACTCCAGAGCCAATAATTTGGTTAGAAGCAATGAAGGTCTTTTTTGTTCTGTGCCAAAATTTCAAAAATAGCTTCCAAAAATAGCCCTTCCACATAGCCATGTAACCCAGAACATCAATGCAGATAATCCATAATATCTGCTTTGAGCTGGATTATTTAAGTCCACACTGCTATATAATCCAGATCAATGTGGATTTTATACAGCTGTATGGAAGGGAC
This sequence comes from Anolis apletophallus, assembly GCA_030556195.1. Lineage (NCBI taxonomy): Eukaryota > Metazoa > Chordata > Lepidosauria > Squamata > Anolidae > Anolis > Anolis apletophallus. The sequence goes on from JARBWK010000004.1 coordinate 90,564,982, forward strand.
CTAAGAGATGTTTAATCCTGCCCTCCCTAAATGCAATGAGAGCAATTTAGAGCAGCCTCTCACATGCTTACCTATGAGTAAACACTAGTTATGAAAATTGAATGAAATCGGAAGGGATTCGTATGTAATGGGACTTTCAAGTTTATACGCATCGCAGTGGACTTTCTTTTCCGCACTTCCTGGGCCCAAATTTTCGTTAGATTTGTAAATATTTCAGATGCCCCCCCCCAACAGGAAAAATTTCCCCTCCAAAATAGCTTTCCAGACATTACTCAGTCAGATCGGGGCCTTTCCATGCTCGGAGCCTAATTAGAGTGAAAGGCCTTCCTCCAGGAAGTGAAAAAGGAGCCGGAAACCATAGACAACCAGATCGGGACTCCTAGAGGGGCCTGGAGGACTGAGGAAAAAGCGGTTTAAACCCCCAGGAAGGGGGTTTAGATAGAAGGACAGAGCAGAAGGACATAAGAACTGCTGAGAGAAGGGGAACAGGGAGTGAAAACAGCACAGAGAGGAGAAGGAAGAGTTCAGAATCAAGAAAAGCCATAGAGTTCCAACGGAGATCCTAGAGTGATATGGTAAAACTGATAGGGGGAAAAGCTGGAGTGAGGGAGTAAGAAGAACTCTACAGATTAGCAAGTCCTAGACCACAGGTGGGCAACTATTTTATTTAATAATATTAATAATAATATATGAATCCATTATATCTCCCTGCAAGCAGGCCCAGGCCTTTTATAATAATATTAATATTAATAATAATATATGAATCCATTATATCTCCCTGCAAGCAGGCCCAGGCATTTTATAATAATAATAATAATAATATATGAATCCATTATATCTCCCTGCAAGCATACCCAGGCATTTTATAATAATAATAATAATAATATATGAAACAATTATATCTCCTGCAAGCATGCCCAGGCATTTTATTATAATAATAATAATAATAATATATGAATCCATTATATCTCCCTGCAAGCAGGCCCAGGCATTTTATAATAATAATAATAATATATGAATCCATTATATCTCCCTGCAAGCACGCCCAGGCATTTTACAATAATAATAATAATAATAATAATAATAGGTCCCAGTGAATTGCACTCCAGAGAAGGGAAATGTTGCCCCTTGATTTGCCTGTGCTTAAAACAGTGTCAGTCCTGTTTCCCTGCTTTGCCTACTTTAGAACTAATTAAGAATTTCGTTAGTAATTACGTTACATTTTAGAACTTTTTGGAAATTTCTTTGTAAGTCTTTCTATTACTAATCACACCCCCCCCCCCATTTGATTTTCGAATACCGATTTTTGGGTTCTAAACCAAGTCTAGTAAACACTATGGCTGGCATCATATTCAATATTTATGAAATTGTAAGATAGACATATGAACCTGTTTTTCAGATTCATATTTGGAATCTAGCTCCATAGAGAGTGCTCCTGAATCCCTACATCATTGGCAGAGGTGCCACTCTGCCATTGTCAGGTTTGCTGATGTGCCAGAGATTGGGTTGCAGAGCAATGAGGTACCCAGTTCTCTCCTAGCAGCAAAGTGATTGGTGACAATGACTGTTATAACCCCAAAATGTCTTGGTATCACAAAGTACCTCACTTCTGGGAGAGTTGTGGAGACTTCTGTACTCCTCTCTATCCCTCTCGGCATTACTTCGTGAACGAAGATTCTTAGGAAGGACTCATCCCACAGTTTTTACAAGTGCGTTGATGACTAAAAAGGCCAATCTGAGATAGGCAAGTTTGGTTGCAGAAAGCACAACAGAAAGTCTCCTTGGGTGATGTTGTTTCCAAGTTGCGGTTCTTTCTGCATTGTCGTTTCTCTTCGAGACCCATTCGCCGTGTCTTCTTGAAAGAGGCCGCAGCATTGTAGATAGCGCATCTCCATGCCTCCCGATGTGAGGCCAGGGTGGACCATTGTTGGTGATCACTCTGGCCAAGCCTGAGATGTTGTTTCAGGGAGTCCTTATATCTCTTTTTGGGGGCGCCTCTCTTGCACTGACCCGTGGTGAGTTCACCATAGAGTAGTATCTTTGGGAGGCGGTGGTCCTCCATCCGAGAGATGTGCCCTGCCCAGTGCAGCTGTGTGCTCAATAGCATGGCCTCAATGCTGGTGATCCCTGCTTGCTCAAGGAGAGGAACATTAGTCACATAGTCAGTCCAGTGTATATTTAGGATTGTGCGAAGACAGCGTTGATGAAAGCATTCGAGGAGTCGTAGGTGTTGGTGATAGGTGACCCATGTTTCAGACCCATAGAAGAGAATAGACTGTACAATAGCTCTGTACACACTGATTTTGGTGCTTTGCCTCAGGTGCTTGTTGCTCCAGACTCTTTTGTGAAGCCTTCCAAATGCACTATATGCCTTTGCTAATCTGTGATCTATCTCTTTGTCAATCTTGGCATCTGAAGAGATGATGCTTCCCAGGTAGGTGAACTGTTGAATGAACTTAAACACAGATTTGCCTATGCTGACGTGGGGATGATGGTGTTCTTCCTGTGGTGCGGGCTGGTAGAGGACTTCCGTTTTCTTCAGGCTGACTTCCAGCCCAAACAGCTCTGCAGCTGCTGCCAAGCAGGATGTTAGGTGCTGCAGGGCTGCTTCTGAATGGGTGACAAGGTCAGCATCGTCAGCAAAAAGCAGCTCACGGACTAGGTAGTTTAGAGTCTTAGTGCTTAGTCTATAGTGCTTTGAAAAATCCTCTAGTTGTTGGGCTTATATGATAGTAGAGTTTTCGGGTTTTTTTGGTTTTGGGGGGGGGGGTTGGCAGAGATGGAAGATTGATTTTAGAGATGTAGTTATAATTATGGAATTCCATCATCATAACAACATTTGTTAACATACAATTTTGGTATATTGAATACAACCTCTGCTTTGGTTCTATAGGTTAAAGTTCTATTGAAGAATTATCAATTGTGTTTTAAGGAAATATTTAAGAAGAAGCAGTGTGTTTGTCATATGCAGAATTTATTCTTGTGGCTCCCTTCATGTGAATAAAGGTCTGCTGGGGAAAGGAATCATGGATCAAGAAGGCTATACTTTTCATATCAATATTCTTCAAATGAAGAGAGTGATATAAGTAGCAGGTATGCAAGTGGGGAAAACATGCTGCTGTTTCTCCCATCCTAAGTGTCCTGGGAGAGCGGTCTAGTGCATTCCTCCACTGCATGTGTTTACTTAAAGTACATTTGATAATGCCTGTATAGAGGCTATTTTGTCTTTGGGTGAAATCTCCTATTGTAAACACTTGCGGCAGTGAAACCTCAGTCTGATTCATATATTTATTGCAGAGATGCTAGTATACCACATGCCATTTGGCAGTTCATTTTCTTTTGTATGAAGTACTTTTATTGATGTGGTGACTTTTCATGGGTTTGTTTTTTAATTGAATAAAGGAGTCTGCTTCCCACAAAAAATAGAAATTCAGGCATCCATAGCTCTTTTCCTTAATTCACTTGGATGCAGACAATGAACCTGTAAATGTAAAAACATTGTAAGCAAAGATTTGAAAGATATGGTGGGCAGTTTTATAATTTACCTGTGAATAAATATCCTTGAAATGAGTAAATAACCCTGTTGTTAACTACAAGAACAGCACCAGGTGCTTTAAAATAATTTTTCCCCTTCAAAGAACAGATCCTTTTGTCCAACAGTCTATGTGGTACAGAAATCCTTTATTACTAATGACAGTTATTTGGAAGGCTGAAGTAGGCAGACAGCCAAAAAAAGAGCAAAATCTTTTTGATGACTATTCCTTCTTGGTATGTATGCAGCTTCTGTAGATTCCTCAGAAGCCCTTTTCTCAGAAGCCCTTTTCTACAGAAGTATGTTTTTCCCACCTTCTGTGAGTGAGCTGCACACAGGTTTATATATCTATATCTATAAAATTTAGACAAGTGTTACTTATAACACTGACACTACTTTTGTCTTCTATATCCTTCCCTACCCCAAAATTTCCCTGTCATGGATTCCTGTCTCAACCTGGATAGGAATATGAGAAAGATTGGCACTGCAGAAAAACACACTGCCTTTAAAAGAATCAAACATGTTCAGAGCTAACTTATCCATCTAGATTTGCTGATATCTTTGGAAACAGACAACTAGACAGAAATATAAAACTCTAGATTAACTGAATTAGTGCTCAGTCTTGTACCCATTTGCCTGGCAAAATATATACTAAAGCACATGAATACCACTGCACTCTTAATATTCTTGTTAACTTTATGGTTAGAAAAGGTTACTTTTTGAACTACAGTTCCACAAATCCTCATGACAGAATGTCCAATGGCCATCCTGCATGAAGGATTCATTGAATTTTAGTCTATAAAAGTTATTTTTTTCAAAGCCTGGTTTAACATGGCACTATATATTTTACACAAAACATATCAGGGGTGTCAAATCCTTTGGCTTTTCTTGGCCACACCGGAAGAACAATTGCTTTGGGTCACACAGAAAATGCACTACACTAACAATAATTGATGAGGAAAAAAGCCAGTGCATAATTTGTGAGATATTATCTGCCATCAAAGATAAGCAAAAAAAGTCCTCACGTACAAATCCTAATTGTGTGCAGTCACTGATTTAGAAAATGTACATGTCTAAGTAATATAACTTTATTAATTTGTAAAGCATTTTGATTGTAAATGTAAAAGAAAAATGGCAAGATAAAACTAGTGTGATATTAATAATAATAATAATAATAATAATAATGAACTTTGTTTATATTCAGCTCTATTTCCCCAATGGGATTCAGAGCGGATTACAATATGTACACATATAGGCAAACATTCAATGCCTTTTATACAGTGAACAATGACATACAATACACAAACAAAGGCAAAGGTTTCCCTTTCCATCTCCAGCATCCAGAGGCAATGCTCAACTCTGGCCCACGTTCCATTTTTCTATGCTGAGGAGTCTGTTGTCCATAGACCCTCCTGGCTGCAGTGATATCTATTGATCTACTTATATTACATGTTTTCAAACTGCTGGTTGACAGAAGCTATGGCTAATACCACCCCAACCTGTGACTTGCCAACCTCAGCCAGTTTTTCTGCAGCTAGTGGTTTAACCTGCTGTACTACCATGTCCTCTTGACATTGTTTTTGAGAAAGTAATGCATCAATATCTGATTCAATTGAAGTAATTGCAATTACTGAGTTCTCAAGGTGCTCATCAGATATTTTGGGTTTAATTTTACTGTAATAGTTGCTCACAAATGTAAGTGCTGCCCAAAAGCAATGATATGTGTACAAATAGTGTGGCAGTGTTACACAGCTGGATTCCTTTTCACAATTTATTTTATGAAACATTTTAACAGACCATTTACTTTTTATTTTATTAGTTAATTTTAATAGTTTTTCATTTCTTCTGGTTGAATTAGTTGCAATTATAACGCAAATTATGGATAATACTGTGATATTTGTGAATGTGACATATTCTGATTATTCCATTCCATTGTCATCTGCAGTGCTCAAGAACTACGTAATTGAATCACAAAAAAGGGAAAAAATTAAAGTAAGCTCCATATTGCGTTGGACCACAGGTTGCACAAGCCTGCAATACATGTAAAGTGGTACTGTGAGCTATATGATGGAGAAAGTGGATATAAATAAAAACGTGAATGAAATGTGTGTGATTCAAGCTCTATCCAGAGGCAGCTTTAACTTTACACATAGATAAGTTTCTATATTTTCTCGTTGTTAGTTCCCTGTTTCTTTGCTTTAAAATTTATTATGACTTGATTCAGGTGTTTGTGAACTTGTAAAAATTATGAAGGGATCTTTTTATGTGCACATGAGCAATTCTAGAAATGTCTATAAAGAAACTGAATGAATATGTGAATAAATAAAACATAAAGTATTATAGACTGAGGTACTGAAATCTTCATAAGTGTTCTAATTATAGCCCTGTAGTTTCAGTGAGTGTAACAGCCTAATCTTATACATTTTAACTTTGCTAGTGAAGGAACAAGCAAATTGTTGATATAACAAGGCTGTCTGCAACCTTCTCCATTGGAAGAGGAGGTAAGATAAACAGGGAGCATACCCATAAAGCTGTGTGTATGTGAATGTAAAATAATAATGATAGTCTTAGAATAGCAGAAAAACAATCTGAAACACAGCAGCAATTTCTGAGAGAACATAAATCTAGTCATTTGCTGGTTAACCACCAAGCATTTCCAAAATCACCCATTTGTGTCTTAGCTCTGAAGGAAAAGTGAGAACGTATTGTCTTTCATTTTATTATACAGACAGACAAACATTCAATGGACACATGTCACTCTTTTGGTCACTGCGGAGATTGAAACCTTTTATATGCATCACACAAGGACCTATTGTAAACCCATCTTTTGCATGCTCTCCTTCTCAAACATGCACATATACTGTAGACACTGATGTAGAGTTGGGAACATATGATAAATAACTTCCTATATAAAATGCACAAAAATGACATAATTTACTATGACCTCTGAAAGACCCCTGGGAAGTTCCATATCATACTTTCACTGTCATATATCTCACTATGGAGACACAGCCAGATAACTTTCAGGAAATGTGTATATTTCTGTCTGCAGAATAAAGTTTCAATGATCTAGTACCTTGGTCCATATCTCTTGTTTGCCTATTTTCTTCTTCTGGTTGCTGATCATATTTTCTTTAAGAGTGTTGGCCAGTATGATGCCTAATGAATTATACTAACTTACTGCGTACCTTCAAGACATTTCTGATTTATGGCAATGCTAAATGAATATATCACAGGTTTTCCTTGGCAAGATTTGTTCAGATGGAGTTTGTTTTTGTCTTCCTTAGAGACTGACAGAGTGTGACTTGTCCAGTGTCACTGAGTGGGTTCCTGTTGCTGAGCAGGGATTCAAATTCTGGTCTCCAGAGCTGAGGTCCTCAAAGCACTACACCATACTACTTCTTTAAAAAAAAAACCTTCCCTATTCAAAACCTTGCTCCACATTAGATAACAAAGATTCAAGGAAGAGGGTTTAATCTTTAAGAAAACTGAAACCTCTATGTTACATTTGTCATGAGGTTCTGCCAACTTTTATGGCATTTCCATGCTTGTTCAGTAGTTTTAAAAGTATTAGACTTGTCACACAGAGTGTTTATTTATCCAAATAATTTTGCTTTGGTTCCATTGTTCCTTGTTCTAAAAATAGCGGGATATATAAAGTGACAGAGTTAATCTCTACCTTTCTAGCATGCCAACACATCTGCCTAGGCCACTTAAATCTCCTGTATAGAAAATTAAGTGATTTCCCCTTAACAACAAAATTCCCAAAGGGTTTTTTTTGTCATTTTAAAGACTATAGTACTGCAACACATTCCACTAACAGGTAAGAAAAGTCAGTAAGGGTGGTGGGAAATGAGGAGGAGAGCAAAAACTCAATCACACACTGAATTCAGTTTAGAAAAACTGTTTCAATTCCATCACCCTTCAATAGAGAGTAAGATGAGGAAAGAAACTAGAATTGGATCATTACTCATATATTATAATTGAGAGTCTGTATAGTTTAATCGTTAGAGTTTAGATTACAGTCAAAGAGACACAGGTTTAAATGCCAGTGCATGATTAAGCTCAGGCCCCATCTACACTGCTATATAAAATCCAGATTATCTGCTTTGAATTGGATTATATTAGTCTACGCTCTGCAGCCCGCTGTGAAGCATTTGCTCAGTTCTTTGTGGACAAAGTCACTTTGATCCGTTCTGGTCTGGACACCATGTTAACGGCAGTCTCTGTGGATGTAGTTTGTCCGATTTTGATGGATTCATTTCAATTGGTGAAACCTGAGGATGTGGACAAGATACTCGAAGGGATGAGAGCGACCACATGCATCCCAGACCCCAACCCATCCTGGCTTATAAAGGAGACCAGAGGGGGGTTGGCTGAGTGGGTAAAGGAGGTGGTTAATGCCTCCCTTTGGGAAGGCAATATTCCAGCCAGTTTAAAACAAGCTGTAATAAAACCGCTGTTGTAAAAACCACCACTGGACCCCACTCAATTCATCAACTATCGGCTTGTCTCCAATCTCCCGTTTTTGGGCAAAGTCCTGGAATGTGTGGTGGCCTCTCAACTCCAGGTATTCTTGGAAGACACAGATTATCTGGATCCAGTGCACTCTGGCTTTAGGCCAGGGCATGGTACTGAGACAGCCTTGGTTGCCTTAGTTGATGATCTACGCCGGGAGCTGGACAGGGGGAGTGTGTCCCTGTTGGTTCTGCTGGACCTCTCAGTGCCCTTCGATACCGTCGACCACGGTATCCTTCTGAGTCGCCTTTTGGGAATGAGCCTTGGAGGTACTGATTTACAATGGCTCCGGTCTTTTCTGGAGGGTCATACTCAGAAGGTGTTACTGAGGGACATCTGTTCTACCCCACAACCATTGTCTTGTGGGGCTCCTCAGGGTTCAATACTGTCCCCCATGTTGTTTAACATTTACATGAAGCTGCTGGGGAGATCATCCGGTGCTTCGGGGTGCTATGTTATCTGTATGCAGATGACGTCCAACTCTGTCACTCCTTCTACCTGCTACTAAGGAGGCTGTCCAAGTCCTGAACCAGTGCTTGGCCACTGTAACGGTCTGGATGAGGGCTAACAAATTGAAATTGAATCCAGACAAGACAGAGGTACTCCTGGTCAGTCGTAAGGCTAAACAGGGCATAGGATTACAGCCTGTGTTGGATGGGGTTACACTCTCCCTGAAGACGCAGGTTCGCAGTCTTGGTGTGTTCCTGGACTCATCGCTGAGCCTGGAACCCCAGGTTTCGGCGGTGACCAGGGGAGCATTTGCACAGTTAAAACATGTGCGCCAACTGCGCCCATACCTTGGGAAGTCTGACTTGGTCACAGTAGTCCACGCTCTGGTTACATCCCGTATAGACTACTGCAATGTGCTCTACGTGGGGTTGCCTTTGAAGACTGTTCAGAAGCTTCAATTGGTCCAACAGACGGCAGCCAAATTACTAACAGGAGCGGGGCTCAGGGAGCATACTACTCCCCTGCTGCTCCAGCTCTACTGAATGCCAGTCTGCTACCGAGCACAATTCAAAGTGCTGGCTTTAGCCTATAAAGCCCTAAATGGTTCTGGCCCAACCTACCTGTCCGAACGCATCTTCCCTTATGAACCATGTAGGATGTTAAGATCATCTGGGGACTCCCTCTCTCAACTCTGTCTGCATTACAAATGCATTTGGCGGGGATGAGAGACAGGGCCTTCTCAGCGGTGGCGAGGGGGCTGTGGAGCGCCCTTCCTGGGGACATTAGATCAGCCCCCTCGCTCTTGGCCTTCTGAAAAAAGGTCAAAACTTGGCTGTTTGAGCAGGCATTTGAAAAGGCAGTGTACCTGACATAGGATTGGAACAATTGGAGTACGAGATTTGGATTATGTTTTATCTAGGAGACATAATGTTGCTTTTATTATTGTCATTGTTTTAATTTATTTGCTAATGTTTTTAACTGTTTTAAATGCTGTTTTTATTATGTGGTTGGCATTCAATTTGTTGCCTTCTGAACCACCCCGAGTTGCCTTCGGACTGAGAGGGAGCGATATACAAATGTGCTAAATAAATAAATAAATAAATAAATAAATAAATAAATAAATAAATAAATACACTTCCATATAACTCAGTTCAAAGCAGAGAATCTGAGTTTTATATGGGAGTGCAGATAGGGCCACAACAAATGACCCTGAGGTAAAGATAAAGGTTTTATTTATTTGTTTGTTTGTTTGTTTATGGTATTTGTACCCTGTAGCTTCTCACCCCCACAAGGAGACTCAGCACAGCATACATGTGCAGCACTACAGGCCGCACCACCACAATACAATTTAAAAATACACCATATAATCAACATCATTAAAAAGCATTAAAAACATTACATTAAAAACCACTACATACAACAATAATTAATTAAAGCCATCAAGCGGAACACATTGTCAGTCCAATTAAGTCCAAAATGGCAATTCAGTCAAATCCAAAGGTACAATTTACATCTGCTGCCCAAAGGCCTGGTCCCAGAACCACAACTTTAGCTTTTTCTAAAAGCGAGGAGAGATGGAATTGATCTTATTTAGTTTGGGAGTGCATTCCATAGGCGAGGGGCCACTGCTGAGAAGGCCCTGTCTCTCGTCCCCACCAGCTGCATTTGCAATGCTGGCAGGAGCGAGAGCAGGGCCTTCCCAGATGATCTTAGACTGCGAGATGGGACATAGAGGCAGATGCGTTCGGACAAATAAGCTGGGCCAGAACCATATAGAGCTTTATAGGTCAATACCAGTACTTTGAATTTGGCTCGTAGCTGACATTAAGTCCAGTCATGGACATTAGCTCTAGTCATGGACATTAAGTCCAGTCATGTCCGACTCTGGGGGTTGGTGCACATCTCCATTTCCAAGCTGAAAAGCCAGCATCCATAGACACCTCCAAGGTCATGTGGCTAGCATGACTGCATGGAGCACTGTTACCTTCCCACCAGAGCGGTACGTATTGATCTACTCACATTTGCATGTTTTCGAACTGCTAAATTGGCAGAACCTGGGGCTAAAAGCGGGAGCTCACACTGCTCCCTAGATTCGAACCTGCAACTATTTGGTCATCAAGTTCAGCAGTTTAGCAGTTTAACCCACTGTGCCACCAGGGGATCCAATAACATTATTTCAACATAAAAGTACACAATTGCCAGGTAGTAACTTTCATTTAATTGATGGAACCTGCATGCACTTTAAAATTAATGTAGTTTGACACCACTTTAAGTGCCACGACTCAATGCTATTTATTTCTGGGAGTTGTAGTTTGGTGAAGAAAGAAAGAGGGAGATGGGGAAAGAGAGAGTTGTAGTCAATGAACACAAATATGGCGCTAGTCCCTAATATGGAAAAATTGTGTGGAAAAAATGGCTGTCTCTTACACAAAATAGCATGAGAAGCACTGAGCTAGAATATGTGAAGCTCTGTGAACAGGCTTCATGCTGCATAATATAAATCGTAACTACTGATTTTTACTAGTTCAGCATAGTTATAAGGGTCTTGTGTGATTCAATCTTTCTCCCATCCTCCATGGCACATAGCAATGAAATGGTACTTTCTAACTCACTTTGTGGTATAGCACAAAATCAGGTGTTCAAAGAAATGAAACCAGAGTTTTGCAAAGTTCTCCCTCCTTTTGGTTTACCAGTCATAGAAACGTCAATCTCTGAAACACACCATTGGAGAGAAAGTATCTCTCTGGGTATGCCAAAGCTTTCATGTCTTCTCTAGCGGGAATTCAATTTTTCCCCCTTGCCCCATTTTCCATCCCCACTAGAAAGAGCATCTGTATCTTTCCCCCCTTTGGTCTGTAAAATCTCTAGATGAACAAGAAGCTGCTGTTTCTGCTGTGGATACGAAAAGGTTTAATTTTTATACACATATAGACATGCAAAGGAAAATTCAATTTGATGGAGTTCCAGAGTTGGGCCTGAGCTGAGAGGTCATTTGTCTCTTGAATTAAACTTTCACTTGAGAAAGTTCAGTGGCTGGAATACCTAGATGAACGATCTGCAGGCAAATGGTAATATTTAGGACTCAACGCTTCAGGCAAGGCCCTTGGCTTTTACTGAATTCCTCATTTCTCTTCACTTATTCAGAAAGGACTTCAGTAACAAATGGACCTTTTCTTTTAAGCTGGCAAATAATATTCACATTTCACTTGTTGGTTGGAAAAATGTATATTTAAAAATGTTCCTTTTCTATTCCTTTCCTCAACATATGCTATAACTTTTACTCTTTTTAGAGAGAGAGAGAGAGAGAGAGAGATCTCCTGTGTATTGAAAGAATAAACTTAAACTATGATATTGCTTAGTAGGCCATCAGGGTAGAATCACTGCAACATAAAAAACATAACCTAATGCTAAGTATAAAAATAAACAGTCAACATCTCGTATACTGTAAGCCACAAATATTCTCTCAGTCACTAGATATCCATGCATGCATTTTTCCTTGAAAAGATTACAAACTTTACTTTCAAGAACCATATAATTTTTCTTCCTTAAAATGGTCTTTCTTATCCTAGAACATCCTCATTATTCTCAAAATGTCTTGGATTTAATGTAGTGGATTATATTTAATAGTGATATCATGTTGGGAAGAAATGCTGTTCTCAGTACTTGTAGATTCCTTGTTTGCAAAAGTCCATGACCACAATAACCACAGTAAGTTGGCTTAGAGAGACTCTGTTTCTTGTGAGGAAATTCAAAGAGCCCTTCATTCTAATCTGTAGTTTTACAATGTACTATGTGAAAGTACTTTTCTATCACTGCAAATCTGCGATCTGAATTAATAAAGGAGAGAGAGAAAAAGGAGAAGTGAGAAATGAGAAGGTTCACTTCAGGACAGCCACTTTTAGTCCCCTTTAGAGAGATAAAGCAGATAATAATAATAATAATAATAAGCAGCAGCAGCAGCACAATACTCCTGACCTCATGATCATGTTAAAAAACAAAGTATGGATCATTGATGTTGCAATGCCAGGTGACTGCAGGATTGAAGAGAAACAACTGGAAGAGCTGACACGATATGAGGATTTAAAAATTGAATTGCAAAGACTCTGGCACAAGTCAGTAAAGGTGGTCCCAGTGTTGATCGGCACACTGGGTGCAGTGCCTAAAGACCTTGGCCTGCACTTAAATACAATTGAAGCTGACAAAATTACCATCTGCCAGCTGAGAAAGGCCACCGTACTGGGATCTGCACGCATTATTTGCCGAAACATCACACAGTCCTAGACACTTGGAAAATGTCCAACGTGTGATCCAATACAACAGCCAGCAAAGTGACATTGTTTGCTGTGTACTAATCTTGTTGAGTTTCTGATGATGATGATGGTGATGATGATGATGATAATAATAACAATGTGTGCATGCTTGCCTTAGTTCCAAGAACACGAAACGAAGACAGCTGATATTTAGCATGCATAAGCTATCTTGTCAGCATTTGGTTTTTTAATGAATGATTTAATTCTAGTTAATTTTAACCTGATTTTAGCATACAATAGTATTTTCAGCCACCAGCTAGAAGTCTTCCCAAATCAACAACAATGAAGGTGAAATCAAACTTGGCATATTTACTTCTCCGGGGGGTTCTCATGAGGCATAGGTATAATAGGGGGGAAAATAACATCTCCAAATTCTTTAAAAATGTAAGCAGAAGCAGAGAGGAAAGGTGTGTGGAGTTAAATAAAGAATGTGTAGCAGGATACAGAGAAAGACTAGGTGGGGGTGGTTGGAAGAGAAGAAAAAGGGAAGAGAAAGGGGAAAAAAAGCACACGATAAATTAAAACCATCTGTGGGAGTGGGGCAAGAACACCTTAGTGAATCAGGAATGAAAAAGAGCATGGGTGCTTGAATATGAAGAGAGAAGAACATTAACATAAGTAATGTGATGGGAGAAGAAGAAGACAGAAGGTGTTTGAAGTGTGAGAAGACTATAGTAGATCAGAGAAAATGAGCATAAGGTAGACTAAGGTTTATATGTGAAAAGTTGAGTGCTTCTGATAATAAAAAGCACATGAATCTACCTTCTAGTATCATACCTTCAAGACCATGAGACACTTGGCTATTTTCATACTTTATAAGAGATTATAGAGTACAGATTATTTAAGTTTAATATTAATTAATATTAACTAATTTAAATGTTTTCATAGGATGGAAGGTCACAATACCATGTTCAGTCACTAGAACATAGGTTTTCAGTCAGTGCTGCTAGAGCTGGATAAGAATAGTCTCATTGCTCTAAGTACGAGGCTATCTTGTTCCATGCAGCAGTCTTGATAGCAGTTTGGGGCGTCTTGTGAGTTAACAAGTTAGGAACTGTTCTGATTCTAAACCAGTGTCTGTCATCAGTTCTGAAATGGATAATGGCAAACAAATTGAAATTTAATTCAGACAAGACAGAGCAGGTCAATCAGAAGGCAGATCGTGGAATAAGAATTCTGTTACTTCCCCCGAAGACCTGGGATTGAAGTTTAGGTTTAGTCCTGGGCTCAGCATTTACCCTGAAGGCCCAAGTTTCTACGGTGGCTGGAACGGCCTTAGCACATTAATAACTTCTGCATCAACAGCATACCTTCCTTAGGATGCTAGATCTGGCCATGGTGATAAATGCCTTAGTTATATCTCATATGAGTGACTATAATGCACTTTATGTGGGGCTGCCTTTGAAGAGGTTTTTTTTTGGAAACTTCAGCTGGTCCAAAGAGGTGCAGCTGACTACAGGGAACACACGACTCACCACCTATTGCAACAGTTCCACTGGCTGCCAGTTTGTTTCCAGGTATAATTTAAATTGCTGGTCATGACCTATAAAGCCCTATATGGCTCAGGTCCAGGCTATTCTGCAGATCATATCTCCCTGTACAAACCAGATTTAGCATGGAGAAGGAATCCCCAATGATATGACCTAACCCAGACAAGGGCAAACAGGGATATTCATAACCCACCTAGCAGTGGGTAGACCACGACCTTCCTCATCCTGCCATAGGCTTTTGATATTCAGAGCTCTAAAAAGCTCTTATCAGAAGAAGGAAATATACTCGTATTTCCACGAGGCCTACAACAGGAGGTGAGTGCTCCATTGGTTGGCCTACCAGGGGGAAGCGACTAAGCAGATGCTTGTCCTAAGTCCATGGCAGGTAGAAGTAGGAGTATATAGGGCTTTCCTCCCCACAAAGTGAGGGAGGAGAGAAGTTTGCCTCCCCCACTGAAGGAGAGGCGATGGTTCCTTCCTGGAACCATCTAGACCAAGGGGTGTGGCCAGCGCTTGGCTGGCTCGCCCCCTGTATCCTCATTCTGAACAAGGTTCGGCCCACCACACACGCCCATTAACAGTACAGTATTGGCCGTCGCTGAACCGGTGGAATCGGCGGAACCGGGGGGCCGGTTGAGGAATTTTTTCCTTCTTGTGTTTTATGAAGGTTTTTTGCCGAGCCCTAGACTGTTTAGGGGCTAGATGGTATGGTGGGTCTTTTCATAAATAGGTTTAGCGGAAAATAGAGAGAAATATACAAAGTTGTCTTCACACAAGGCCCCCACAGTTTAGGAGGGGGGGGGGGTTGGTCATTTGTTTAAACACTCACTCGAAAGTTGGATTCGGTGAGGCAAGACTTGATGGCACACAAATGGCAGACATTTTTCGAATAGACTTCTGTCCATTTGCCTTAACAGTTGTCCGGTTTTTGGTTATAGAAAAATAGGCTTTTCGCCACAGTTAGCCGAGGGGTATAGCCGGCTGGGATACCTCCTCGGCTTTGTCACCAGGGTCCTGATACCTACTAGTTTAGGTTAAGGCAGAATTAAATAGGTAACAATTTAAAATAAAAGTTGCCCAAAATTTGAACCCAACTTTACTTGTGTGGTCTCGTTATTTTGGGGGTGGGCAGGCAAAAGGATTTGGTGCACACTTTGACAGCTTTTTTGATGTAGAGTAGTGCTCTTGAAATGCCTCCATTATTGGATTGCTCCTGGGGCTCACATGGAAGGCTGGGGAAGTAGTCAATAATATGAGAATAATAATAATACTTAATTTGTATTACACCCTATCTCCCTGAAGGAACTCAGGGTGGATTCCAATCACAAAAAGGTAAACATCAGAACCCACATCAAGTTGCTCACCCGTCCTTCTTCCAGGTTCCTGTGTAAATAGATTTTAGTTAAACCTAACACTTCATGTCTGGTCCTATTATTCCATTGTCAGCCATCAAATGTGAACTTTTAAAAATGATTGGCTAAAATATAAACATGTCAGCATGAAAAAATGTTTACATATAAACAAATATGAAATTGATGCCTAGAAAAAATATTGCACAAAATATTGCACAACATGATGTGGAATAAGGATGGAAGGAAAATGTAGATGAGATGCATTGAAATATGTTCAATATTCAGATTATTATTTATAGATTCTTTCTCTAGGCTTCTAAAACATTCATTACTGTATAAAAAGTCCAATTAAAGTATGATTCACATGATCAATCTCGAAGTTAAGACTGTTTTTGAACTGCAAAAGAGTTGTGCAGAAAGAAAGCATCCCAGTAAGAGCACCAGATAATACATTCCTAAAAACTGCTAGAACACCAAATTACTAAACTGAAATATAAGGAGAAATCTTGAAGTGAAAGTCCCTTAATCTGTACTTCTTGTTAGTATGACTGACTCTTCAAAGCTTCACTGAAACTAATGCAGAGCTGAAGAAATTATTTTGAAAGGTCTTTTGTGCCGCTACCAATTTAAATAATGCATTATAGGTCCTAAGAGTTGGGAGAAAGTTACTCTGCCATTAGAATAATATACTAGCTACTCCTGCATCTAATGAGATAAGACTGGAAAGTTCTGTCTGCAGAAGATAAGCTACCACAATATTCTTTTGAAAAAGAAAAGAAAACAAAGGCATTTAAATACAAAGAAGTGAGACTAACATTAGACTGAAAATATCTAGACGTGATATGAGTAAGGCTGTAGATCACTCAGTATTTTTATGGTCTTTCTGATAGGGAAGTCCGTTCACATACGGCTAAAGGGGTTTTATATGTCAAATTGTATTTGCACATTTTGTGTGATTTTGAAAATAAGGTAGGAAGAGAAATGGTAAAGACTATGTACCTCAGCTTTAAGAGCGAGGTTTTTGTTTGTTTGTTTTGTTTTTGCAAACGGGTTCACTGAATGTAAAAAAACAACAACACCAAAACAATCAAACTGGATTACAGAGAACAGCATGTTTTGTAGGGGTAGCTGTACGTAGCAGTGTATTTTGGTACCAGATATTAGCTGTAATCAGAAAGTACTGTTTCATTGGGGGGGGGAGAGAAACAGCCTTGTAAGAGGTAACTATTTGTGAATTCAGTGAAATCTAATTTTTTCCAGAGTATAATCCCTCTAGTTCACATTACATCATGCAGAGATGCCACCAAGTCACATATGAGAAAACATTGCAGCCTGAGTTGACTACAATCCATCATTGTTTAGGAATTATGTGAGCTTTAATACTCATCCTTTCTCCTGGTGGATTTGTCTGCCACTTACACTGCAATGATATTTGTACTCTCAAGTGCTGAAGCTACCATTGTAATTGCCTTTTCTCATTCAGAAGATGTTCTGCAGAATAGAGGGCCACTTTCTGTCAAGCATTGTGTTGATTTCTTTCTGAGGTTCTTTTTGAAATTGATCATTCAAACTTTCCAACTTGCCTCATTTTTCACATGCACCTTCACGGACACCTTACTTATTAATCCCAGATGTGTCATTCAGTTTATTTCAGATACCTAATAGTCATTATATATCCTTTGAAGAAGAGGTTTTGGAGTGTGTAAGGAGCACATGACTGTAAGCAGTGCATAATTGTGCTGCTTTTTGCATGATGTCATGGCATACCAGTGGCATTCCAGTTTTCCCCTGTTGTTTGGCCTTACCTTTTAATTCGTGTGAGAAAACTATGCATAGGTTCGTGAAAGCATTTCCTTCTAGCATTGACATTGATATGATATGAAAATAGCGTTGCTGGGAAATAATGTTCTCAATTCCTTTTCCCAATTTCGGGTGGGCAGATTTAGAAGACTTCTGTCTGCATAGCCAGTTGGTTGCTCCTTTTAATAATTTGTTAACTTAAAAAAAAATCTAACTGCACAATCTTGCAGTTTTTTCCTGGAATTAGTCTCTTTTTGGTTGGGGTATAAGCATTCCCTCATGTGCAATTTACTGCAACAATATTTTTGGGGAAAATTACTGCTTGATATATTTAGCTATATTTATGTATATGCTTACAGCATTGATTTTTAAACAAGGATTGCCTTGTTAATCTGGATGCACATCTTTAATTTTAATCTGATGTACTGGATTCAAATTGACAAACATTTTCACTGATTATTATCCTTGGATTTCAGCTGTTGTGTTTCCAGCCCCTCAAACTGATAACTACACTCCTACCCCACCCCAGCAGCATAAGCCATCCATATTTATTATGATTAGACGTATGTACAGAGGAATGTGTGCATGTCAGCCCAAAACGGTGCAACTTTAAAATAATGGATTAATGAAAACACAAAATGGCAGAGTCTTTTTATAATGAGCAAAATCTCATATATGGTTGTTTGGGTTCACAGTGCTCTCCAGATGTAGGCAAACTGCATCTCCCCTAAATCACTGTCAATTCTGCCCAAACCCCTCCAGTATATTCTGTTGGTCATGGCGGTTCTGTGTGCCATGTTTTGTCCAGTTCTGTAATTCCTGGGGGTCTCAGTAGTCTGTGGAAGTCTGAGCAGAATTGGTTGAAGGTACTGCAAATCCCATCATCCATTGCCCATATTCCCCTAAACATATTGTTTTTGGGATTGATCACTATGCTTTAGTTACATTGAATTTGCAACTATGAAAATACATCCTGCATATTATATTAATTTTACTGGGTTGCTGTGAATTTTCCGGGCTGTATGGCCATGTTCCAAAAGCATTATCTGCCCACATCTATGGCAGGCATCCTCAGAGGTTGTTGGGATCTGATGAAAACTAGGCAAGGGAAAGAAGGTTTATATATCTGTGGAATGATATAGAACAGGGCTGTCCAACTTCTACTGGACCTGTGGCCGGAATTCCGGTTACTGATGACCGGGGGGGCGAAGGGTCTTCCTCCGCCCCCGGATCCGCCCCCTCCCTGGCTCCACCCCTGCCCCGCCCCCAGCTCCACCCCCTCCCCGGATCCGCCCCCTCCCTGCCTTGGAGGTGTCTGTGGAGGACACCGGGGCTTTGACTTGGAGATAAAGATGAACACCAAAATCCCAGTCTCAAGTCCCAGTCCCTGCTTTGAACTGTGTGTGGACTCAGGGCCCTTCACACAGCCATATAACTCAGAATATCCAGGCAGGAAACCCCACAAAACCTGCTTTGAACTGGATTATATTGCAGTGTGGACTCAGGGCCCTTCCACAGAGCCATATAACCCAGAATACTTGCTTTGAACTGGATTATCGGAGTCCACACTCATATAATCTGGTTGAAAGCAAATAACATGGGATTTTATTCAGATGTGTGGAAAGGAAGTCAAATAAGAAGCCAAGGCCCTTCCACACAGGCCTATAACCCTGAATGATAAGGCATAATATTCCTTCTGCCTCTGCTAATAATAATAATAATAATAATAATAATAATAACAACAACAACAGGTTCCTGGAGTAGGAGACCTCCAAGGGCCATCCAGGGCCATCCAGTCCAATCTCCTTCTGCCATAAGGGGAAAATACAATCAAAACATTCCTCACAGATGGCCATTCAGCTTCTAATGATGATGATGATGATGATAATAATAATAATAATAATAATTACAATGGGTTCCTAGAATAGGGGACCTCCAAGGGCCATCCAGTCCAATCTCCTTCTGCTATAAGGGGAAAACACAATCAAAGCATTCCTCACAGATGGCCATTCAGTCTCTGATGATGATGATGATGATAATAATAATAATTACAATGGGTTCCTAGAATAGGAGACCTCCAAGGGCCATCCAGTCCAATCTCCTTCTGCTATAAGGGGAAAACACAATCAAAGCATTCCTCACAGATGGCCATTCAGCCTCTGATGATGATGATGATAATAATAATAATAATAATAATTACAATGGGTCCCTAGAACAGGAGACCTCCAAGGGCTATCCAGTCCTACCTCCTTCTGCCATAAGGGGAAAATACAATCAAAGCATTCCTCAGCCATGTAGAATCAAACCTAAACTCTCATGAGAGCAACAGAAAGTACTGAACCTTGAGTTTGGGAGTTGTAGTTCTCCATCCAGAGAGCACTGTGGACTCAAATAATGATGGATCAGGACCAAACTTGGCAGGAATCCTCAGAAGAGGAGGAAGCCGGAAAGGGAATGGATGAGCACCCCCCCGCGCACTCCGAACTCGGCCCCACCCATTTTTTACTCTGGCCACGCCCCCTCTCTCTTGGTGCACTCTCTCCTTCCCTCTTTCTTTCAGGTGGTGGAAAAGGGAAGGAATGAAAGGGGGAAAGAGAGAGAGAAGGAGGGAGGGAGAGAGAGGGGGGAGGGAGGGAAGTAGGAGGAGGAGGAAGGGAGCCTGCTCCTCCGCCCCACCCCTCCTCCCCCCCCGCCGTGAAAAAAAAATTCAGAAAAATATTCCAAAAAAATATTGGTTCATCAGGTGCTCTACTATGGCTGACTTCTCTGGTTAAATTAGTCTGCAGTGCCTTTTATGTTCCTTGATTCATGTTTGGGTGCTGCGTTTGATGGTCCCTATGTAGACTTGTCCACAGGTGTATGGTATATGGTAGACTCTTGCAGAGGTGAGAGGATCTGCAGGACCTCTGCAGGAGTCTACCGTATATCATGCAGCTGTGGACAAGTCTACACAGGGTCCACCAAATGCATCATTTCCCAAAACACGAATTAAGGAACATGGCAGACTGATTCAACCAGAGAAGTCAACCATAGCAGAGCACTCGATGAATAATTGAATTTATTATTAAATTATTAAATAATAAGTAATAAAATAAGTAGGAACAAAAATAATTTTATGGTTGGGGGCCACCACAACATGAAGAATTGAGAGGGATAATGGTCGAGATCGTAGCAAAGCTCCTCCAGATAACGGTCGAAGAAGCTGATAAAGAACTAGATAGGACTTTTCGAATCTCAACAAGCTTCTCAAGGAAGAACAAAAGTATTCGAGATGTCCTGGTAAGGTTTAATAGAAAGAAAATAAGAGATGACGTACTGCGGGAAAATGCAAGGAGCCCAATCTACTACAATAAGAGGAAGATCGCCATAATGAAAGAAATCCCTGCATCTATTCTCGCCAAGAGAAAAAGTATTATGTACTGACTGATGAACTCAGAAAACACAACATTAAATTTCGCTGGGAAAAATTCGAAGGATTGATGTTGACAATTAAAGGAACAAGACATTGGATAACAACTGAAGAAAAAGCAAAAGCTTTTCTTAAAGACTTAAATAAAGGTAGATACGCTCAGGAGGAGGAAGACCCGAAAAACAAAGGGGAAGATAGAGACCCTAACCTCGAAGGGGAACCTGACTCCCAAGAGGTAAACGACGAAAGGACAAATTCGGACCAAGAGGAGGAAGATGAGGGAGAGGAGGGCGAGATCCAACAAAAGAGAGAGAGACGAAAACATCAACCGAATCAGATGGAGTGGATTATCCAGACCAGAGCTCAAAAAGAAAAAGAGTTAAGAAAGTTCTACAATGGAAATTAGTATTACCTCCAATAACGTAAACGGGCTAAATAGCCCAAATAAGAGAAGGAGAGTGTTTAATCATATATATAAGAAAAAGTGTGATGTGGTGGCAATCCAAGAAACACACATCAAAAGCAGTGAGATAAGCTACTTAAACCAAGATAGATTGGGAAAAGGGTACATATCCTCCGATGAAAAGAAAAAAAGAGGGGTTGTAACCTACGTGAAGGACTCGCTAGAATCCTCCCTAGCATTTAAAGATTCAGAAGGTCGAATGGTGGGGGTGAATATAAGGTGGAACGATAAAAAAATCTTGTATGTAACATATATGCGCCCAATGGCCTGAAAGTGAAAATTTTCTGCTACCTAAAAAAGGCTATTCTCAGAGTAGAATTTGATGATCTAATCATCATTGGAGACTTTAACGCGGTAATAAATAAAGAATTAGATAGAACAAAAAAAATGGGAAGGGGAAAAATAACTCAGGACAATTACCAAAGGAAGCTAGAGAGGCCTTGGAGGAATTAGAAGTTAAAGATGCTTGGAGGGAACAGAACCCAAAGGGGGAGGGACTACACCTTTTCTCGGGAGATTCTGTACCTGGTCTAGGATTGACTTAGCCTGGATATCTAAGAATATGCTATCAAAAGTAGGTGAAGTCTCCATAAATCCCAGACTATACTCTGACCATTGCTTTCTTGATCTCAAAATAGGAATGACAAAGCAACAGAAGAAATGGAGGATGAACGATGCACTCTTGAGAAGTGAGAGTCAGGTCATAAGGTACAAAAATTTAATAAAGGAATATTTCAGTCTCAACTCAAATAAAGGGGTGCCTGATACCACAGTATGGGATGCTGGGAAAGCGGTCTTCAGAGGCCACTTTATTCAGAGCAATATAATAAGGAATAGAGAAAATTCAAATGTGAAAAAGAGCTATTAAATAGGATTAAAGTGGCAGAACAAAACTTAAAAGCGAATCCAAGAGACAAAACCATAAAATCAAATTTAAATTCCTTGATAAAACAAAAAGAAGTCTTAGAATTGGAAGGCATTAAAAATAACCTAATGTTCCTAAAACAACACCATTTCGCAAACGCCAACAAGCCTGGGAAATGGCTGATGGCCAGAATCAGAAAGAAAAGAAATCGAAACCACATTACACAAATAATAGAGGGGGGGAGAATTTCTGCGAAGATACTAAAATAAGAGACCAATTCCAAAGATTTTACACAAAGCTGTACGCAGCCGATGACATCCAAGAAGAAGTAGTACAAAAATATATTAGCGAGCAGAAACTAGATAAGATCACCGAAACCCAGCGAGAAGGGTTAAATAAACCAATTATGACGGAGGAGATCGCCAAAGCAATAGGAAAACTGAAAAACAATAAAGCCCCGGGCCCGGATGGCTATACAGCCAAATACTATAAAGTTTTTTCGGAGGAATTAACCCCACATCTGAGTAAAATAATGAATGACGCAATGGATGGCAAAGGCATCCCCGACACATGGAGAGATGCCACCATCATCGTCATCCCAAAACCAGGCCAACCCAACACAGAAATGAAAAACTACCGCCCAATATCTTTACTAAATATAGATTATAAGATATTTGCGATCATATTAGCAGAAAGACTAAAAAAAATTCTTAATAAGTGGATAAAACAAGAACAGACGGGCTTCCTGCCGGGCAGACAAGGTAGGGATAATGTTAGAATCCTGGTTGACGCGGTCGAATACTATAGAAGAAACATCCAAAGAAAGGCAGCCTTTCTATTCGTAGACGCAGAAAAGGCCTTCGACCGCGTCAACTGGGATTTCATAAACATTTTGATTAGAGAGCTGGACCTGGGAGCCCAGTTCGGGAAGGCAATTCAGTCAATCTACTCCCAACAACAGGCGAGATTATTAGTCAACGGCTCTGAAACTAAGGTTTTTTCCATAGAAAAGGGCACCAGACAAGGTTGCCCGCTCTCCCCTCTGCTGTTCATTATGGCCCTCGAATTACTAATAAATAACATACGACAGGATACAGAACTTACGGGACTAAAGATTAAAAAAGAATCGGTGAAAATCAGAGCCTATGCAGATGATCTCGCATGCATAATTGAAAACCCCCAGGAAAACATTAACAAATGGCTAAGCAAAATAGAAACTTTCGGGGAAGTAATGGGATTTAAGCTAAACAAAAACAAAACTAAAATAATGACAAAAAATATCCCCCAAAAAGAGAAGGAAGAAATAAAAAAAATCAGGTATAGAAGTCACAAATAAAGTAAAATATCTAGGTATTACCTTGACCCCAAACAATATAAACTTGGTTAAAAATAATTACGAAATAACATGGAAAGAGATAAGGAACAATATGGAAAAAATGGAAACACCTAAATCTCTCTATGTTAGGGAGGATATCCATAACTAAAATGAACATCCTACCTAAGATGTTATTTTTGTTCCAAAATTTGCCCATAATATCGAGTGACAAACTTTTCTCAGGGTGGAAAAGAGACCTAACAAGGTTTATCTGGAGAGGCAGGCAACCTAGGATAAAATGGATAAGTATGATCGACGCCAAAAATAGGGGCGGACTAGGGGTACCTGATTTTCAAACATACCATGAAGCGTGTGCTCTGGACTGGGTCTGTGAGTGGACAAAGTTGGAAAACAAAACACTTCTCGAAATAGAGGGAGACGAATTAAGGGTTGGATGGCATAGTTACCTATATTATGACAAAGTAAAGATAGAAAAAAACTTTAGGAACCACCCCATAAGAAGGGCACTATTAAAAACATGGCTAAAATATAAATCCTATTTCTGCCCAAAGACCCCAAGGTGGCTATCCCCGCAGGAGGCCTTTTTCCGCAGACAGTACGGCAGGAGTTACTGGTTGAGATATGACGATCTACTTAAGGGAAAGAATAACGAATTACAGTTGAAAGACTATGTTGAGCTAAGGGAACTGGATGGATCCATGAATTGGCTACATTACTTACAATTAAGGGAGATCTTTAATAAGGATAAGGCCTTAGGATTCGGAAACAAAGAACAATTTTGGGACAAAATAATTACGAAAAAAGCGAAAAAAATAACATTATTGTATGCAAAATTGTTAGAAATAAAAACAGAACAGGAGGTTATAAAAACCTGTATGACAAGATGGGCACAAGACCTGGGTCACGAAGTTCCCTTGGCTCTATGGGAAAGAGTCTGGAAAACCCACTGGAGATATACATATTCTTACGACTTAAAGGAAAATAACATAAAAATATTCCATAGGTGGTACCTCACTCCACAAAGGATTGCATGCTATAACAAAAATTACAATCCCTATTGCTGGAAATGCAAGACGGAGACAGGTACGTGTATGCACTTATGGTGGAAATGTAAAAAAACACAGACCTTTTGGTCCAAACTACATAAAGTCATGACAAATATGTTAGAGTTAAAATTCCAATTCAAACCGGAATATCTCCTATTGGGCTTACTGGATTTTGAGATAGATAGAAACCTAGAAAAGATTTTTATATACTGTATTTCAGCAGCCAGACTAACCCTGGCCAAAAACTGGAAAAAAGACATCGTTCC
Source organism: Anolis apletophallus (assembly GCA_030556195.1). Classification (NCBI taxonomy): domain Eukaryota; kingdom Metazoa; phylum Chordata; class Lepidosauria; order Squamata; family Anolidae; genus Anolis; species Anolis apletophallus. Next base: position 90,589,819 of record JARBWK010000004.1, read on the forward strand.
CGACATCAAAGAGTGGTCTGAAAAGCTGTTCGAAATTATGAAGATGGACATCCTGACTCAAAAGCTCTCCCAGGGAAATATACTCCAAAGGACAGATTGGTCTAAAGTGGCGGCATATATGAAGGAGAAAAACCATGAACCATGGACTGAACTGTTGCTAGACAATACCTTGTGAACCAACTCTTTCTTTCTGATTTTCTTTTCTTAATATTTAGATATATATATTTCACTAAACCTATGATGTTGTTTAAGTAATCTAGACACCGGTTAATTTTAAGTTAGAAAATGGGATCAAAATAGGTAACACAGCATAGAGTGTTACAGAGTGGCATGGAGACGGGCTGGAAGTACTCGTGAGTCTCGTTTTGTGTTTGTTAGTTAGCCAGAGTGTTAAGTTAAGTCATGTCTATAGTATTGTTGCGTGGTTGCATGTTGTCATGGTCTAACTTCATGTTTCTTTTAAAATCAATAAAGACGATTTTATATATATAAAAAAAGAACTGTATTTAGGGGTCACGGCATTAGAAAGTTGAGAACCACTGCCTTAAGGGGAAGCCTTCCTATTTGCAAAATGCTCGAGATCAGATGAGTGCTTGGCTTCATTTCACCATGGTGCTCTTGTTCTTCTTCTGCCTTGGAACTTCTTCCAGGCTTTTTGGGCTCCAGGTTGATAAATGTGAGAGGTGTTGGGTTCTGTCGATGAGAAGAGGGAGGGTCGGGGGCTCTGAGGAGGAGAGCTTCCCCTTATTCTTCATGGGCATGATTTGTGTCAAACACGGTAATTGTGGGAGAATTTTTAATAGATTTTGCTAAACAATTTCAACATTTCCTCTTAATTTTAGAGGCAAGTGCTGCCTTTGACAAGAATGTGCTTGGGAGTTTCACTTCTGGAGCCCAGACTTCCCAAGCTTAGTCTTAAAGAAAGGAATAGTGTAACGTTGTCTGGATTCCAGTGGCTAAGAGCATCAAGGCTGTGTGTCACACCACAGCACCTTCAGGCCGCCTATTTGCTTGGGTCTACATTGAGGCAGCAGGGCTATTAAGTAGTTAAACAGTCAACTTGATGCTGCCCAGGTCCCAGCAGGGTCTTTCTGCATTCTCGTGTGAAACTGTTATGGAATGCCTAGATAACTACCTCCAAGGTTACCAAAACTAGCCTCCCTTTTTGCAAGGCGCTTCGGAGGAGCCATAAACTACTCCCCACAAGCGCATCTGTGCCCGGTAATTGGCAGGCACATTCCGATGGTAACAATAAACATATAGTTTCTCATTAATTACTGGGCTTGATGTTCGACGCGCCGGAACTGGTCACAGAATCCTATAACTGTGAGTCCCTCACCATAGGATTCATCTCAGATCAACTTTTGCTCAAGGAAGATGCTACTTTGAAGCACCGGCCGTGAACGGCCTGCCTTAAGCTACCTCCGCCCTTTGCAACGGGCTGCCTGGGATCCCCGAACTCTGTGTGCGTCTTCCTCAAGCCTTGCTCCTGAAAAGACTCTGTTGCTAAACGTCCTTGCTTCCCAAGCTGCCCGTTTGCTGACTCGGAGGGAATCTGTTGGGAGAATCTTCCTGTGCATCCGGCTTGGAATCCCCGCCGCAGGATTATACTTACCTGCTGTTCCTGATTGCTGCTACTTTAAGGCTTTGTACTAGCCTTCACGCTTTCCTTATTTCCTGCACAATAAAACTGTGTTGTACCTCAAAGCTGTGTGGTTTGTTCAGGGAGGTCAAGTGAGCCCAGGCCTCGAGAGGTGACAGCTTGATCTGAGATCCATACTCCCTGACAAACCGAAGACCGGATGCAGACCCCTCCGGGAGATGGAGCGGCTGCGCCAGCCATGCCCAGGCCCCCACCGCCGTGGACTTCCAGAGACTGCAGGCCGACATGATCGCGCTCCAACAGCAGTTCGCGGCCGTGCTCCAGGCCCAACGGCCAGTGAACAGGCACGTCCCGGTGGACCTTCCTGTGCGCTTCGCCGGAGACCCAGTTGCGGCGCCCACGTTCCACGGACAGTGCCATGCTTACCTGGTGGCCAGAGCGGCCGACTTCGCAACTGAGGCGGAATGAGTGGCGTTCGTCTACACCTTGCTGGATGGCCCTGTGGCTTCATGGGCCACCACCTTGGTCGACACCAATGCACCCCAGGTCCAGACTGTGCAAGGGTTCTTAGACCACATCCACGATACCTGGGGGCACCCCGTGAACCGGGACCTGGCCGAGAAGAAGATGCGGCGCCATTTCCAGCGCGACCTTCCCATCGGCCAGTATATCGCCGAGTTTAGAGTACTGGCGAACCAAGTAACCTGGAATGGAGACGCGCTGCGGTCCCAATTCCTAGAGGGACTCCGCCCGGAAATTCAGCTGGAGGTCGCCCACACCCCTGATGTTCCCCTCACCCTCGATGGAGTGATCACCATGGCATTGCGGCTGGACGGCCACCTCCGGGCCCAACAGATGCTGAGCCGGAAGGTGACCGGGCAGGCGCCCCCCGTAAGGTAACCCCGGAGCAGCGGAGCCCACAGGGGCCCCGGCCACAGCTGCACATCACCCCGGCGCGGCCGGAGGAAGAGCCGATATAGCTGGGGCACACCCACCCACGGCTGGATGACGCGGAGAAGGCCAGATGCCAGCGCCTCCACTTGTGCTGGTACTGCGGAACCTCCGGTCAGTTTTCCAAGGACTGCCCGGCGAAACCCAAGTCTGCTCCTCATCTGGCCTCCACCGAGGCCAAACCAGAAGGACCCGAGTCGGACCCTGAGGCGTTGGGAAAAGATGCGGACCGAGTGTAGAAAGGCTCACCAGCTCGGTCGGCAACCCCTACGCCGAGCCAAGAACGGGGGTCCTGTTTCTACTCCTAGTCACGCTGGGGATGGCCAAGACCGGCCCCACCGTGATCCACGCCATGCTAGATTCCGGAGCCACCAACAACTTCATTGATAGAGACTTTGCCAAACACCTGGGCCTCGAATTCCTCGGCCTGAAAGAACCGCGCCCTGTTCAGACCATTGACGGGCGGATATTGAAATCGGGCCCTATTGAACTATGGACTAAACCCACCCAGATGAGCGTGTTGGAGCACCAGGAGGACATCTCTTTCCTGGTGTCCCAGATCCCCCATTTCCCCGTAGTCCTAGGAGTATCCTGGCTTGCTCAGCACAACCCCCAGATAGATTGGGACCGCCGGGAGGTGCGGTTCCACTCGGCCCGCTGCCAAAGACATTGTTTCAAGAGCCGAGCAGGGGCCGCCACGGAAGCGGGGGCCGTAGCCACGCTCCCATGCAAATACCGGGAATTCTGGTAGGTGTTCAGCAAAAAGGAAGCAGACAAACTTCCGCCCCATAGGCCGTACGACTGCGTGATTGACCTGGTCGAGGGTGCTCCAATTCCTCGTGGACGACTGTACTTCCTCTCGGAGCCTGAGCAGAAGGCGCTCCGGGAGTTTTTGGATACAAATCTGTGAAAGGGATTCATCCACCCAAGTCAGTCACCCGCCAGAGCTCTGGTCCTGTTTGTGAAGAAGAAGTCGAGAGAACTTCGTCTGTGCCATGACTACCGGGCCCTCAACAGCATCACCATCCGCAACAGGTACCCTCTCCCCTTGATCCCCGAGATGCTCGAGCAAGTGCGGAGCGCCAAGGTGTTTACTAAACTGGACCTGAGGGGGGCCTATACTCTTGTGCGAATTAGGGCCGGGGACGAATGGAAGACTGCCTTCCAGACCAAGTACGGAGCGTATGAAATGCTCGTAATGAATTTCGGGCTCTGCAATGCCCCATCCACATTCCAGCACTTCATGAATGACATCTTTAGGGACTATTTGGACCGGTTCCTTGTTGTGTACCTGGACGATCTCCTTATCTACAGTGAGAATCTGGAGTCCCATGAGCTTCACGTGAGAGCGGTGCTGCAAAGACTCCGGGACCATGGCCTGTACGCCAAGCTCGAAAAGTGCACCTTCGAGGTGGAGAAGATAGACTTCCTGGGCCATTTCATCTCGGCCCAGGGAATCTCCATGGACCCTGTGAAGGTGGAGACCGTGGTGCAATGGGAATCCCCTAGCAGCCGAAAAGACATTCAGCGATTCATGGGCTTTGCCAACTACTACCGCAAGTTCATCCCTGGCTTCGCCAAGTGCTCCGAACCCATCTCCCAATGCCTGCAGGGAAAGGCCCCTTTCCGCTGGACTGCGGAGGTGGAAGGAGGATTTCAGCAACTAAAGCAGCTGTTTGTGTCCCAGCCTATCTTGCAGCACCCCAACCCAGCCAAGCCCTTCCGGGTACAGGCCGACGCCTCCAATGTGGCGATCGGAGTCATCCTGTTTCAGCCCAGGGGGGAAGACTGGTTGCCCTGTGCCTTTTTCTCCAGGCAGCTAACGGCTCCCGGGAAAAACTACACCATTTGGGAGAAGGAGTTGCTTGCCATCAAGGCCGCGTTCCAGTTTTGGTGTCACCTGCTGGAAGGCGCGCAGCATGAGATCCAGGTCCACACTGATCACCGGAACTTCGAGCACTTGAAGACCGCGCAGAAGCTAAACCAGTGCCAGCAACGCTGTGCCTTGTTCTTCGAGCGGTTCCACTTCAAGATCCATTATGTCACGCCGGCCCAGACTAAGCAGGCCGATGCCCTGTCGAGAAAGCCAGAGTACACCCGGGACTGCGAGGACAGCCCCGACTGCTGGTTATTGCAACTGGAGAACTTTGCAGCAGCTACGGAGACTGACCCCCGTCCCGCTCCGGCAACGCCGGAGCGCAGTGCACCCGAACCCGCGGAAAAACTTCCCCTGGAGGCTCAGCTTCGCGCCAGGCAACAGGAAGATCCGTGGGCCAAGGAGCAGCTGGCAAAGAAGGTATAGTACCCGTTTACTGTGCAGAGCGAACTTTTGTGCCACCATAATCAGATCTACGTGCCCCAGGGCCCGGAAAGGCAGGGGATCTTGAAGCTGTGCCACGACAGCAAGGCCGCGGGACATTTCGGCCTGTTTCAAACCATTCATTTGATAGCCAGGGAGTTTTGGTGGCCCAAGATGCGACGGGAGATTGAGAAATACGTGGCCACCTGCCCGGTGTGCCAAAGAGCCAAGCATGGGGTGGGCAAGCCGCAGGGACTGTTGCAACCGTTGGCCACCCCCCGGGGCCCTTGGGAAATGATTTCCACGGATTTCATCACAGATTTGCCAGTGTCCCAGGGAAGCACCGCAGTGCTAGTGGTGGTGGACTGCCTCACAAAGATGAGCCACTTCATTGCATGCCCGGGGTTGCCCTCTGCTAAGGAGAAAGCAGATTTGTTCCACCATCATGTGTTCAAGCTCCACGGCCTTCCCAAAAGCTTGGTCACCGACCGGGGCAGCCAATTCACGTCCCAGTTCTGGAGAGAGACCCAAAGGTTGTTGGGAATCGAGGCCCGGATGTCCACCGCCCATCACCCGGAGACAGACGGGCAGACGGAAAGGGTTAACGGGACCCTGGAGCAGTACCTGCGTTGTTACACTAACTATCAACAGGATAACTGGGCCGCATTGCTCTCCCTGGCGGAATTCGCTTACAACAACTCAGTGCACGAAAGCACCCAACAGACCCCGTTCTTTGCTAACTTGGGCTACCACCCCCGGTTCTACCCTGCCGTGTTCGAGCCCGGCAACGTTCCTGCCGCCGAAGAGCGTTTACAGGAGCTGGCCGCAGTGCAACAGACTTTAAAGGTACAGCTGGACCAGGCTAAAGCGGACTACATGCGGTCAGTTGACCACCACCGTCGGGAGGGCCCGGAACTGAAGGTGGGGGACCAGGTGATGTTGTCCACTCGCCATCTGCCCTCCCACTGCCCCTGCCGCAAACTCAGCACTAAGTATGTGGGCCCCTACAAGATCACCGCCAAGATTTCCCCTGTGGCGTTTAAGCTTCAACTCCCCAAGGGAATGAGGATTCATCCCGTGTTCCACCAGGTGCTGCTGTGTCTGGCCAACGATGTTCGAGTCGAAGGGGGAAAGGCTCCCCCGCCGGTTATCAACGATGGGGAGGAGGAGTACGAGGTGGCGGAGATTTTGGACTCTAGAATATACCATCGCCAGCTGCAATATCTGATTGACTGGGAGGGCTTTGGCCAGGATGAGAGATGTTGGGTCCCAGCGACAGACCTCCATGCCGACGAATTTGTAAGGCAGTTCCATCAGGACTATCCCAGCAAACCAGGCCCCGCTGCGAGAGGGGGGAGCTTGCGTAAGAGGAGGGGTGGTGTCACACCACAGCACCTTCAGGCCGCCTATTTGCTTGGGTCTACATTGAGCCAGCAGGGCTATTAAGTAGTTAAACAGTCAACTTGATGCTTCCCAGGTCCCAGCAGGGCCTCTCTGCATTCTCGTGTGAAACTGGTACGGAATGCCTAGATAACTATCTCCAAGGTTACCAAAACTAGCCTCCCTTTTTGCAAGGCGCTTCGGAGGAGCCATAAACTACTCCCCACAAGCGCATCTGTGCCCGGTAATTGGCAGGCACATTCCGATGGACCTTAGGTAACAATAAACATATAGTTTCTCATTAAGCACTGGGCTTGATGTTCGACGCACCGGAACTGGTCACAGAATCCTATAACTGTGAGTCCCTCACTATAGGATTCATCTCAGATCAACTTTTGCTCAAGGAAGATGCTACTTTGAAGCACCGGCTGTGAACGGCCTGCCTTAAGCTACCTCCGCCCTTTGCAACGGGCTGCCTGGGATCCCCGAACTCTGTGTGCGTCTTGCTCAAGCCTTGCTCCTGAAAAGACTGTTGCTAAACGTCCTTGCTTCCCAAGCTGCCCGTTTGCTGACTCGGAGGGAATCTGTTGGGAGACTCTTCCTGTGCATCCGGCTTGGAATCCCCGCCGCAGGATTATACTTGCCTGCTGTTCCTGATTGCTGCTACTTTAAGGCTCTGTACTAGCCTTCACGCTTTCCTTATTTCCTGCACAATAGAACTGTGTTGTACCTCAAAGCTGTGTGGTTTGTTCAGGGAGGTCAAGTGTGCCCAGGCCTCGAGAGGTGACACTGTGGGTAAAATGCTTTCCAAAGGGAAAGGGTCAACTGAGAAGTTGTTTGAGGGCAAAGAATACGCGTTGCTGTGGCATAGTCTGGTAGTATGCAAAATTAAATAAAGAGGAAGCACTTGTTTGTAATATATTTTATTAGTAATATATTTTATTAAAAGCTCGTTCTGCCACCAAGGTAAAGCACAGTCCAAGCACCCCTGACAGGTGGCCATTCAGCCTCTGCTTAAGAAGAAGGAAAGGAGGAGGAGGAGAATCCTAGGTTAGGAAGAGATCCCCCAAGGGTCTTCCAATCCTGCCCCTTCTGTCATAAGAGAAAAACACAGTCAAAGCACTCCTGACAGATGGCCATTCAGGCCCTGCTTAATAGGAGGGCTCAGGAACATAAATCCAGATTTAAAACACGTAATGAATCCTCACCACTTTACACTCATTATAAACAAAACCATAATTTCAATGATTTCAAAATCCTGGTATTAGAAATTATTGCACCAAAACCATATCAGGATAATAAGAAATTGCTACATCAAAGAGAAGTTTTTTGGATTCATTCCCTAAAAAGTGAGTTACCCCTGGGCCACAATGATTGTTTATCAATCAGCGAAATTTTGGAGTAAGGTTTCACCTGAAGCAAAGTAGGAGTGTATGTAAGGTAAACCTCCGGTGTTATGTGTTGTCCGTTGACTACAATGCAAAGTAGTGGCTGCGTCCACTCTGAGATATACATTGATGTGAATACTACAAATGGTATGTAATATATATATGTAGCCTAGCCATAAGGGTTGTCCTGTTCAACTGGTGGGCTTATTATTATATACAGAGAAATGATGTTATATCTTATTTTTATTTTTACCTTTATTCATAGATGATCGGACCAGTGGAATTTAAAAACAATATTATTATTTTTGGGTCCCGATGAAGCCAGTTTGCCTGGCGAAATGGAGAGGCCTTTAGATACACAGTCCGTCGACCCCTAAGAGCCCCTTAATCCGGATTATAAATATAACAAGACTATGAAATATGGATATATATTATTTTTGGATTTTTGCATTCTAATCCGTTTTGAGAGTTCTGTGATTATTGTTTTTGGATGATTTAATAATTCCACATCCCCATTTGGGAAGAGATATATATGTTCCACGCCAAGTGAAAAGATACTACCAATAAAGAAATATATGCTAAAGAAAAAGACATTCTGAGTGTTGCAGCTAACCCCTTGAATTTTACTTTTGATGCTGCTTTGAGGACACCCTTCCTCTCCCTTTGTATAGATGGCCATTCAGGCCCTGCTTAATAGGAGTTGTTTGGATTTATAGTTCACCTGTAATCAAAGTGTAGTCTGAACTCAGCTAGGGGAACGGCGGGCGCGTAGCTCTCACTCCACATGCATTGCCTTTTTGCTCCCTTGAGTCTAAGGAGGAGGAGACGAGGAGCCTCCTTGCTTGCAACTGTACCTGGGGAAGGGGGGCCAGGCTTTGGCAAGGCACAGTCGCCATGACAACCAGCGTCGGCACCAGCAGCTTCTTCTCCCTGGCTCAAACCTTGGTGCTGCTCTGTCTTTTCTTTTTCTTTCCTTTCTACTTTCTCTTCTTCCTTCCTGGCATGTTCTCATTTTTTAAGGATTTGTAAGTTGATTTTAGTTCTTTTTTGTTTTTTATTGTTGTTGGTCATACCTTGCATAGTGAGTCGTTTTGCTGCCAAATTTTGTGGGTATTGGGCCAGTAGTTTTCCTGTTTTTAAGGTACTAACGACGACAGGAACATTTTTATATATTGAGAAGATAACAGAGGCTTGAGCACTTGCCACAATATAGTAGGAACTTCTTTGTTAGACGCAGTCATACATGGCCATGTTCCAGGAGCATTCTCTCCTGATGTTTTGCCCACATCTATGGCAGGCATCCTCAGAGGTTGGGAGGTCTGTTGGAAACTAGGCAAGGGAGGTTTATCTATCTGTGGAATATCCAGGGAGGCAGAAAGAACTATTGTCTGATTGAGGCATGTGTGAATGCTGTAATTGATCACCTTGATTAGCATTGAAAAGTCTTGCAGCTTCAAGGCTTGGCTGCTTCCTACCAGGGGGGATCCTTTGCTGGGAGGTGATTAGCTGGCTCTGACAGTTTATTATCTGGAATTCCTCGGTTTATGAGTGTTCCTCTTTATTTACTGTCCTGATTTTAGAATTTGTTTAAATACCGGTAGCCAGATTTGGTTTCCTCCTTTCTGTTGAAATTATCCACATGCTTTTGGATTTCAATGGCTTCTCTGTGTAGAAGCAGTCACACTGGACTCAACTAGACTGCTCATGGCAAAGCTGGGTTCCTGTGAGCTTTCTGGGCTTTATGGCCATTTTCCAGGAACATTCTCTCCTGATGTTTTGCCCTCATCTATGGCATCCTCAGAGGTTGTGAGGTCTTTTGGAAACTAGGCAAGTGAGCTATATCTATCTGTGGAATAATGTCCATGGTTGGAGAAAGAACTCTTGTCTGTTTGAGGCAAGTGTGAATGTTGCAATTGGCCACCATGATTAGCATTTGTGGACTGGGCATGACTTGACTTGTATTCAACCTGTAGATTTTTTGTCTTATTTATGAAAAAATATACAAATGCAGAGGCTTATTTCTCTCCAATCACACAGATGTCATAAGATTGCCACTACATTTTGAACTGTTTTAAGCTGTTGATAACTGGGAACTTAAGCCAATATCCAGGATCTTTTGTAGTGAAAGTTAAGCAGTACTATTTATTACTTAAGCCAGCATGTCAACATTAAATACTCCTCCTTTTGAAAAGATAGCGAGTGTCACCTGTATTTCATGATGACATAGGAGCCCCCAGTGGCACAATGGGTTAAACCCTTGTGCTGATAGAACTGCTGACCAACAGGGAGCAGGGTGAGCTCCCATCTCAGCTCTAGCTCCCCATGCAGGGTCATGAGGAAAGCCTCCCGCAAGGATGGTAAAACATCAAACATCCGGGCAACCCCTGGGCAACGTCTCGCCCACCAGGAGTGACTTGCGGTTTCTCAAGTAACTCCTGACACTATTTTTTTTAAGATGACCTACTTTTCCTGTCTAACATTATAAAATCTTAGTGTCACATACTGGTAGAGAAATGACTCAAATGATCATTTTATGCGTGTGAAATTATTACAAAAGCAAAGGATTGAAGAGAGTATTCTCAATTTCCCCGTTCTTACCATTCTGTTTTGGATATGCATGCTGTGTTCCATGTGCATTGTTCCAAAGTGCATAATCTGGTATTGACATTTTGTTTGCTTTTTGAGGGCAGACATCTCCTTGTCTGGGACAAGAATATCTGAGTACTTTAAAAAAACTTTCAGCATACAACTAAGAGGAAATACAATGAAACAAGAGTTGTGTAGTACTTGTAGACCAAAAATAACAACAGAAACTTAAAATTGTTGCTAAGTTTAATAAAATATTTGCATTCTAAAACAAGTTAATTTGTGTTAATTTTATGTAATGTAACTATATGGACATAATGTTGTAAGTAAACTTCTGGTTTGTAAAGTAAATCTTTTATTCGCCTTTACCTACTACCTTTTATTTTTCAGTGATTGGTTTGGGGAGAGGGGCAAAATACTGTTTGCTTACACTTGAAAATTACCTAGGGCTGGCCCTGGGCAGAGACACACACCAAACTGAGGAGTATAAGTTCAGTGATCACTGTGTGTCACAGAAAGCCTTTTCTGTGTATTTAGAATGCAGTTTGACCTCTGTATCCATAGATTCTTTGTCCATGAGTCAATTATTTGCAACTTTAAAACCCCCAAGTTTTGATTTTGCCATTTTATATAAGGGACCTTTTTACTACAACATTGTATATAATGGAATTTGAGCATCTATCCACATCTATTTTGCTCCTGGAACCAACCCCAGTTGATAGCAAAGGCACATTGAATTGGCTTTTCAATGGCTTTTTGATCACACAGTGAAGTTGCCTCTGTGTCTGCAGTTGTGCATTTGGGGACTTTAGTGAACATTGAAAGATTGAAGAAGAAGCATGGCACTACAATGTCAATTGCCTCAGCTGTGTCCATTAAAAAGGTCAGATAATTAGGATTGTGTATTCAGGGTAAACCCTGACCTGTTTCATGTCCCGGTTTTTGGTGAGGGGCCCGATCCATTTTTTGGGAGTCTCCCGAAATCAGGAGGGCAAACATCTGTTTTTACTCTCCAGTACTGAAAGATCCATTTTCTGTCATCCCATTATTGGGGGCTGGTGGTCTTATTACCTGCTGTTTCTACTCTAGAGGAGGCACTTGGCTGCAGGTCCTGTCAGGTGTGGGTGGTCCTGCATGCCGCACACACACACTCCTTGGAAAGAGAGTGTGTATGTGCTTGCAGGGCCTGCAGCCCAGTGCCACTTACTTTAGAGTAAGAGGCTCTCGGCTGCAGGCCCTGGCAGGCATGGGCACTGAGTCTGCAAGCCACACACACACATTCCAAGGAAAGTGTGTGTGTGGCATGCAGGAGTGCCTGCACCTGCCAGGACCTACAGCCAAGTGCCTCTTACTCTGTGATGCCAAAAAGCAGGCTAGGAGCCAGGACCTGCCCCTGTCTGCTTTTGTGTCAAGCTTATTTTTGTACCAGGAAGGGCCTTTCAGTTCCATGCTCCTGAAGAAATGAAAGAAATGAAGGAAACAGGAGAAATAAATTATGCACACAACTCTACTGATAATCTGTTTCATGCTGCCATCTAATTGGCTAAAACTACCATGTGTCTTCAGTTTGAGCCAATCAATTTTGTGGAATTTACGGAATCTAGAAATGATGCTTTTGGGGATGCAGTGGGGTGGGGTGGGGGTGCTAATAGAATCCATGAGTCCCTGTGGGGAGATAGGACAGAATATATATATATAAAGTCTTCTTCTTCTTATGCCATAACATGTCGGTGGTGCAGCAGGTTAAACCACTGAGTTGGTGAACTTGCAGTCCAAAAGGTCAGTGGTTCAAATCCGGGGAACAGGATGAGCTCCCACTGTTAGCCCGTTTCTTTCAACCTAGCAGTTCGAAAACATGCAAATGTGAGGAGATAATAGGTACCACTTCAGCAGGAAGGTAACAACACTCCATGCAATCATGCTAACCATATGACCTTGGGATGTCTATGGACAATGCTGGCTCTTCAGCTTAGAAATGGAGATGAGCACCCCTCCCCCCAGAGTTGAACACAACTAGACTTAATGTGAAGATGAAACCTTTAACTTTATACTATGTTAGCTATGGGATTCTGAGAGCCCTCAAAGTGTCTTTTCTAGCTCATGGAGAAATCATACTAATATACATTTTAGGTGTTTTTGGCTTTAAAGCACTGAAGTCAAGAGGTCAACTGTGATAAAACTGGATAATTCAGCAATACCGTTATCTGAAATTATTTTCTTTCAGATATTGGAAACTTCTCAAGTGCCACAAATGGTGAAGGCATCCTGTTGAGAATATGCGCACACATATATTTCCCCTACACAGGTGAATGTCCTTTTTGTGTTTGTTTGTTTGTTTGTTTGGGGATTGATATCCTCTTTCTTTTTCCAGATGAACTCAAAGTTAATCCCCTGAACATCCTCTGAAGCTCCCTGAATAGACATTTACAACTTCATGGGGAGTGAGCAGTGTCACAGTAGGATCTTCTTGTAGCCAGATATGAAATAACCTGAGGGGTAGTTTATGGCTCAACCAGTGGAGTTCTGAACTATACAGGATTTTGAGCCATTGCTTGGGACTTTTCTGTTTTACATTCAAATGGGCCTTGAAGGCTTTGAACTCAAAAGAATGCTGTATACTTTAACCAGGTCACATCCATCAAATACATAATTGGGATCCACAAGTATTTTTTTCTCAATAGACATTCGTGGTTAATTTTTTAATGCAGACAGATAATTGTTAGTTCTTCAAGGAACATCATGATGCAGCAGCCAAAGAATTCCTTTGAAATGTCCCTGCCCCATGCAAACAGTCAAATAACTTTTTGTTCCTTTGTGTATCTTCTTTCTTTAAAAACAGTGATAGATACATGCACATATCTTAAAAGTGACAAACACAAAAAGCTGAAGTTAACAAACTCTCTGTTCTCATTATTTACAGTTGAAGCCATGGCTTTCATTTTAATTTGCCCTGCTTCTCTGTACTGTTGCTTTTGTCTGCAGAAGAAGGAAGGTCTTTTATGAGCATCTTTTTTTCAAATACCACTCTCAGCATGTTCCCATTAGTTTTGCTTTGGTAGTAAATCTGGATTGAATGGCACCTGTGAAGTCCTACACTGGACTGCAGTGGGACATTTGCTGCTTCCTTTGTATTGACAGAGATTTCCCACAACAAAAAAGTTCAAAATCTTACATTTTCCAGAAATGACACCATACATGGAACTGAGTTTGATAATAAATAGCAGTCTAATAATGAAAGCTCAATGGACAACATTTAGAATGTTAAAAGTTTGGAAAGTGTTATCTTATTCCCTCTCCACCATAGTACTATCTTGGAATTTTAAGTATGACACTTAAGCATACTTGCAATATTGTATTAATAGCAAGAGTTGGCAAGTGGCAGCTACTTTAGCCGCTGTTCCTTGAAAGAAGGATAAGGGAGAATGAACTTTGTAGACTGTTATCACCTTGGTCAAACTTTCTGAGACATGTAAGTTTGTCATAGTAAGTGATACTGCCCTTGATGGTTCCAATTAAGATTAGCAACTCATTTGTCATTGAAGTGCATAGGTTCTTCTACACTACCTGATGTCAAGCAACAACCTTGGTGAAAGTTAATTATCTAGGAATTGTGACGGAGCTTGCAAACTGCTTGCCCCTGAATAGTTGACAGTTTAATTACACTTGGGCTGGCCTATAGATGTGCCAAATAATGCACAGGCTTTCTGTTTGTGGAATTAATTTCTTTTTAAATTTGCAATGTGGTAAGTGAGGGTTGTGGGCCAGTCAGGGTGCAGCGGTTTGAGTATTGGACTATGACTTGGGAGATCAGCCATAGATGCCTATTTTGGAGAGGTTGCACACTCTCAGTTTCAAAGGAAGGCAAAGGTCACACCCTCTAAATATACCTTGCCAAGGAAACCTCATGAAGGATTTGCCTTTGGGTTGCATGAGTTGGAAATGACTTGAATGCACAGAAGAAGTGTGGGTTACACCAGTGTTCGGACTTAAGTGAATATCTATAGTGTTCCCCTATGACACACCTTTGCCCCATCTTCTTTTCTTTTAATTATTTCTGATGTATTTTGCTTTGTATTTTGTATTTTAGAAGGGCTTGGCCTCATGTTAGCCACCCCGAGTGTCCTTTGGGGAGATGGTGGTGGGTATAAATAAAGACTATTATTATTATTATTATTGTGGTGCATGGAGAAAATTTCTTCTATGACAGTTTTTGCCCAATGATGCAACAGCATTTTAAGTTTGCCACATGTAGCTCTGTTCCCAAATGGCTACTGATAGCTCAGAGGGATACAATGGAAGAACGCTGTCCTACTGTCACACAGTTGGAAACTATCACTTTCCCAGACCTGTACTTTATGCTGTTTGAGCATTAAATATGATCTTGGTCATAATATTCACCTTTGGTTTTGCTGTCATTCAGAGACATGTCAGTTTCATTGGCATTGCTTCATGCATGCAACCCCATCAAAGAGCTGTTTCTTTGAGTCGTGAAATTCAGCAATTATTCACAGATATGTTAGGTTTGTTGATGTTTCTTCTTGTGTGTGCATGCACATCACTTTCTTTTCATCACTTGATTACTTGATACATTGTTAGGTTGAATGTGTGAAATAATATTTCTGAGAAGAATTTGATTTTAAGACAAATAGAAGCACCATGAATAGTTTTTTCTAGTATGACCTCATAGTGAACTGTTTTCTTTCCTGAATATCTTTCAGATTGAAGGCTGAAGTAAATTTTAGAGCAGTTATGAGGAGTGAATTGCATTCCTATGGAGAATAGGACCACAGGCAAATGGATATGACAAAACTATTGATGTGTTTTTACCAAAAAGCTTACTGCTAGTAGAGATGGAAGGAATATTTAAAAATATCCCAAAAATGGTAAAAAAAAGAAGTCTTAAGTTTCAGAAAACCTTGATAAGAAGAAGAATACCAAAGAGGCAATGATCTTCACAATTTGGGGTTACTTAATACAAAAAAGTTACTTTTTTCTGAACCAAGAACTCAATGGCAGGATTGGATTTTTGCTGTCTTTCATACTTGGAAAGGTTTACAGTATCACTAAGGATGCCCATATTCATTTATTTTATGCTAAAATGCAAAAATGACCCCAGGGAAAAGGGGGTGCCATCTAAGGGCCCTTCCATATATCCATATAACCCAGAATATAAAGGTAGATAATCCACAATATCTTTTTGAGCTGGGTTATCTGAGTCCACACTGCCATATAATCCAGTTCAATGTAGATTTTATATAGCTGTGTGGAAGGGGCCTAAACAATAGTGCTGGTGTCTGAATGAAAAGCAGCAGAATTTATTGTTGCCCCCAGAATTATTGGAACATCCAGAGTTTTGTGGAAGCTCTGAGATTTCCAGCAGCTTTGGGTAACCCAAATCAAGACCATGCTAAGCAGCATTGGTCCATGTTACTACTGGATCAGCTCTGTGCATCATATAAAGCACTTGAAGCTGATCTGGGGCATCAAGATGCAAAATAAGTCTGTTTAATTTTCCTACTAGACCCTATGGCTGGAGTGGGACTAGCTACTGTTTGTTTTCTGTTTGACTATTCTAATTACTCTGGTTATGAGATACACTGTGTGTGCATTAGCCTTCAAATTGCTTGTTTGACTTATGATGATGCCATGCATTTTTCATAGGATTTTCTTAGGTAAGAAATACTCAGGGGTGGCTTTATCACTGTCTCTCAATGTCCCCCACAACCATCAACCATTCATGAGAAAAGTGGAAACTGGACATGGACAGGAAAGCATTGATGAGAAAATATAGATTTCATGATCACATGGGTCAGTGGCACCTTACTGTATTCATACATATCTTGCACCCTCCCTTTGACTTTTTCACTGGATCTCCCAGTATTCCCCATTATTGGCTACCCTGGCTAGGACTTGTGGAAGAAGAAATGGAGAACTAGATCGAGTAATCCTAAATGGAGTTTCCTCCCTCCTCTTCTCGTCCTCCTTCTTCACCACCACCACTACTACTTCAAAAAAAACCCCACCCCATCATTGAGTATTCTTTTTTTAAAAAAAATGAAAGCTTAAATTGTGGGATCATATATGCAAAAAATACCCTTTCCTACCAACAACAACAACAACATATATTTGTCTATACCCTGCTTTTTCCTCATGATTGGGACCCAAAGTACCTCACAACTTAAAAAGCAACACAATTAAAATATACAAAAAGTAAATAATAACATATAATTAAACTAATTACAATTTATTAAAATAATTAAGTTTTAATTTTTTTTAAAAAAAGAAGTTGTTAATAGCAGTTCAACCTAAAAAAATGTAGCACCTTTCTAGTCTGAAATAAGTATTTCAAAGCCTGTGAAATCCTGCCTAGTACATTTCCTTTAAAAAATCCTCCAGTTGGGAAAAATATAACTGGGGTTTTTTTTAAAAAAAAAACTCATTAGAATAAAACTGCTAAGCAGTTGAACTTGATTTGTGAAAACCAACCTCCCCCCTCTTAACCGGGCCCCACACACACACTGTAAAGGACCTGTGGAAACCCTATGGAAAATTTAGCAAAGGAGAAGCTGGAAGGAGAGAAGAGAAAGAAAGAAAGAAAGAAAGAAAGAAAGAAAGAAAGAAAGGGAAGGGTGGGCACAGCAATTTGCACCAGGAAGAAGTGTTATATATTAAAAGAAGACTCAATTGTTCTGTCCTCTGCCTCCTTAACATATTGTGAATAGATAAAAGCAAAAAGATGAAGTACATACCTTGTATGCAACCAAAGACAAGTGAGGTATATAATGATATTCTCTTCTTGACAACTACAGTGTAATCTATACTAGCTATCATAAAAATAGGGCACAGAATAAGATATGTTCAAATCATCCCCATTGTAATTGGAAAACCTCACATCAGTGGAGATTTTCTTCAAAAGAAAAGCCGTTATTCCAAAGACGTGGCATTTTCCTTTAACCAAGGTATTTGCACTTTGGTATGATACATATCTCCTCTGCTGGAAAAAGCACAATTTGTTTTCCCATCTGTGTCTGGAAGTCAATCCAGCCCATTTAAGTTTTAGGGTAACCAATTGTTGTTTAACTAGAAACTGCATTTGATTGGAAAATGACCTCTCTGAATTGTATCATCCTGTCTGTACATTCTGTTAGATTGAGTAAGAAGCCATACATTTCTTCAGATGTCAGTACTTTGGCTGATTATTTTTTCCTTGTGTTTATTCTTCAATATAAAAACAAAACCAACAGACTTTTCTAGTCAATAGTTTCCATCCAGATCGCAGAATAAATAAATGGTGCAGAGTGTAGTCTGATCAGGAATTGGAACTGTTGATAGGATTGTGGCAGAAATGGCTGAAGTTTCACAGCTACATCAGGATATGGAAGGATAAAGGTCATGTTGACTTCTGTTTTTTCCTAAAGCTGAAATCAAATACAATTCCGTCACCAAAGCATTTAAGTCCTCGGGAGCTGAAACATAAGAACCTGGGCTAAAGCAAAATTCAACTGGAAAGGGAATTCGGGGCTGTCTATCAATAACTGGTACAATAGACTTTGGAAATTAATTCTCTTTGAGAAGCTAGCATAACAAATTAGTCAAATGAAGGAAGAAACAAATGGTGGCGCTGTGGTTTATCTTTACCAGCTATATGAACCACAAGGAATAAGATTGGAGAGAATTGTGTTTTTATTGTTGTTTTTGTGTGCCATGAAGAAATATCTTACTTATAGTGCTCTTAAGGCAGGATTGTCTGGCAAGATTTGTTCAGAGGAGATTTGCCTTTACCTTCTTCTGAGACTGAGAAGGTGTGAACAAGATCACAATGGCTGAACAGGGATCTGAACCATTGTCTCCAGCATCAATGTCCAACACTCACTTGCTGGGTAGTAATTACATAGCAATTTATGGTCACAATCAATGCATTGCATATAATATCCACAACTTATTTCTAATCCCAATGCTTTGATGTATTTGTGGTTTGATGATATTTAATTGTTATAAAGGTTACAGATATTTTGTTTTGACTGATACAATTATTCGGAAAATAGAACAAATGCTAAAGTTTGGTGGGAGACTGGATTATGCTTGCAGGAGAAATTGTAATGGGTCAGACTTTAGAAATAGGGAAGCAGTCCAGATCAGAAATAGTTTTCTGACGAAACAAAACCTAAGCTAAGTAGCAGAGCTGGGGAAAGTTGTATTTTTCATTGTATTTCTCCAAATCATTTAGCCTTTGGCCATGTAGGCATGAATTTATTTATTTAAAATATTTGTAACCCACCCTTCTCAAACACCCACAGGGGGACTCAGGGTGGCTTATAGTCTTGAATGTGTGGAAATTGCTGACATTGGAACAAGGGAAATCAGGTGGACCTCCAGATATTGAAAAATATTACTCCCATCTTAAATCAGTTCCCATTAGCTTGTCCAGCAATGGCATAGGAGCACAACTGCTCCACTGCAGTGGCCTGCATCTCACCTCCTTGCATCACCATTGCTCCTGCTCCTACTTGGCCATAGAGCTCAATTTAGCACCTCTTTTGATGTTAAAAGGATGTGCAAATGACTAGCAAGAAGAAGCAGGGGCTGATGAACACAGGGAAAGGGGGATGGTATCTAGTCTGAACATTGGATTGGACAAAATTAGATCTGGTCTCTCTGTCCAAAGTGCTACAAAACTGCAGGATACTTCAGAGATTCCAGAAAGTTCTGGAGTACTTCCCGACTTTGTCCAAATCAGGATAAAGTCAGTTGAAAGTAAAGAAATAACTTCAAAAACATAGTTGGTCCATTTGGGGCAAGCCAGGGTGAGGGGTTGCCAGTGTATTTAAGCCCTTACACTGGGAGATATGAAATATTAACAAGTAAATACTAATGGTGTTGAAATCACCCTTAGTCAATTATTCAGGTCATTTGTTCAGATACATACTCTCATTTGCTTTGCCAAACAAACCAATTGGCTCACCTTTCCCCTCTGTGGATGTTGCATTTTCTTTTTTAAAAAAAAATCAGTTTGCATTATTGTGAAGGTACACCAACCAAGTCTGCAGTATAAAGTATCTTTAAATGGAAAAAGTATGCTAAAATATACGTGTCTCTCCAGCTTCGTGTATATGCATATTTAAAAACATCTAAATGAAAAATAAATCTGTTTACGACAATTCTAATCTGAAATGAGATAGCCTGAAATTCTCCCCTTCTCCAAAGCAATTTATTGGAGAAGATAAACAATCTATTTTTTTTCCTTTCGGTGTATTATAGTATACATAGCTCATTAGACTATATTTGGCTATTCTCCATGTTGTCAGAAGGACACTAATGTCTGTCTAGAAAGTGTAGAAGGAAATACTTCTTGTAATGCATGTTATTGCTGGGGGGGGGGTTACCAGTGGCTACAACCTCATAATACGGGCTAATTTGCGTATTGTACATCTACTTCTGGCAAGACTCCATGGAACAAGGGAAGAGAAAGCAGGATATGCTGCTGCTGCCATGGCAACATGGGACACTTCCCATGTAGCATTTGCAACAATCGGGGGAAGTCAGGCAGTGGATCCCCCCATGTGATGGGGCCAAGAGTAAGTCAAGCAATGTGAGGCATGGGGCAACAAGTTCCCCACCCCCCACTCCTGACAGGCTCCCACAGATTCATCACAATGCATGGTGCATCTATAGATTCATGTAATAACACCCTTAGAAGTTGGATGGGAATTGGAGAGGGAAGAGAGTGGAGGAGGAGATAAGGACTTGCCTCAGTGGCAGGACATAATGATGGAAGGGTTGGCTGCAAGGTGCAGATCATTTCCAAAGCACTGCAATGCTCGCATAAGTTAATGCCTAAGTGTCACGGAGCAGTGCCCCCACCCTTTCCACCTTCATAGCTTGAATGTACTTATCAAAACTGATGCAACATCACAAGATGGAAATGAAGATATCAAACTGGTTGGATTTGTATTTCTCCAGCATCCTGAGTAAAAAAAAAGGCTAGGAAGTTGAGATCATGACAAAGGAAGGTCTTATCTCTAATCAGGACAGATTAGGTAGTAAATGAGGGGAAGAAAACTCATGTAACAAAGCAGTAGGAAAATAAGTCCAAATTACACACTGATGGACTCAAACAAGGAAGCCATGACCATGATTTTATGTTAAAAGACAGGGTAACTTGGCGTCTTTCATTCATAGGGTCACAATAAGTCAAAGTCAACTTTTTAAATTTTTGCCATAGTTTGTAAAGCCGCTTTGAGTTCCTTTCTGGGTGAGAAGGGTTGGGTATAAATTAAATAAATAAATAAATAAACTTGATGAAAGTTAAAAAGAAACAAACTCATCATAGTTTTTTTGGGAAGAGAAGGATTGCTGTTACCAATCACAAAACCCCACAACCAAAGTGTTTTTCCATTTAAAACATGCCTCTGTGTTTAGGTCTACTGTAGTGAATATTCTGTCAAGATTCCTAGCTATAGCTACTAGGCATGAGAAAAAAGTTATGAAAATGATTCGTTTCATAAGAAATTCATAAGAAATGCTACTTTCGAGTATTTCCGCACCTGGAACGCCAACCAGGAAGTGGACTTTCTTTTTCGAACCGGGGCCAGGATTTTCTTAAGTGTCGTTATTAGGTCATAAGGGGCACCCTCCTTCTCTCTCACCACCCTCCCGCCTCCCTCGCCAATAAGTATTATGGCCAGGCAAGCCCTAAACTCGCTCCTTCTTTCGGCTGGAAGCCTGGAAAAATGTAAACAGAGGATTACTCAGAAGTAAATCTGCAAAGGAGGGCACTTTGGATGAAGGGCCCTCTTTTGTGGATTTACTGAGTAAACCTCTCTGTTTACATTTTTCCAGGCTTCCCTGCCTCTCCTGCCTGCCAGGATCTGAAGCATCAAAGAGTATTGGGGTGAGAAACCAACCTAATGTATAATAGAATGAATGCTACTGTAAGTGCCTAATATTATAAGTAATCCAACTGGTCATACCTACATTCCATGCACATGCAATAATACAGCAGTAATAACAATAACAAGAGGTAAAATTCAAACCGAAGTATTCTGACTGGTCTCTCCTCATGCGGTGCAAACGGGCTCTTCTCTTATTAGCCCCAGGAAATTAGCCGGGCAAAGCCCGCGTTTTCTGCTTGGGAGCACACCCATACATATTCCTGGGGGGGGGGGGATTTGCTGCAGAATCCCGGGATCATAGAGAAGATTCTGCAGCAAATCCCCCAAAGAATATGTATGTGTGTGCACCCAAGCAGAAAACGCTGGCTTTTCCCGGGCTCACAGAGAAGAGCCCGTTTGCACCGCATGAGGCAGGGACCAATCAGAATACTTCGGTTTGAATTTTACCTCTTCTTATACCCATTGTTATTACTGCTGTATTATTGCATGTGCATGGAATGTAGGTATATGTCCAGCCTGGGCAAACTTGGGCCCTCGCTCCCTCGGGATCGGGGTGAGAGAGAGGCAGCAAGGAGCCAGGGGGGGCTCCTCCTCCTTTTCTTTTGCTGCTTCCAAGAATAGAATACCCCCCCTCCCTCCCTCCCTCCTTTGCTCCCTCCTTCCTATTTGGAGAGTCCCATCTAGAATTTAGTGTGATTTATTCAAGTTTTGGCCTACAACTCCCAGAAATCCCAGCCAATTTACCAGCTGTTAGGATTTCTGGGAGTTGTAGGCCAAAACCATCTGGAATGCGCATGCGCTGGCATACGAACTACTAACAAATTTCGTTAGTAATTAAGTTACATTTTAGAAATTTTTGGAATTTTTTTTGTAAGTCTTCCTATTACTAATAAAAAAAATCCCCCCCCCCCATTAGATTTTCGATTTCCTATTTTTGGGTTCTAAACCATGCCTAATAGCTACCTATCACTTTTCTCCACACAGATCTAGAACTGCACTTCGTTTTATATACCCAGAAGAAGTAAAAAGTTTAAGAAACAGAGGGAACAGGGGGAAAAGTTGGATATTACTGAGTCAGATGTTCCTTCTGATAAAAGCTCATTTCCTTTGATTGAAGAAAAGCAATTGGGTTTGATGACTGTAAACAGGAAGGTAAGCATAATTTCAAAATATAAGCACCATGTCACTGCTTAGAATGCTTTTTAAAATGAACAGGTAGATTATGTGTTTCTTCACAGCCTGGGATACATTTTTCTCTGTTTTGCTGAACTAAGGGTTGTTGAACAGAAGCATTTAGGAAACAAATATAATGGTTTCCAAATCAAGAAGACTTTTATGGTTGTATAGAGGAGGTGTAAATATAATGCTTCAAATTTTATCTCAGAGGATGTAAACTGTCAAACGATATAATTTCCTATAGACTTGTGTGTACTTTGTCAGCAGAAAGGTCTGTTACATTCTAACTCCATTATTCAACTTTATATGGCGAGGGGGGAATTGAAGCCTTTTAAAAATTACAAATTTCTTCTTAAAGTATTATTATTTATTATTACTTGTGGTATTTATATACTGGCCTTCTCAACCCCTCAGTTTGTGATTGCCCTCTCTCAGGGCTGTTCACGGTGTTGGCAACAATTCAATACCATCAATAAAAAACAGTATAAAACATCAAAATCAACCTTCCCCCGATTAAACATTAAATATTATTAAAACAACAGTTTTCTCTCTAGGTGTGCCTAAATCACTTATTAAGGCCAGAAAATGATGGCATTCCCCTTAAAGGGTCTCTTTTCTCTTTACAAAAGTTTTGCGACCATTATAAAGGAGTGTTTCTATATCTTGCTCTTTTTATTTTGATCCATCTATCCTATGCTTTCACATGTTTGAGAAAATGAGTAAGTCAGATCCTGAGCACCCGAAAGAGTTCTGTTTCTCCTACAGCACTTCCTCATAAAATTCATCCAGTTGTTCTATTTGTACATTTATTTCCTCCTTCAACCCCAGTCTCTTTTTTAAGCTTTCATCATTGCTTCTTTTCATTGTACCACACTTCTCACTTGATTTTTTAATGTTAGAATCCATGCGTTGCACATTCTCTTCAGCTTTCATATGAAGAGAATAATCAATTATGAGTGATGTAGAGACCGCACTAAATTGTACCTACTAGGGCTGTGTGATTGATGAAAAAAGTTTCAGTTGTTATTACAAGTCATTTCTAAAATGTTTCTAAAATATTGTAAGTGTCCATTTTGTTAGTATAATGAGAATAACAAATTTTTGTTACTATTTCATTAAGTAATTGTGTTTGGGGGGGGATTCTGGGGCTCCCTTTTCACTCATCTTTGAAGCTATTGGGATGAAACTTACTACTATGGTAGAACATATTTACCATTGTTACATCCCCCCCCCCCAACATTCAGAACATTTCACTCTTCTATTGATTTTTGGGGATTTTTAAAGGTTTTTACAAAAGCATTTAAAAAAAACTACGAGAGCTATGTCCTTGAATTTCTCTACAATTGTATAATATAACCAAGGCATCATTCCCCACATGTTTCAGAAAAATGAGAACATCTCCTGATTTGGGGGGAATTTATTAAGTTTTTGTCAAATAAATTAAATATTTTTAGTTGCTATGGCTGGCTGGAGTACAGTGGAGTCCACACTTGGAGGACAAGACACATTTTCCACTGCAAGTAAGCCTATCAAGTGACAGAATATTTGGGTCAACCACAGATTTTTAGGAAATTCTTCATTTTTTTAGAAATAAAATAAAATTTCCTTTAAAAGAAACCCAAGGGTATCCCAATAGAACCCCCATGAAAGTGGAAAAATAAATGCATTTTTAATCTGAGAACAACAAATGTGGTCCACAGAGTTATGCCAAAAGAGATTCCTAGAGAGTTATTTCCTAAGAATCTCCAAGTCCTCTAGTAGAACTAAGGCCATAACTCCTTTCTCCGTCTATGAGTTGAGGCAGCATAGCAGTATAATGTCATGTGATTCCCGGGATTCCATGACCACTTTAGGATCCACAAGATGGATACAGAAGTTCAGTAAAACTAGAATTCAACCAACCAACGCACAGAAGATAGGCACAGGCAGTAGCCTTGGATGATAGTATACCCTCAAAATGAATCAAAAAAGAATTGTGCCTTAAAAATAGTCTTGTACTTCTTAGAAGAGATAGAAACTAAAGCGAAAAGACTCACTCCCACCCCAAAATAGAACCAAGCAGTAAAGTTTTGACTTTAAGCTATCATTGACTCCTTTTCTCTGACTCCTAGTG
Organism: Anolis apletophallus; assembly: GCA_030556195.1. Lineage (NCBI taxonomy): Eukaryota > Metazoa > Chordata > Lepidosauria > Squamata > Anolidae > Anolis > Anolis apletophallus. The sequence goes on from JARBWK010000004.1 coordinate 90,614,207, forward strand.
CCTGCCTTTCTGCTTGCAAAGGTAACACTAAAAAGTTTTTTAAAAACCCAACAAAACAAAACCCTGCACTGAGCTCTATCCATTGTATTTCCTTTTTCAATCGCTTATGGAGGCTAAAAAGAAACAAGCAGCAGAAAACCCTTCACTTTAAGCTATTGCTGACTCCTTCTCTCTCTTTCTTCTAGTGCCTGCCTTCATGCAAAGCTAACACTAAAACGTACCCAGTACTGAGTTCTGTCAATTCCCTTTCCCTGCCCGATAGCTAATGGAGGCTGACGTGTGGTTCCGCCTCTGTGTTGTCCCGTCCCCCAGCCCTGATTGGCTGAAAGGCATGGCAAAAAGTTTGGCTTCACCTTCTGGTAGTGCTTGGTTGTTCTGTGAATTAAAACTGTGTCACAGAGAGTTACAAGGTTTACGTAACTTATGCAAAAATACCATGTAAAAGTTTCAATTCTGAAATTCTTGGCGTGGGCAATGCCCACACGTTGGATATCATATTGTATGCACTGATCTTATGAATTAGAGCCAACTTATGATGGAGAATGCAAAACTCTGCTACCTATCCTAGATGAATGTATGACGATCGCAAAAGTGGCATAGCCTTAATGCTGTATTCATACAGTCCAATAAATCCATAAGAAATAATAAATTTGCACCTATTTCCTTTCAGTCTGCATTTTTAGGCCACAACAAAAAATTACAATGACACAAAATCAAAATTTCTTCACTGAAAAGTGTTATATTTGGATAGTTATCTGTGTACTCAAAGGAGCTGGTGTCTGTGGATCTTGCTTATAAACTAGGAAGTTTCTCTTAGAGCGTTTTGAGATAATTGGTTCTCTGAAAATTTTGATATAAATGGCTCGGCTCTACATACCTTGGAGTAATATATGGATCAGAGCTTAGTGAATCATTGGCATTAATATGTCTCCTTTGATTCAGAAAATTAAATACATTTCATCAAGTATATTTTACAATAAATTTGAAAAAGGTTTCTAAATATTGATATTGGTTCTTTCTTTTAAATTTTTTTAAACATAGGACATTATCATAGGACTAAGCTGCCATCCTAAGCCATTTGTGTCACCAATAATCCCAGGAATTTACAAGGATGATCATCTTCATTATCACATGTCTCTGTGATGTTGCAATTACATCACTTGTTAATCTATGATCCTATGAACTGCACTTCCTGTTGATGAGGGAAATCAGCCATCCCATAGTTCCATATCTCAGTAAGTTATTTTTTAAAACAATTGAGGGACTTTGTAGTTTTTCAAAGTTTAGTCTTTTTAAAATAAACTTTTGATTATTCGGAGAGAGAATGAGAGAGGAGGAGAGCTGAATAATCTTGCCCCAATATCACTTCTGTGCCATGCCTTTGTCATGGGGAGGTGATAGCAATAAATTTGTCTGTCATATCTAAATTAAGTACTTAATTCAGATCTCGTCATGGACTCATTTGGGGTTCTTAGCTAAAACATCATTCTCATTCAACACACATCTATACCTAAACTGTGAAGAGCAAACCATAGACCACTTACTACATTGCAGTCTGAGCTCTGCCACATGCACAATGGAGGACCTTCTCACAGAGACACTACAGACACTTGAAGTGGCCAGCTTCTGGTCAAAGTAAATTTATTTATTTATTTATTTATTTATTCATATTTGTTTGCTGCCCTTCCCAATGGCTCGGGCGGCTCACAACATGTTCATAAAAAGAGCCAAATACTGCAAAAGTTAAAACCACAATTAAAACAACAGATAAAAGGCACAATAGGCCGTACATGAAGAACACAGTGGCAACAAAAGATAATGCAAGATGGCGATACGCAAAAGAAAGCTGCAATTCATCCGACTCCGAAAGCCTGCTGAAACAGCAGAGTCTTGCAGGCTTCCTGAACCGGGAGAGGTTCTGAATAGCACGAACGTCGGTGGGCAACGAGTTCCAAAGTATTGGAGCCACAATCGAAAAAGCCTGGTGACAGGTTGAAGTCAGGCGAAATGTCTTAGGACTAGGAACGACCAGGAGGTTACGCTCTTCAGAGCACATAGATCTGGTGGGATGATACGGGATGAGGCAGTCCCGCAGGTAATTTAGTATAATTCAAAGTTTTTAACTTTGTTTGTGGTTTTTTAAATACATTATAACTGTATTCTCAATTAGGCCCTGACATGATAAATACAATAACACACTTCTATTTGTTACAGATATTATTTGTAATGCTTTAAATCTAATGTCACAAAATTGACCTCCTGCCCTTTCTTCTCAGTTACTCTCAGCACTGCCACAAAATTAGGACTATGGATTTCATCCCACGGATCAAACAAATTGTCCTAGGATTCTTCCAGCCTGCTTCAGGTACAGAGGCCCAAGCCTATCATCACATGACATCATGTGACTTCTGTTGGAGGCCCTACCCCAACTGGAGTGGAAGCATCTTTGGATGCTATCCGTCAAACACAGGAGCCTTCCCATGTTGTGCTGGCCTCAATGGATCCAGTACACTGTTGTCTGGTTTGGGAGATGCTTCCCCCTATGATGGCGGAAACACCACGCCTGCCATTTGGCCATGCTTGTTGGGGAAATGGCACTGGAAAGGGGGGGGGGGCTCCCCTGTGTGATAAGGTCATAAGTATGTGCTGGGAGAGTTGTCTCACAGTCCTCTAGAACAAGCTTTTGAGGTAGACGGTGAAGTGAAGACATCATTTCCTCTTGGTATAATGGACAGACTCGGGAATAACAACAAAGAAATGATCAATCACATTAGCACAATGATTACATATTTTTGGGGGGCAATAAAGGTAGGGAAAGTAGGATTTTCTATGTTACTCCATGACCTGATGACTCACAGACACCTCATCCTCTCATTCCGAGTCATACAGCCAAACGTAACAGATCATTCACCGTTTTGCCATCACCTCTTCCTATAATGTCATTCTGTAATAAAATATTATCTCATTTGAAAATTGAATTTTGGTGCTTATTCCAGATAGCATCTTTCATATTGGCTAACATTCCTCTTTTGCATTCTTGTCAATAATTCTAAAAATGCATCCAATGCTTTAAAATATAGAATATTAGTTCAATATGGCAGCATGTTATAAGTGATTGAATAGATGTCAATCCCCCCAATATTTGGCAAGCAAATGTTTACACCCTTAATTGTTAAAATCCACTAAGGACATTGTGTATTGAACAACTTTACACAAAAACTCCATTTGCTATTTACTTTTGAGTAAACTTCTAAGGATTTAATTGCCACTGTATACCTACCTATACAGAAAGTCAGATTGCTGAAGGCTTAATTTTTTAAAAAACAATGATCTGTTTTGATTTGTTCAGTTTTTTTAAGCCAACCAGAGATTTACTATCCTCTGTGGACATTAGGGAGAAGTTTGGCTTTGGACCAGAGAAATACCTACCATAAGCCCATCTGTCATTATTCTCGTTGTTGATAGCTTTCATATTCAAATAAAGTAATAAGAATTGGTTTTTAACTTTTTAGCTATGTTGGCTGTTTTTTATAATATGTTGTAAGCCGCCCCAAGCCATTGGGAGGGTCGGCAAACAAATACGAATAAATAAATAAATGACTAAACTGGGGTCGTGTGTGTGTGTGTGTGTGTGTGTGTGTGTGTGTATCCTCTTCACTACATTTCTTCTCTTGGCAACAGGAATGTTACCTCATTGATTGCAGATGGAAACCAATGATAGATCTGCCAACACATCCTCCTGGCATGTCATTGTTCACTTCTTCATTGTAAGCTCAGCAACTGCCCTTATTTTGTGGCCCCACTCCAAGTTGATAGGCCTCTCATGCCAGATTTTAAAAATAATTATTTTTAGACAAGGATTCCAAAATGTGAGCTGAATAATTCAAATAGATTCAATTTCCATTAAGGTTGTATTTTATTTTATTTTTAAAAGTATAGAAAATGGCCTGAGATACACCTTCAAACACACCCACCTTATAGCTGGACACTTCCTCAGATATGATGGATAGAAAAGCATTGAAAAAAGGAAAGATACAATTAACTGAGTCAAGGTTAGTTCAGCCCAGGTTTCTATAAAACTGTCATTGTCACTATTTCTCAATGCCAGTGACTATTACAGAAGTGAAGTAAATGCAATAATCATGCATTTGTAACGTGTTGCTTTGTGAAACCTGACATAATGTATTCACCTGCTTTGGAATATAATTTTAGAAATCAAATTGTCTTTTCTATTTTATAGTTTCAGAACAATAACTTCTCTCCAGGAGATGATGGAAGCCATTGGTCCCTGCAGAATGAAGGTTCTGGAGAACAGCTAGGTAGTGAGGCAGCAACGTTATATGTATAGGAAGCAAGCAAGAAAAAAAAGACAATAGAAGGAGGGTGGGTGGGTCTCAATGTACTGTACAATACTAAAGTCCTCAGCTTATTTCCCTTCCCTTTAAGTGATTTGACCAATAATAGTCCAGATCCTTTGGAATATAAGCATCATTGAACCAAAGTGCTTTTTAAAAAACCTGGCTGCTCCATTAATTTTACTACTAGATAGAAACACTGCCCTGCATTCCTTGTGATTCTGACCCAGAATTTCTCAGTGTTACAAAATAAGCTGTGTTTGTCTTACCTAGAAAGGATTTTGAGCTAGTAAAGCTGACTTGTGTTGTGTATGTGTTTACTAGGGCTGTTTGGTTAAAAAAAGGTTCAAAACTCGCTTCGGATCTAGGGGGTGCTGACGCTTCAAATCTAATTAACATCAGAGTTTTCAGCAGTATTATCGGAATTTATTTGGTAGTAATTCGGATATTCGGAAGGCTTCAAAAATGGCGGACATGCATTTAAACCCAACACACAAGTAGGGCATAAAGATGGAAAAGCCGCTGTATAAAGCAAGTCCAGACTGCAGGTTTCAGCCAAGAGGCTGCCAAGGCAGGGATGGAAAAAACCACTGTAACTGTCAAGTCCAGACTACGGAATGCAGCCGAGTTGGAAAAGCCGCTGTAAAAGGAAAGGCCAGACTGCGGATTGCAGCATTTGCTTCGCCATCAGATGCAATCCGCAGTCTCGGCTTGCTTTGGAAGCCAGGGGATGAGATTTCCTCCAAGCAGAGGAGAGCCTTGGGGAACAGAAGGAAACCCCGCCCCCATCTCGGCCCCTGGCTTCCAAAGCGAGCTCAGACTGCGGATTGCGGTGGGAGAACCTTGGGGAACAGGAGGAAATCTCTGCCCCTGGCTTCCAAAGCACGATAGCTCATTGGCTGGAGGAAATCAGGTGGCTGCTTGCAAACCACCTGAACGAAACCAGCCAATGATGGAAGGCTCCAGGAAAAGGGCGGAAATGACATCTGACCCCTTCCAATAATGGCAGATGGAGCTTTGATATGGCGACTTCACTTCTGGGTAACTATACTTTGTCGGATTACAGTTAAAAAGTTGCTTTTCTTCCGATACATTCCAAGTTCTGATAGGATCTGACGAACCTACCCAGGCCTAGTGTTTACGTGTGCTAGGTTAAACCTGGAGGCATTAGTCACATCCTTCAGGAATTTGAATAACTGTCTAGACCAGTAGTTCCTAATCTTTTTTGATCAGGGAGTTTTGACCTGGGACCACTCTCCAAGATTAGTACCAAAAGGGTTATGAATCAGATAATGGTAGGTTACATACCTGTGACCATCTTTCTTCGAGTGAAGCTCTGTGAATCCACACTTATGAAGTTTGCGCGCCAGCGCGGGCTTCCCAACGGAAACTTTTCCAGTTTGAAACTTTTTGGCGGTAGCTCCGCCCACCCGACCCGGAGGGCCTAAAGGCGCCTCCAGCGCCCACGCCATTCCTTACGCCACATTAGCAACAAGGAAAGGGTGGTTTGAGAAAAGAGGGACGGCCGGGCGGGTTCGTGTGGATTCACAGAGCTTCACTCGAAGAAAGATGGTCACAGGTATGTAACCTACCATTCTTCTTCGAGAGCTCTGTGAATGCACACTTATGAAGATTTACCGAGCTAAGGTAAAGGAGGTGGGAACAAACCAGCCAGATTAAGAAAAAAAGGAACAGGTTTATTGCAACCAGCAACCTGAATAAATAACATGTTAAACATAATATATGAGTGGGAGGCAGGCTCCCACTTGTAAACACAGTGCAACAAGCACCATTCATGTCAGGCACGCAGGCCTCAAAACATAAGTGCAACAAGCACCATTCATGCCAGGCACACAGGCCTCATAGCAGAAGTGCAACAAGCACCATTCATGTCAGGCACACAGGCCTCATAACAGTGAGTGCAACAAGCACAACCTGAGAACAAAGGGTGCACAACTGGTGCAACCTACCCGTAATTGGGTAAAGCGCGCTTTAACAGGTAGACTGTGCCCCTACCTGGGGCACGGCACATACTTAACATTGACAGTGCAATGAACAAGAGGGGTTTGATCGACGCAACTGTCGATCGACCAGTGCAAAAACAAGGGAGATCTGGGGCTGACTACTCTGCAGCACCTAGTGGGGTCTTTGGGCTAAGAATCGACCGACCAAAGGCCGCCTCCCTCCCAAACAGGGTGTCTACCCGGTAATGAGATATAAAGGTAGAGGGGTTGGCCCAGATGGCCGCCCTACAAATTTGGTCCAGGGGAATCCCTTGGAGGAACGCAGTTGACGTGGCCACTGCCCTAGTCGGCGTCCCTTGACCTTAGATGGGCACGGTTGACGGGCTATCTGATAGCACAGTTCAACCAGGGATGCTACCCAATTAGAAAGTCTCTGTGCCGACACCGGCAAGCCCAGCTTGTCGGTGGCGTACGACACAAACAGTCGGGTCGATCGGCGGTAGTCCGCCGACCGGTTCTTGTAGGTCAGAAGGGCCCTTCTGACGTCGAGGCCGTTGCCCTCGAGTCCGGTCCCCGGTTCGGGCCAGTCCCAAGTCCGGGAGCACAATGTCAGTGTTCAGGTGGAACGGAGACACCACCTTCGGCAGAAAGGTGATGTCCGTCCGCAGGATGGCCCTATCTGCTAAAAACAGCAGGTAGGGTTCGTCGACACGGAGTGCCGCCAGCTCGGAAGGGCGACGCGCGAAGCAATGGCGACTAAGAACGCCACCTTCCAGGATAGGAGCCGCAGGTCGATGGATGACAGCGGCTCGAACGGTGGGGATGTCAGGCAGGACAGCACCAGATCCAGGTTCCAACCCGGCGTTGGAGGGTGCACCGGGGACGAGTGTTGTTAACACCTCTCAGGAACCTCTTTACCATCGGGTACTGGAACAGCGAGGGACCGCCCCTCTGCTGGTTCTGCCAGGTGAGGGCCGCCAAGTGGGTCTTCACCGAGGACATGGATAGACCCCTGTCGACCAACTGTGCCAGGAACTCCAGGACCGACGGGACCACCAGCGGGAAGACGGTGGTAGATCGGGAAGCCTGGAACCTCTCGTAGCGGGCGATGCAAGCCGAGTACGCCTTTGACGTGGCCGGCTTGTGGGCTGCTGCCAGGATCGCTGCTACTGCTGGGGAGATATCTGGCGCCGGTGGATCCTCCACGCAGTCAAGTGCAAGGACGGTAGGTCCGGGTGGAGGAGCATCCCGTTCTCCCGGGTCAGCAGGTCTGGCCGGTGAGGGAGCGGGATGTAGTCCTGACTCGCTAGGTGTAGCAGGGTCGGGAACCAGACTTGTCTCGGCCAGTAGGGAGTGATGAGGATGCAATCGGTCCCTGAGAGCTGGATCTTCTCGACGATCCGGAGGAGGAGCGGAACGGCGGGAATAGATAAAAGAACCCCGTCGTCCAGTCGAGCAGGAGGGCGTCCCGAGGCATCCCCGGTGTGCACCCGGGGCAAGCCTGGCACCGAAAACTGGCAGTTGGCTGTTTTCCGGCGATGCGAAGAGATCTGCGTCCGGGAACCCCCACCGTTGAAAGACACGGTGGAGCTCGTCCGGATGCAGCATCCATTCGTGGGACGACCAGCTGGTTCTGCTGAGGCAATCCGCTTCCTCGTTCTCGACACCCGGGAGATGAATGGCCCTGGGAGTCACCTGATGATGGACACACCACTCCCACAGGCTCTGGGCTAGGGCTAGGAGTTTCTTCGAGCCCGTCCCGCCCTGCTTGTTCACGTAGTACATGGCCACGATGTTGTCCGTCCTGACCAGTACTACTTTTCCTGTGACGAGGGGGGGCGAAGGCCCGGAGAGTCTTGGCGATGGCTAGAAGCTCCAGATAGTTGATGTGATGAAGCTTCTCCACCATCGACCACTGCCCGTTGACCGACAGGGTGCCCGTATGGCCGCCCCATGCCTGTAATGACGCGTCGGTCGTCACTGTGATGGCTGGGTTCACTGTATGGAAGGGTACTCCCTTGCACACGTTGCTCTTGGACGCCCACCAGTGGAGGGAGTCCTTGACCGTCTTTGGCAGGGATAACTTTTTGAGTGGTGCTCCCTGACCGGTCGAAGTGGTCGAGGAACCAGCGCTGTAGTGGTCTGAAGCGCAGTCTTGCCAATGGGGTCACAGCTACTGTAGAGGCCATGTGGCCTAAGGTCACCTGGATCTGTTTCGCCGTGATGGCGGGCTTTTTGCAGCTGTGTATCTCGCGCCGAAGAGCCTGGAATCTGACGTCTGGCAGATAGGCGAGCTGATCGACGGAGTTGAATATCGTGCCGATGAACTTGATGGTCATCGTTGGGACCAGTTGGGACTTCTCCTCGTTGAGGCGCAGGCCCAATGAGGAGAGTAGTTGTAGGGTCGTAGAGACCTGTTGATGCAGGAGTTCTGGAGACTGGGCCGCCAGCAGCCAGTCGTCCAGATAAGGAAAATCCGGATTTTTGCCTCCTCAAGTGCGCAGCCACGACCGACATGCACTTGGAGAATGTTCGAGGCGCTGTCCCGAGGCCGAATGGGAGGACGTTGAACTGGTACGCCCTTCCAGCCACCTTGAAGCTCAGGAAACGTCGATGAGCAGGTCGAATCGAGACGTGGAAATATGCGCCCCGAAGGTCGATCGACGCAAAGTGGTCGTTGGCCCGGAGAAGCGGGAGAATGGGCGACACTGACACCATCCTGAATTTCCTCGCGAAACGCACGCGTTTAAGTCTCTGAGGTCCAGGATGGGTCGCAGGGAACCGTCTGGCTTCGCACGGTGAAATACCGTGAGAAGAATGCCCTCTTTCCTTGCTCTTGGGAGCTGTGAAATCGCTCCCTTTTGAAGCAACGCGTCGACCTCCTCCAAGATCACCCTGGACGGCTGTGTCTCGACGATGAACCCCGTGGGTGGAAGTTCGTCGAACTCCAAGGCATAGCCGTCTTCGACAATCCGGAGAACCCATGCATCTGAGGTGATGCGTCGCCAGGCATCGATGTAGCGGGCCAGGCGATCTCCGAATGGCGGGTGTGGTGGTGGAGGTCGAAGGATGGGAGGAGGCATGGTGGTGGCAGCGGTACTTTGCGACAAGGCGGTGTCGTCCAGCGCCCCGTCAAACGCGGCGGTTGGACTGTCCATTGCCATTGTTATGGCGAGGTCGTGACTTGTTCCCCTGTCGGGGCCTGTTGGACTGCTGCTGCTGCTGCCTCGGCTGCTGCTGTTGTTGCTGCTGAGGCGCCGAGTACCTTGGGGCTTGGCGGTACTGCTGTCTGGGCTGAAACTTAGCCCGTTGGTAGTACCGGCCTGGGTTGGGGTTGAGGCCGGGTCAATTTCGCCGTCAGGACTCGAAAGTCGTGAGTGGCCTTGAGTCTGTCGTCCGTGCCCCCAAAGAAGAGTCCTTGGGCATCGAACGGTAGATCCTCGATGGTCTTCTTCGAGTTAGTGGAAAGGCCAGAGGATTTCAGCCACGCGTGTCTTCGGATGGCGACACCGTGGGCTAGCAGCTTCCCCGAGGTGTCCGCCGTATGGCGGGCCATGAGGATCTGGTGGTGCGCCAGAGACTGCGCCTCCTGGGAGATGGAGAGAAGCGCCGTCTGCTGCTCCCGAGAGAGATCCTGGAAAAAGGGTTGAGCCCTTTCCCAGAGGATCTGGTGGTACGCCGCCATGCATGCGCCGTAGTTGGCCATCTTGGTCAACAGGAGCCCGGCCTTGTAGATCTTTCGACCCGTTGTGTCGAACCTCCTTCCCTCCTGATCTGAGGGTGCTGCCGACTCTCGGCCCGAGGTTTGGGCGGAGGTGACGATCATCGAGTTGGGTGCTGGATGATCGTGGAGCCAGCTCTTTTCCCTCTCGTCTATCTTGTACCATGCCTCGATACGACTCGACGTAGGAGGGATGGTAGATGGAGTTGTCCACGATGCTTTAACCGCCTCCTCCAGCGGTTCTAGCATGGGAAGGTGTGGTTGGGCCGCGTCCTCGATTTGCACCCGTTTGAACACGGGCAAGCGCTGGACCTCGTGGGGGACGTAGGTTTGCATCCCCAGAGATCTCGCCATCCGGCCCACCTGCTCACCGAAAGCCCTCGCGTTGTCCGTTGGCGAAGACGAGGGTTCCGCGTCACCGCCCGCATGGGAAGGCGTTCTGTCCATGTTGAGGGACAGGATGGATCCCGATCTTATCGACCGAGGGACCTCGCCATCTTCTATCTCGTCTCCCGACCACGGTTGAACCGTGTCTGGGATCACCGGCGGTTGCGGTTGCGGGGAAGATCTAGACGTCGAAGGGATGTTTGGCATCTCTGTCGTCACAGGAGGAGGCGTTCGCTTGGCCGGGGCCAGGGAGAGCCTCGTGGTCTGCCTGCCTTTGTCTGGCGAGGTCATGAAGAGTTGTCGAACCGAGGTCTGTCCCGGAGGAGCGAGGACGACGGTCTGGACAGAGTTCTCTGGTGACACACGGTGCTCTACCCCTGTCTCCACAGCGAGAACAGGGGTAGGCGAAGAGTCGGGGCAGGAGACTGAAGACGATGACGTCAGCGTCCTGCGCCTCTTCGGTGAAGGAGGTCTCGAGGCAGCGGCCTCCAGAGACTTGCCCGGAGTCACAGGAACCAGGCCTCTGGTCTGGGCTCTACGGGCTTCTTCACTCGACCTCCGGAAAGCTATCTCCATAGCCCGATCGGAGGGAGTCCTCGAGATGGCCGACCTCTGGGAGAGGCCCGACGCCATCGAGCTTGTCGAAGCTCTTCGAGGTGGAGGCAGCTGGACCGTTTCGGTGGTTACGGTGCCGGGCCTCTGCGCCACCGACGTCTGCGAGGAGACAGACTTGGTGGAATTCTTCTCCTTCCGTGGACGCTTCCCGGCCGGGCGAGCGGTCGACACGGATCCCAAGGAGGCAGATGGGACAGCCGTCGCCATCTGTGGAGGGCAGAGAGCACGCTCCGTGAGGTAGGCCTGAAGCCTGCGGGCTCTCGCTCTTCGAGTGGCGGTCGAGAAGGCCTGGCAGTGCCGGCAGGCAGGAACGACGTGTCCCTCCCCGAGACACCGAAGGCACTTCGAGTGACCGTCACAGTCCGGGATCTTGCTACCGCAGGATAAACACCTTTTGAAACTGGTTGTGGACATGCTATGCTCACACAACCAGCCGTATTTCCGATGTTGCCCAAGTGGCGGAAAACAAAGGAATGGCGTGGGCGCGCTGGAGGCGCCTTTTATGCCCTCCGGGTCGGCTGGGCGGAGCTACCGCCAAAAAGTTTCAAACTGGAAAAGTTTCCGTTGGGAAGCCCGCGCTGGCGCGCAAACTTCATAAGTGTGCATTCACAGAGCTCTCGAAGAAGAATTCTCAGTTTGTGATCCCCCCCCCTTATATTCTACTCTCTGGGAAAATGGCCCACTCTAAAGCTCTGAAAATGGCCAACATTCTCTTTGTCTTTTCACCCTTCTGTAAGAAGCTGTTGCTTCTCTTTTCAATAAACTGTACTCTGTTGTTGCTATGCACTTTGGGCAAAAACCTAATTCTGAAAATGTGTAACGTAAGTAAATATTATTCTACCTCCTATTTTGTTTAAATCCATGAGCCTGGTAGTCGAAATCAGTACATGGCACCGTCATTTAGTCCCTGTTATGGCATTAATATTTAAAAGCATATAAATAGTTTCTTTTTTTTCTTTGAAAGATTCATGATGGCTCTTTTGTCTGTGAAACAAATTGTCAAAGGATGCATTCCGAATGCATTTATGAGCCAATTCTCACACTGCCTCTTTTCTTATGCTGTGTCATAATTGACATATTTCCTCTTAGAATGTCTGGGTTCACAAATTATAAAGGACTGCATTTGTTCACAGAACATACCCTTGATGCAGAATTCCTTCCCATAAGGAGTGGCAGCATACTCTGGATTAGACAAACTCATAAAGAATCAGACTAATGGCTTCTATCACTATCACTAAGTAGACGAAAAAATGGATTTTGACATGCTCATAAACTTGTGGGATGTTTCAGTCAAAATTGTCTCCAGTCCCATATAAGTGTAGTTAATGATCATCCCATTGATTTTTATAGAGTTGTACATGTCCATTGATGAATTGACTGTGACCCTTCAGTTATATTTTTCCTTTTATTTCCTTCCGTCTCATAAAAAGGAATCAATTTTTATTTATCAATACATATCAGGGATGGGAATCAATGTGTTGTTTAGTTCTCAAGGTGTGGTTTAACTGCAACTATCAACCACCATAGCTGGAGTAGCTCATGGTGAGGAATGTTGGGAGCTGAAGTGCATGAATATATGTCAGGACCCATAATTTCTGCCTTGCCTCTAGTAGGCATACTGAGGCATACTGGTCGGTCTTTATTAAATACACTTTAGAGAGTGAAAATGGAATGCAATATAACCCTGTTGGTCAGGAATTTTGGATATGACATTCGATTAATGGTTGATTTATAAATATATGGTGAAGGAAAGGATACCTGTTCAGGCCTTGGTGGTGGGCTATGTGTATGTAAAATGTTCACTGTTTTGTGTTTTGTCTACATTGTAAGTTATTATTGTATGTAAATAAAAAATAATAATAATTTCTGCCTTAATCTATCTTAATGAACCCATAAAATACAGTCAATATTTTGACCTTGTGCATTAAACAAGACTTCTGTAATAGCCTTATGGAGAAAGGTTATACATTCAATGCAGTGTGCTACAACTTGATGTCACAATTTTCTTTGTATTCATCCCATTTTCCCTATCTGACTGTTTGTGACTATTTGTGTCCTACTTGGGACACTGAGAGAATACAGGAAGGATGGAAGGGTGGCTAAAGACATCAGTTTAGTTGAAAGAGTAAACGGAGGAGGATTGTGGAGTTGGCGGAGTTGGCTCTATTCCCCACTCCTCCAAGTAGGATCACAGCAAGAAAACCTTGTAAGACAATCCCTGGGAATGACCAGACTTGGCAGAGTGGCAAGAAGACAATGTTTGCCTGTTACAGCTTCTGGCAAATATCCATTAACAAACAACTTGAGAAAAGATTTAGAGTTTTGAGAGGACAATGATAAGTCTGCGGCCTTTTCTTTATTCCTTCAATTGCTCCCTTTTAATTTAAATAAAGATCAATCTCTTCCTCATCTTGCCCCCATGCTATTATCGCTTCTACACTCTTATTCTTTGCAGTTGCACAAAGTGTGACTTGGACACATACTTAAGAGACCACCACACCTTTAAAAACTGACTGAAGTTAAATGTATTGTTGAAGGCTTTCATGGCCAGAATTATTGCGTTGATGTAGGTTTTTTGGGTTTTATGGCCATGTTCTAGAAGCATTCTCTTCTGACATTTCACCTGAATCTATGACAGGCATCCTCAGAAGTTGTGAGGTCTCACAATCTGAAGTTAGTTTGAAATTTGATCATTTGTTAAAAGACTTTTCCTTCTTCCTCCTGGACAGTTGTCCATCTCTTAAAACTGAAGTTTCAGGTGTCATCACTATATTGGAAACAGGATTCCTTGAGAATTCTTCATTACTTCTGATATGAACTTACTTGACTATCACACCACAGACTAATGTGTTATTCTTTGATCCCACATCTTTCCATATATTTCAGGACAATGTACCAAAAATCACTAAATATGATTGCTAAAGCATAGAATCAACACAGAACTACATGTACCGAGAGAGAAAAATATGTTCAAATACATCAGCTCAAATATTTGTCCATTTTGAAATAGGCACACACTGTGTTGGAAATCATTAGGAAAGGAACAGGAACAAACAGCACCAACGTTGTAATGTCTTCATTTAACACCTGATCAAAAGGCTGATATGACTTTCCATGTGGGAAAAAGATATTGAAACTCTCTTGTGATTTATGGTTTCTTTCTATATTATTAGGATGTGGCAGAGTCTCCTTCTCTGGAGGTTTTAAAACTGAGGCTCGATGGCCATCTGTCAGGGGTGCTTTGATTGTGTGATTATGTGTTCTTGGGTGGCAGAGGGTTGGGTTGGATCACCCTTGTGGTCCAAATTTATGATTCTTTGATTCTATGATGTTCTGCTCAACAATTCTAGCTGCTTTGTTTGACACTACCTATAGCCTCTGAGGGCTTAAGGGAAGTCTCATGGAGAGCACATTATATCACTTGAATTTGGATATTACCAGTGTGTATATTATTGTGGCTAGGTTATAATTAGATTTTTGTTTGCAGCCTTACATGAAGGGAAGGCCAAGGAAGAAAGAAGTGAAGTGACGTCTTGACATTTCTTCTGAGCTATCAATGTCCACTTTGCCTAAATTGACATCTCTTCTGAGTGATTGATGTCATTGCTGTCTAAATTGTTGCTATCTTAGGTAACATGGAAGCAGCAGAGAATATTCTGGACTCTGTATTCCAAGGGAGCTTCCAGAGCCCATTTCTAATGTACAGTCTGCTCTCCTCTACTGTGCCATTTGACTTAATTTTGTCTCCTGCTTCTTTGGCAAAGCATCATATGGGTCAACAGATCAATAGGTTCAGACATTGGATCAGCTCTGGCTGATGTTGCTGAAGTGAGAAACTTGCTGTCATTGCTATTAAAAAAATCTCGAGCAAACTAGTTCTCACTCTGGTTTTGGCTTTTTGTTCCCTTGTTTGTTTGGCCACATTTCAAAGGAATGTCACAGGATGCTGATGCCAATCTGTACAAGGATTCCATCCAGCAGACTAAATCGGACTCTGTCACAGGCAATGGGTTTGGCAGTGCCAGGCCTGGCTCTAGGAGCTCTGCCACTTAATTAACTGTTGATGGACCATCTGGCTTGCTCTGTCTTTCTGCATGCTGTTTGCTTTGTTTCACCTTGGGGGCTGTATAATTCAGGCATATTGGCATGCTCATGAATAAGGGCTCTGTTGCATTACAAAAACACATCATGAACAATTGTATGAGCAATCCTCCATTATCTCCTTTTTTGAGAACTCTTTTAAAAATTCCTTTAACACTGATGACATTTTAAGGGTATTTTTTTCTTTTCTGTTTTTGTTAAGTGTCAATGAGAGAAGTCATTATGCTATAAGTCAGAGGTGGGCAATTATTTTTTCCAAGGGGCCACACAAGAGCCAAAAAATATTATGGAGGGCCGCACCTAAAGGTGGAACTACATGCTAATCTACATAATTTATTTATTTATTCACTTACTATATTTACTATATATTACACATCATTAATATTAACATATATATATATATATCAAGAAATATTCATATATTATTAGTATTAATATCATAATTATTATATTATAGTATATATAGAGAGACATTATAATATATTGAAATTATAATATAATATACAATTATATTATTTATTATATATTATTATTATAAAATTATTAAACAATAATAATAAAAACCACTAAAATAAAATAATGCTTCCTTGTAGTCCCCTTCTCTGGAGAGTTTTATGCAGAGGCCTTGCTGTTGCTGGCGCTGGAAGAGCCGGAGTGGGCGAGAGGGCGCGTGAGCGAGAGGGCGAGGCGAGCGGCGAGCCTGCCTGCCTGCTGGGGCCCTTAGGAGGGTCGGATAGAATCAGCCAAAGGGCCGCATCCGGGTCCCAGGGGGTGGTTAGCTCCCCCCTGCTATAAGTGCTATAAATGTTGTGAGCTGATTTGGGTCCCATTCAAGAAGAAGAGCGGGATATACATTATTATTATTATTATTATTAGTGTGTATTTCTGCATATTCATTTTGGGATGATGTACAAAATTCTATTGGTGGTAGATATTGATGGTAGCTTTACCTCAATTAGTCAAATACTGAATGTATCAACTCTAGAGAGCACGGTTCAGATGCACACGTAGTCATGAAGACCCATTGTGTGATCTTGGGCAAGTAATGCTGTCTCATCCTCACTTCTTGCAAAGAAAACTGAATAATAGGTTCACCTTAGTATTGCCATAAATCAGAAATGACTTGAAGGCACACAACATTGTGTTGAAGAATAGGGTAACTAATCTGTTTATGTGTTCAGTCAATTGTCCCAGTACTATCTAATGATTGGCAACTTTAAACCCCAGCTCTTGTAGATCCATTTCAGTTTCAATATGTATTGCCTAATCCTAAGTTCACTCTCTGTGTGTATATCTCTCTCTGTGTAGTCCTGATTAAAATGCTCTGTTTCATGTTCACAGTTTTGTTTTCGGAGCCACCAGTGGCACAATGGGTTAAATTCTTGTGCTGGCAGAACTGACAGGTCAGCGGTTCGAATCCGAGGAGAGTGGGTTGAGCTCCCTCTGTCAGCTCCAGCTCCCCATGCAGGGACATGAGAGAAGCCTCCCATAAGGATGGTAAAACATCAAACATCCGGGCATCCCCTGGGCAATATCCTTGCAGACAACCAATTCTCTCACACCAGAAGTGACTTGCCGTTTCTCAAGTCATTCCTGTCACAGGAAAAAAAGTTTTCTTTTTATTTGGTCAATGTGACAATGTATTTCTTGAGTCATTTGGGGAGAGAAATATCTCTAGGCTTCATGACTGCCTTGATTAGAGAAGTATCCCAATTGTAGACATTCTATGGAGAACCTATCCTGGTAATATTTTAAACATAAGTTGAAACTTGGGAGTTTTTGGGGGGGACGACACATTAGCCTCTTCTGAGACCTGGGGGAGGCACACCCAGCACCACACCACATACCATAGAAAAGCATCAATTGTTTCATGTAAAGAAATGTTTCTGCGCTTCAGGATCTTTGTTTTTCTGGTAGTGGTTATATATGCATTTTCCTTTGCTGCTGGTTTTATATTGGGTTTTTTATTTAGCCATATCTGTTTGTGTTTGTGGTGTGCTTTCAAGTCATTTCCAATTTATGATAACTCTTATCATAGGTTTTTCTTTGCAATATTTGTTCAGAGATGGTTTGCCTTTGCCATTATGTAAGGCTTAAGAAGTGTGATTTGCCCAAGATTATCCAGTGGATTTCAATAGCTGAGCAGGGATTTGAACCTTGGTCGCCAGAGTCATAGCTCCCACTCAAATCTACATCACATTGACTCAAAGCTATTCCTAGCCATTGCTTTATAAATATATTTTATACTTTTAATATATTGTGGGGTACCTAGACAACACTGGTTAAAAGGTGGTTAAAAAGGCAACCACCCAATATATTAATCAGTCAGTTGCTATTTTTAGACCTTTCTCTCAGCTCTGTTTTAGCTCCTGCTGTTTTTAATTGATAGTTTTATTATGCTTTTGCAATTTTTATGAGAATTTGGAATATTATTTGTTTTTCTTTTATGCTGTTCTGAAAGGTATAGAGTGATTAATACTCCTTAGGAATGAATGGATTGAACTCTGTAAGGACAAACAAATGTTGCATTGAATCAATGTTCTTTAGCAGTTTGGAAAATGGCATATGAGGATTCATTTATAGACAGCCAGATGTTAAGGATTGCTGCCAGGTATGTAGAATAGAACAATAATTAGACTCATCATTGGAAGAGAATCTTGCATTATGATATTTGTTCGTGGGGCATTCCCCCCCTCCTTTTTTCAGCATTAGGCTCACAAATAATGTTTGGTGTTAGTTTCATAGAGTAATTGGCTGGCTTTCAGATGATGTATTTTAATGGAAAGTTAACTCACTGAGAAATAAAGGACTCATCTCAGCAGAATATTCTAGTTGAATGAACAAATTCATTTCCCATGCATATTGTATTAGCTTACTACAGAATTTATATACTAAACTCTTTCAAACATATAAATGAACAAAAGGTTAGGTAATGCAAATTGAGATTAAAATTGAAACTTTCATATTCCCCATAGCTTAGAAACATAGCATATTAATAAGAACATAATTAAATTCTAAAGCATAAAATTATTGCAGCTCAAATGCAAAGTACATAACTGGGATATACAGATCTATGGGATATGGTTGGTCAGCAGCAATATGCTTGTTGTCAGTTTAAAGTGTTTGACAGTTCAGAGCTTTCAAATGGTATGGCTGTTATCTTAAATACTGTATGCTTGATCATCATGGTTTTCTTTGGGCATAAAAAGGAACAGATGCACAACATGACTCCTAGATACTGATACCGCAAAGCTGTATAAAACCTCTGTACTGCAGCTAACAAAACAGTAAGTTAAGCATTCTATATTTCAGCTCAAATTGTTTAAAGAATGACCTCTTCCTAGATCCCAGCCAGGTCTCCACAATCCAACTCTCAAGCCCGTTATGGACTGTGGCCAGGCATGTAGCCGGGGGGGGGGGGGGTGTTAAATGATACTCACCGCACCTCCCCCGAATCAAAATCCTGGCTATGGTAATGGCTGTGGCCTAAATTCAATAGTAATAATAATAATACTTTATTTATATCCCACCCAATCTCCCTGAGGGGACTTGGGGCAGTTTACAACAGATATCGCAAACATTCATTCACTAAAACACTATCAAAAGTGAAAATCCTGCACTGAATTCTATCACTGTGTATGCAGTTTTGCAAGCAGTTCTATGAGCAAGCAATCCACATTGTCTAATCTCTTGTGCAATGAAAAGTGCTCTGTGTTTGAAAGTGGAGAATGGTGTTGGTAGTTATGATGTCCAATCAAATATCTTGCCTCGATACCACTGAGGCAAGGCATTGAATTGCACACTATTCATTGGCAAAATTGGAGAAACAAAACCCTTGCTTGTGAGTTTACTCCTTCCTTCCTCCTGGGTACATTTCATACTTCTCTTCCTCATTTGAACAAACCCAAGTTTACCATTACGAACTATAATTTAAGTAAGGCTCCCCAAACAGGGTTAATCCAAGCAAATGTCTGCTATTTGTAATGGCACACTATTGTTTGAGCAAATCAAGAAGTAATGTATGAGCAGAGACTACAGCAGCAGATGGCCCGTTGAATGTAGCCTTTGGTTCTCACTTATCCAGTGTGCCTTCAGCTATTGCTGCCATGACTGAGTGGGTTTGAATCAAGTGCTAATCCTAATAAACTATTTCAACTGACATTTTTACAATTCAACAGTGCAATACTATGGTCCTCATCACATTGAGGTCCCTAATGTGGTCAACAACAGAGGAATTAGCCGGGCAGCATGGTGAATCCCTGGGGCAGCAGGGGATCCATGTGGCTTCCCCTAACTTCCCCACACACTGGCCTCTATGTGGGCTATGAGAACCTGGGTAGCCACCCGTGTACTCAGTGCCCTGTCCTAGGACACTTCAAGATGGAGGACTGCTGGACATAGCCCTGTGTCATGTGAAGGGGTCTGTCAAGCTCTGTCCTGGAAGAGTCCTAGGATGGAGTCAAAAGTCCACGTGATGAGGTCAGAAGTTTACTTTAACTTAAAATTGACTGAACTCATTCACAGGTAAAATGTGTACAGAATTTCAGTTTGACAATGCAAATCTGTGGAAGTTTATTCAAAGATGTAGTTTCATGGAACTTCTAAATAAGCTTGAATTGGATAGTTAAGGATATTTTAAAGTAGACTATATGTACTTCGGCCATGCTTTTGCTGCCTTTGATCACTCTAATCTGGCATTTTAAGAAGACATCAGATAAGGATAAAGGACCCTGATTTTAAACCTTGCGGGTTTAAAAAGAGTTAGCATCAATCATTAATAAAACATGTATATTCTAATGTGTTGATCACTTTTTAAAAGGACAAAAGCAGAGGATGTAGATGTTTACCATGTTAACTGTCTATAACAGGGGTGCTCATACTTTTTCAGCATGCGAGCTACTTATAAAACAACCAAGTCAAAATGATCTACCTACCCACTACAAAAATGTGAAACATATAACACAATATCTGCTTTGAACTGGGTTTTCTGAGTCCACACTGCCATATAATCTGATTCAAAGCAGATAACATGGGATTTTATTCAACTGTGTGGAAAGGACCTCAGATAACCCAGGGCCGGCAGCACTTGGGCGACATCGAGAGCCTTCCTCCCGCCCTGCCTGCAATCTACCAGGATGCCCTACGCGATCTACCAATAGATCGCGATCTACCTAATGAGCACCCTTGGTCTATAATAACACAGTACTAGAAGGAATGTTTTATTATTATGCTAAATGGCAACATTCATCAGAAAATAGCTTAATTGTAATTCATTGTCATCTTTCATATTTGGTTTTGAGGTCTTTGTGATGACATTGGGTGTGAAGTACTGTTGGACAACATGTTACTACTCAACTCATAAATGTGAAGCCACTGAAATGTTTCAAACCATTGCTACTGTAGTCACAGACAGTCAACCAAATGAAGAGGATCATCAAGTATAATATATGTTGAGTTGCATTCAGTTTGGTGCATCACGTGGAATTTTACAGCTATAAAGAGTCATGCTTACAGGGTTTTTGGGAGTTGTTATCCCCAAAAAGTTTTCCAAGTTCTGGATCTGAGGTATTTTAATTCAGTTTCCAATTAAGGGTAATTTCATTGTGGAAACGTACATGAAATAGCTATTAGTGTGTTCCAATAAAGCCAACAGGGAATCTTGTGGCATCTTTAAAGTTACCACAGCATGCTTTGATAATTTTACTGCCACTGTTGTTTTTCTCATGCTGACCTTGACAATATGTGTAACTTAATCATTCTGTTGGCTGTGTACAGGGTGTACTTACCAAAGTATAGGGGTATTTTTAAAAGCTGTGTTTCTAAATATGCTGAAGTATTACTGGCAACCTGTTAGTCAAGGAAATTGCGTATTTACCGGCATCGAACATACTGCTATTCAAAGTAAGCATAAATATTATATGAAAGGAGAAAGTTGCAATCAAATATTTAAAGTGGACTTGAACGATCACATTTCTCAGCATACCAGGGAGCTTATTTAATATGTTATTTTTTCAGTGCAAGGAAGGGAAGCATTCGGGCCTTCAAATGTTGTTGGATTATCAGTCCTAAAAGTCCTATCAACAAAGCTAATGGTGAAGAATTTTGGTATTTGCAATCAAACACCATCTGGAGGACTCTTCTTTTAGTGTCTTGATATTTGAACAAGGGTGCATCTGCAGTGTAGAATGGATGCTTTATGCGACATATTTAACTGGCTGCCATGGCTTGCATGGAATCCTGGGAGTTGTAGTTTGGCAAGGTACCAGCACTTTTTGTCAAAGAAGGCTAAAGACGTTTTAAAGCTGCAACTCCCAGGAATCCATAGCATTGAGCCATGGCAGTTAAAGTGCTAGCAAAATGCATTCATTCTAAAGTGTAGAGGTACTCCAAGACAATCTAATTTTAGAATGGGTTTGAATGGAGCGACTGCAATGCCATTTCTACTCATACTTCTGTGGAAGTCTCAGAAACCACAAGTCTGGGCAATGAACTCAGACCATGCCTTGATATACCACAGTAGTATTGGTATTCCAGAAATTTTAATATTGCTAGCATAGGGAGGAGAGTTGTAAGTTGTCTATGTCTGACTTTTGAAATCTCCTGTTGTGCCAAGGACATGATGTAGGTATATTTTGATGTCCAATAAATGGCTGATTCAAGTTTCATTTTTGGAATATTTTTTATAATATTTGTCCAATTTGCAGCTTAAAATGAATCAAGGCAATCCAACTGAATTTTGATGCAAATCGTTCCAGGTAAAATTATTCTCATGATTCTAACATGAAATAAGAAACAACTGTATTGTAAAACCAACAGAAACCTATCTGCAAAATCAACTCACTGGCATGAGAGGAGGAACACAAGTTAAGTATCTTCTCTATGTGTCATGGACCTAGGCCTTATTGAGGTACCCTCTTCTTCTTTTTCCACAGGACAATATTACACCTAAGGCAACATTAAGTGACACATATAATATCATCTATCATCCATTCTTTACCTTTCACACTTCCTACATGTGCTTATGGGCACAGTTCTTGTAAAACTTTCTGCAAAATTGGTATCTCAGCTAGTAGTAAGCACTTGAATAAACAGGATATTATGCTGGATTTATATTTAGTTCTATCCATGAGATTTATGTGTTGACTTGCAGCAGTTCTGACATTTTTCAGTGAGGATCAATTTTAAACTTGCTTCCAACCATCTATGCTGCTAATGGTGCAAAATACAAATGCTACATCTCTTGTCCATTAAGTAATGGGGGATGGGGTTAACAGTCTAGTAGTAGGGTGTGTATTTTGCATAAGCAGAGGCCAGAAACATTGCTCACTGGCAATCTTGGTTGTTTCAGGTAGGAGATTTAAGAAGGCTTCTTTTAGATTTTGAAGAGGTCTGCCTGAGACCTGGGATGCCTTTTTTGTACTGTAAAATTAATGCAATTTGAGACTGCTTTAACTCCCATGGCTTAATACTATAGAATCGTGGCAGTTGTTGTTTTACAGGGCCTTTAGCATTTTATGAAAAAAGGTACTGGTGTCTCACCACATTCCATAGCATTGAGCCGTGGCAGTTAGTAGTGTAAAACTGCATTTATTCAACAGTAAAGATGAACCCTTGGGGAAAACCAATGACCCACAGGTATGACTGTATTTTAGAATTTTAATTTTTTTTTAGTTTTATTGCTTGATGTTGTCCATTGTTTGTATTCAGTCAAATTGTATATTGTTGTGATGATATGTAACTCTATTTTATGTGTGGCACCTTGAGTGCTTTGTTAGCTGCCCCAAGTCACTTCGTGGAGATGGTGGTAGGTTAAAAATAAAGTATTATTATTATTACTAAGATAAAGGAACTAAAACAGGTGCCCTATTTCAAATCTTAAAATAACTCATAATTAGCACAATCTGATGCAATTGTCTACTCAGAAGAAAGTACTACTGGTTTATTTTGAGACTTACCCCCAAGCTTGAACATCATCTCTTTCTTTTAATGTATTTTTGTGCCTGTCTATATACAATTCCAACTATTATTTAGCTTAGCATTAGGACAGTGTTATTGATCCGTTTGGTTCAGGAAAGGACATTAGTAAGGAATATGCTGTTCTATGTGAAGGCCTCAAAGTTAAGAAAGAGATTTTCTTTTTAATAATTGCAATGATTTTTAAGTATTTATTTTATTGCATTTGAATGACATCTTTCTTTCAGAGTGGGGGTGCAAGGTGGCTGAAAGAAAGAGCTAATTAAAAAACCCATATAAAACAGAACAGAATCATCTAAAATACATATAAAAGACAAATAAAGCATGTCAGTATGAATCTCTCCTGTGTATACAGATTATTAAGAAGATCTAACTGCTTCTCAGCCTACTTTCAAGGAAAGTAAAACAATAGAAAGTAATTACAGCGAGGAATGGATTGCAGTGGCTTTTCATGGTACTGATCTTTTATTCCTTTTATCTTAATGGATTTGTTTAAATTGTTTTAATTCTATGGATAATTAACTACATTTTAACAACAATAATATACTGTATATACTTGTGGATAAGTTGACCCATATATAAGCAGAGGGCAGGTTTTGAGGTCAAAATGATGGCTTTGTTATGATCCATTGATGTCAAGGTCCATTCTGGATAGAGGGGAAAGCTGTCTCTGATGGCTGCCACCATTTTTCACCCAGGCATTCAACAAGTTATTTCATCATTCTATTTAAGACCTCATTATACAGATGCCCCCCACCCCTGGTACCATTTTGCCAGTCTCCATGGTGAAATGGTAGGGATGCTGGGTGTCTCTGTTGTCCCGTGCACTCCTCCCAAGCTGTGAGGCTTCCCCCATGACATGGAGGGAAGTGTCCTATGACACTCCCAATTGGCTGGGAGATGGAGCTTCAAGTCCAGTGATGTTGTATGATGAGCAGCATGCCCATCTGTTGCTGGACTTTCCCTTTAACATCCAAGGATGTTAAAAAAGGTAAATGTGATGAGGCCCTTAAAAAGTAGCTAGTTCCTTTTTTGATAAACATTAGGCATGAAACACCCCCTTCTCTGAGAAGCATTGCAAAAGGTGAGTGAATAGACTGACTCAGAAAAAGCTAAAAGAAGCACCAACCTCTAAACATCCACTGCTGCTATCATTTGTCTACCCACAGTTTTCAGCAAGGCTTAGAAACACAGCCATGATGGACATATTTTAAACATATATATAAGAATTAAGGTACAGTACTTACATTGACTTGTAGATAAATTTATTCATTTTACAACTTTTGTAGACTTATGTATGATAATATGCAGTATATTAAAACATGTTAAAATTGTACTTAAGTATGACTTTCCTTATATATTTGCAAACACTTTCATGTGCATTTGTATTAATTTTTGAGAACTACCTTGAGTCTTCGTATTGGGTTAAAGTTATAAATAAATTAATAAAATGTTATTTTAATGTGTATTTTATGGAAATGTGTTTAATGTGTGTATTTTATGCTTTTAAATGAGTATGTATTTTGATTATGTGTTTTAGCAATGTTGTAACCTGTCTAGAGATGTGAGGAGAGATGGATTTGCAAAACTCCTCCTCCTCCTCCTCCTCCTCCTCCTCTTCCTCTTCTTCTTCTTCTTCTTCTTGGAAATAACTACAACATTCTATACCAGGCATGGGTAAACTTTTTAGCCTTGTAGCCACATTGTGGGCTTGATGGAGAGGGCTAGGCTGGGAGGGAGAGTGGCTGGGCACATGCTGGGTGGGACAGGCCTGGGAGGGAGAGAGCCTGTGAGAGGGTGGGGCTGGAAGGGGGTGGGGCAGGGCCCAAGTCATCTTCAGTTTTTCTTTCTGGCATAAGGATGGGGCTGCTGGCCCCATCCTTATGCCAGTAGGAAAATGAAACATGTGGCGACTGCCCCAATCATCACCCCCCAATCTTCAGACTATCCTCGCAGCATTATGCCGGGTGGAGAGTGAGACATGTGATGGCTAAGAGAACTCCAGAGAGCTCACCGCTGCTGCATGCCTTACTCCCTCATCCTTTCTGCATAAGGATGCACAGGCCAGGGAAAATGAGGATGGCCTGAGGTCCAGGGAGCTGCATCTGTCCCCCAGGTCTTAGTTTGCCCATGCTTGTTCTATATTATTTCCTCATAACTTCTTTCTAGCTTAACAATACTTCTGCTGAGAGATAGGGATTGACTGAAGGCTATCAATTAAAACTTCTTGCTTGGGATTTTAAGGGCTTGCCTGTCTGTCTTGTAACCCTCCTTGAGTCACTATGGGGAGAAAGGCAGGGTAGAAATAAAGTTAACAAATATTAATAAATAAAATACACAATCCTCAATCTCTGGACTCACCCCCAAATGGACCACTGGCTTCTATTGAGAAATTTTGGTTTAAGTCAACTTTGTCCCACTTTTGTGAGTTTTCTGGGCTGTATGGCCTGTCTAGAAGCATTCTCTCCTGGCATTTCACCCACATCTATGGCAGACATCTTCAGACATTGTGAGATATATTGGAAACTAGACAAGGGATGTTTATATATCTGTTGAAGGTCCAGTGTGGGAGAAAGAACTCTTGTCTGATGGAGGCAATGCTGCGTTTGTATGTAGACTTGTCCACAGCTGCATGATATACAGTAGACTCCTGCAGAGACACGATGATCCTGCTTGTCCTTTGCTTAGCATAGCATTTTTTGGATTTTCGTAGTGGGTCTATAGATAGTTTGTAGTTTGCGTTTCTTCACCAGCTTCCCTATGTGTTCAGTGGTTCTCTTGATGTATGATTCATGATAAGAACATTTTCCCTCAGTGTGGATCTTTGTCTTTATTCTCATGGCTTATTCTTGGCATTGCAGCTCTTCTGATCTCTGTGGTGGAGTATTCATTGGCCTGTAGAGCCCAGTTTAGGTGGTTCAGTTCACCTTTGAGGAGGTGGGGTTCTCAGTTTCTTTTTGCACTGTCTGCTAGGGCTTTAATTGTGCTTTTTTTAAACTTGGATGGTGGTTGAGGTTTGTATGTAGATATCTATCCATGTGTGTAGGTTTACTGTAAACTGTGTGGCCCAATTGTCAGATATTCTGGAGTTTTCTGGAAACTTCAGAATATCCTTGGCCTTTGGCACACTCTGGAATGAACATCTGTGCCATTACTCCTTAATTAGTGCTGGGAAAGGATATGGATCATGTCTGTGTCACTATCCTTCATGGATCTTTCTCCCTATATCCTGGTCGTTGTGAGCTCCTCATTTTGACATCAGCAGAGGTAATGGCCAGGGCTCAGATGGAGCTCCATGCCCATCTAGAAATGGTCTCAGTGGCAACACAGAGAAGGTGACAGCATGGTGGAGTGGATTCTCTCCCATTCTGAATCTGAGACTCCTTCAGGGCAGATTTACACTGAGTTTATGTTATGCTAAACTTGTGTTTTCCTAATTTTAATAAAACATTGGTTCATCTTTCTTGACTTTCAAGACATAGGACAAAAGCCACTAGCTAATAAAAGTCTTTGGCCTTTAACTTAGAATTTATGTAAATATTTGACCAACTATTGTCTGCTGGCTGGTGATAATTACAAGGCTGCTGGTCTTACATTTATTGTTTTTGTTGGTGTTGTGCACTAAGGTTTTTTTTTGAATGTCAGCCACATTCAATATTCTGTAAATATGAGATTTATATCTTTTAAATTAATAAAATCAGAAGAAATTAAAAGTCCACAATGTGGCTTAAGTGTACCTAAATATGTTCTGGACTGTTGCCAGCATTTTCAGTTCATATTTAGCCATTATTTTAAGAACTAAAATGTCTGTATATTTGACAAAAAAATCTCTTTTAGATAACAGAAAGTTGCATTTGCTAGTGACTGTGGAAGCTTTGAGTTTCAAAGTGGCAGGAAAAGAGAGCCGGCTTCAACCAGCTTCATTAAAAAGTTTTATTGAGCAGCTCAGAGAAACCGCAGGAAACAAAGAGTATAAAGCAGCTTTTCTAAAATAAATATTAAAAAAACCTCATCTCCATAGATTTGCAATAGAAAACAACAAAAAGTTAACCTTCGATATAATTTACTAAACTATGGCACAGCTGGAAACAGCTTTTTAAAAGCCTTCCAGTAAACAGAAATGCTTTAAGGGAAGGATGGAGATAAATTTTCCTTTAAAAATGATTAGAACACACAGTTTGAAATAATACACACACACATCATAAAACAATATTGTGTTAAACCAGCAGGCTTAAAAGAAAATTAACAGAGAGCAGATCAAATAGATTTCTGAAGAGGGAAATCAAACCTTGCAAATATGAATATTTACGAATATTGAGCTTGTACAAATTGTGGAAGCTCTCCCCCCTTTCACCACCATAATACTCATGTGTTCCATTAATTTTCCACTTAAAGTTGTTGCGTTATCTTTTTGATCTCTTTGAAGTATTAATGGTGGATTGTATTCTCTCAACCCTTGTAGGATGTTAGGTCATGCCTCCTTTTCTCCCTGGAGACATGAGTCCAGATAATTGTGATTCCCAGTGCTCAAGCCTTCTAAGTTCCATATTTAGACTATTATGTTCATCTATTGAAAGGTCACTTAAAAATCAATGCTGCAAATGCCATCTCTACTGTTTTTGGAACGGCACCTTCGAAAATAATTTCTATTTTAACTATTCTCTTTTTCTAAGGAAGGTAGAAATGTTTAATGTATGGAACCCTAGAATGATTTATTTATTTATTTACTGCTCAGGTTGTATAAAAATTTAAAATATAGGATTATCAAAATATGTCAAATCTTAACAAATCATAACATATAGCTAGAGAAAAATTACAATTGGGAATGAATTATCCACAGAATAATAAAAAATATTTGCAGGCTATTTGAAAATTTAGTCTGTACTTTATGATACCTTTATCGATATAATTGGTAACAATCGTTTTCTTTATCTACATCTGACAAAACATGTCCTCTCCAGATATTTTCTAGTTCCGCCAGTGTGAATTCTTGCTGTTGGGGTTTGCTAATAAAATTACATATATCCATGTGAAGTCCAGGGTGTGTTCCCCATGGACAAGGGGCTTTTATTGTTTTCAAAATATATTTCAAAGCTATTAGAATTAAGAAGTCTGAGAAAATCCCAGAAAAGCTTACACCCAGTGGTGAAAATATTACAATGTAAGCATTCCATTATCCAAAATGTATGTTTGTCAAGATTGTTTGCTAATTCTATTTTATTTATTTTATTTTATTGCCCCGGTGGCACAATGGGTTAAACCCTTGTGCTGAAAGGACTGAAGACTGACAGGTCATAGGTTCAAATCCAGGGAGAGCATGGATGAGCTCCCTCTGTCAACTCCAGCTCCCCATGTGGATACATGATTGAAGCCTCCCACAAGAATGGTAAAACATTAAAACATCCTCGCATTCCCTGGGCAACATTCTTGCGGATGGCCAATTCTTTCACACCAGAAGTGACTTGCAGTTTCTCAAGTCGCTCCTGACTCGAAAAAAATTCCTTGTCAAAAAGTAGTGTCTCAATACACAGTAAAAACAAAATTGCTAATTATAGCAAGATCCGCCCTCGTCTTCCTCTTTGTCCTTGTTTTCTTTGCAATACTCACATATATCTTTCTGTGGTCATCATAACTGAAAGTCACTCTCTTTCATGCAATGATCCCATCACCTTTCTCTTATTGACATGTATTAGCTGGGGGAGGCTAAAAGTAGCCAAGAATTTTCTAGCTAATTCCCTATAAACACCATAACAAAGGCATCCTGCAGTTCTTCTCATTGGTCTTTTACAGGTCCTGGGTGCTGATGTTGTCATTCCTGGACATCAAATTACAGGGAAAGCTCAACACTGAAAATGTATCATGATGTAAAATGTACCACTGAAAAGGCTCTGTCTCTCATCCCCACCAATTGTGCCTGCGAGGGGAATGGTATCGAGAGCAGAGCCTCCCTGGACAATCTTAACCTCCAAGATGGTTCATAGGGGGATATATGTTCGGACAGGTAAGCTGGCCCTGAACGGTTTATGGCTTTATAGGCTAAAGCACTTTGAATTGTGCTCGGTAGCAGACTGGCAGCCAGTGGAGCTGGCACAGAAGGTGAGTTGTGTGCTCCCTATACCCCGCTCCATTGAGAAACCTGGCAGCTGCCCATTGGACTACTTGCAACTTCCAAACAGTCTTCAAAGGCAAACCCACATAGAGCGCATTGCTGCAAACTATTTGAGATGTAACAAGAGCATGGATGATTGCAGTGAATGACTGATGGCTCTGGAATATGAATCAGTTTGAATTAGAAACAGTTCGGTTATCCATAAGACACCAATGCAGTGGAATATTCTAGAGTTTGCTGCAAACTCTGAGTATCCCCAAACTTGACTCAAAACAGGGAAAACTCAGACTGAAGTCTATGATACTCATTTGAAACTACTATGCATTATGGAAACAGCCAATGGTCAATTTGTAATGAATACAGAGGGGTCTAACAGCATAGACCAGCCTTGGATAGCTTCTTTCTTTTTCTTTGTCAGTAAGTTCAAAGGTTTGTGTTCTACAACTTGTTGGAAATTGACTGCTGGGGCTTTTGAATGGATCTTAATGTGTGTAATGAAATTTCTGTAATTGCTTTTATTTCTCTGGGAAATTTAATTGCATTGTAACAATATTTTTATGATTTTATTTTGTGTTTTAACTGTTTGTTTTTACTTTTCTAAATAGCTTTCAGTTGCACTATAGGGGAAAAGGTGATATGTAAATGAATTAATAGCAAAAAGTGTTAAAACTTTCCTCACAATTTAGAACAAAACAATAAAACTAAGAACAGCAGCAGTGAGAACAACAGCAAAAGTAGCCTATTTTTTCACTCATTGTCAAACTCCATACTTGCCTAGCTGGCTGAAATTGTTACCATGCTCAGGCCACATTCAGACAGTAGGATCTTAGACAGTCGTAACTTAAATGTTTGCTTTAAAGTCTAATTGTCAAATTCATATTGCCTACAAAAGTTGGCACATCCATTGTTCACATTTAATCCCCTTGGCTCTGCAGTTTTCTGTGCACATACCATTCTGTTCCAGAATGTTTGTGAATGTTCAGGAGCAAGTCTTAGGTGGTGGCGATGGGGACATCTATTTGACTGGAGCACGTAGTAGGGATGATTGAGTGCCCAACGTATTGCAAAGGAAAGAATTTCCACTAGCACAAAACCATCATTGGACTAACATGCTGAATAGTTTATGTATGAATAGACAACTGCAACACACTCTATGTGGGGTTGCCTCTGGAGACTGTTCAGCATCTTCAAGTGGTCCAACAGGCAGCAACCAAATTGCTCACCAGAGCAGCGAACAGGCAGCATATAACCCTCCTGTAATGTCAGCTCCAATGGCTGCCAGTCTGCTACCAAGCACAATTAAAAGTACTGGCTTTAGCCTATAAAGCCCTAAACCGTTCCAGTCCAGCTTACCTGTCCAAATGTATCTCCCCCTATGAACCACCTCAGAGATTAAGATTGTCTAGGGGGGCCCTGCTCTCGGTCCTGCCTCTTTCGCAGGCATGTCTGGTGGGGACGAGACAGTAAGAACATAAGAACATAAGAAGAGCCATGCTGAATCGGGCCTCAGCCCATCTAGTCCAGCATTCTGTGTCACACAGTGGCCCACTAGTTGTACACAGGGATCTCTAGCAGAAAGGAGGGCAAAACCCTCACCTGCTCCTGACCCCCACAACCAGTACCCGGGGAAAATCCTGCCTGCCTCCATCAACACAGAGGTGGCACTTGGATGTCCATTTCAGTAACTACTGATTCCCTTGGTATCCATGAATCTGTCTAATCCTGCCTTGAAGCTGTCCAGGCTGACCGCTGTCACAACCTCCTCTGGAAGTGAGTTCCATAACCCAATGACCCTCTGGGTGAAGAAATATTTCCCTTTATTAGTCCTAACTTTCCTACCTTGGAGCTTCAGGGAGTGCCCCCTAGTCCTAGTGTTGGGTGAAAGAGAAAATATTTTTTCTTTATTCACCTTTTCTATCCCATGCATGATTTTATACACTTCGATCAAGTCACCTCTTAAACGCCGTCTTTCAAGGCTGAAAAGACCAAGGCGTTGCAACCTGATTTCATAAGGGAGCTGCTCCATCCCTTGGATCATTTTTGTTGCCCTTCTTTGTACCTTTTCCAGTTCCGTTATATCCTTCTTAAGGTGCGGAGACCAGAATTGTACACAGTACTCCAAATGTGGCCTTACCATAGATTTGTAGAGAGGCAATACAACATTTGCCGACCTATTTTCGATTCCCTTCCTGATCATGCAAAGCATAGAATTTGCTTTTTCGCTGCTGCTGCGCACTGGGTTGACATCTTCATTGAGCTGTCCACCAAAACCCCAAGATCCCTTTCCTGGTTTGTCTCGGAAAGCTTTGACCCCATCAATTTGTAGGTGTAGTTGGGGTTCTTTGCCCCGATGTGCATGACTTTACACTTGTTTAGGTTAAAATGCATTTGCCACTTTGTTGCCCATTCACTCAATTTCAAGAGATCTTTCTGGAGCTCTTTACAATCAGTTTCATTTTTAACTACCCTGAACAATTTAGTGTCGTCTGCAAACTTTGCTACCTCAGAATTCACTCCTACATCCAGGTCATTAATGAATAAATTAAAAGTAACGGACCCAAAACTGAACCTTGGGGTACGCCACTTCTCACCTCTTTCCACCCAGAGAAATGTCCGTTTATTACCACCCTTTGTTTCCTACAGTTTAGCCAGGTTCCAATCCAGGACAAGACCTGTCCTCTGATTCCATGGCTGAAGAGCTTATTTAGGAGCCTTTGGTGAGGGACTTTGTCAAAAGCCTTTTGAAAGTCAAGGTAAACAATATCGACTGGGTCCCCTTTATCTATGTGTTTATTTACACCCTCAAAGAATTCTATCAAGTTAGTAAGACATGATTTGCCTTTGCAGAAACCATGTTGATTTTCCTTCAGCAATGCCTGTTCTTCTATGTGCTTAGTAATTTTTTCTTTAATAATGGTTTCCATCACTTTGCCTGGAACTGAGGTTAGACTAACTGGCCTATAATTTCCTGGATCACCCCTGGATCCTTTCTTGAAGATCGGAGTTACATTTGCCTCCCTCCAGTCCTCGGGTACAGTGCCTGATCTTAGAAGACAGTGGTTCTTCTTAGTGGTTGCCCCTCAGTTGTGGGACTCCTTTCCCAGTGACATTAGATCAGCCCCCTCCCTCTTGACCTTCAGAAAGAAAGTGAAATCATGATTTTGGGATCAAGCCTTTGGAGAATAATTGTAGTGCAATAAATTGATACAGAATATTTGTAATGACTACTGGAATGACCCCGGGTTACGATTGTGGATGGTGTGCTTTTAAAAGTGAATGTAATATTCTAAAATCTATTAATGTGCTTTCATTCTATTTTTAATTTAAATGTTTATTTTAATTGTATGTTGTTTTAAGACATTGAATAGTTGCCTATATGTAAAGTTACCTTGAGTCTCCTTCAGGGTTGAGAAGGGAGGGGATAAATATGGTAAATAAATAAATATCTTAATAAAAATGGAATCTTTGTTAGTTCTAAAATCAGACTTTTGCAAGCAGCCCACACAGTCTCTCTTTTTATATTCCATCTGTAGCATAGATATGAACGGTTAATCTTGGTATCTTCTAAAGTGGACAGGGCCTCCAAACATAATAGATGTGTGACATGAATAGCTCCCATGCAATGGTTGAACTGCATCCTGGATAAACAGCTGTGGTTCGATACTTCCAACTGTGAATTAGTGTAAGGAATAGTGGAGGAGTTATTGGCAACCAGGCTGTGAAAAGCCTGAGGCAGTTTTCCATTAGACAGGAAATAAAGCCACACCATTTGGAGCTGCAACCTTTCATCCTATTATCCCTTCTCTTCCAAAGGCTCCTGAAATGTTAACTGTCTGTAATGTAATTATATGTGTCTTTGCCAGTTTATCTTTCTTTTTTGTGTGCATGCACTCCTTCATAACACATTGCCTCATGAACATGAGGGAAATCTTTCCATTTGCAATCTTCATGGGGCCCATTACATAATCAGGATGGGGAGAATAGTTTGTCTTGTCAAGAAAGTATAAATTTTTGTTGCAATGTTCTGTATTCTGCTTTCTGTGTCTTCAAAAACAGCACTATGCTATATATAAAATGGAGCATTTCCCTTGCTTATTTTACCATGGTGGGATTTCAGCAAGAGAGGATTAAAGTCCAGTGGTATCAGATGTTTTCTGCAGACTCCTGCCTCCATCGGACATGTGTTTTAAATAAAAATTAGCCTAGGTTTCATGATATTGCTTGCTTTTTAAACACACACACTTACACACTTAATTCTGTTGTAATAGTTATACTATCCAAATTTTATCTTCAAGCAATAAATGTGAAACTTAATTTAGCTACATCAATTAGATCTGGGGTTGTGATTTTTATCTCCTAGTTACATGTTAAATAGTTGATTTAAACTGTACAAATTGCTTTAGATCTTGGAGGAAGGCATGTGTGCTCACGAACAAGAGAGAGAGAAAGAGAGAGAGAAGGGGGGGGAGCTTGATATCAAATGGAAATGTTTCTAATGCTGGCTCCCCACCATTTCTCCTCTAGACTCCTTCCAAACAGAAGAAGAAAATTGGGCTGCTCAGACAGAGCCCAGGACTACCAAAGGATCACTCCTCACAGTGTCCATATTCCATTAGACCCAGGTCTTTCAGGAAGATCCGGGTTTAATGGAGTATCAAATTAATTTGGGACAAAGCAAGATTTTCCTGCTTTGTCTTGAATTAAATCAGTTTTACTGGAGATGTTGTTTGGATGCCTCTGGTAAAATTGTGGGAGCTCCCGCATTATGGGCCCTGCCTGGATGGACCCATAGACTCCATTGTAGGGAGGTGGGGAAATAATGCCCACATGTGGGTTCCTTTCTGATACATAACTAGCAAAACTAGGGAGTACTGAAGGTAGGTGGAAAACTTTTATAAGAATCCCAGTTCACACAGGAAATTCAGTTGAAGGGGGGTTGAGTATGAAACATGATTTTTTTTTTCATCGACTCCGAATGGGTGGCCTACTCTATTTGAGCTTGTCTGAATCTCAGGGGAAAGGGGTTTTTAATTTTACAGTTTATAGTGAGGGTGAAATAATGAGAATTTATCTATTTTTAAAAAATAACAGCAATTTGCAGCACTGCCTGCTTAATTATACATAGGGCTGGCCCAAGATATTTTGCTCCCTGAAGGAAACGCCCTAGGACCTCTTCATACATCTCCATCATGCCACCTATTTACACAAAATTGTTACCAACAACATGCAGTGTTTACGGTGGACTCTGCAGAAAATGCTTCAGCTGTACCCACAAATGCTGATTTCTTATTAGTAAATGATCGATTATTTATCTATATATCTGGGGTCACGAAAAAATTTATCAGGTGCAAAGAGGTCATAAGTGGAAAAAATTAAGAAACCCTAAGCTAGATCATTTCTGAATTTATTTGAAGGGTCATTGTACAAAGGGGCATGTCTGCTGTGAGCATCCTTCAGTGCTTTCTTTTTTTATTCACACGATCCCTTTCAGATTTTAAGAGATATTAATACAGATATAAAGATTCCTCCTTTTCTCTCCTTTTCTCTCTCACTTTCTCTCTCCCTCCTCTCATCTTTCTATCTTCAATAATACTGACATCCTATACCTAATTATTTGTAAATATTTGTCAGTGAATTCAATAAGACTTACCTTTCAGCAGACATGTATAGGATTGGAATGTGAAACACCTAAAGTAAGGGTAAGGAACCATTGACCTTCCAAATATTTTGGACTACAGCTTCCATAACTCATTATAATTGACCATGGTAATTGGGGTATCACAGCCATTGCGATCAAAGGTAACAAGCCAGGCACTTATGGATACAGAAGAATGGGAAATGTTTGATTGATTTTAACAATGTTCAATAATATGGAAAGTTTTTAAGGATTATTGAACCTCCATTAGTTGTTTAGTTACAGTTTTTAACTATTTGAATGTATATTTTTAAATATGATGTGAGCTGCTATGGGTCCGTCCTGGAGAAAGGTGGCACAGAAATCTCTCTAATAATAAGATGGCTATCTCCTTAAAGTGACAAAAAAGCAAGCATAGTTTTTATACACAGTATATAGACTTTGATGAGAATAAAAATTGTCTCCTTTCTTATTTAGCCTTTGACAAATGTTTATGTATTCTTTTGGGTATACAGAGTGGGGGAGAGAATGAGAGCTCAAAATAGTCATAAGAAAACAAAGTGGTGAGTGGGGTGGAATGCATAGGTTTTTTAAATAAAATATTTTTTATTTATTTCACAGACTTCTGGGAAAACAGATGGCTATATTGGCACATAGCCTTAATTTTATTTTTTATTTTTGCTTTAAAGAAAATAACCATTTTAAGATGCATTGGACCATAATGTGTGTTTTAACTATTCCAGCATTGAAACCAGCATATATCAGACACAATTGCATCTCAGGGTGAGTTTAAGGGCATGAAAGCTCAGATTCACCCTGAATAAGTTCTGGGCTGTCTTCACAGCATTGTACTACTTCTGGTGAGTATCATGGGTCATCCTGAGTTAAACCGGCTTTGCCCTGCTTCAAGCAAAGTTTAATTGATTCTGTGGCATATCCTGTAGAATCGAGGTAGTGTGAACAGCTGGACAGTGCCTAATTCAGACTGATTCACTGTCTGCATGGGACTGTGTCATCATGACCTTTCCCTGTGCTCATCAGCACAAGGAAAAGAGGATGAATCACACCCATGTCCCCATCATTGGCATTCCCAGCTGGCCAGAGAGGTTTTTTATAAGATCCTGGCTGTCATGGGTGCCCTGTTCAGATATCAGCAGATGTGGCCACATGGCCAGTGAGGATGAAGGGAAATTGGCATTCTCCTTATTCCTGGTTGTGCAGACACTTTGCCTGATGTCAGAACGGGGCACCCATGACAGAGCTCTGTGGCCATCTGGGAGTGGTGACAGCAACATGGAAGATGAAGTGACAGCCCAGAAGAGACCATGTGGACCCCAACCTACTACTGTAGCAGTTATTTGAGGTGCAATTTTCTCTGGACTGGCCACAGATTAATTTGCCAGTAGGCATGGTTAGGTTCGGTCAGAATCTTTGTAATTGGTAATTAATTTGGAAATATTTCCTTTTTAAAGTGATTTCGAAGTTTATAAGGAAACCGGAAGTCCCTTTGTCCTTCCAAAGCTTTTTCCGCCATTTCTCTTATGAATCAGTAAGCGAGTCGGAAATGATTCAGCTTTCCCCCCGCTTCTGTTCCCTGGACTTGGTTCAAGCCAGAGAAGCCTTCTAAACCAGTGTGGATGGATTCCCTTTCTTTCCTTTCCCTCCCACATCAGTGAGAGAAGCAGTTTTAACCAGTGTTGATGGGATGGATCCACATTAGTTTAAACCAGTGTGGATGGATTCCTTTCTTTTCCCTCCTGCCTCCCAAATCAGTCTTAAGTGAGAGAAGCGGTTTTAACCACTGTGGATAGGATGGATCTGTGTCAGTTTAAACCAGTGTGGATGGATTCCTTTCCTTTCCCTCCCACTTCAGTATTAAGCAAGAGAAGCAGTTTTAACCAGAGTGGATGGATTTCTTCCCTTTGCTGCCCCCGCTTCTGGAGTAAAGCAACTACTTTCAAAGTAAAGACCACCCAATGAAACAGGAAATAACACTTTGAAACCATTAACAAAGGATTCAGAAATCTTGGGAGTTTTGAAAAATTTTGAATTTTTTTTCTGTGAAAACTGGAATTGACCTTAGATCTGAACCATCAGCTCCCCCTACATCCGAAACGAGTTTTGAACCTTTTTTAAAAATCAAACAAGCCTATTGGCCAGTGTAGACTTACCCTAAGATGTAAATCTAATTGCACGTAATAAGTTAACTGATGTTGCTGCCTAGGTAATTTTTTTAAAAAAAATCTTATCAATTTCAAAGTATGTTAACATAATTTGAAGTGGCAGAAATTAATGCAATTTCTTGCTAAAATCTATGATCCTTTGCTGTCATCTGCTCATTTACTATTAACTTTTCATATCTGCAATGATTCTTCAGTTCTGGTGGTGTATTCAATATGTTTGCTGATTCACATTCACTGTCAGAGGTAATCAATGTTTATTCTATTCTACCATTACTTCAGGATACTTTTTGGATGGCATTTTATCAATACTAAGCCATGTGCATATATGGATTGGTGAAATACTACACAAAGGTGTTTTTGAGTTATGGTGAATTACATTGAGATTACTTTTCACAATGTGTAGACCCATTAACTGGTAACACTGAGGTAGAGAAAGATATAAACCTTAAGCTGCAGCAAACATCTCATACACATAGCAGTCTATATAAAATATGAAAATATTTATTATTTATTTATTTGCATCATTTACTGTATACCCCAGCCATATCAGCCCAAGGGCAACTCATGGCAATGAACAATCAGCACAATTTGGTGCCATTTCTAAAACATACATCAATGTTATACAACAATAGAAAATATCCAGAGCATTGTTTCTACATCAAAACAAAATCAAGACAAAAGTTAGATAAAAGAACTCCAAAAGCATATCACATTCTTGACATCTGGAACTATGGCAGCTTTGGCAATAGATGTGAAGT
Organism: Anolis apletophallus; assembly: GCA_030556195.1. Lineage (NCBI taxonomy): Eukaryota > Metazoa > Chordata > Lepidosauria > Squamata > Anolidae > Anolis > Anolis apletophallus. Next base: position 90,652,009 of record JARBWK010000004.1, read on the forward strand.
GTTAATTATAAATCTGCAGGAAGCAAACATCACAATCCCAATTTTGCCAATTTTGAATCAAGGCTTGAAGACTTTAAATGTCAGCTCTATGCACAAATTACATGAAATTCAGTTCTGTAAATGTTCTGCTCTATGTATTCATTTGCTTTGCTGTATCTGTGTCCTACCAAACAATGAAGCCTAAAGAATGAGCAGCCCTGCAGGGAGAGATTAGCTACATGGCCATAAAATTTGACGGAGGAAGCTGGGGATACTAAGCAAACAAGGCAAGGATAATGGAAACATCAAATGTAGCTGGGACTCTGTGGTAAAACAATAAAATATTACAGTTTCTTTAGAAATGTGAACATAGTGAACTGATTAACAGTAGTGGGGGAATCACACACTACTAATAGGTAGAAAATACAGAGATCAATTTTTTTAATGTTACAGCTCAATTATTTTCCTTAAGGGAAAATAAAATACATAACTGCCTAAGCCAGGAACATGAAATATAGACCATTTTATTTATAGATTACTGACAAAGCACACTTGTGGAGACTTATGATTTATGACATCAAATGATTTATGCCACATAGAAATAAATTCCATATTCCAGCATACAGCAATATCCTTTACTAAATGATGCTGGAATGTATATAAAAGTTTGATGTATATTAACCACTGCTGAAATATTGAACACAGCAAGACGGGCTGGGGTGCGGAGGTCAAAGGCTGTAATAAAGCACACAGTTAGCTGTGTTCAGTCTATGACCAACACACTTTTCTGCTTTCATATTTTCATCCTTATTTCACAGCCCAAATTGCTCTGATTGGTGGATTTATTTAATTGCATAGAATCAATCATTTTCTCTCTAAGGTAAATAATTTCATTAAAACTATAGATTATGATCAGAAGGCTGCATGTACTACTCAATTATGTAACAACAATATTTGGAAAGCTAAGTAGCACATTTCAGCTAATTCACTCCTTAGTCCTGATATTCTAATCAGTAGACATTGCAAGTGATGTGGTCGGTTTGACTGTCAACTGTGATGCAGCAAATTAATGTTTCCACTATCTCCTGCAAGTGACATTTGGTATAATACAGTGCTGTCCAAATTCTGCCGGACCTAGGGCCGGACTTCCAGTCACTGATTACCTGGGGGGCCGCTCCGCACCACTCCGCCCCGGCCCCAGCTCCGCCCCCAGCCCTTCATCCTAAAGTGTCACGCCAGCCTCAGAAGTGGCGATTTCGCTTCTGAGGCTGGCGTGACCCTTTAGGAGGGAGGGCAAAGCCAAGGGGAGCCCTCCATGGCTTCGCCCTCCCTCCTAAAGTGTCACACTGGCCTCCTCCTCTGTTCTGCCTCTCCCACCGGTGCACTGATCAGGGCGCCGGTGGGAGAGGCAGAACGGAGAAGGCAGGCCTATGGAGGAGGAAGGGAAGTGCTTGCCTTCCTCCTCTTTAGGCCTGCTTCGTCCTCTGTTCTGCCTCTCCCACTGGCACCCCGATCAGGGCGCCGGTGGGAGAGGCAGAACGGAGGAGAAGGCAGGCCTAAAGAGGAGGAAGGGAAGCACTTGCCTTCCTCCTCTTTAGGCATGCCTCGTCCTCTGTTCTGCCTCTCCCAAAGGCACCCCGATCAGGGCGCCGGTGGGAGAGGCAGAATGGAGGAGAAGGCAGGCCTAAAGAAGAGGAAGGGAAGCGCTCACCTTCTTCCTATTTAGGCATGCCCCCTCCCCCCCCCGGCGTTCCCGATTGGTGCGCCGGGGGAGAGGCGGAATGGAGGAGGAGGAAGGGAGCGGGTGGGGCTGGGTGACGTCAGGCCCGGCGCCGGCCCCATGCCTGACGTCACCCAACCCCATCCCTCGGAGATCGAATTATTTTTAAAAAATTACTATTTTTGCAGGGTAGGTGGGGGGCGTAGGGAAGGGGCTGGGGGGGCCGTATACGGCCCCGGGGCCGCCAGTTGGACAGCCCTGGTATAATACAACCTCACCACAAAGGGCTAAAATTGGCGGGATGAGCCAACTTTAGCCCAGGTCACCCATGGAGTTGGCCAGATCCCATCAGACACCGTCGGCACAGCTTTGTGGGTAAAGGAGGGTGAAGCTGTCACATGCCACTGCCAGGGAAACACTAGAGGGCTTCTGTGTTGCCTTAGAATCCTTGGGGGAAGCTGCACGCTCATGCCTTCCCCCATCTGATTGCCCTCAATGCAGGGCAATGCAGCACGTGGAGTGCTGGATTCCTCAATAACCCCACCCCCACCCACCCACCCCCATCCTGACAAAGCGGAGAAATGCTGGCAGCTGTGTGATTAGGCTGTTAGTCACTAGCACAATCCCTATTGTAATTCTTCCTTGCACTGGAAACCAATCAATGGAAAAGTATGAAAATTTCAGTGTGTGACATCCTAATCAACACAAATACAGACTCCCATTGTTTCCAGTAGTTGCTACTCGGTAAATCAGGACTGAGAGACAGCTCACAATTTCTGCATAATCCTTGCACTGTTGAATACATAGGGATCATGAATATGAATACTTATGAACATACAACTCTAGGCTATGTAATCAGAATTGTGACCACAAATTCCAGCCACTATTTGTCATTTCCGTTGCACTCTTTTTGTATCTAAAAAGTTGGAAAATCTATTCAACAGAGGCCTTCACAAGATCCTTGTAAGGCATACTGTTGTATGGCATGAATGTGGTTAGCATATTTCAAACCATCTAGTGAGTTCAAATCTATATAACTCTTGAACTAAACATTTATGTTGACTTTCATAATGACATGGAAAAGTGAACTGAAACATCTGGCTCTTGTCCATATTCTCTGGTTTTCCAAGAACAGATGAAAATGTGTAAATAATGTGTAGCATACCTTTGCCTGTGGATCTATCTTCAAAACCAATGGAATGCCTAGAAGTATAGACGTCTAGACATGGCGGGTTTCCATTGAAAAAGCCCATACCTAGCAGGTAGATGGGATGAGGTCCACATTATGGGGTTTGGGCCAAAGATAAAATTGCATACTTCTATCAGTCACAGTCTCAAATATAACTGGTGAGATCTCTGAGAAAGAAGGTGATTTAACTTTTAGTCTTAGTTTTGGTGTGGTTTCAATATTCACTCTTTCAGCAGCACAACTCTGGGGAAATGTGTTGCTCAAAGAAGCTGTGGGTTTGAGACAATATTGCCCTATGTTAGACCAACCAAGTTGGTCCCTGAACTCTGGAGTATGGACAGTAGGATATCTGGATGGAAGCCAAGAACCAGTTGCATAATGTCTCACAGTTTCAAGACAACTCACTCTTAGACAACTCATGAGAAAAGTTTTCTGATGACCTCAAGTGATCTACATCAGACTGTTTTGTAAAAGGCTAGGAAGGGATGGGGCAGCAGTACCAACACAAAAGAATTGTATCATTATTAGTATGTAATATTTTTGCTCACAATTTAATCTATTTATTTAGATGATTGTTTTATCCTGAAATAATCTGGCTCATCTTTGTAGCTATGGTTATTCTATGTTAGATTTATCTGCTGGAAATAATAATATTGTCATGTATATGATTTGAATAAAGTATTTGATAATAATAGATGAAACTAATTCAAAGTGGCTTGCCAAAAATACTGTCAGATAAAATAAAACTTCTGAAACATCATATACATAGCCAGAATATATTTGCATGAGCTGGATATTGTAGAGATAAGAGAAATAAATTTCAGATATGAGCCTGAAAATATTAGGGGTTTTTTTTTACAAAAGAATATCATAGATTTTTTTCATTTTGTGCTCATTTGGTATAGCATTCTAAGGTATTGGTAAAGGTATCCATTCCACAGCTTAAACGCTACTTCATCGATGATCTAACTATGTGAATGTTTGCCGCTGTATGTTGTGAACTGCCCTGAGTCCCTATCAGGGAGGTAGAGTGTGATAGAAATAAAGTTGTTGTTGTTGTTGTTGTTATTTACAACTGCTAACTAACATTGCATTTGATTATTTGGAATTAAACTCAACCCTATTCAATAGACTTAAATCTAAACTGAATAGTATGTTAGATGGAAGTCACCATGAGATATCTGAATGCATGAAATATGACTAATTAAAAACCCTTCAAAACAAACAAAAATATTACTGTTGATCAGGATGTGGCCCATAGCATGCAACACAGTAGTCCTGTACAGACCAACATTCTCACAACTGTAATTTTAATTAAGTGACACAAACACAGGTTTTAAGGTTTCACAAAACATCCAGTTTCATCGTCAGACGAATTAAGTATGTGTGTGTGTCCATGTGCACGTTTATTCCCCATCTAGTGCAGTCTTTAATTATATGGAGGATTGCAGCCTGTGACAAAGTGCTCTGATCTATTCATCTACAATGCAGAAATGACATTTTTTTATAATTAAAAAAAATACTTTAAAACTCTCTTGATAGACCTGCTGTAAGAGAATTAGTCTTAAATGCTCTTTTAAGCACAGAATGTGTATCCAGTAGGAGGAGGAAAATTGAGCAGTGTATCCCCCCCCCCCCCACACACACACACACACACACAACCAAAAAAATCTAGGGAGATTTTGTACATTTTCCTTCAATAAAATGTGACAATGATGGTTGCAAAAAAAGTGTATCCTCCTGATGCATCTCTTTGGCAAGTCATCCTACAACTTGGGGGCAGCTGATACAAGAGTCCTCTGCTTTACAATTGCCAGCCTGGTCCTAGTTGACTGAATTAAATGTCTCCCAGAATACCAAGTATATTCCTTGAGTCATATTCCTTACCTCCTGTGCAAATATGTTACACATTCAGGATTGAGTCATGACTCAAATCTTTGGTTGTAGTTACCATGTTTTAATCAACCAAAACTTAAGACACTTTGCATTTTTATATTTACCTTACCATTTGAAGGTAGTTTGAGGAAACTGCCTACTGAGAATATCTACCTATCTATCAAACATCCATCATATATCCATGTATCTGTGGAAAAGCAACTGCCTGAACTGATTTGATCAATGAAAATTTGCATTTATTTTTAAACAACTACAGAATTAAATAAATTGTAGGAGACTGGTTACATTCCTGGAAAGAGGCTGTTCTATTCTCTAGTTGCTGTGCACTAATATAACATAAAATACTAAGCTACAAAAGCATCAAGTCATGAAAGTGGTGGGTTCCAACCGAGTCTGTTGCAGACCTTAATTAAGAACTGGGCAGCTCTCAGCCGGAGAAGCAGTGACACTTTGGAGAGAATTCAAAACCAAATTATTAGGGAGCAAGAGATTCAGTTGTGAATTGTTACTTAAAGCAAATTACACATAATTAATTTGTAATCTTCTCTAAGAAGGGACTGCTCCTATCTACAAAGCCTTGAGACATAGAAGTGCCAAGGATGGGCAAGTTAATTAGAGTGGCATGTGACAAGCAAATCAGCATTTGGCGGGGACAGTCAGAAAGTGACACATTGGCAGAATGTCTGCGGAAATGTCTCACAATTAGATCTGAGAGTTTCTGCTGCCATTGCTTGCCAAGTAAAATGGCAGATTTGGGGGATAACCAAATATAATCTATATGCAAATACTGAGAAAGGACAGGGAAACATAACCAGAAACAATGTTAACCTCAAAAATTAAATCCATCAGAAGCTTCCTTCCTTCCTTATATTGTCTTGTCCAGTGCAGCAAATTGGGAAAGTGGAGGAAATTCATAGGCCAATGATTGAAAGTTTGTGCTTGACTTAGTAAATTGGTAGTGAATCATGCTGTTGATAAGGAAAACATTATGCCAATGGGAGAGTGAAGTCATTTGTGATTTTTGTAGAGAAATATGTAGCAGCGATACTGATGAAAAAGAAATCATACCCTCAAATATTTATATATTCCACAGAAACTGAATTGTTGGGAATTCTTCTCCTGAAAACTTCTGTCCTGGGAATAGCTTTTATTTGATTTTTAGGTTGATCAGTGAAACTCCTGGATGCATATCCTTAAATAGACATCCCAAAATCAACCATCTGTTTGTTTGAAAATGTGGCAATATACTAAAGAACAGGTGGTCAGCAGACGTAAACCTGAACAAAACAAAAGCCAGCTGGAATAATGACTATTTATGTCATGTCTTTAACATGAATTCTCCACAGAAATGAGAAACCAAACAAATTATAGCAATGATGCTGCTATTCACACAAAAAACACAGTGGAATAACCTCAGATCTTGGGGGGAAATGTTATTTGTGGCTATTACCCCAAGCCCCCACTAGTCAGTGGCAATACTAGCTGGCATTGTCTGGGGAGCTGTAGTCTGGAAAGGTAACTTCTCTTGGTTTGGGTCTTTTTTCTGATACAGATGCTCCACAGGTAAAGGACAAAAATAAATGGAAGCTGTGTGTATGGCTTTGTTCTTATACTGCTCTCACTGAAAGGTCACTGAAATGAAACTATAAGCGCATCTACTAGGGACGTACTTAAATGTGTGCAAGCATATGATAGTGATGCAATAGTGTGAGTGTTGGACTAGGACTCTGAAGGCCAGGGTTTGAATTCCCACTTGGCTATAGAAACCCACTGGGTGACCTTTGACAAGTCATGCTCTCTCAGCCTCAAAGACAATTCCCCTTTGAACAAATCTCACCAAGAAACTACAAGCATAGCATCACCATATGTTTGTCAAGTTAGAGATTGACTGAAAGCATACAACAACAACACATCAACAATTCATCATGCAGGTTTTTCAGGCATTTATGCTTTCAATATTATTGATAAATTTTGCCCTTTTATTTCAATTGATTGCTCTTGTCTACCAAACCATACATGAACTGCATCTGAATATTACTGGCCTAAAAAACTGAAGGTCATTAAAACTTTTAAAACAATTTTTGCCTGCTCTAGGAACTTGGCATTTGAAATTGAAAAATGTCTTCAGATTTTGTCCATTACACAACTTTTTTTTGCAACTGGGTTTGATGTATTCATGTTGGGATATGTGATTTAATGCAATTAGTTATCAAACTAGCAATGATATTTGTATATATTTTAATCAATTACCCCCAAAATATATCAAAACCAGCTACAATATTGAAACAAAGTTTGTTTTCTTGCAAAAAATTTCAAACAGTACATGCATTGCATTTGGAGGGAACATACAAGCACTGTATGTTTCATACTTGTTGAAACCTGCTTAAGACACCTTTGATAGCATCCTCTGCAGCCCCCTTTTCCACAGATCTGATATCCACAAACTATTTTCCTCATACCATATTTGTGGGCAACTCTAGGTCTTCTAATATGATTCTCTGGTATGCTTCCAGCTGAGATATGCTAAAAATACAGGTTTCTCTATCTATGGTTCTGGGTATACATGTTTGGAGTGGTTTTACAGTATATTTTAGGTTTTATTTTGGGAAATGGAAAATAGATTTAAATGTGTAGATCAATGAAGGATCCACCTCTGCTTGATTAGTAATGCTGTGTAGGAGATTGAGAATGTTGCCTAAGTTAGTAGTTTATCATGTGAATATCAGAGTTGCCTCTCAAACAAAATGTTGTTCCCTTGAAATGAAGTTGTGTGCTATCAAGAGAAATGGAAGGTGTGGATAGCAGTGTGGATAGCATTCAAAGAGAAAGGATTAAGTATCAGTTTTACATAGGTGTCACAGGAAACCTATGAGCCTTGACACTGTTCAGAAATTGAGTGGAGACCGGAATCAAGGACAACTACATCAGAATGATGTTCATCATAGAAAATATGTCCCAAGTACTTAATTTCCTTCTTCATTCCCCCCTCTATGTTTCAAATTAAAAACCACAAGAAACTTAAATCTATAGAGATAAATTTTGGATAGGCAAGAAAAATGTACTTATGTTTCCACCTACATTATTCCTCCTTGAACTGGACAAGTTGTTTGTGTTAATCTTCTAGGGTCTTATAGTCTTTTTAAAAAGATGATATCAAAATGAAGTGGCGAACTGCTGAATGCGCTATAATCTGAGGGAAAATGCACTGTACCTTGGTCAATGATACAATCATTCCTTAGTCAATAAGATATTAATTAATGCATCAAATGTGTGCTTGAATTAATTTGAAATAATTAGGCTGATTTTTCCCTTCTTATGCTCAGAAAATTCCTCATAATAATTACACTGAGTGGGTTTGGTTGTGATTTTTAATGCTCTGAAATAATGAATCTAATATAATATTTAATGAAATAAAAATAAAATCATTTAAGTGTATGCATGGTGTAACATTTGGGTACACTTAACTGGTTAACGCTCAGAAGCATAAGGAAAGATTTTGAAACGTTAAACCTGAATATGTCTGCTATTATTAGTTCTGCCCCAGTTATACTTCCTGAAAAAAGATTATGAAAATAAAATACAAAAGAAAAAAAGAAAAATTGGCAGAACCTGACCAACTTGGGGGGAAATTGCTGCTGGTCACACAGTGGTTCCCTACCCCTACTTTTAAGGATTTCTAACCACTCTGCCTAGGAAACCCTCTACTCAAAAACAGTGTGGAAATCCACTGCCTTTGGAGTGCAGCTGCCAGGCAAACATTACACTGGCCAACACATTTTGGTGTCTCAAATGTTAGACCTGTTCCTGGGTATATTCAACCTGAAGATTCCAAAAATGACACCAATTTTCCCCTACCAGCTCTAGGTTTTGAGATACAGAATATATGCCATAGAAAATCATTATAACCATATCTAAGAAACTAGAGCTGATGTGGTCTATTCAATGTAATTTTTTTCAATTAACATCCCCAAATAACCCCAGGGACAGGCCAAAAAAATCAAGACACAAATTGTTGTTGTTGTTGGGCTGTGCTATCAAATAGTTTGTTTCCAATGGATCCCAACTTTTGGTCATTCAGCTGTTTTGAGCTCCAGTTCTCAGGAATCCTGACAGTTGGCTGAGCTGGCTTTGGCTTTTGAAACTTGAGTCCAAAACACTTGGATGACCAAAGATTGAGAGCCACTATTTTCCCCATCTTTTCATGATTTGTTCATCTGCCCAAACATAAGAGCATGTAGGTGAACTGGCTCCATTCATAGGAGAGAAACTGAAATGGGAAGTATTTCATTACTAGTATACCATCATCGAGGCCTCATCTACATTGCTATACAATGCAGTTTAAAACTATATTATATGGTCAGTGAAGATGGGGGCCTGATAAGACAAACAGTTGGAATCACTTCCTGAGTACTTTCAGCAAAGGACCTCAAATGAAGTTATGATCAAAAGAAACAATCAGGCATCCAGTTCCCAACTGTAAATTAGCTATAGTTATAGGCTTTGGTTGCATTGCATTGCTTAGAAAAAATAGAACACATTTGAAAGTTGTGTGAAAAGCAAGCTTTTACAACATTTTTTCTTCATTTTCATGGGACCTACTTTCAGAAAATGTAGTTCTATTTTTATATATTTTGTTCTTTACTTATCTGAATAATGGGATGGAAGTCTTTCAAATCATTTATTAATAACAGTGCTATTTGAAACATTTTGTATATATTATTTAGAAAACTCTACGAGATGACATGGCTTTTCACAGTTTTGAAAACAGTGGTAAATGTGTTCTAAAAAGCTTTGACCAATCTAAAGGGTCCCCTGATGTGCTGAACATGCACAATCACTTGCAACTATGTTCAGTTTACCAGGAAAAACTAGCTGACATGTGCCTCAAATGTATTAAAAAGGAAAATCTATTCGTAAAGGCTAGCCCTGAAAACATGATAAATGTCCACACTGTTTCACATACAGAAACAAATAGGATCATGATGAGGCTTTGGAATTTGTCTTGTAGATGAAGTAAATTGTGCCAAATCAAGTCCATTTGGAGTTCAGGATTAGGAACTCTGTGGAGGTAAGTTGTGCTGGCCCAGACTTGTGTTATAAAAGGTTGATTCGGATCAGAACCTGCTGTTCTCCACTTACTTGTTCAGGATCTGATTATCACCCCTGACTTATTGGATAGGGTAGCAGTTCCCAGAATTGGTCTTCCAGGTATTTTGAACTTCAGATCCCAGAATTCCTGGGCATTGCCCAAGGTGACTTGGGATTCAGTGGGATGAAGGCCAGAATACTTGCAGGACCAGAGTTTGGGAACCACAGCATTAGAGTCTTCTTTTATATGTAAGGAGAGTCAGTTCACTACTGTACATAGTTTTAAATTGTTCTCATCTGTTTTACTTGCTAAACGGCTTAATATGTTTAAGTTTGTTTAAGTGATTTTTATTGATTTAAACTGCTTAAATTGTTTTCACTTGTACACCATTTTGAGATCCCATGATATTGCTAGGGATATGAATATTTCAATAAATAAGCATTTGGAGCTAAATGCATCATAACAAAGAATTACATTCTAAGGATTTTTTTCAGTTTCTTTTTGAAGCAGTTTGCATGGAAATTAAATACCTATATGGAAAGAAAAATAAGAAGTCAGCATCATAAAGTGGAGGGCATGAGTTTTGAACTGATCTCTCATGGATAAGGTAAGAAACTAAATGCATCGTTTTAGCAGAAACAGATTTCATGAAATTTGAAATCTAAAAAGGTCAATCGGTCCTTCAATGGAAAGACACATTGATTAACAACTTCCTTTTCACTAGTTTTGTCCCTTAACATTAAACATTACTGAATTCTGTTTCAATCATGACATAATGTACTACGCTATCCTTGCGTAATGGAAAAATCAGTGCCATCAAGCTCAGTTGAAGACCTATGGATCTATTGTTTCAATATAAATAGGTTTTATATATTCTTTTCAACTAATATTGTGTGTTTTGCATGGTTTACAGTATATGTTTACATAATGTGTGATTTTAACTGATGTTGTATTATAAGGAATTTTTTTTAAAAAGTCTAGGAGGATATATATATTGTTTTGCTTCCCTTTCTCTTCCCTGTGTGATATCTGTTGAAGACATCAAGAATTTTCAAAGATTTTCAGGCACTGGGTAGAAAACTGTTTAAATCATTCACTCTCCCCTGAAAGAATGAGTAATTTGAACAAACATATCAGGAAAAAGGGAGACACCTTGTTGATTCATTGCCATGCTTGAGGCAAGAAATCTCACAGTGGTTAACAAGTTCTTCAAAGTCTCCTTCAAAGCATGAAGACAGCCTATATTGTTGAGAATGAGTAACTTCACAATATTTTTTTCTAATGGTTATTTAGAACTATTGCTGTAATTGTCTTTTGAAAGTACTGTATGGCCTACATTTTTGTGGAGCTGCAGTCACTTGAAGTAAAAATAAATAAAGAGAGGAGAAAGGCAGCTTTACAGCCAGGCATTTTATTTGCTTGCCTACCAGAAGTTGAAATGGCAGCAGATCGGGAACAGGGAACTGTAGAAGACAGAGGGAACCAGTTTGAGATGTACTGTTTGAAACTTTTTGCAATCCAATCTAATCAACACCAAATGCTTTGAAACCCACCCTTTCCTCGTTTTGGGGTTCAGTGGTACTTGGGCATATTACAAATCAGAGAACCCAATCTAATCAACACCAAATGCTTTGAAAGCACCCCTTTCCTCATTTCAGGGCTTTCCAGTGGTACTTGGGCATACTACAAATCAGAAAATCCAATCTAATCCACACAAAACACTTTGAAAACCACACTTTCCTTGTTTTGGGGTTCAGTGGTACTTGGGCATACTACAAATCCGAGAATCCAATCTAATCAACACCAAACGCTTTGAAAACCACCCTTTCCTCGTTTTGGAGTTCAGTGGTACTTGGGCATACTACAAATCAGAGAATCCAATCTAACTGGTCTATCACACCTTATCCCTGATAGACCAGTTGCAGACCTGTGTTCATAGCCAGGACCCCAGCCCACGGCCTTCAGTCTCCCCGTGGTGCCCCTTGAAATCACCTCCGCCTTCTTCTCTCAGGGCTGCTGCAGGTGGAGGGCACCTGTTCACCTCCAGACTTGGCCACTTTCGGACTTGCCCCCCTTCAGCCAGTAGTTTGGAGAGTTTATACGGCACCAAGTTTTGTTAAAACTGAGGGAAAGAGAATCCCCCAAGTTTTGCCTGTCCGGTTTGCAGGTTTTCGCGCATTATGCAATCGTGGACGTCATTAACAAAGCCATTCTGAAATTTCCCAATTAATTCTGAAAACTCCCCCCCCCCCCAATGGAAAATTTCGGAAGTCAATCAGATTCAAAGCGCCAGTGCCCCCTACATCCAGAACGTTTTGTTTTTTTTTTTTAATCAACCAGGCCTACTTGATAGATATCGGGCTTCTGTGCATAGAGAGATGCCTTCCTTCCTTTATTGAAACACATACATCCTCCACAAAAGTGCTCGGCAAACACCAACTTTATAAACTTTTAAAAAAAATATCAAATCCAATGCCTTCTTTTGACAAAACAAATAATAGTTTTTCATGCTGGACACATTTACAATGACTACTTTATCTAGAATTTTACTACAGAAGCTGGCCTCAAACCAGTTCCATGATCTGGCAGGGGTTTTTTTTCCAATTCCCTTTGTCAAAATGTACAGGGGGACACAAGGTGATTTACAGACACCAGCAAAATTCAACGCCATATATGAACATAACAATAAAGCATACCCATCCAACTATAAAACAGTTTAAACACATAGCAAACAAAACACATAAATCAATAAAACAGATTAAAACATATAAAGTGATTGATTCCATTAATCCATAATCCTTGTTATAATCCTTTAGCCCACGTGCTGTTGATAACATAGAGCATTATAAACTGATTTACAATTGTATAAAGCTTGTGCCCATGCTTATATTCTCAAGAAATGAAGATAGCTAGGCCATCAGCTCCATTTTGTTGGTTAAGCCAAAAGTGTGGTCACTGAACAATATGTCCCAATGCATACTGGGAGCCCTTGTTGCAGAATGTGAGTCTTCTTTGCACAATGGAACCTTCTGCAAGGTGTCCCATTGCATATCACAGTAGTTCAATAACATAGTTGCATATCATGTCACCAAGGTAGCTATGCCAATGTAAAATTGTGCATCATAATGACTAGATCTTGGTCGTTACTTAATCTAACATCAGAATAACCAAAACTCAGTCATTTGCGATTGAAACAGTGTAATAATTTTTTTTAAAAAAAATCCATTAAACACCAACCAAACAACCTTGAAAAAAACCAAAAGAGACAGAGGCAGAGCCAGTCACACATTCATTGATTGATGTAAGAGCTTGTTAGATTGCAACCTGAATTTGATTTTTATATTCCACAGAGATTGATTTCACACTGTCAGAGTGCACCTTTTAAATGGGTCTCTTCTATTTCTGGGATGTGTTAACAAAGTTCATCCATTCACAAATAGCATAAGCCATAAGATGTGTTAATCTGCAAACATGTTTTGACTTTTTGAAAATGACTTTAGAAAATCCAACCTTTGGCCGCATTCCAGTGAAGAATATGGCATGCTCTGTAGTGCAATCCTATGCATGTTAATTCAGAAGCAAAACCTGGAGGGTTCACTGGTGTTACTCTTGGTGTTAAATCAGGTTCATTCTCACTTGAGAGTGCATGGCATTAGAACATAAATGTGCTGGATAATGGACTTCATACATTTGGAATAGCTATGGGTTTGAATCTCATTTTATCTGTCATTAAGCTGTTGCTTGCATAGACTTCTGGTGCTTTAATTCTGTCCTGAAAGCTAGAATATATTAATGCACTGTCAAGATTTCATTCGTGCAATGAATTTGACTTGTCCATTCCAATGAGGATCAAATGTACTTAGAGGCAGAATGGGGATGATGACAAACTTTGGTCTGTGTGATGCATCAGTAAGCATCTTAATTCATGTTTGAACTGAGATGATGGGTAGTGGTAGATTTTTATAATAAAGCTAAGGAACATATCCTGATAGGGTGCATTAAATCCTCCTTAAAGCAAACCTTATGTCAAAAGAACCCCAAACTAGCTGCGGAAGAAGTGTTTTATGACCAATGTTAACTCCAACAGGATTTCCCTCATAGCACAGCTAAAGAGGGAGAGGATTTTGCCCCCTCCCCTTGGAAAAGAGGAGGTTCTTTGGAACCTCTTTGAGGCAGGGGGCGTGGCCTTCCCTTAGGAAAGCCGGCCTCCTGAGAGCTCATTCGGAGCTCCGGACTCTGATGAGACCTTGTCCCCTCCCCCCCTCGGGCCGGGTTCGCCGCTCACCGTTGGTGGCAGGTTGTGGCGCGTGGAGGCCACCGAGGCCCGGGGTGCAGGGGCAAGCAGGAGACGGGCTCGTGCTCCTCTCATCCCCTGTTGCTTCAGGGCTTGGCTGGTGGCACTTTGGATGGATTTTGCGCCGCCGCCAGGCATTTCTTTGGCGGGCGGCGCAACGGGGGGTGAGTTGGGACCGGTTCGGGCTCCCTCGCCCCGGTTACTCTGGGCCCTGGCCTTGCTGCGCCAGGGACCCAGTTTTCGCAGCGGCGCTGACGGGCATCCCCCCGGGAGCAGCGCTTTGCCGCCGTGGCCTGGGTTGAGGGAGTGGGAACTGGGCTCCCGCTTCCCTCCCCCTCCTTCGGCTGGAGGCCGAGCGCGCTGGCGACATGCCAGACTGAGGGCTTGCTTGGTAGGCCGTCTGGGCCGCCATCGCCCCATGGGGGAGGGGGTTCTTTACTGGGTGTGGGCTGGCTCCATGCCCCCTGCCCCCGCCGGGGTCCTTTTGGAGGGACCGGCTCCCTCGCCGCTGGCGCCCTCCATCCTGGGTGTTTGGTTCCAGCCGCCATTTTGGCCGCATGGCCGATGGCGCATTCAACCCCGCCCCCCCTCTCTTCTTGGCAGGGTGCTGTTGGCTTTCGGGCGGCAGCCATTTTGTGCACCTAAGGGCCAGGGCCATCCATAGGGGCTTATTTATCTTGGCAAGCGGCGGCTTAAAGGCCCAGTTTTAAAGGCTTTACTAATGTTGAAAGCTAAGCTGGGTCTGCCCTGGTTCATATTTAGATGGGAGACCGCCACTTAATTTTGCACCCTGGCCGTTTCCAAACAAACTCCCTATCGGGGGGAGGCAGCATTTTCCTGTAGCTGCCATATTGGCCACACGGCTGTTGCTCCTCCCCCTCCTTAACCTTCCAGTTCTGGGGTGGTGTCGGTGGCCATTTTGGGGTGGTTGTTTGCTTGGGGCCATGTTAGTCGGGAGCTGGTTTATCAGCCTCCCTATGCCTTTAAAAATAATAATAATAATAATAATATACAGTACATATATAAATAAATCACCAAGACCCCCTTTAATTAGTGAACTGATCCCATGTCCTATCTCTGTAGCCTGGCGGCTGCACGCTATAAGCATAAGGGGCGAGCTGTTTGCTTTGGCAGCCCAAACATGTACAATTTTGGGCCACTCCTCATGGGGGGTATTAAATGAACTTTGTTTGATCTGGTCGCCCCCTTTTTGGTGGCACCCATATCGGCCTCATGGCCACCAAGAAATCTGCTTACCTTATCAAGCATTTCATGAGATAGATAAATCACATTCATTTGGATTTTAGTACAAATGGAGATACTAATTCAAGCATATGCATTTATTATTTCAACCGGGTTATTTTATTTTAGCTTGAGGGGTGAGCTCCTGACCTTTGGTATAGTGTACTGCTGACCTATGGCTGATAACATTAGCAATGTAGTTAGTAATTTCAAGCAATGCATTTATTATTTCACATGGGTCCTTTTAATTTTCAACTTGAGGAGTAAGCTCTCGACCCTTGGTATAGCTTACTGGTTGCCTATGTATGTCAACATTAGCAATAGAGTTAACCATTTTAAACAATGCATTTTTTATTTCACCTGGGTCATTTAATTTTCAACTTGAGGAGTAAGCTCTTGACCCTTGGTATAGCTTACGGTTGGCCTATGTATGTCAACATTAGCAATGGCGTTATTGATTTTAAGCAATGCATTTATCATTTCACCTGGGTCATTTTAATTTTAACCTGAGGAGTGGGCTCCCGACCCTTGATACAGCCTACGGTTGACCTATGGCTGACAACATTAGCAATTGAGTTAATAGTTGCAATGCTGTGCATTTCTCATTTCACTTGGGTCATCTTAATTTTCAACTTGGGGAGTAAGCTCTCGACCCTTGGTATAGCCTGCTGTTGACCTATGGCTGGCGACATTTAACATAAAGTTACGAATTTTAAGCAGCGTATTATTTCACCTGGGTCATTTTAAATTTCAGCCTGAGTGAGCTCCCGACCCTTGGTATAGCTTACCATTTACATGTCTTCAACATTAAGCAATCAAGTTGCTAATTTCAGCATTGTAATTGTCCTTTCACTAGTTAACTTGAGTGAGCTCCTAACCCGGGGTATAGCTTACTGTTTACCTACATTGGTCTTTTAGCATTACTAATTGAGTTATTAATTCCAAATAATATATTTGTGTTTTAACATGGGTCATTTTAAATTTCAACTTGAATTTAAATTTTTTTAACTCGAGTGAGCTCCCGACTCTTGGTATAGCTTACTGTTGACCTATATTTGGCAACATTACCAGTTGAGTTACCAATTTCAAGCAATGTATTTATCACTTTAACTGGGGCAATTTTCAATATGAAGGGGGAGCTCCTGACCCTTGGTATAGCTTACTGTTGACCTACACTTGGCAACATTGGCAATTGTGTTATTAATCGCAAGCAATTAGTTATCATTTCACCTGAGTGGAGAAATACAGTTGTCTCCAATGGAGGCATGTTCTCTTAGCCCTCATTCATGGCTAGAGAGTAAAACGCATAACCTCTTCCATAAAGACTGTACTGTCAGGCCTATGAGACACACTCTCTTAGAGGGAGTTTGAAAAGCGGTTTTTCTTTTATACAGAGGAGGTTAGTCATTGAGGTCACGCCCTCTCAGCCTTATAAATGGCTGTACAGTTGGGAAGCGCGCTTTCTTAAAACATAGGAAGACTAATGGTTTGAGTTACAGATTAGTTTGGAGTTACACCCTCTCAGCCTTATAATGGCCTGGGAGTTTGAAAAGCACGTCTTCTTTAAACATAAGAAGATTAGTCGTTTAAGTCACACCCTCTCAGCCTTATAAAGGGCTGGGGTGTTCGGAAAGCGCCTTTTTCTCTAAAAACATAAGAAGATTAGTCGAGTAAGTCACACCCTCTTAGTTTGATAATCGGCGGGAGAGTTTGAAATGCGCGTCTTTGTTAAAAATTTAAGATTAGTTGTTTTGAGTCACACCCTCCCAGCCTTATAATGGCTAGGGAGTTTGAAAGGCGTGTTTTTCTTTAAAAATTATAGGAAGATTGGTTATTTGAGGCATACCCTCTCAGCCTTATAATGGCTAGGGAGTTTGAGATGCGCTGTTTCTTTAAAACATAAGAAGAGTAGCCATTAGAGTTACACCCTTTCAGTCTTATATACGGCTAGGAATTAATCGTTTGTGCCATACCCTCTCAGCCTTAAAAACAGCTAGGGATTTTGAAAAGGGCATTTTCTTTAAAACACAGGAAGAATAGTTGTTTGAGTTACACCCTCTCAGCCTTAAAACGGCTGGAGAGAAAAAAGCAAGTTTTCTTTAAAGTATAAGAAGATTAGTGGTTTAAACTACACCCTCTCAGCCTTAAAAACGGCGGGAGAGTTTGAAAGCGCGTTTTTTCTCTATAACATAAGATGATTAATCGTTTGAGGCACACCCTCTCAGCCTTATAAATTCGGCTGGGGGGTTAAAAAGCATGTTTTCTTTAAAACATAAGACTAATCGTTTGAGTCATATCATCTCAGCCCAAAAACGGCTGAAGAGTTTAAAAATCGAGTTCTCTTTAAAACATAACTAGATTAATTGTTTGAGTTACACCCTCTCGGCCTAAGAAAAATGGCTGACGAGTTTTTAAAAGTGTGTTTTTCTTGAAAACAGAAGATAGTAGTTTGAGTTAATCCCTCTCAGCTTTAAAACGGCTGGAGAGTTTGAAAGTGCGTTTCTTTATAACAAAAATTAGTCCTTTGAGTTACACCCTCTCAGCCTTACCCGGCTGTGGAGTTCAAAAACCGTGTTTTTTCTTTAAAACAGACTAAGGTTGGTCATTGGGGGCACGTCCTCTCAGCCAGATAAACGGTTCGAGATTTTGAAAGTGCATTTTCTTTGCAACATTGGAAGATTAGTCAGTTAAGTACACACTCTCAGCTGTATAAACGGCTGGAGATTTGGAGAAGCATGTTTTCCTTTACATTATAAGAAGATTAGTTACTTGAGTCACACCCTTTCAGCCTCATAAAAGGCTGGAGAGTTTGAGAAGTGCATTTTTCTTTAAAGCAGAAAAACATTAACCGCTTGAGTTGCACCCTCTCAGCCTTATACAGCTGGAGAGTTTTTTAATTTATAAAAAAACAAAAAAAACAAAACCAATTTTCTTAAACAGATGAGGATTAGGCATTTGAGTTACACCCTCTCAGCCTCATGTACGGCTGGGGAGTTTGGAAAGCGCGTTTTATTAAAACAAGACGATTAGTTGCTGGAGTTACACCCTCTCAGCCTTAAAAAGGGCTGGGGAGTTTTGAAAGCACCTTTCTTTACATTATAAGATTAGTCAGTGAGTTACACCCTCTCAGCCTTACGAATGGCGGGAGAGTTGGAAAAGCGCGTTTTCTTTACAACTTAAGACTAGTCTGTAAGTTACGCCCTCTCAGCCTGATATACGGATGGAGAGTTTGTAAAACCGTGTTTTCCTTAAAGCAAAAGAAGATTATTCGTTTGAGTTACACCCTCTCAGCCTTATTTATGGCTGGAGAGTTTAACAACGCGTTTTCTTTGAAACAAAAGAAGATTAGTCGTTTGAGTCACACCCTCTCAGCCTTAGAAATGGCTGTAGAGTTTGAAAGTGGGTTTTCTTCAAAATGTAAGAGGAATAGTCATTTGAGTCACACCATTTCAGCCTTATAAATGGCTGGAAAGTTGGGTAAAGGTAGTTCAGCCTTTAGCAGATGCATCCAATACATACAATGGATGCTCATACTAAAGCAGGTTTGGTGCTTTTCCGAGCATAAAAAGTACAGTCAGAGAGTGATGCTACTTGCGTGTCAACTCTGAAAAAGAGGGTTTTGGTGCCAGAAATCAGACAGGCACTTGCAATGAAAGACTAACACTGTGATTTAATGCATTTTAATACACCCTGTGCCCAATTTGAGATAATATAGGCTAGATGGGTGGAAACAGTGCAGCTTGAGCTATGAAAGTAAATGGGAATTTTAATGTGAAAGGAAACACCACTGCGCATGGCAAAGAGTCTGACCTTCTCCGCTGCTGGCAGGGAGCCCGGAACTAATGTTTCAAGTCAAAGAACAGAGAGACTCAGTATTGATAGCTTGCACTGTGAAAAAGAAATAACTAATAGATGGCTATTGTTCTCATTCTTAGGTATGACAGAGAGATGATGCTAATAATTTATGCAGTGTCTATTGGATTAATGAAATGTCATGTAACAACAGTAATCACCAGCCAATTATGCTTGTTTTATCCATGAAGAAGGGGTGGGCTTGACTGAAATGACTCCATTACGGGTATAAATGTCTTTGTATGAGATGTGACGGGGTTCCTTTGCCCCTGATTTGCAGCTGTGTTCTGCAGCAAAGGCCCACCAGCTGGTGCCAGGAATAAACCTTTTGATTTTCACCTATTTCACAGTTGTCGTGAATTTCCTCATCCTTGAACCCGCACGAATAAGCAGCTTGGTAAAGTTAATTTGGTACTTGGAGTTCCATAGCTCCCAGTTTTACCTGCTTCAATACGGTTAATTATTACCTATTGGGGTGTCAGTCCTTTGTGGCTGACACTCGGATAACCACCTTCACTGTTTTACAGTAATGGCCACTGGGCAGAAATGGGAGCTCAAGGGAGTCCCTATTGCCAGCGCTTGGCTCCGGCCCCTATGGGTTTTTTTAGGATCCGAGGGAACAAAAATAAAAGAAGCTAGCGTTAGGATGTTCCCTCGCGATGTATGCACAACGGGTACCCCAGGGTTATGTAGCAAACTGGGTGGTATTGATCTGAACGCTAGACTCAGGGTCATATCACAGGCTACACAGTTTTCAGGAATTGGCAGACAGAGCCTGATGTCACAATCTGTGAGTCGGCCATCGACCCACAGTCCAGTTGGGTGGGAAGTGTGAGGATGGCTTTAAAAGGGCCATGTGGGTGAATCGGGCCTGTCTGATGGTAGTGACCAGCCATCAGGGGGTCCTACATTTCATTGGCCAACATTTGGGCCTTGACTCCATTACCTTTTTGGAATGGAGCGGTAGACGTGGTCTACAGCAGTCTTGCATTCATGGTCCTTACCCCCTGTTGGTTTGAGGCTCTAAGCTCATACTGGCGGAGTTGTATCCACATCTAGGGGGTGACGGCTTTGGCTTGGAGACGGGCAAAGCATCTTTCAGGCCCGAGCAAATTCGTACTGTTTGGCTGGCATGGCCCCACGTACGCATCGTCCGGTCCGCCAAGATGCCATCTTGTTTGTGGTATGGCGTGTGGAGATGTGAGAGTCCTCATAAAGTGGGGAACAATGGGGGGACATGCGCTCAACAGTACGGGGGGTAGCTGGCTACCTCCTTTATCTAGGGCTCACGACAATGTATTGTTTGTTGAGCGGTTGGATCGTAATATCGGAATTGGGCAACGTTCTGTTCATCTAACATGGGATTAGGGGTGTTAGGAGTCTCGGTGGGCGATGGGGACTAGGTAGACACCTGTCCCCAATCTGTGGCGGAAAATAGCTAGGGAAAGCCCATAGTCGGTGTGCACTTTTAAATAAAAGTTGCTCAATTTGAACCCAATATTCTGTGTGTCGTCTCTTTTGTTCAGGGGGTTGGAGGGCAACAGGATTTCCCTCATAGCACAGCTAAAGAGGGAGAGGATTTTGCCCCCTCCCCTTGGAAAAGAGGAGGTTCTTTGGAACCTCTTTGAGGCAGGGGGCGTGGCCTTCCCTTAGGAAGGCCGGCCTCCTGAGAGCTCATTCGGAGCTCCGGACTCGGAGGAGACGGTCGACCCACCACTCCCGCCCATCAGCAGTAAAGATTTTTGATCGCTCTCTAACTAAGAGGATTGGGTGAGGAATTTTCTCCCCTGCCACTTTAACTGTGGAGGGGAGTTTTTTGCCTACCCCTTTGCGTTGTAGGGGCTAGTAAGGGGAGCGGTATGTAATAAATAGGCCTAGCGGAAAATAGCTAGGGAAAGCCCATAGTCGGTGTGCACCTAAGGCACCTCCTTCAGGGGTGAGGGCCATTAAGTTAACATTCACCTCAAAGTTCAAGTTGAGGGGTTAACAAAGTGTAATGGCCCTGGAATGAAAGAGGCTGATCTCAAGATCTTGAGTACAGACCTCTCATTCATTTCCCTAATAGGGGTTGCCCTGGTTGGATAATCAGGGAATCCAGGTGTTTCGCCCGAAAATTGATATCGTTAGCCGAGGGGGCATGATACCTCGGCTAGAACACACCTTGATTCCTGACACCTTCTGAGTTAGACTTAAGGAAATTTAAATAGGTAACTTTAAATAAAATTTGCTCAATTTGAACCCAATATTCTGTGTGTCATCTCTTTTGTTCAGGGGGTTGGAGGGCAAATGCTGCTATTCTATGCAAGCAACAACTTAATGGCAGATAAAATGAGGTTCAAACATGTAGCTATTCCAAATGTATCAAGTCCATTATCCAATACAGTTATATTATATCTTTTACAAATTTAATTAGTCAGAACTGACCATTTCTGCGAAAGAATATGCTTGAAGATCAGAATAGCAATGCATTCCACTGGTTGCCAATTCAAAGTGCTGGCTTTAGCCTATAAAGCCCTAAACAGTTCTGGCCCAACTTACCTGTCCAAATGCACCTCCCCTTATGTACTATCTAGGATGTTAAGATCATCTGGGGAGGCCCTGCTCTCGACTCTGTCTGCATCACAAATGCTTTTGGCGGGTAGGAGAGACAGGGCCTTCTCAGCAGTGGCCCTCAGCTGTAGAACACCCTTCCCAGGGACATTAGACCAGCCCTCTTGCTCTTGGCCTTCCGAAAAAAGGTCAAAACTTGGCTGTTTGAGCAGGCATTCGAAAAGGCAGGGTAACTGACATAGGATTGGAATTACTGGACTATGATATTGGATTTTATTTTATTTGGGAAAAAATGTTGTTTTTATTATTGTCATGTTTTATTTTATTGCTAATGTTTTAACTGTTTTAAGTGCCATTTTTAGGATGTTGTTGGCATTCAATTTGTTGCCTTGTAAACCGCCCCGAGTCGCCTTCGGGCTGAGAGAGTGCGGTATACAAATGCACTAAATAAATAATAAATAATTCCAGGACTGACTTGGAACAGACTCAATTGTCTTACTTTCATAAGAAAAAAAAACTTAAAATAAACAAGAGAGGCAAAAATGCTATGTAGCTCCATGAAGCTTATGTATAATACTTTCCCATAAACAGGGGTGAAATGCTTATCTTGGATACAGAAATCACTCAAAGAATATCTGAAGCTAAAATACAAATTCTGTTTTTTCAAGCCAGGCAGAAAATGGAAAAAGAAAATGTCTCCACCTTCAGTTACCTAACATCCTCCAGTCAATTCCAAGCATTCCTTGCTCCCTCCTCTTAAATTTCAAATATTGGAGGCAATGTGTGTTCCTTTTCTAGTGTTCTGATTATTATATCAGTGTCATATCTATGTCCCATCAGCCTTGTCTACCCCTAAGTCTATTTTGTTTACTTTTAATCATCATCATCAATTTCTCACTTATTAATCTTCCTCCATTTAAATGTTCCAGGTGATTTACATAAAACAGATTGCATAAAAACATTACAACAGTACCATATAGACTACATTAAACATTAAAAACTCTACTTAAAAGCCAGGTCTTGAGTGCCTGAGCAAAGGGCCACAAGTCATGCATGTCCGTCATGTGGGGAGACAAAGAGTTCCACAAGACAGGGGCAGAGATGAAGAAGCCCCTACATCTCATGGTCTCGAGGCGTACTTCCCTGGGGCCTGGAACATACAGTAAGTTTAATTGGAGGGGTCGTGGCGACCATTGGTGGCAAAGAGGAGAGAAGCAGTCTCTGAGATATGATGGCCCCTGACCATGAAGCACCTTAAAGGTCAGAACCAACCACTTAAACAGGGCCCTTGAAACTATGTCCAAAGGGATTATCCTGTCAAGAGCATGCATTATCTTCCAACCTTGCCCTCATTCAATCCCCAGACCTTACCTCCCAAAGAGGTGGACACACCAGTCATCAGGCAACTGTAAATTCAACCAATGACTCTTCATTGAATTTCCTGCCAGACTGCTCAACCAATCAATGACTTAGATTCAGACACTTTTAAACTTCCAGCCTATCAATGGTGAATTGGACCTCTTTGTCCAATGAATGCATGGATCCTTAAATTGCACCAATCATATCCATTTTTCATGTTCTCAGATATGTATAGATTCTCTATATAATACCCATGCTGGTACTTGGAACAGATGCTGGATTTTGGAATTCACATCCCCATTCTTTACTCTGGCCATTGCTGAATAAATAAATTTATCTTCCTGCCTTCAACCTATGCATGTTTCATTGGATCAATTAGGAGTTCTAGGACACTGGGAGGATCCAAAACTTTGGATAAAGGGATTGTCCAGATAAAATTCTGGGACAGTTATATGTAAATAGCCTGGAGGAAAGGGGATAGTCAAAAAGTCAGAGGGAAATTATGAATGGGAAGATATCATCAAGATTCTCAATTAGACCTCTGAAGGCCATATTTTTTCAATTTCTTGTAAAAATTCTATAATTAAAATGTTCCTTTTCTATAGAAAAAATCAATGTTCTGTTGTTTTAAGATATGACTCACTAAAAGCACCTGTTTTGTTGTGTCTTATTTTACAAAGGTGTTTTCCTATAGGTTTCTTAAGAGGCATTTGGAGTGACATAGATAACAAAACTTCTACAACTAGAAATCATTAGTTTGATGAGCACCTCAAAAGGTGTGTGTATGTGTGCGTGCGTGCATACGAGAGAGAGAGAGAGAGAGAGAGAGAGAGAGAGAGAGAGAGAGAGAGAGAGAGAGATTCTAAATGAACAACACCCAAAATATCATCCAAATGACAAAATGTTACATCAGGCAGCATGTCACTTCTCCTGAAATATTTTGGTTCCTGGTGTAATTTAGCAATGAAGTATGAATCTAGTGGTGGCTAAAGTTTTCATTTCCATGTGCCCATAGTTTCAGCACTTTAGCATGCATTACTTTAGAGAATTAATGCATACAGTATAATCTGCACAGAACATATTTGTATCCCTGTGCATCTCTTCTCTCCAGTGAATTCAAATTATACCTGGTCAGCTTTGTTGTTTCTGGGTTTCCATAAATTTGTTTTATATTGTATTTATCTTGTAGTTTCATATTTGGTGAGCTCCATTGAGGAGATGAGATGCCATTTTGCTTCAAGTGAAGAGGACAGCACAATAGTGCTGACTAGACAATTCTAGGATTAGTGATAAAAATATTCCTCAAGATCTAGTCTGGGATTTGATTATCTGTTGGTGGAAAATAAAACCAAGTTACAGAACTACTGCACTTGATTTAGAAATTACAAGAAAATTGCTGTGATGACATGTGCACTGAGCACTGTACATTTCTCAGAACAGAGGCTGGAGTAAAATGTCTTGATATTTCCATGGCTGTTTCCATTTTAGTCAAAACAGGTCATCCAAGTTCCCCTCTAGAGAGGCATGTAACTGTGGGAATATTTCTTTGTCTTAAACTCACTTAATTTATACTCTGTACTTTGACCTACTCATGACCATCAACAAACTATTTAATCGGTATAGAGAGCAATACAGAAAATAAAAGAGATTTCCCTCTATGTGCATATCTGTGTGCTTTTGATATCTCACTGCACATAACGCTGAAGGATTATTCTAATTATGGCAATAAATAGCACTTTTGATGAATTCCCATTTTTTCTCCTTTTAAAAACAAATCTAGATTGATCTCACATCTCTCTTTCCTTGCTGTCATCAAATCTCCAATGATTTTCTTGTTTGTTAATAATAGAAGGCTCGAGCGATTTGGTTCCCAGCCTCATCTTTCATCCATCTGCAGGCATAAATGCATTTTAACATGATATAAAAATTAAGCAAAAAATAAAGATCAACCGAAATTCCCACTGACAGAAATGTCATATAAATTAATAAACTAAATTCCATATCTGTTATGCCTATAAAAGAGACATTTTAGCCCCCTTCCACCCAACTTTCCCCAATGGATGCAATTTTTGCCTTATCAAAGCATGTTTTCAGTCTGGCTCATTAGAATTGCAATTTCTGCCTGTCAATAATTTTCAGAATCTGTGTTTTATTAAAGAAAAAAAAGATGATAAAGAAATTGTGCCTTGCTTCCTCCCACCTCCTAGCCAGCGAGAGTGTATTCCATAAACTTAAAAGTGTGCAATTTATGCAGCAAAATGCCTTTGTGTGCTTGAATCACCCTAATTCTTTCAAATCATTTTCAGGAAATTAAAGATGTGCAAATTGCTTCTACTCATAAGAGGTTAGTTGAGCATCTGCAGCTCAGATCAATCTTTAGACTCGAACCTTTGAGATCAGGG
The DNA here is from genome assembly GCA_030556195.1 of Anolis apletophallus. Lineage (NCBI taxonomy): Eukaryota > Metazoa > Chordata > Lepidosauria > Squamata > Anolidae > Anolis > Anolis apletophallus. The sequence continues at coordinate 90,677,581 of JARBWK010000004.1, forward strand.
GGAGGGAAGCTTTTGTCAAAACAAAAAAACACTCTCTTGGCTATTGTCAGCTTGAAGACAGCTGGTATCAGTGTCTTCCTGTAGCTCCATTGTGAGCCTGTTGTTGTTTTTAATAAAACCTACCTTTGATTCAAATTAATTATTTATCATCAGCCATCTGTCATTTATCATCTATCGTTTGTTGTAAATGCTGTAATGATCATATTACCTTCAAGCAAATGGGATCAAACACAAGAACCCCAGTCCTGCATGTACTTATGTACCCTTGATTTTAATAGGACTTAAGCATATAAAGCTGTGGCCTGGATTGCGGCCAAGAGCAATCAAGTCACAGGCCAGAAGGGAATTTCTCCAAACACCTTTAGGGCTTTCTCATCTTTGACAGTGAACACTCCTGAAAAGTTTACAAACAGGACATAATAAAGACAAATTAGGATTTAAATCCTCTTGTGCCTGCTAACTACAGTAGATTGACTGAATCAATGAGATTTTCATGGTGGTGTTCACCCACCATTCAACAATGGATTCAATAAGCTTACTGTAACTGAAACTAACCAATACGATTCTGACTAACAGGATGCTATCTCAGGGTGCTTCTACAATGACAACATAATTCATTTCTGAACTGGCTCAAAAGGAATCAGTTTCACTATAGGTTGATCAGATTGCCATGTCTGGAACCAGCTGGAAGCCAGGAAAGTGATTACATTTGCCATGAAACCTGGTCTCAAACTGCTGTACAGGATCCCAACCCCCACCCCCATTGCTAGAGAAATTGCATCATCATACTTGAAGCATATAGCGTGGAAAAAAGGTAAAAGTAATAGGTAGGAGCAGAGGCCATCAATTCCCAGACCCAAAGTGTTGATAATCACCTAGATACTCAACCATGCCCATGGGGCATTTTTGGCAAATCCACCCCTCTTCCTATGGTTATGGATTATCTACTGCACATCAGCAGGGGCAGGTATCTAAAATGCATTATGCATTATGTAAAGATTACTTTGCCCTGGATCTAGGATACACTGCTTGACAGAACTTGGACTTTCCTGGAACTTTTCTTAAATTGCTGTAACACTCTTTGTGCATGCTGCAGTGTGCACTGGATTTGTGTGTTTTGTGGCCAAACCTTCAAGTTGGCTTTGAACGGCATTACATGGTCAATGCAGAAGTGCCCTCAGTAGTTTCTCAAGGATTCACAAAAATATAATGTTCTGAAATAGGATATTACTAATTTTATTTGCATTACAAGTCTCTGAGAATTCTGGGTCACCAACTGAAAGCCCAAAGACATAATTCATTTTGGTCTTCAGTTGATAATTTAGAGTAAATGTGTCAGATGCAAGGTCCACAGGCCAAATCTGGCCTGCCGCATCATTATTTGTTTATTTATTTGCCATATTTATACCCCACCCTTCTCACCCCGGAGGGGACTCAGGGTGGCCTGTATACCATGCACACATATATTAAAAATAAACAATTGCAATTAAAACCAAACAATTAAAACATAATTATTAAACATCAATTAAAATTACACTATCCTAATTCAGGGCTGTTCCATTTGTCAATCACATTGATTCATGATCATTTATTGCACTGCTCCAATTACTTGTGAAAGGCTTAGTCCCAAAGCCACGTCTTAAGGTTTTTTTCCTGAAGGTCAGGTGAGAAGGGGCTGATCTGATTTCATTGGAGAGGGAGTTCCATAGACAAGGGGCCATCACTGAGAAGGCCCTGTCTCTCTTTCCAACTAGCTGTGCCTGCAAAGGAGGTGGGACCAATAATTGTTGTTATATTCCTTGAAGTTACTTCTCAACTAGGACAACCCTAAAGTGAACCTATGAAAAGGGGGGTGGGGTGGGGCAAGATTTCTTTAGAAGACATTTGGCATTGCCTTCTTCTGAAGATGTATGTGATTTGTCCAACTTCACCCAGTGGGTTTCAAACCATACACGAAAGAGAACAAGCTAATCAGTGAGGCGGCTAATTTGCTAGAGGTTTTATTCTGAACTTGAATGAAACAATTCAAAAAGTTGTTTAACATCTACATGAAGCTGCTGGGGGAGATCATCCAGAGTTTCGGAATGCGATGTCATCTTTATGCAGATGATGTCCAAATCTGTCACTCCTTTCCACCTGTTACCAAGGAGGCTGTCCAGACCTTGAACCAGTGCTTGGCTGAACTGAACTGAACTGAACTTTATTATTTATGAGTCGCCCTCCATGTTTGTGCTCCAGGCGACTTACACAACTAGTGATTAAAATATTAAAAATATTAAAATATTAAATGGTTAAAATACTAAAATATTTTAGTCAGACTGGATGAGGGCTAGCAAATTGAAATTGAATCCAGACAAGACAGAGGTCCTCCTGGTCAGTCGAAAGGCCGAACAGGGTATAGGGTTACAGCCTGTGTAGGATGGGGTCAAACTCCCCCTGAAGGTGCAGGTTTGCAGTCTGGGAGTGATCACGGACTCATCGCTGAGCCTGGAACCCCAGGTCTCGGAGGTAGCCGCCAGAGGTTTTGCACAGTTAAAACCTGTGCGCCAGCTACACCTGTACCTTGGGAAGTCTGATCTGGCCACGGTGGTCCATGCTCTGGTTACATCCCGAATAGATTACTGCAACACACTCTATGTGGGGCTGCCTTTGAAGACTGTTCGGAAATTTCAATTAGTTCAGCGGGCGGCAGCCAGGTTACTAACTGGAGCGACATACTAGGAGCATACCACTGCTCTGTTGTGTCAGCTCCACTGGCTGCCGATCCAATTCTGAGCACAATTCAAAGTGATGGTTTTGACCTTAGAGCCCTTTATGGTTCTGGCCCAGCTTACTTGTCCAAACGTATCTCCCCTTATGTCCCACCTTGAAATTTACGATCTTCCGGGGAGGCCCTGCTCTCGATCCCACCTTTGTCACAAATACGTTTGGCGGAGATGAGGGACAGGGCCTTATCTGTAATGGCCCCTCACCTGTAGAACTCACTCCCCAGCGAAATAAGATCAACTTCTTCCCTCTTTTCCTTTAGAAAAAAACTAAAGACATGGCTTTGAGACCAGGCAATTTTGCTTTTATATAATTATGCAATTATTCAAAAATTCCGTACAATGGTAGTATATGATTATGGGATATTTACAGATGTTTTATTTATTTGATAGCAATCTTTAAAATAGAAATACTAGATACAATGATAAAGATTTAGTAATTATAATTATTTTTCAATTTTCTACATTGTTACTTCATTGCTAGTAGTAATCCCAGAAGTGGTGTACATATAATTATAAAATTAAGATGTTAGAACTATAACAAAATAATAAGAAAATAGATTCCATCCATAGGATAGATCGAGCAAAAGAATACCACAAAACCAGCAAATAAAAAATATCAATAGAAAATCAATGTAAATTTTAAATTAAATTCATTTTAAAATTATTTTAAAAAGACCCAGGCAAATGGGAATTGTGTTAATTTGGTTGAAGACGTAGTGCCTCAGGAGTGTGTTCTAAACTTGGACTGCCTGCTCAAAGAAGGTTCTTTGCATTGTAAATACAGAGTGCACGTTTCTCATTTGTGGGACTGTGGAAATCTCATTGAACAGAAAGTTTTGTGCAGAATAAGACAAATATTTTAAGCCCAAGCATTTAGAGTTTTAAAGGCTCTTATCCCATATTATCTCCTGAAGTGTTTTCTGCACAAATAGATGTAGACAGATGGGAAACCCATTGGAATAGATTTTAAGGTGACTTCCCTTTGTAGGGCAGAGGGAAATAGAAAAATGAATGTTACATTACTGTTGACATGCTAATGTCCACATTGAATTTAACCCAGATCTGTTTTTCTCACTTAGTGTCATAGTTAGCAGTATGATTTAGTAACTTTGACAACAACATAACAACCACCACCACCACCATCTTTAGGTCTTCAAGTTCTAGGAAGAGGAGCAGCTGGTGTATCAGTGGAAGTTGGTAGTAAGCACACATCTACCTGGGCTGACATTTGGAGAGATGGATCCAGGAACACTCTTAAGCTGCAAACACAATCTTTCAGGATAGTATAATCACCTGCAGAACTGGTTGACACACATCCATCCCCAGGTTAGGCTCCTTAATGGCAGGCACGTCTGTCTTATTTTGATTCACTTTCATTTTTCTTCTTCATCCAACCCATTAACTTCTCTGAGCATTCATTCAGAGGAGACATTCTATCCTTAGCTAAGGCTATTTTTGAAGAAATATATATGGGTGTCATCAGCACGCATATAGTACCTGTCCCATGCCTCTGGAGGCCTTCCAGACAGACCCTATATCCAAGGATCTGATCCCAGGTTTTCTGTTTATTCCAGATTATCTGGCAGTGGAGATGCATATAATCAAGTTTAATGCAGAAAACCTTGTATCTGGTTCTGAGATATAGGGCCTGTCTGGAAAGGCCCTGGATGATCTCTCCCAGCAGTTTCATGAAAATGTTTAAAAACATTACGGATAGAATGTCCCCTTGTGGGATGCCACAAAGCAGCTTTCTTTTTTTAGGAGTAGCTATCCCCAAGAACCACTCTATGGATCCTGTCTGAGATGTACAACAGGAAACACTGTGACATTGTGCCTCTGATTCCCACCCCCAAAGCAGGATACCATGGTTGATGGTACTGAACACCTCTGAGAGATCTAAAATCATGCACCACACCCCACACCCCTTATCAGTGTTAATATAGAGATCATCTAATATGGCAATTTCATGACATGGGATAGCTTTCCCCAACTTTCATGAAATTCTCTGTAAATCCTGTGGCCTGCCCCAAGGCCTACATTCAATCAGCAAGTTTAATAATGATAGCACGCCCAATTAAACAATCTCATTTTTTCATGTTTATGATAGTGAATTAGTTTTTGTCTGCAATTGCTAATTTTTAGCAATATCAAATTAATTTTGAAATGTAACATTCTAAGTGCTTAAATTTGTCTTTTATAGTAATGGACATTAATGGCCTTATCACATGGGGCAATTGAAAGATCCTATGATGCTTCTGCCTCAGTTCGACCATGGAGCCCCATGCTACTATCAAATAACATAGTACAATTTCCAGTGGGGCTGCATAGGGAACTGGGGTGGCAGCATGGTGCCAACACACAAGCCACCCATGTTCCATAAGGAACAACAGGACTTTAGTGGAGGTAGGGAAGCATCAGCTGGTGGCCAGGATGCTGGGCTGGCAAATCATGGTGCTGGACTTCATCCATGTGATGAGGTCAGTACCCATTTGACTTGTATTAACACATTGACGGCAATGGTGGGCTTGCAATGCATATACTGCAAGAACTGCTAACATGATTTGTGAAAGGTTTTGTTTATCTCCATGCTTTTCTTCCTTCCCAGGATTTTATATAAGTTGGGGTAAAACATAGAATATTTTCAGTACAACCATAGATTTTATAATGTCATAACTCTTCATGAAAAACATGTTGTGTAATGTGAGGGCATTGTCCAAATATTTGTTCTCTCAACTCCCAATTTATTATTTTCAGAAGCTTTCTCTCACTTTTTTTTAAAAAATATATACATTGCAGATATGGAGGTGTCTACAAAATGTACTACCTGGAATTTCTTTAGAATTACAGAACCAGCTTGTCTTTAATCTTCATTTTATTGTACAAGCTTAGTTTCTTTGACAGCTTCTGGCAACAGAGACAAATAAAAGAGCAGAGAAAAGTAAAAAAAAGACATTAAAAGGAGTTTTAAGGGGGCCATATAATTAGCTTTCTTTAAAGTACTGCTAAGGCTATCTTCCTAGGTCAGGCAAAAAGAAATAACTGAGGAAGAAAGCAAGCTTTTTTATTCTGTAAAAAACCAATTCCACAGTCATTTGCACTAGTGATGTGTAACCCTTTTCCATCACCTGAAATATTCATTTTTTCAAGTCTTTTTGTTTAATGTTTTAAAACCCCCCAAGTTTCTCTTTTTCTTAGTACTTGAGAGAAACACTTCAAAAATCCAAATAGCTAAAGTGTGCCCACCCGACAGTTGTCCCTGTTTCCCTCAAGAAAGGAATGAATGCCTGCGAATGCAAAGTAGTTGGGAGGAGCTCACCATGGCTCCTATCCATTGGGGATTGTGGGTTTTTTTAAAGTTTATTCTGTCACTTTACTATAACTAGCAGAAAACAAAGGCCCTTTTTAAAATTGGTGCCTTATTTACAATATAGAATGAAAGAAATAAAATACAACTTAGAGGGTGTTTTTGCTGTCTGAAGCAGTTGCAAGTGTTACATTTTTGCCTTAATTACAAAACAGTTGATAATGTATGTTTCAATTCCTTTTTTGGAGGCAAATACAACAGTTGTATCAAAATCTGCAAATTTTTATATTAAGGAAGAAAAAAACTTAAAAGAAAGAATTTCAAATGTAGCAGCAAGCAAAACAGATAAGTCTTTCTTTTCCAGTACAAAAGAACTGTATTTTGAAAACCAGTGAGAGCCACCATGATGAAGTGGTTCAAGCATTGGACGATGATTATGGAGACCGGGGTTTGATTCCTCATTTAGCTGTAGCACTAGATGACCTTTTAACCCTTGAAAAAACAGTGACAGGTTAATCTGAGAGTTGCTACTAGTCGGAAATGTCTCTGAAAGACATAACAACAACAACAACAACAAGCAGCATCTGCTGATTGACTCTAAAAACTACAAAATTAAATTTGGACTGAGACCTACTACATAAGTGAAGAGATAATTTCATGGCCTGTTAAAAGTATTCATCTCTAGGATGCTACCATGGATGGAATGTTGGGTGATATAGCCCCATTCATTCGTAGGATAGCAGATAGCAGATTTGCATATTTACATATCAGACATTTTCATGTCAGAAATGCATTTTTTCAAAAACAATGGCTTGGAAAAAAATTGTTTTCCATGTTTGTTTTCTCTTCACTTCTTTCTTCTATAGTATCTTGTTGTCTAGTCCAATTGATGTTTCGGATGGTACGTGAACCAGCAAATATTAACTTTGTTATGTAGTCTTGTATGATCACACATGTCTTCATTTATACTACTGACTAGTGAGTACTAGGGGTGTGTGAGATGCCAAAAAAATCAGTTTTCGGTCCTGTTTCGACTTCCCCCACTTTCTGTTTACCTGATCATTCCTGTAATCAGGAGGCAAAAAATACCATTCTGTAATTCGAGAACCAGAAGTTCTGTTTACATTTCATGTTTTCCTTGTGGTGACTCAAGGGTATCCCTCCATTTCTTGAATCTATCCAACACTCAGTCAAGTTAAAGCACAAAAAAGGTAAAAATTATTTAAACAAGCACTCAAAAATGCCCTTTTAAAATGCACAGTCCCTTCCCCCAAATGCACACCCACCCACACCTTTGGATCTCTTGAATATAGCAAAGAAATCCAGTGCCACATGGTCTGTTTTGTCTGAGCTAACGCCCCCCCCCCATTTCCAACAATACAGAATTTTCCCAGATCCCAAGTTGTAAAACTAAATCATCACACCCCTAGTAAATACTAAAATGTGTCAAATGCAACTTTCCTACACACACACATGTGCAACTTCTTCCACTGTGTGCTGCTCATGCATGTTGTGTTTATATACAATGTGGTTTAATAGTGCTATCTTATTGCAATTTTTGCAGAATTATTTATCACAACAGTGCACAGTCTTTCCTGTCCCTAGGCGTATTTTGCATTGTCTGAGCATTTGAATCCCCAAAATAATTTCTTACTATCCTAAGATCTAAGAACATGTAAGAGAGGCAGCATGTGACTTGGGCTTTCTTTCCAAAAATCAGTGTTTTCTGCAGTATGATATTTCTGCTTCTTTGTTTATCACCACAGTGAATGTCCCCAAAGATCCCCCCAATTTTGTTTTGATGTTATAAATAGAACCATAGATAAGTAATGTTACGTGCTATCATAGAATTTGATTACACACTTCTTGCTTGAGGCAATGGAGAAAGGAAATATCCTTGCCACACAGAGTTACTACAGACATTTAGAGGTCGACAGCAGTGAAATTATCACTGCACCTTATCCTACTCAAGGTGAACTCATGGTGATTTTAGGTTTGAAGCAGAAGAACAAAAGCATTCTCCATCCCATGCACCTAGGTCAAGATACATAATACTTAAATCCAGGCAATTTACGTGGACTCATGAGGCAGAAAATCCTAGAGGTACCTTACCAACTCTGTAGATATTAAATTACAATAGATGTTATGCTACTAGTTACATAAGTTTAACATCAGTTGGACTTGCACCTGTCTGCACTTTGATAGATGTTGCACAGTAAGATATCCAGTGTCTCCTTGTACAACATCCATCCTCACTGGCTCAACACAGTTTAACAGCTCCTTATACAACAAACACCCTTACAGCTAACTGGTTGCAGAAGGGTTATGAAAATGCCTTGGGTGCAGTTGGACAACCAAGAAAAAGGAACCATTTTTTTACCCAGCATATTATATTCACCAAAGGACTGGAGGGTAATGGTTCTTCCTTTTCTCATCTCTCCAAGTAGTACAAAAGCCACCCTGTTTTGTAGCTGCCTCTCCAGTTAATTAATTGTTGCGTGTACTGTACTGCTGTTGAGTTGGATTGTGCATTTAGATGACATGGGAGGTCAGAGTAGTAGCCTATGTTCCATCAATATTGCTGTTGCTTATTGGCCAAGTAAAAACAACCACATTAATAATAATTCACTGCCCACAATAATCTGCTGTTGGTTGTGCGAGCAATTTTACTGGACTGCTCAGACTATAAGTAGAGTAATGTATATTTATGTCAACCTGACTTACTGCTACCATTACACCCCTTTTTGGAGAAGGAAGAAATTGTAGTGCCACAGTACTAACAATGGTTTCTTTGCTAGTGCTTGGTTGGTTAAATATCTTGTCCACTCTTACTTCTAATAAGATGGGACTGAATAATATCCAGCTTTAAGAGAGGAATTTGAATTCTCATTTCCCAATTCCTTTATCCCACCTGAGGTCAAGGGTGAAAGTAGGCAAGAAATACTCAGTGTTTTGGTTATATTGATACACTGGAACACAGAGAGAATGCAGCAGTGCATGGAACTTCAAATCACTGAGAAAAAAAATTCAAGTGTAATAGGAAAAAACATGAACATACAATGAACATTGAAAGCATTGGAAAAAATAGGTTGGGGAGGTACACACATTGTCCCAAATTTTCCCTCCTTGTAAAAGACACTTTCTTAAATCCAAGGTATGATCCCTGATTCATCCTTTTGGGTTAATGACATTAATTAAACTAAACGTACCCATGGTAGTATTAATTATTATTCATAGAACTTTTGGCAACATAATCAAAATGATCAAGAAAAAATTAAACAAGTTCTTGCAAAGATAACATCTTAATAAAATAATTTAAGGTCTGTAGGTGGGATAGTATGGCTGACTGTACATTGAAGAGTCCTTAGAAAAATACGCTTTTACTGCCTGTCATGCACATTTAGTAGGTATTGGGCTCATTAACATTTTTTAATCTTTTTTCCCAACTAAACTTTCAAAAGATGTTCAGTTATAACTATGCAGGCAATTAAGGTCTGTAATTGTAATGTGCCTATTTTCTTTAGTTAAGATTGTATTATTAAAATGGCTGGCATGTGATGCAGTTTACATAAGTCACATATTTGGAGACCATCTGTTGCAATAACATTCCCTGCAGGGGAAATTTATCAATGTCCAACTTTTGTTCTATTTATTAGTAAAGAGATGCAATAGCAAGTTTTAAATTTTGCAATACATTTTACCCAATCTACATCTCACTGAAGATCAACTTCCCATTGACAGGGTTCATTAATCTTATTTTAAGGTGGCTTCTGTATTTTTAGGAATAATTGCCAATACTTCAATGCATTACATTTGATTGTTCATGAATGAGTAATATTATATTGCAGTGCAATTTTATCACACTACTTTTTTCATAAAAATTAGTGATTTATTTGAAACTTTGGTGACTGGACAATGTGTGTGTGTGTTTAGGTATGTGAGCATTTGCTCAAACATTTCAGCAGTATAAACTATGTACCTGTCTCTGATAATCACATTAAGTTGAATTCTTGCAAATTCTGTTAGCATCTAGATTTATTTTCCAAGGGAATTCTTGTGCATCAGTTTGATTACAAATCTTGCTCAGGGCTGGAAGAAATATTATTATTATTGGGGAGGGGGGTTGCTACCAAGTGCAGATGCAAAAGACTGAAAGATTTCATTGCTTTACAAAATGTATACTCTTTTTGGGACAGATTATGTGTGCAGGATTTGGTTGCAAAGGTATTAAGACTTTCCAGCCTCCTTCCAGAAATGATATTAATTTGTCGTCAAACAACTGACCCCCCCCCCAATAAATGCAAACATTATTTCATAAATTCAGTTGTGAATGTTCAATGGCTCAGCCTTTTGCAATGGTTCCTTTCCAAATCCTCCTGGGGCCTGGAAATTCCTGGAAAGGCAACAGTTCCCAACCTGTAGCAACCCAGTTCCCTTTCGTGCCTGGGGGGCAGGGGGCAGCCCCGGGGGTCCCACTTGCATTAGGGCCAATTGCAGCTGATGAGGACATGGAGGAAGGGGATGACAAGGCAGCGGGGCCTTCTTCCCCTGCAGAAAGCTTAGCATGGGATGATGGCTGGCCAGACGGCTATGATAGCTGGGAAAGTCAGGCCGACACTGAAAGTGCTGATTCAGATAATCTGTATGAGAAACCAGGTGTTTTCGGGTCGCAGGAATGGGTCAGGGAGATAGCGGAGGATGAGTCCATGGAAGCTTAAAGGGAGTCTGGCTCTCATGAAGGTAGTGACCCAGGTGCTGGGAGGCAAGGACGGAGCTTTGATAGGAGACAGAGCATCGAGTCCAGCAGGAGGGAATGGCACCGGAGCCTAGAGCGCCAGAGGAGCGCTAGATCCCGTAGCACAGATTGGCGCCATAGCCTAGAGTGTCGGGGGTCTCACCAGGGGAATTAAGTATAGGATCCGTGGGAACGGATCCTCAGTAGCTCGGCCACTTCTGATCTGAAGGGAGTGAAGCGAGTGAAGATCCACGGAGCCAGGTTGTTGGCTCGTGCCTTGCCAAGAAGTTTCTTGGGCCTTGTAATGGACTTTGCCTTGTTCCTTTGCCACGGACCAAGTCCCTGATCCGCAGTGTTTTTGTGGAGTCTTTGCCAAGTTTTGCCTTTGGATTTACTTACGAACTCTTTACCTTTTTGATTGAACTTTTTGATACTTTTATGGACAATTATCCTTTTCACCTGTTTTTTATTATTCAATAAATAGCTGATTACCATCTCTGTGTGTGTGATTAAGGGGCTGGGCCGAGACCCTGCATCGTGACACAACCTTTTTTGAGTCACGGCTCCATTTTATAGGGGCAAAGCAACTGGCACCCCTGATAGATTTTTAAAAGGTTAAATGAAAACACATCAAAATAGATTCTTCAGTATAATAAAATGCAAAATAATATTAACTTACAACACATTTTATGTGAAGGTTGAAACTGTAACACATTGACATGTTTACAAATTTAGTGTCAAGTTTACCTCATGGCATTCTCAACATTTCAATCTGTTTCTTATTTTGGGATTCAACTAAAGAAATGTTGAAAATCTGCTCTTATAGAGATATGTAGAAACAGCAAGGAGTAAAACTCATTTGGATATGACTGATACATAGCACACCAGAATTGAATCAGCAGTTTTTCATCAAATACGTTGCATGCCGAGGAAACATTCTACAGATAAGAGAACTCATCTTGTACTTCATCAGAGATGCTGGTGACATCAAGGACAGCATCAACATGGATCTCACAACAAGCTAACATGATGAATGGAAGATCGTTACATGGTTACACAAACAAATCTCTTTGCAGGATGTCAAGATGTGATTGTTTTGTTTTTCTTTTTAAAAAATTCATAGCTCACCACTACCTGGTGACCCCACAGAAAACCCTTTGTGATCCATGGGTTGGGAACCATTGCTGTAAGCATTAAGTCAATCATTTGTCAAGCCTAGAGCCCTGGGGAGGTGGAAGAGAAATCATCTTCAGAGAATGGGCTAATCTCTAACCCCCTCATCTGGAGAGTTTCATTATAGCAAAGCACTCTGAGTTTCCATTATAACCAGATTAATGGAAATGGTCTATTGGTAAAATACAAACATAAATACATAGGTATATATTAACTCACAAAAGAACTTTAAACCTATGATGCTATGATGTTATGTATGTGTTTGTGGAACTGTAAACTGGGAAAGAGATCTGATATCCTACTGAGTGGAAATTCCTTCGGGGAGGCAAAGCAAACAGGAAAGATCCAATTTAAGATGAGATCAGGCTCCAGAATAACATTCTGTTCTGAAATATCTGATATGAACTGCACCTCAATATGATTTGTATTGAGCTGGCTATACGTATTTACAGAAGCCTTTTCATTGTCCCAGTGACTGGCTCCTTTTGTATAGTCATGAACCTATAACTAACTCTTTACATTGTCTAATACCATATGATCAAGCCCAAGCCTGGGTGGTGTTTCAGCTTCAAATGACAGCTCTCAATTCTTCCCACCATGGAGGAAACTCCACCCACCTCTGAGGTCAGTGTCCCCAGTCAAAAAAGCCTACAACCTGGCTTAACCATTTCTGGGCCAATCAGGGGAGGGAGCAGGTCTTTTGAATGGCTATCAAAGGAGATAAAATGTCTTGCACTGTGTTGCTTGTTTATGTCTGATTCCATTTGAGTGGAGACTCTGTATCAGACATCCTTTCAGGCCTGAAAATAAAATAAACCTTGGTTTATTGTCTTCAAACCTGGTCTGCATTTCTTCATCTGGCTGTCAAGGTAGCATTGCACACCAGGCGATGGATCCACACTACTCCTTTAGCAGACAGCTGATTTTGGCTTCAAATTGTCTCTTCTTAAAATAACACAATCAGGTAATAGTAGAATCTAATTTGTTCTATAATTCAACCATAAAACCTTTTACACAGATGTTCTGTTGCGACTGTTGTTTTTATAGCGAAGACAAAGCATTGGATTTTATAATTGTTTATAGTTAATTTGCAATTTCTACAATAATTCCCCAGTTTTGAAAGAAGACCACTGTATGAAAATTCCCTGCATTATCTTCATAAAGGGTGGGATACATCTACACTGTAGGATTAATGCAGTTTGACACTGCTTTACTTGCTATGATTTAATGCTGTGCATTCAGAGGACTCATAGTTTTACAAAGCTGTAGTCTTCTCTGTCAAATAGTGCTGGTGCTTCAGCAAACTACCACTCTCATTATTCCATAGTTTGAGCCTTGGCAGTTACAGTCATGTCAAACTGCATTAATTCTACAGAGTAGATGCACTCGTCATCAATTTCTTTGGAGCCTAGGTAAGGAAAATATGGCCCATAGATACTATGTAGGCTTTGGGCCATACTTCTGTGATCTTTGCAGCACCTCAGTAACTCCCAAAATTTCCCAGCCATTAAAAAAACCTGAAAAAATCACCCATACAATGAAAAACCAATCAATGCTGAATGCTTTTATATCCAACAACCAAACAAAGTTGCTCCTATATCAGTTCAAATGATGGTGCCTATATTACATAGAAATACAATGGAGCATCCCACTGTTGAATGCAGATGTGAAAACCAGCACCCACTATCTCAAGTTTCCCAGCGTTGCATAGAAGGCCTTGAGGGAGGTCTGTGGATACAATACTTTCTCTTACACTGAAGCATGTTGAACTACTAGTGACTGTTTAGAGATGCATGTGTCTATATATTTATAGTTACCCCAAGAAATCATTCCAAGTAAATACATTGGTTCTACCTTTCAAAATCTCTCAGACTGAAAGACGTGACCTTATCCACAAATATTTTAAAACAATTTATTTTCATTTTGACACTTTGAATTTCCACCTAAATGTTCTTTTTTCTCTCTCTTTTGAAATCAATATCCTTCCCTCTTAAATAATGAGTAAATGTTCTCAGATACGCTAATATACAAACCCTGCCTCTTGAAAAGGGATCACTTTATTATTTCCTTCCCTGGTATTTTTTCCCTCTAATTAAGTGAACCCAAATCTTGTTTTAAAAGTTCTTTATTGTGGTTTCAAACATTAAAAGAAACATATAACACAATGACAGTACATCAGAGGGAAAAAAGGGGGGGCAGGATAATAGGGGGCCGGGGTAACAAAGGGAAGGGGAAGGGGGGCAGGGGCAAGTGTGAAAAACACAGTACATGGGGGTTGGGGGATAATTTGGTTCTTGTGAGTTTTTTTCCAACTTGCGGTTACACTCTTAATCTTCATCCGTCTCTTTGTCAATTGACTATTTATGCCTATAGAGAAATACAAGTGTGATATGATGTTCAATACACATATTTACGTCCAGTCCGCGTTGCCTACATCTGTGATTCCGTATACTTATCTACCGGCGTCTCTTGCCCTTACTCTTACAGTTATTTACATGTACTAGCCTTTAGGACCCGTCGAGATTGGGCGGAGCTTTCACTCTTTTAGTTCCAATTCAATACTAGATCTATCTTGTGTTCCCTCTTAAAATAGTTTTGTACTATCGACCAATCTGTTTTCCTTATCGGGTTTTGCTTGGTGGTTTTGAGTTCTTCTGTCATCCACTCCATCTGAGCGGATTCTATTACCTTATTAAGCCATTCATCTTTCCCTGGTTCGCTGGCAGATTTCCAATACCTGGCATACACCAATTTGGCTGCCGTGGTTATGGCCAAAAATATACGCTTTTCGTTGGCGTCGAAGCTTGGATCCGTGATTCCTAACAAGAACATGTCTGGTTTTCTCTATATATTTTTTGAAAATATTTTGTTTAGTTCTACATTTATACATTTCCAATACTTTTGGGCTTTCGGGCACAGCCACCATAGGTGGAAGAAGGTTCCGCTCCGGGCCCCACAGTTCCAGCATTCTGTTTTGACATTCTTATATATTTTGGCTAATTTGTTAGGGGGCAAGTACCATCTGTATAGTATTTTTATCCAATTTTCCTTGTATTTGTAGCAAACGGAATAGTTTGCATTTTTTTCCAGATGGCTTGCCAGGTGTTCCAACTTATCTTATAGCCGATATTTCGTGACCATTTTTTCATGTGGTCTTCTAGTTTTGGGACCTTTTGGGTTAGCTGGCTGTATATCTTTCTAACTAGATTTTTATCTGGTCCTAGCAGAACCTTCTCCAACTCTTCCTGGTCGCATTCAAACCCTCTTTTTGAATCTAGTTTGAACTTTTCGGCCAATTGGCAATATGGTAGCCAGCCCATCTCCCTTCCTTCAGCTGTTAGTTGTTCTTTGCTTTTCAGTACGTAGTTAAGACCATTCCAGTATAATAATTCCTTATAAGTATACCATTTAATGTCTTTCAGTTGTCTAATTCGGAATGCCTCCACCGGCGAAAGCCAGGTGGGGGTTTTGGAATGGATTTTGGGGCTGTATTTGTGCCAGATTCTAATTAACGGGTCTCGGATGTAATGGTTTTTAAAATTTTTGTCCATTGCTATTTTATTATATCCCAAATAGCCGTGGAACCCGAATTTGAGATCATGGCCTTCTAAATTCATTAATCTATTATCCTCTAATTTTATCCAAGCTCCGACCCACGCCAAGCAATTCGCCTCGAAGTATCTCCTCAGGTCCGGGACTCCGAGTCCTCCATTTGCTTTGTTTTCTTGGAGTGTTTTCATTCTGACTCTCGGCTTTTTCCCACTCCAGATAAATCTGGAGATGTCCCTCGACCAGATGTTAAATTTGGTGTCTTTTTTAATAATCGGGAGCGTTGCAAACAGAAAATTCATTTTAGGAAGGGCCATCATTTTGACTGCCGCGACTCTCCCAAGGAAAGATAAATTCAGCTTAGACCAGTTATCGAATTCTCCTTTGATCTTCTCCCATGCCCCGTCGTAGTTATTTTTATATAATTGGGAGTTTTTGGTTGTGATGTTTATCCCCAGGTACTGCACCTTCTTTACTACAGCTAGATCCGTTTTTGCCTCGAGGTCGATCTTCTCAGATCCTGTTAAATTTAATGTCATCATCTGCGTTTTTGCTTTATTTATTTTAAAGCCTGCCAATCCTCCAAACTTCTCATTGTCTCCAGCCACCTAGTCAATAATGCATTTGGTTCTTCCACGATCAGCACCAAGTCGTCTGCAAAAGCCTGTATTTTTATGGCCTCTTCTTTGATTCTTAACCCTTTCAGAGTCTCATCTCTTCTAATCTCTTCCAATAGCATTTCTAATATCAGAATAAACAGCAGCGGGGATAGTGGACATCCTTGCCTTACCCCTTTTTGAATCCTGATTTGATTAGTTTTAGTACCGTTAACTAAGATCCTGGCCTTTTGCTCGGTGTAGATTGCTTTTATTGTATTCACAAATTGATATCCTATATCCATTTCTTTTATTACATGTTCCAAAAATTCCCAATTGGTCCTATCAAAGGCCTTTTCGGCATCCAAAAAAATCAGTGCGGCTTTTTGATTGATGTTTTTATTGTAATATTCAATAATGACTACAATCGTTCTTATGTTCGTTTTTAGATGTCTATTTGGCAAAAAACCATTTTGATCTTTATGTATTTTTTCCTTTAGGAACGTTTTAAGCCTTTCTGAGATTATGGATGCGAATATTTTATAGTCTGCGTTAAGCAGCGATATTGGCCTATTGTTCTCTGGCTCCGTTGGATCTTTCCCTTTTTTCCCAATCAAGATTATATTTGATTCATTCCAGGATTCTGGGGCTTTGCCTTGTTCCATCACCCCATTATAAAGTGTTCTAAGGAAGTCCACTAACTCCGCGCTGTGTTCCCGATAATATTCTGCGGTGAACCCATCGGGCCCTGCCGCCTTTCCGAGCTTAGTTCTTTGGATTGCCCTTAATATTTCATCTTTAGAGATTTCTTGGTTTAGCTGTCCCCTGTCCTCATCTGAGACCCTATTTATTTTTCTGGTACTGATATATGAGACCAAATCATCTATCTTAATATCTTCTTTACGGTATAGGGCTGAATAATAGGTCTCTAAGACTCCCTTTATCTCCTCATCCGTTGTTACCTCCTTCTGGTTATGTTTTAGTTTATGGATCACATTTCTTTTTCTTTTTTCTTTGAGCTGCCACGCCAGTAGCCTCCCGGGTTTATTGGCCTGTTCAAAGTATCTTTGATTCGTGAATTTCAGGTTTTTTCTAATTTTCTCTAGCTCAAAAAACTCTAATTGTTTCTGCAAAAATCTTATTTCTTTCGAGACCTGCCCATTGTTAGGGTTGGTTTTTAAGATTTTTTCGGCCTTTTCCACCTTGGCTACTATTTCTTTATATTCTTTTTCTTTAGCTCTCTTACTGATTGATTGGTGCTTCATGAAGAATCCCCTCATATAGGCCTTACTAGCGTCCCATATTACATTTGTGTTTTTATTGTCTTTGCAGTTAATGTCAAAAAATTCTTTGACCGTTTGTTTGCTCTTTTCTTTTAGCTTATTGTCTTTCATAAGGAATACCGGGTACTTCCATGAGTACTCGGTTCGCCTTTCTGCTATTTCCAGTTCTACTCCACAGTGGTCGGAGACATAGCGAGAGTGGATCTTGGCGGCTCTTACTAGGCTCAACAGATTTTCCGAGGCTAATATATAGTCGATTCTCGACCACGATCTATGTCGGTCCGAGTAGAAGGTGAAGTCCCTGGTTTTGGAGTGTTTTGCCCTCCATACATCCTGTATTCCCAAGGTTTTTTTGAACTCAAAAAATGATTTAGGCAATTTACCGTTAGTTCTTGGTCTCCCCTTCTTTGACAAACTCTTGTCCATGTATGGATCAATTACTCCGTTCAGATCCCCCATTATAATTAGGCTTTCAAAATCACTATCTAACATTTTCTCTTCTAGTTTCTTAAAAAAGGTTGTCTTACTATCATTCGGTGCGTATACATTGCATATCAACACTGATTGGTTTCCATTTTTGATTTTGACCCTAATATACCTGCCCTCTTCGTCTTTAAATTCTAGCTTTGGCTGCCAGGCATTTTCTATGTAGAGGGCCACCCCCTTTTTCTTTTCTCTAGCTGAGGCTTCAAATAGCAATCCAAGAGACTCTTTCCACAACAGGTGCGTCTCACTATTTTTTATATGAGTTTCTTGCACCGCCACGATATTAGCTTCGGATGGGATTTCTTTTAAGATTAAAACCGTCTTTCCTTTGTATGATCCTTTAGCCTTATTCTGCCATTTCAGGATATCATCCCGTATACATTTTAAGGAATATGTTGCAATAATGTCCCGAGGGACCTTGTTCCTTTTGGCGAATCCTGAATTTAGTCTAAAGACTCTGTCGACTTTCCCCTCGATGTATGCCACCGAGGCGTTCAGAATCTTGGCCGATATGGCAATAACTATTTCCTTTAAATGTTCTCCCTCTTCTTCTTCAACTCATCTAAAACGGAGTTGATGTTCTTTAGCTTCAAGGTCCATTCTTAGTTGTTGTTCTTGGAAGGAGAAGACTTGATTTTCTAGTTCTTCCACTTTCCCATCCATTGCCTTTTGTTTATTTTTAAGTTCTGTGTTTTCCTTCTTGAGGCACTCTACCTCTTCCTTCATGGCTGTTAAGCCGCTGTTCATCATCGCCATCTCTTCCTTCATATCTTTGAGGTCACCTTTTAGTTCTATCTTCATTTCCTTTAGTTCCGATTTGAGGTCTTTCCGAGATTCTTTAATTTCCTCCTTCATCTTTTTTCTATCCTCCTCCCCTCCTTTTAGCATCTTTTTTATTCCCAGCATTTCTGCCATTAGCTCTTTAAATCCAGGTTCAGATGCATTGGAAAGCCTCCTTGGTATCTCCCCTTTTTTTTCTTTTTCCATCCTGGCTCTTGTAGACATCACTGGATAATTCATTAGTTTGGTGGTGGTGGTGTCTGTGTGACTGTATGGCTGTCGCTCTCCTTCGGTCGTTCTTATTTAATCCAGTATGGTATGGTGTGGGGTAGTCTCGCTTTCTAGGGTTTTCTAGTCCTTTTTCCCCTTAACTATCATAGCTCTATTGCCCTTTTAAAAATTAATAGGAGCAACAGTAATTTGCACCAGGAGAGAGTTGTTCAGCTCAGTGGTTTGAAACTGTAATGATCAGCGGTGTTCACTGATGATTGTAGGGTAAGCTCTGTGATATTTTATTAAATCCTGCTGAGGACTTAGCTTGATTGCTTTAATATTTTTCTATGTGTCTTCACAGGAAAATCTTTACCATTTTCCCTTCTACCTTTCGCTGTGGCTTGTCTTTTTATTTTACTCTCATTGAGAAAGAATTATTCAACTGAATGGACCACAGTCACTCAAGGTGATGATGTCCTATTGATTGTTTAATGACTTAATATTTCAAGATGTTACACTCTCCTTTTAAAAAAACAAACTCAGTCTTAAATATTCTCTTTGGGTGTATATGTTTTAGATGACTTCACTACTCCAGAACATTGAGCAAATGTTCTAACTCAAATGATGTTTAGGGATTTGTTTCCTTGAGTGGTTATTTACAATTAATTTAGAACCCATCAATGTATAGGACTTACTGAAATTGCTCCCCTCAAACTACATTTGTTCAGTGGTGCATTGCCCAATTATCTGAGACTAACAGAAATACTTTTAGGTCATCCACATATTTTTGACCCTTCTTCAGATCATTAGTAAGTACATCAATAAGAACCAGTCTTTCAACCGTGCAAGTCTTTAACTTGCTCTTATGCTCAAAATTGACCTACAACTGCATGGTGCTTTAAAAAAAACTAAACTGTTTATCTCTTTTAAAGTATGACAGAAAATAAGTTGTTTGACTTTATTGGAAGAACCATATGTCAAACACAAGCCTGTTGCTGAACGCTGTTGATAATTTAATCTACAGTGCAGTCCAATTTCTGGGTACTCAGAGGTGGATTTCACTCAGTTCAAAAGTAAGTGTGTAGAGGTTTGCAGTTATAATTATTTTAACAGTTTATATTTAAATAATTTAATACATTAGAGCCAGACCTGGTTTGCTATAGTTTGTATCAGCACTCGTTTGACTTGCTCCAATAGGACTTATGATCACAACATATGTTTGTCTGACTATACTACCTACCTCATCTATTGCAGCTTGTGTTTTCTGGTCCAACACTAGCACCTGCATGGTTGCCTTATAACATACATATCTGTACAGCAA
This sequence comes from Anolis apletophallus, assembly GCA_030556195.1. Lineage (NCBI taxonomy): Eukaryota > Metazoa > Chordata > Lepidosauria > Squamata > Anolidae > Anolis > Anolis apletophallus. Next base: position 90,697,789 of record JARBWK010000004.1, read on the forward strand.
CATTAGAAAGGTGAAGTTAGACATTGTTCACCTAGATGTATATAAACTCACTGTCTAGACAAGACACACACACACAAATATGCACCCATATGTCCTAATTACTCTGTGTGTGTAGCTAACTGCCCAAGAAACTCTCAAAATACCTTTCACTCCCCAACAAAGTTGAGGGGTGGAGCTTTTTGTCTCCTCCCCATGATAGAGAGACTGGTTGGTTCCATGGAATCTTCCAGTGGGGGAGGAGGAGCTGGACATTTTTTTTGTATAGGCCAGCCCCCTTTCTCCCTCATTCTATTGTAAAGCGTTGCTCATGACTCCCGTCCATTGATAGTATAGTAATGGTCGCCCAGGGACTGGGTAGAAATGTTTCCCTTCTTATGTTCTGGAGGGTTTTTTCATACCCTATACTGCTATTTAGGGGCTAGAGGGAATAGTCAGTTTATAACTAGCCTAGCGTAAATAGATTAGTAATACAAATGTTGGTATATACTTAAGGCACCCCTTAAGGGTGTGGGCCGTTATGCAAACACTCACCTAGACGTTAATTTTAGGGGGTGAGGCAATTTAGAATTGCCCAGAAATGGAGAGAGTCTGGTCTCAAAATTGAGAGAGATTTCTCCAGACATTTCCCTTACAGGTTCCCTATATGGCCATACCATATAGGATGCATGCAGTTTGCACCAACAGAGGAGAATGAATCTCCCACATCTTTTAAAAAGAATTGTGCAATAATAATTCATCATTCAGCCTTGAGAAATTTCCTTTTGGAACGAAATGGAAGGAATTCAATTTTATGAGATTTCTGTCGGCTGTTTTGTTTCAACTGAACCCATTGCAGAGATGGAACAATAAGGGATAATTTACCCTAGAAGAACCTTCACCTTTCCTTGAATTTGATACTATACCGAGCCAACTAGCAAGATCTATATGGGAGTGTTTCAAGGAGACCCCTTCTCCATATATAATTGACACTCACAGACTATTTTGGAGCCCCGCTTTGCATCATCCTTATTGGAATCCAACCCATCATAACTTAACCTAAAGAGCAGCGGAACACCGCCTGGACTCCTACCGAACAAAACTTAGGATATAACACTTCCCACAGGCTTGATGTGTATATATTGATGTGTGTTGATTGTATATTCTTATTGAAGATTGACTCCTCATTGTTTACCATATTGTTGTTGGATATAGTAGATTCAACATGTTTGCCTTGAGCACGTATGAGTAAGAATATTTTTGATACTTTCCTATATGTGTGTCATACCTTTATTGCCTTGCTAGTTAGTAGTGAGTTTGTATACAGCAATCCCCATTGTGAGACTGTCTGAGTTACCTCAACAATCTTACATTCATTTCCATTCATCATAACTTACACTTGTTTCCATTCATCATAACATGATGTTATGTTTTATTGTGATATGTTTCTATTTGGTTTTGTTTTGTTTTTATTTTATTGCATTACATTTTAACTTTGTGCTTCTTGGGCTTGTCCATTTGTAAGCTTCCCCGAGTCCCTTTGGGGAGATGGAGGTGGGGTATAAAAATAAAGTAGTAGTAGTAGTAATTGTTGCGGTTATTATTATCTATAGAATTCAACCTCTTGACAACCTCTATACATGAGAGATGTAGTTTCCCAAACATTTTTTCCTTGACATTTTGAAGATCCCTTGCTTATGAATGCCTATATGACATTTGCCATTTACAATAAGCATATTCCCAAATCTCAGGAAGGGAAGGAATATGAACCATAGCCTTAGTAATTATATTTTTGGAATTTTGATAATTTCATAAAAAGACCCAAATGTATATGATTTTCAAGATGCAAAACCTCTATGAGGATAAGCATTTTTTAAAAAACAAAATAAAAGACACCCAAACTTTCTGCATTGTAATATAGGAATGGAGGTGTGGAGAAGCGTTTTGCTGGCATCCTGTCATTTCAGTAAGCAGGGACAGAATACTGTCCTGACTGTTATGCTAACAATGGATGCCACATGGCCTGAGTTAATTGTTAGCAAACGTATATAGTTTTGTTGACCAAAGTTGTGGAGCTATGTCTATCGTGTGCTCAGGAGTAGAACTAAAATGCTATTGAACTGTAAACATTTTATTAGTGTTTTGCCTTCCACAGTATGTGTGTGTGTGTATACTGTGTGTATGTGTGTGTGTGTGTGTGTGTGTGTGTATATATATATATATATATATATATATATATATGAGAGAGAGATAGAGAGAGAGAGAGAGAGAGAGAGAGAGAGACCGACTGACCTGTTCTATCATCCTCACATGTTTTGTTCTGGAATTTTCTTTTTCTTGTAATCATGTGACAGGACAAGGTGAGAAGATGTGGGGCTGAGCTAGTGTTGAAAGTCATTATTGTCCTACAACTTTCCTCCTGGATTTTTTTTGACCTACCCTCTTTGTCACTTTTGGACCATGTAAAATGTCACCCCCCCCCCCAGTTTACAGGTTTTTTTCTGCCTGTGCTACAGTCTCCACACCTTCCTTTTCAGCAAAACATGTGTGTTGGCTCCCCATGCCCTGCCTCTCGCTGTTTGCCATTATTTGCCACTTTTTTTTCTTTTTGCCATTTTCCCCTGGCAGGGATTGAACCCCTGGAACTTCTGCTTATGAGGCCGACATGCTCTCCCTGATCCATGCTAGCCCTGTAGTAAAACTAAGTCAGAACTTATACTTCAGTGGGAAGCCAGTTCTTCTTTTTCCTGTAGTGGGGTCAGTCTAGCCGCTCTGAGTCCCCCCCTTGGGGGTTGAGAAGAGCGGGGTAAAAATGCTGGAAAATAAATAAAATAAATAGCCCCGATTCTCCCAAAACTGGAAGACATTCCTTCTTTCATCAATTCCTTTAGAGTCCCCTAAGATTGCTGCACTGGGGAGTCTGGCTTGCTAAGGTTCTTTGGGAAACTACACCTCTTATGTATATAAAATTGCCTCAAAAGCTTCACATGTCTTCTGTTGTCTCATTGTCTTGTGCTCCTGAGACCCCATTACCTTCCCTTTTGGTAAGAAACCATGTTCTTGATTCCAAAGATGGGGGTCAGTCTAGATGTCCCTTGATGGGGTCTTCTCTGTATATGATTTCTGTTCTCCCCCAAATTAACACAGTTTGCGCCACACAAAGTTTCTGGAGTAGAACAACTACTTTCAAAATAAAGACCACACAAAGAAACAGGACAATTCAAACCAGGAATGTATTTTCTTTATTATTTCAAAAAAATACTTTTAAAAAAACATTGAAAAATTTTCCTTGGCAGGGGAGGGGGATCGAATCATTGGACTTATGTTTATTAGGCTGGTGCACTCTCCCTGAGCCATGGCTGCCTATAGAAAATTTCAATTGAGAACTTGTATTTAAGCTGGGTCAGTCTACAAAAACTTTAAATAAAAGCTTTGAAAATTTGCCCAGAAATCCATGGATACGTCCAAAGGTATGAAATTTGGTAAGCTCACAGTGATCCATGACTTCTACCACTGTAACAAGTTTCATCATGATTGGTCTAAAAATGAGGGAGGAACAATTCCCTGAATTTTCCCCAGTGCCAGTGCTGTTTCTTTCCTACTGCACATGCATGTCTTCTATTAACAAAGCAATTAGGAAATTTCAGAAATTTTTGATATTTCAGACTTTTCCCCCAGAAAATTTCAGAAATCATTTCAAAATTAAATTGACCCTTACATCCAAAACGAGTTTTGAACCATTTTAAAAATTAAACAAGCCTACTACATTGTTATGGAGGATTGGACAACTGGCTACTGGTGGTGTTTTAAATAGGTTTCTATGGCAGGTGACAAAGGGAGATACAATCCAGTCATATTTACTGGCATTTTTGTGTATGTAGGATGGGAATTTGGAATTGTTCCTGTGCATCAGGGGATGGGGGGAAATCTCCTGTTCTTGGGGTTGGTCTATGAATATTTTACTCTCACCAGGAGCCAAAGTGGTTTGGAGGCTTACACCCTTTGGCTAGCCTTCCAGTTTGGAAATACATTATTACCTGTACTTAGGAGCAACCCTGAATTTCAGATATTACTCTCAGGAGCTGTGATGTTCTTGGCCAGGGGAGACTGAAGGCTCTGGTCTGGGGAGACCCACTGCTAAAGCCATTCCTGCAACAAATTTAATGTTTGTATATTTTTATTTTTAAAATATTTTTAATGTAAGTCACTTTGAGTCTCCTTGTGGAAAGACAAAGCAGGGTATAAATAAACAACAACAACAATAATAAATTGACCCAGATTTAGATTTGCTTATCACTAAAAACATTTAAATATAGGTAACAGTAAAGTTGCCCTTGGTGCATCCATCTCTGTTGGATGATTTCTTTAATCTTTGAATTGGACAGCAATTCTCAAATATGATGAACTTAATCCCCTTGGAATGTTCAGAAAATAATTCTGTCTCAGTTAACAAAGGAGAAATTTTCTTCCAAAGGCTGAAATAACGTGAAAATTGTGTGCATGGGTTCCTATACCACATAAAACAACAAAAGAAAAAGAAAAGAGAATAGCATATTTCAGCAAACCTTTTATTACAAACTGTTAATATATACATGTGAAATGAAATATCTCAGGTAAACTAAACAACCAAAAGGTGCTGCTGGGGGACTCCTGCTTGACCCCCCAGACATTGGCTCTATACCCTTACATGTGATACATTTTTGGAAAAAGAGTAATCTACACTTGGCTCTACAAAATATAGAAGCCAATCTTCAAAGTCTATATTAAGTAGCCTGTCAACCACATCTGTCCCTTTCATATAATTGACAATTCTTCTTTGCTGGACCTGTCAGTATTAAAACTTTTCCCATAATTTGAAGGCTTTTCTCAGGCACTAAATACTATATCATGAAAGACAAAAGATATCAGACAGACATTAAATATTGCCAGTCATTTGGAGCTGAGAGGATCCTTGCTGGCCAAGGTTACATTGTCTAAAACCTTTGAACAGATGCTGTGGATATTCCACTTATTACTGTAATTTCACTTTACAGATGAGAGGCACATAATTACCCTGTGCAGCTAAGCTATATATTAATTCCAACTGTGGGAAAGTTGTCTGGAAGCTTGAAAGCACTGGATACAGTACAAGACTATATAACTCATTAAATGCAAGGCACTAAGAGCAGAGTAATGGCCATGAGCTCCTGCTGGTATTATAAGCTGAAGGTCCAGTGTGATTGCTGATATTCCTTCTGGATGAAACATATACAATGACTATCCACAATTAATTTGGAAAGTGAAATTGGTAGTTATAAAACCAGTTTAGCTTAGGGATTTGTAAAGTAATTATTGTGCCAGAGGTGGTCACATGGATTGACAATGAAACTCAATTGTGTGCTATTATAAAAATAATTCCTAATGCCACTCTCAAATTATGTCATATTCATAACCCATTAATACTTGCTAATCTTTAGTTCAATATCCACCATTGCTAGTATCTTGTTGGGAAGTAACCACAATCTCCATGATTAGAATGACTTGCAGGAGAGAGCAGAGATAAGCCCATTATTTAGCCCTTTGTTATAATTCCACAGCTGTCCACACTGGGAACTAAATGTCTCCAGTGGAGAATTAGCTTTGTTTGTGTAAGTTTTTTAAAAAGTTTTAGATCTCTGGATGACTGTGTTTCTTCAGTAAGCAGGAAACCTACCAAAGTAGGAGTGGTTTCACTGGAGATGTGAATGACTATGAAGAAAGATGACAAAGATATGATAGAAGGAGTGAGGTCAATGGTTTCATCCTGGCTTGCTATCTCAAACTCTACCAAGCACATGGGAAGAAGGGCCTGACTGAATAGAGATGACATGTGGCCTTACAGGTGTAGTTAGGTTTCAGTTCCCAGTAACCTTTGCTAGCTTGGCCAATGATAAGTAAAGAGAGAAACAGCTGGTCTGGGTTGGGCTGTGCTATGCTATGGAGATGGCACTCTACATTTCCAAGATTAACTTTTGAGGATTTGATTATCCGCTATTTTGATTAATATATTCTTTATAGGAATCTAAGGTCCTCTGGGGTGAAGGTTGGCCAAAGTCAGGCTGGAGGAACTCTGTAAAGTATAATGAAGTGTTCTAAATGACAATTTAAATTTGATAGAGGAAGTCAACTAGTATACTTTTATAACCAATATTAAATACAAAAATGGGCAGCCATAAGTTACCATTGAATATTTTGATTCAAGTGCTTCGATTGGGATGCTGCTCCATCATCCTCTCTTCACATTACTGCATGCAAGACAATATCCTTTGCAATTTACCACCCTACACATTGCATATCTTGTGTAGCATATGACATTGGAGCAGACTTGAACCCTGTGGCATTAGTCCCAAGAGAGAAATTATGCTAGGACAGCAAACCTCACAACAGTGGGAAAAGGAACAAGTGGAAATAAGAATCAATCTTCCCAGTTCAAATCCTTAATTTTAAGCTTTAGGCCACACTGAAGTGTGTCATGATTTTTTTTAAAGCAACTGATTTTAAAGTGGATATAAGTGATTTTAATGTTTGTGCATATTTATGATTTTATGTCCCACCATTGAATGTTTGCCATATATATGTTGTGCTCTGGCCTGAGTCCCCTGTGGGGTGAGAAGGGCAGAATATTAATGTTTCCAATAAATAAATAAATAAATGATTAAACCTATAAAGGCAAGAAACTTACTGCATTATATTATCAGGGTAGACTCATATAGTGTAGTTAAACTGCAGTATATGAGTCTACAGTGACCATATAATGCAGCTTCAAACTGCATTATATGGCAGGGTAGATGGAGCCTTAAGTGAACTATTACTATTGTTACATGCTTCTACGAGAATCATAGAAACAGAGTTAAAAGAGACCACATAGGCCAGTGGTTCTCAACCTGTGGGTCCCCAGATGTTTTGGCCTCCAACTCCCAGAAACCCTAACAGCTGGTAAACTGGCTCGGAATTCTGGGAGTTGTAGGCCAAAACACCTGGGGACCCACAGGTTGAGAACCACTGACATAGGCCATCCAGTGCCATGCAGGAAAAAAAGTTTCTCTGAAAAGAGAGTAACAAGTTTCATAATGGAATGGAATCCATCTCATTACTGAATGTGCACATGTTTTCATTAGGAAAAAGGTAAACCAGACAAACAGAGTAGCCTTGTACTTGAAGGAAGGATAATGTTCAGTTTGACCTTAACCTTGCATTCTTGAGTTCTCTCTTTCTCCTGACTACCCTGTTCATTTGGTGAAACCTCACCATCGCTGAAAGAGCATGAACATGCATATGAACACAAGTATTCTTACTTCTATGAAGTCAAGAGGTGACAAAGCTCACTTTGTTTCTAGCAAGTATAATTCTTTCCTGCTTGGGTAATTGCTTAGATGTTTTCATTTCAAATTCTATTCACATTGACACTTGATGTGTGCATGAAACTGGTTTGAATAATTTCTGTATCCATTAGTTTGTCACAGTAACTATTTTCTTCTCAAGATATGTGATGCCAAAGCAAAATGGAAAGTTAACCATTCAAAACTGAATGTGTTTTCTTGGGAGCTAGTTTTTTTTTTAAGTGTGACCCACACTCTTTTCATTCCTGTGATTCCTTAAAATTGCAAACTTTTTTTTGCTTTGCATTGTTTTGATTGAGTTTTTCAATATTTAAGATGCCAAAGAATAGGACAGTTGTATGGTTAGTATTGAGGAAAAGGAATAGTCCATGTTACATGGTTAAATACCCAGTGCTAAAGCTGGAAATGGTTCCACTGACTTGCAGCCAAATGTGAGTGTCACGATGCAAGACCTTGGCCGGCCCCTTAATCACACACACAGAGACGATAATCAGCTAACTACTTTATTGAAGAATGAGAAACAGTTGAAAAGGTAATTGTCCATAAAAATGTCAAAAGTAATCCAAAAGCATAGTAATGTCCAAAAGCAATCTTAGCATGGAAGTTTCCAAAGACTTGGCAAGGCTCCGCTCAGCAAAAGCGTCTCAGGGAACGAAGCAAGGTACAAGATCCAAGGTACTCCTTGGCAGGCCACTAGCCTAACTTAGCTACGTGGACTTGGCTCGCTACACATCTGTATAGGATAGACGTGGCCAAGGTACTGAGGATCCGTTCCCACGGATCCTATACTTAATCCCCTTGGCGAGGCCCCGACGCCTAGGCTTCTCCTCCTCCAATCTGTGCTGTGGGACCGTGGCCGGTCTAGGCTGTGAAACCAGCCCCTCCTGCTAGCCTCAATGTTCCGTCTCCTATCAAAGGTTCGGCCTTGCCTCCCAGCACCTGCTTCACTATCTCCGTGAGAGTCTAACTCCCTATCTCCTTCCCGGGCCTCCTCCTCCGTGGTTTCCCACATTCTTTCTTGTGATCCTCGCCCCCCCCCCCCGGCTGTTCATAATCTTCACTATCACTGCTTACATCATCCATCTGGCCTTCCAGATTCTCGTAAAAGTCAGGCCAGCCAGGATCCCACGCCAAGCTCTCTGTGGAAGAAGAAGGCCCAGCTAACTCAAATTCCCTTCTTCCAGCCCTTCCAAATCCTCCTCAGAATCCACCTCAGCTCCAGCTGCCTCTAATGCAAGTGGGACCCCCGGTGCTGTTCCTTGCCCCCCAGGCAAGAATGAGAACTGGGTTGCTACACTATCCCCCCCCCCCCTCAGGGCCCCTCCGAGGCCTCCCTTGAGGCTTGGGCTTATCAGGGTACTTGCGGTGAAACCGAGCAACAATGTCCGGGGCGTGAACTGTCAGATTATTGTATTTTGAATAGCAATTCATGAGTCAGCACAAGATATATTTTCGCAGTTTGAGATGACCTGCAGTGTGACATGTTTGACACCAGATGGCGCTGTTTCAAGACTGCTGAATGGAATCTTGAGGATTTGTCAGTTACAAAGTGACAGTTGGTGTCAGTTGGTTTTTAATATCTGTGAGGAAAGGATGTTTAGATAGGTAGCTGTGATGGCTGTTGTTTTTCGATGTTTTGCCAGTTATTGTTAAATACAATTCAATACAAAGTTATATATTTACCTTGTGAATTGAATGAGAGTTTCATTATTCACTCGAACAGAGACTGGAATTTTTTGGGCCGATGGGGAATTAAACTTCTATATTTCTGTTGCCTATCCGCTCTGACATAAATACTCGACGCCGAAGAGGTTATGGGCCCAGATCCCAAAACCCAGAATCCAGAATTGCAGAGGCAGAGAGATACTACATAACCCATAATTCATAGAAAAAGTTTTTGAATAACACTAGAAATTGCAGCAGAAGTCGCTGTTTACCTCAGTGTTAGAGAAAAAAGCTGAAGTGAATTTTTGCCAGGAGCATCTGTAGTGTGAAGAAAGATGGCATTATTTGGAGCACAGCATCATTTAGAAAAACTCAGAGGCAGCTCAAATTATTTAATATGGGCTACCAAAGTGCGAGCAGTTTTGGCAAAGGAGGAGCTGTTATCCTGCTTAACACATCGACCTATTTCTGATGCAGAAAGGTTGAAAGATGGCAAGGCAAGGGCTACCATCATCCTGTCAGTTGACGATAGGAACCTCACATATTTAGCTCTGGAAGAAACAGCCGCTGACTGTTGGAAAAGGCTTGAAAAGCTGTATCAGCAGGCTACTGGAGGCTCAAAAGTTTTATTGAGCAGAGAACTGTTTTCACTGAAGCTTCTGTCAATGGAAGATTGTGCCAGAGAGACTCATTTGAGTAAAATGCTGAGCCTATTTAATGATTTAGCAGCAAGGGGCACCAATTTTACAGAAGATCAGAGAGGCTTAATTCTACTAAGCAGTTTGGGGCAGAGCTACAACTCATTCATTGACTCCATGCAATCTGTGAAAGAAGAGGACATCAACTTCGACTTAGTTTCGACTAGATTGGAGAACTGGGCTTGTTACAGAAGAAATGCCCAGCAACTTTCAACGGAGAAGACGGTCAACAAAGGCTTCAATATGAAGAGGAAAGAGACAATCCAGTGTGACATCATCTGTTACATTTGTAATAAAAGAGGACACAAAGCTAGACAATGTCATCAGAACAAGTTTAAGAAGAGTGAATCAGCACAGAGCAAGAAAGAACAGATCAACAATTCAAGAAAAGACTCTGATTCAGGCTGTCTGTTGATGAGTTTACAATGTAACAATGATTTTATTCCTCAGGTACCCTGGATTATTGACTCTGGGAGTGCAAAGAGTTTTGTTAAGGATAGTAAATTGTTAGCAGAGAAGGAACCTTTATCTGGTTCTATGCAAAGTTGTGTGAGTCTAGCCAATGGTCAAAGGTGCAAGGTTTTAACAAAGGGAGAAGTTGAAATTGGTCAACTTAGTCTAAAGTTAGACAATGTTTATTTAGTTCCTGAGCTAGAACACAATGTTCTAGGGTGAAACAACTTGCAGACCATGGTTTATCCATTGTGTTTGAAGGGGAGTTATGTAAAATGAGTAATAAAAATACAGGTATGTATAAGGAAGTAAAATTTCAAAATGGTTTCTATAGAATGAATGCTAGTAATAAAATGTCTACAAATAGTATTCAGAGTTTGAAGGGAAACCTCTGCATGGTGACAGATGTCTGCACATGCTACACAGGAAGTTTGGTCACATGAACTATAATATGATTAGAAAGACTGCACAGCTAGTAGGCATTCAAATACCAGAATGCAGAAATTATTTAGAGTGTGCTGTCTGTAACAAAACAAAGTTAAAGGCTTATCCTGTTGCCAAAAGGAGTGATAGAGTAACAACTAAGTTACAGTTAGTGCACATGGATCTAGCTGACCTTTTCCAAAGAGTATTGAGGGAATGTATTTCTACTAGTAATAGTAGATGATAGGTCTCGATTTGGCTTCGTTTACCCTCTGAAAGGTAAATTTCAGGTGTATGAAAAATTTATTGAATGGTACAATTTTGTGAAGAACCAATTTCCTGATTTGACTGTTAAACAAGTTCAATCTGATAGAGGAGGTGAATTTGTGAATGAAAGACTTAAGAATTTTTTAAGGATAAAGGAATTTGGCATAGGAAAACAAAACCGTGTGTATCAAAAGAAAATGGAATTGCGGAGCGTCGCTTAGGTGTAATTCAAACCATGGTAAAATCAATGCTTGAGGATGCACAAATGTCCAAAGGTTTTTGGGCAGAAGCAGCTAACACTGCCAATTACGTGCTGAATAGGTTATGGACCTCAAGTGTAAATGAAATCCCATTCTATTTGTTTTATGGAAGACATCCAAAGGTGGATCATTTTCAAGTATTTGGTGCGCATGCAAATGTCTTAATTCCTATACAGCAAAGAGACAAAAGAGATCAGCATTGGGTAAAGATGCAATTTATTGATATGAAGGTGGAACGAAAGGCTATAGATTCTGGAATGGCTCTTCTCCAGGGAAGAAGATCACAGTCTCCAGATCTGTAAAGTTCGAAAATAATACTCATTGGGATAGAATTCATGCGAACACTGAAGTGTTCATAACCCCAAGTGTTTCTAGAGTAAAGAATGAATCTGAAGTTGTAGAGGTATTAGATGAGGCAAATGTGGAAGAAAGCAAGGAACAATCTGAAGAAAGTAATTTTCATGATTTTTGCGCCACAAACTCTGACTTAGTGTCCAAATCTGTAACAGAGGTTGATGGACATTGTCAAGAGGAGATTAGGGATGTGGAGGAGACTAAGGATGAGATTCCTAGGAGATCCACACGTATCACTAAAGGAATTCCACCAGCCAAGTACCAAGTCACGCAAATAGGAAGTATAGAGTGGAAAGATCCTAATTCTTACGCTGAAGCATTGCGTAGACCGAAAAATGAACGTGATTGTTGGGTAAAAGCAATGAAGAAGGAATTTGATTCACTTCATTCTTTAAATGTTTTAGAACAAGCAGATGTAACCAAAGATGTAAAGGTAATTGGTTGCAAGTGGGTATTTAAAAGGAAAACACAAGTTGATGGTTCATTATTGTACAAAGCAAGATTGGTTGCACAAGGTTTTGGTCAAATTTACAATCAAAATTATGATGAGGTATATGCTCCAACGATTAGACCTGAAACAATTAGGACTGCTTTAGGCATCGGTGTGCAAAGAAAGTATGTTATAAGGCACTTTGACATTGCCACAGCTTATTTAAACGCAGAGCTGACTGACAATGTATATATGAGAGCAATACCTGGTTTTGAAAAAGATACTCCAACTGGTGTGTATCGACTACGGAAAGCATTATACGGGCTAAAGCAAGCAGCGAGATGCTGGAACCAGTGTATAGACGAAAAGTTAAAGGGTCTTGGCTTCGAAAGAAGCAGTGTGAGATACATGTCTATATAAGAAAGGAAAAGAGTCTAAAAGCAAACATTTGTTTTGGTGTTTGTCGATGATCTCTTAGTACTAGCACCATCCGAAAGGGATGTGGAACAAGTTTTCAAGGGACTAAACTCAAGTATGACTGTAAAAGATCTTGGAGAAGTCCGGAAATACTTAGGCGTAAATGTAACTAGAACTGAAAAAGATATTTGTCTAGATCAAAAAGACAAAATTTTTGAGTTACTTGAGAGAACAAGATTGACTCTGTGTAAAACAGTAGCAACTCCAATGGTACCAGATTTTTTAAAGCTTGATAGAGGTGAAATGTTTGACAATCAAACATTGTATAGATCAGTGGTTGGGAGCCTCTTGTATTTGGCAAATTGACTAGGCCTGACATCGCCTATGCCACTAATGTACTAAGCAGGAGAGTGAATGAACCAACGTTGACTGATTGGCAAGCTGTAAAACGAGTGTTAAGATATTTGAAAGGAACATGTGACAAAAGCTAAAAATTTGTCCAAAAGAAAGCGGTATGAAGGGGTTTGCAGACGCAAGTTTTGGTGACAACGAACAAAACTTGTCATGTTCCGGGTATCTAATTAGTTTTAATGGGATACAAGTGACATGGAAATCTCGTAAACAGTCACACGTTTGTTTATCCACGGCAGAAGCCAAATTTTCTGCTTTGTCTGACTGTTGTACAGAACTAGAGTGGATAAAGGCTCTAGTAAACGAGTTCCAAAGTTTTGAAGATAAGATATCTTTATTTACTGATTCTCAATCTTGTATAGCAATATCAAATGCTGAAGGATTAAAGCAGAGAACAAAATATATTGGGGTAAGGTACCAAAATGTTAGAAAGTTAGTACAGGATGGTTTTATTAATCCTGTGTATGTCCAGTCAGATGAGAATATGGCTGATATGTTTACAAAAGCATTGACTAATTGTAAATTAAATGTATTTTGTAAGAAGATATTGTTATTATAAGTAATGTGTGTACTTGTGTTGCTCATGAAGGAGGAGTGTCAGATTATTGCATTTTGAATAGCAATTCATGAGTCAGCACAAGATATATTTTCGCAGTTTGAGATGACCTGCAGTGTGACATGTTTGACACCAGATGGCGCTGTCTCAAGACTGCTAAATGGAACCTTGAGGAATGTCAGTTGGAAAGTGACAGTTGGGATTTGTCAGTTGGGATTTAATATCTGTGAGGAAAGGATGTTTAGAAAGGTAGCTGTGATGGCTGTTGTTTTTCGATGTTTTGCCAGTTATTGTTAAATACAATTCAATACAAAGTTATATATTTACCTTGTGAATTGAATGAGAGTTTCATTATTCACACGAACAGAGACTGGAGTTTTTGGGCCGATGGGGAATTAAACTTCTATATTTCTGTTGCCTATCCGCTGTGACATAAATACTCAACGCCGAAGATTAGCAGTAGGCACCCCCACACAAGGAATGAAGTGTCCCATCTTGGTGAAACAGTCGACCATGACCAGGATCGAGGTGAACCCCTTGGACTTGGGCAGGTCAGTGATGAAGTCAGCCGAAATCATCTTCCAAGGCGCAGAAGGGGTCGGGAGCAGCTGGAGCAAGCCGGCCGGCTTGCCCCCCTGGTTCTTAGCCCGCTGGCACACAGGGCAAGAGCCCACATAGTCCTCCACATCCCTCCGCACTTTAAGCCACCAGAAATCCCGGAGCACCAACTGTAGGGTCTTGAAGAGCCCGAAGTGTCCCGCAGCCCGGCTATCATGGCAAAGTTTCAGAATGTCCTCCCGCTCGGGCCCAGGGGAAACATAGACAGAGTCGCGGTGGTAGAGCACCCCGTTCTTTACCTGGAAATGGGATTGCACCCCCTTGGTCAGCAGCTCTTGTACCCACGGGTCGCCCCATTGGCGAGCCTGAATCCGGTCACTCAGAGCTCTCTTGTCCCCGGGGGCCGGCAGGGCCACCGGGGGTTTTACAGGGGCCGCCCAAGTGGCAGCAAAGTTCTCCGCTTTCAGCAGCCGTGTCTCGGAAAGCCCTTCTCCACCTCTGACATACTCCGGCTTCCGGGACAAAGCGTCGGCTTGCTTGGTCTGCTTGGGGGTCACATAGTGGATAAGGAAATTGAATCTCTCAAAGAACAGGGACCATCTCTGTTGCCTCTGGTTCAATTTGCGCTGGGTCTTTAAGTGCTCCAAATTCCGGTGGTCGATGTGAACTTCCACCGGGAATTTGGCCCCTTCAAGCAGATGTCTCCACACTTCAAAAGCGACTTTAATGGCCAGGAGCTCCTTCTCCCAAATGGTATAGTTCTTTTCTGGCGCCGTCAGCTGCCGGGAGTAGTAGGCACAGGGCAATAAGTCCGTCCCCTGCGGCTGTAGCAGGATCGCTCCCACTGCTACATCCGAAGCATCAGCTTGCACAATGAAAGGGGTGCGGGGGTTGGGATGCTGCAGAAGCGGCTGGGTTGTGAACAGCTGCTTCAACTTCCGGAACCCCACGTCCGCCTCCGATGTCCACCGGAATGGCACCTTTCCTCGCAAGCACTGCGTGATGGGATCGGCCCACATGGCAAAGTCAGGAATGAACTTTCTGTAGTAGTTGGCAAAGCCCAGGAATCTTTGAATGTCTTTTTTTCTGGCAGGGGCCGTCTAGTCGGCCACAGCTTGGACCTTGGTGTCATCCATGGCTATGCCCGTGGGAGAGATACGGTAGCCCAGGAAGTCCACCTCGCACAGATCAAAGGCACATTTCTCCAGCTTGGCATAGAGGCCATGGCCTCTCAGTCTCTGGAGCACTCCCTTGACATGGCGGTCAAGGGTCGCCTGATCCGGAGTAAAAAAAAAGCAGATCGTCCAGATAAACTGCCAGATAACGATCCAGCAGGTCTCGGAAAATGTCATTCATGAAATGTTGGAAGCAGGCGGGGGCATTGCACAACCCGAATTCCATTACCAGGTATTCGAAACTTCCCCACTTGGTCTGGAAAGCAGTCTTCCATTTGTCGCCCTGGCGGATCCGCACAAGATTATAAGCACCCCTCAGGTCCAGTTTCGTGAACACCTTGGCTCCCCGCATCCGTTCCAACAGCTCGGGAATCAGGGGTAGGGGGTAGCGGTTCCGAATCGTGATCTTGTTGAGCTCCCGATAGTCATTACAGAGCCGCAATTCCCCCGATTTTTTCTTGACAAACAGGATGGGCGCCCTGGCTGGGGACTGAGAAGGCCGGATGAACCCCTTCCGCAGGTTTTCATCCAAAAACTCTCGGAGAGCCTGTTGCTCTGGTTCCGAGAGAGGGTAGAGTCTCCCCCGCGGGATAGGGGCTCCGGGTTCCAATTCGATGGCACAATCGTAGGGTCGGTGGGGAGGCAAGAGCTCTGCCTCCTTCTCGCTGAAAACATCCCAAAACCCGGCGTACTTTTTGGGCAACGTGGCAACTTGCTCGACTTCTTGAGCCTGGCAAGCCTGGGCCGTCATGCAGTGTCCCTGGCAATGCTCCGAAGAGAATTGCAACTGTCACTTGGCCCAGGAGATCTGGGGATCGTGGAGCGTGAGCCACACAATACCCAGGATTACTGGGAAATCGGACAACTTAGTCACAAGGAACGAAATTTCTTCTTTGTGGGAGCATGTGCACATCTTGGTAGGGGCGGTGTATTGCGTCACGGCCCCGGCTTTCAGGGTTCTCCCATCGATGGTCTGTACGCCCTTATGCTCTTGAAGATCATGAAACTATAATCCGGCAGACCTGGCGTAGTCTGAGTCAATGAAGTTGTTGGTAGCCCCCGAGTCGATCATGGCGTGGACCATCATCGGCCCCTTCTCTGGCGACCAGAGGGCGACCATCACCAGGAACAATTGTCCAGTCTTGGGTTCTGGGGGGAGGTTGGCGACGGCGGCCAAGTTAGCGAACCCTCTTAAACTTGGCCGACCCCTTCCCCCGCCGCCTGGAGTGCCTCTTCGGCCTCTGGAGCCCCTCCAAATGCAGCGGAAACCCGAGGGGTCTTCCCACGCAGCTTCTGGGGGCATTCTCGAGAGAAATGTCCGGCCCTCCACAGTACCAACACAAATTCAGCTGCTGACGCCGGGCTTTCTCAGTGGCATCCACTTTTGGCCTCACATGTCCTAGCTGCATCGGTTCCGGTTCATCCATGGGTGGGGGAGCCGGGGCAAACTGCCGGAATGAGAACTGGCTCACCCCCGTCTCCTTCCGGACCGCCGACCTCTCCCCAGGGCCTTTGTCCCATTGCCTCCGGGTCTGCAATCCCGCCTCCACTCGTAAGCTCACGGTGATGGCCTCCTCCAGGTCTGCGGGCCGGGCGGCTCCTCTGAGGATCTCCTGCTGCATCTCCTGCGACAACCCTTTCATGTACTGGTAACGTAGAGCAGCGGGGTTCCATTCCACTTGGGCCGCCAGCACCCGGAAACAGGAGATGTACTGGGACAACAACAAGTCCTTCATCGACAACCGGTCCAACTCTCTTTCCGCCAGCTCTGCATTCACGGGGTCCCCCCAAGTCTTCTTGATGGCCTCTAGGAACAGGGCCAGCGTGTTCACGGAGGGAGATACTGCCTTGATTAGCGTGGTCGCCCATGCTGGCGCCGTCCCTTCCAGCAGCGTATAAACGAAGCCCACCTTGGCTCGATCCGTGGCGAATTCCGTGGGCCGCAACTCCAGGTACATTTCCACTTGGCCGATGAACACGTCGACTTGGGCCGGGTTTCCCCCAAAACGAGCCGGCGTAGACACCGAAGGATGCCGGCCAGCCCTGGCCCGTAGTTCTCCCAGCTCCTGCTGCATCACGGCAATTTGAGCATCGGTCAATTGTGTCATTGTGCCGGCCCGCCGTCCGCGTTTCCTGGAATGTCCCGTGATGTGAAAAGGGGTTTGTGGAGTACCTCGGCCAACTGTCACGATGCAAGACCTTGGCCGGCCCCTTAATCACACACACAGAGACGATAATCAGCTAACTACTTTATTGAAGAATGAGAAACAGTTGAAAAGGTAATTGTCCATAAAAATGTCAAAAGTAATCCAAAAGCATAGTAATGTCCAAAAGCAATCTTAGCATGGAAGTTTCCAAAGACTTGGCAAGGCTCCGCTTAGCAAAAGCGGCTCAGGGAACGAAGCAAGGTACAAGATCCAAGATACTCCTTGGCAGGCCACTAGCCTAACTTAGCTACGTGGACTTGGCTCGCTACACATCTGTATAGGATAGACGTGGCCAAGGTACTGAGGATCTGTTCCCACGGATCCTATACTTAATCCCCTTGGCGAGGCCCCCGACGCTCTAGGCTTCTCCTCCTCCAATCTGTGCTGTGGGACCGTGGCCGGTCTAGGCTGTGAAACCAGCCCCTCTTGCTAGCCTCAATGTTCCGTCTCCTATCAAAGGTTCGGCCTTGCCTCCCAGCACCTGCTTCGCTATCTCCGTGAGAGTCTAACTCCCTATCTCCTTCCCGGGCCTCCTCCTCCGTGGTTTCCCACATTCTTTCTTGCGATCCCCCCCCCCCCCGGCCGTTCATAATCTTCACTATCACTGCTTACAACATCCATCTGGCTTTCCAGATTTTCGTAAGGGTCAGGCCAGCCAGGATCCCACTCCAAGCTCTCTGTGGGAGAAGAAGGCCCAGCTAACTCAAATTCCCCTTCTTCCAGCCCTTCCAAATCCTCCTCAGAATCCACCTCAGCTCCAGCTGGCTCTAATGCAAGTGGGACCCCTGGTGCTGTTCCTTGCCCCCCAGGCACGAACGAGGACTGGGTTGCTACAGTGAGTGACTGTAATTCAGACAATTGAACTTAAGTGTTCATAAACTTTTCATGGAGTCTGTCAATAAGTGTTAGGGCTGGGTTGCTACACAGAGATGAATAGATACGGTGAATAAAAATGAAGACAAGGCAAAATTACCAATCAAATACTTGAAATGAGAACTTGTAAGATGCATGTACATCTACTGACACTCACAAAAAATACTACTATAAAAGTAGCAGAGTGTTTGATATTGTGCCAACTCATGTATGTGTATAAGAATTCCAAATGATATTAATTTGCATAACAACTCCAATTCAGTATATTTTATATCTTTCATACAATGCCTCTTCATTCATTGTTATATTGTGTATTGGCTTCCTGACAATTCAATTTCAGCATCCCTTAGCTTCTAAATTATAGAAGCAAAACGGTGCAATTTCTATGACTTTCTGTATGCTGAATATAAGAAGCTGCACATATTTGTACAAAACATTATTACTATTTATTGATGAATGTCTAGCATTTACCAGGTCTTTATATAACATTAGTACATTTGACCTCCATAAAGAATTATTTGCTCTGTTCTCAGCAGGGCTAACAGACTTCCCTGTTGATGAGACACAAATGTATAAAAACAGAAACCTCAGGGCAACTGGAGAAGCAGAAATCCATTCAAGTGTGTATTCATATATCAAATCTCTCTCTCTCTCTCTCTCTCTCTCTCTCTCTCTCTCTCTCTCTCTCTCTCTCTGTGTGTGTGTGTTATAAGTAAAAAAACAAGGTGGGTCACAAAAATGAATTTTAAGGAGTGTGGTTCTATTGAGAACTTTGTAAGAAAGGAGACTGAGAACTGTAAATCTAAACAAATATCTCTGTTGCTGTTGCCTTCTAATTGTTTTTGAATTATGGTGATCTTAAGGCAAACCTATAATGCATTTTTTTGTTACAAGATGCTTCATTCTTCTGAGACTGATCCTCCAGTGCCACTACACTTTAGAAGTAATGCAATTTAACACTACTTAAACTGCTATAAGACCACTTCACACGGGGCAAATTTCTGTGGCAACTCTGGCTCTACAGCAGCTATGTCACAGAGCCTGCTGGCTCCCATCACACTGGAGAAGTACTTCCAAGGTGGCTTCAGGACCAGAGTTGCTGCCAAAAAAGCCAGTAGCAGTAACATGGGAGGCTTCCCATGGTTGTATTGTCCTTAAGCAGTTGGATGCTTCCCCCATGTGATAAGGTAGGGAGGAAGCCAAGTTAGTGTGGGATGTGGGGTGATGGGTTCCCATGCTCCTATATGTGTACCACCAGAATTGCCATGATTTGTGGTGATTCAGGCAGCACATCTGAAAAGGTAAGTATAGTTTGTGTTTGTGGCCAATTTCCTATTGGCTCCAACTTCCAGAGACCATTGTGATGCCCACTGATGATGGATCTGGACCATACTTAGCACACAGAACCCCCATGACCACAAAAATACTGGAGGGGTTTGGGGAGACTGGCCCAGCAGGTGGGAGTTGTAGTTCACTCTGCATCCAGAGAGCACTCTGAACTGTACCAATGACAGATCTGGACCACACTTGACACACAGAACCCCCATGACTGGACCTCTATAGGACATATTGGAGAGGTTTGAAGGAGATTAGCCTTGCATGATGTGAATTATAGTCCACCCGCATCCTTATATATTTTCTTAATGAAACTGTTCATAAAATTCCAAAATGATTACTTTTTCTATTAAAAAATGTTACAAATTTCAAAATCTCAAACCTGGGCATTGCTGCGTACCTAAGCTAGTATATATTCAGTGTCAGTTCAACAAAACAACTACCCCACTTCTACATTCAAATAATAAGAAAGAATAACATTTCTAGATCTCAGGGACTAGTCTTTTTCATTGGGCCTCATAGTGATAGGAAGAATATTTGGGTAGTAGCGGTCCTTCAACTGGATATCTGGTGCTTTGGAGGATTGCTGTGGCATCCCCAATGGTTCTACCCAACCACATTCTTCCTTCTCTCCTTCCTATCACAGATTTTTTGAAATCAAAAATGGCATAGATCCACCCACAGTGGTTCTCAACCTGTCGGTCCCCAGATGTTTTGGTCTTCAACTCCCAGAAAACCTAACAGTTGATAAAGGGAGCTGTTGGCATGGACAAATACTTAGAATTTCATACATCAGGAATCACTGAACATGGGATCATAGAACTGCTGCTTTGTGGCCTTTCCTATCTTTTTACTAACATTTCCAACGTTCATCCCTCCTTTTCAATCTATCCAAAATGATTTTAGCTGTACATTTCCTTTCTTGCTCTGAACTACTTTTAGGTGCAATCTGTTTTGAAAAAAGCATATTATGGATGCATTCTTCAGTTTTGTGTAGTCATTTCTTGATCTTATATCTCACTTTCTCATGCTCTTTCTTGCCATAATTTCTGGCTAAACATCTTCTTCTCTACATATCTCTCTTCCTCTTTTCATGTTCCCTTCCTCCATCTTCGAGGTGCAATTATCAGTTTCTCCTTTCCAACACTCCCTCCCTCTTTCACATTCTCCTTTTGCTTGTCTCTCTTCAATTCTCTTATTAAATCTGTATTTGTATAGCTTCTTCCCAATTCCTCTCTTCTTCTTTCTCATCCTACCGTAAGCCAGAAGTGAAACTACTGACTTGCCTGGAGGGACCACATTCATTCCTCTTAATGACATCATGAGCAACCATTTCTTGTATCATCACCAGGGGTCCTTCTTGATATATCCAGGATCATTCCTAGCTCTCTGCTTTGGCCTGGAAATTTCTGGACCCAGACCTGGTAACCCTAGAAGTAATCCATTTAAGTTATATATTACAATCTATAGCCCATAAACTTCATTACATTGTGATGATAATGTCCTTTGACCCTTGGACTCATTTTCCAAAGACTTTCTTACAGCAAACATTACATTGTCAGAATTACTCGTTGGTTTTTTTCAACAAGAAAATTATGGAAAATAGGGATCATAAGAGAGGCTTCAAATAACATTTTTGCAGCATCAAAGCTCAGAAGACTGCAGTGCTGGCAGGCTGTAACAAATTGTTTAATTATATGAGTTTTTATAAATGTTTATTAAAGGACTATATATGGCAAGCAGGCTAGTTTAAACTGTAGTTGCTTGTTGTCTGCGTTGCCATAGCAATGTAGTTTGCAATAGAAATGTATCCATCCAGAGCAGGAGCAAAGAGGGGCAGAGCTAACGGTCAACTGATGTTGAGCAGACATTTTAAAAATTCAGTCTTTGGCCGGTGAGTCAAAGAGAAGGTTGGTTCTTGCTAGTTTAGAGCTGGGCCACGGGATTTAAGTCTTCAGCCTGGTTATTTAGAATGTCATCTTAACCTGTTTGAAATAGTAAATGTCTGTTATGTTAAGGGGAAAGGAACTCCACTGGGGAACTCTATAACTTCAGTGGGATAACTGAAGGGAGAAAAAGGCAAGTCAGTGCCTTAAATTTCTATCAGAAGACTGAAAAGGAATAATATTTTGAAGTGAAAAAAGTTCAAGCCCATCTGAGAGTTATATTGGAAACTGTTTCAAGTGTCTGTGATAAGTCAGCTGTAACAACATCTAAGGAATACTAAGTAACCGTTAAGCTTTGTATGCCTGAGAATCCTTTAATAAATATTTCTTTGTTCAGTTTATTATAGTAAAGACTTGTGCCCAGTTACTGAAGAGAAGATTTACCTCAGAGGAGGATGGCTGTAGATCTGGAAGAAAAGATTTGGTTTATGGTATTGGTGTACCCATTGTAAAGTGCCTCAGGGGAAAAAAATAAAAGTAAAGCCTCACACCAGCATTACAAGCCTCACTCACTCAAACATACATAAACAAATAACAATTTATTTGCTCAGCCACAGCTACGCTACCTATACCTCCTAGTTACTCTCCTCATCTTCATACATTGCCCAGTCTATTTGGGTGTGATCTGCTACATAACAATTATTGGTAACAATGTGGGATAGGGAAACGGTCCCTCCTGCCACACTAATTTGTCTCAGCTTCTACATTGGCCTTGTGGAAAGAATAGAAATGAATGTCTTCGGTTAAATGCAACAGTCAATGAAAGCAGGTGCAACCCCAAAGACTAGGCAACATATGACGATGAGTTGTGAGTGTCATTGGTTATGCTGTATTAGGGGTTACTAGACGCCATGACTAGACACTATCCTCTTTTGCTTGGGAGTCACTGTGATCGACAGGGATCTTGGTCCTCTGACACTTTGGAAGCAATTGATGGTTCCACCACTCCTCACACATATAATCTTCAGTATGCAAAGTTATTGTAACAGGGGTCCTGCTCCTTCCTATTTCACAGGAAAGTGCTTATGGGAAGGGATAGGAACATCAGCTATCTGCTTTTTGATTGATGGGGAACAGGCACACTCCCCTCAATTGATTGCAGTGGCTGCTGACCAACATGTGGGAATTGGGAGGATCAGGATGGATTTCACTGAATAGGGCCATACATATGTTGCTTACAATTCCATTCCTTCCCATCTATGTTTCCTAAAGTTTATATTTCAGGAGAAGATATGTGTGTAGAGGTATTCTTTGTATTTAATTTTTTAGTGATATGAAAAGTTCTTATTTCAGTTTTATCACCTTAGCCAAGGTGCATTGTGTATCCTGTTTTGTATTTTAGACATTCATGCAAATTCATTTTCAAGAAAGTTTTCTGCACATATGAATTTATGCATGAATTTTATCCAATTTACTTATTTGCTAAAGTATGTTTGCATATTTCTTCCCAATTTTGCACATTTTGACCATTCCCAATTTAAACTTTATGCACACTTTGTTTCTCTGGATCTTTCAGAAGTGCTAATTCAAGAGTGATGCTTTTCTTCTTGCCACCAAATTAAATTATTTTCCAACCCTGTCTCCCCATTTCAAATTCTTAAAACTATTTTCATTATATCACTTTTCTCATGGTGAGAAAATATTTTAATGGATATTAAAGTTCTGAATCAGTCGCATCAATTTTGTTTTGACAGTTGCTTTTTTACACTTCAAAAATCGCTCCTTGGATTTAATGTACACTTAGATGTGGTTTTAATTTTGTAGAGATGTTTATACTTTGTCACCCGGAGGATCATTTTTAGAATGACATCAAATGATTAATGAAAACATGTTTTTCAATGCCATCAATTGTGACTTTTCACAAGTGACTAGCAGCAAGAGAAAGCTAAATCTCTTAATAGTAGAGACAGACATAAAAATCTATATTGTATGTTTAGCAACACTAACATTTTAGAGAAGGCAAGACTTTTGGTGCTCAGAACTGAACATATGACTTCACTGTTAAGATGAACTATGAATTTTCCAATATGTCAAGCCTTTCTGCTTTAAAGCTCAAGTAATGAGAAAATAAAGGTAAGGTACAGTAGCATTTATTGAGTGTATATGAGTGTATACACAAATATGCACATATATACACACATACTATAAATGCTGCCAAGAGAAGGCAAAGGGCTATGTCAGTAAGTTTTAAAGTATTCATCACACATATCATGTCCCTCACTGTACGCACGTACATTGCTGGGGGGGGGGGCAGAGGCGTGACATCATTATGTGGGTGCAGTCATGTGTTGGGGCCATGGTCAGGGAATATAGTCCCATCAGCAAGTAAGTACTTTGCATTTCTGTGTGCTCATCATCATCATCATCATCACCACCACCACCATACCTGCTGTTCTTTCATGCAGAAAGATGGCTATTGGGCGCTCTAAGAGGTTTTGTTAGTTTTGGATTCTAAAATGGATAGGAATAAAAGTAGGAAAGGAAATGTATGATTTGCAGTTTTTGGTAAATTGGACTTTTATGAACTTTGGCATAAGATGACTGGATCTTTACACACACACTTACACACACACACACGCCAGACTAGTGTTCCAGCCTAAAATATTGACTGAGCTGCTGCCATACTTTTCTACATAGTGCACAACATTCCAAAGTAAAATGAAATAATCATGAAACACATTTAAGAATATGTGTTCCGAAAGAAAATATCTTCAGAAATATATTTGTTAAGACAATATAAAAATTAAACATGTTAAAATATATTTAAATCATAGATCAATGCTGGAACAACAATCTATGGACTTTTAAGGGAACCTTGTAATGTGGCAAAGATGATTGACACTAATCCATCCATCTTTAATCCGGAACCTATTTTCCAGAAATCACAATGTTAAGAAAACCAAATCATTTTAAATTAACTTCTGCATGTATGTGCTTCATGGGCATTGCACTTTTAGGAAAATAAAACAATGAAATGAAATAAAACAATTGTTAAAAACACCCAACTGTACGTATATCCATGTTGAAGTATAATAGTATGCATCATTGTGCATTTTGTAGCTTTCTTTTGTGCAGTTGGCTTGATTCCAGTTTTTCCCCCTCCGCTGAAGCAGCTTGCTGGATGCCTGTCAGCCTTGCTTTAGAATATTAAAATCATGAGTATTCAGTGCTAAAATAAGAAGTTATTCAATCAATCACATTATTTATATCCTGCCTTTTCCTCCAAAAGCAGGATTCTTTTGTTGCCAAAAGTTATTGGCAACAATAGGTATTGTTGCAAGCTGAAACAAATAATTTGGAATAAAGAAGATGCAGATATTCCAGAAGTATATACATCTTCTAAGCAATCTGGCTTTTTTGGCTAAGAAGGATCATGTAAATGCCATAATAACATATTGCTCTTTATAAAAAAGAGCTCATTAAAAAAGAATTAAAGAAATTATTTCTGGCAACCAAAATTATTCTATGAAATTAATCCAGCTACATGGCTAACAAAGTTCTATCATGTGTAATGTTAATTACGACAAATGGTCCTTTAGCTATATGCTGTCTGCTCATCTATCTAGTGATCATAACCCCAACACAATCTAAAATGATAAAAGGTGCCCCAGTTCAACAACGGAGCACTTCTGAGCAAAGCAGAACTCTGAAAAATTACAAGTTTCTCCCATTCATCAGCCAACATGGCTATAATCCCTCCAAAAGTGATGTATTCTAGGTGCTTTAGAAATTGCATACAGAAAGCATAGTTGTGGATTGAGTCCTGCTCACAGTTCAAAGGCCTGGGACACAATATGAATAATATGTTGTTGAAGGCATTCATGGCCGGAATCACTGGGTTACTGTAAGTTTTCTGGGCTGTATGGCCATGTTACAGAAGCATTCTCTCCTGGAGTTTCACCCACATCTATGACAAGTATCCTCAGAGGTTGAGGAGTCTGTTGTAAACTAGACAAGTGAGGTTTATATATCTGTGGAATGTCCCGGGTGGGAGAAAGATCTCTTGTCTGTTTGAGGCAAGTGTGAATGTTGCAATTGATGACCTTGATTAGAATTGAATAGCCTTGCTACTTGAAAGCCTGTCTGCTTCCTGCCTGGGGGAATCCTTTGTTGGGAGGTATTAGCTGTCCCTGATTGTTTCTTGTCTGGATTTCCTCTGTTTTCAGAGTGTTGTTTTTTCTTTGTTGTCCTGATTTAGGAATTTTTAAAATACTGATAACCAGATTTTGTTCATTTCATGGTTTCCTTCTTTTTGTTGAAATTGTCCACATGCAGGTGGATTTCAGTGGCTTCTCTGTGTAGTCTGACACGGTGATTGTTTGAGTGGCCCAGCATTTTTGTGTGCTCAAATAATATGCTTTGTCCAGGTTGATACATCAAGTGCTCTGCAATGGTTGACTTCTCTGGTTGAATTAGTCTGCAGTGCCTTTCATGTTCCTTAGTAGAGCACTTGATGAATCAACCTGAACCCAGCATATTATCTTTTTGGTCTTGGTCCACTAACCACTGGTTGGAAATCACTGCCTTAAATGACCAGTCACCTTTGCCACCCACCCCATTTCCCCATCCAGGCATTCAAATGATCAGAAGTTGTACTACAGCAGAAAGAGTAGAGAAAGTCACTGCTTCTTTTAGGTTCTCATGGGATAGATTAAGGTCTTGCCTTTTGCCACTCTACTGATGGAAAGGAATGGTTCCTTATATTTATTTTTTGATAGTGTTTAAGGTACAGTAGTCACACTTACCCCATAGATAAATTGACCTAGAATTTTGGGTTGATTTTTTAAATTAAAAATTCCAGTTTTTAGGAGTATATAAAATAATTCATTTATTTTATTTATTTACTGTATTTATATACCGCCTTTCTCACCCCTGGGTGTAGTTTGAAATGATCTTGGTATGTGTATCTTGTCTGGTTTGGTTAAAATATTTACTGTGTTTCGAATAATATTTTTGCACCATTTCACTGCAAAATTGTTGTTATATACAATATCCTTTTGGGATTCTATTCAAATAGTCGTCATAATCATGTATATCCTGCTGGCCTCTCCTAAATAACACCCAAATATAAAATCCAGCATAAGAAGTGAAATCAGAATATGCTCATTCTGAAGGTTTCCTACTTCTATAATTTGGACTAGAGGGAAGATCATTGAGCTATTTCATATTTAGCTCTGCAGAGGGGGGGGAGGGGGTTGGGGGAAAAAACCCACTTCTTACATTTGGGATCGGAAATCTATTGTGATTTTCTGGGCAGCCTAACCATGAAGTACTGCAAGCTTGTAGCAAGTAATACTAATGGCAACTCTTAGAAAAATTGAGTGTCACCTCTTAAAATTCCAGTATCACGTAGGAGTTTATGCTCATCATAATCCAAAAAGATTACCTGCTCCAAATGAAGAGAGTATCAGATGGTTCCATGCTCTCCAGATGCTAAATGAAGTGAGCTGATATATCTTCCCTGTGTTGTGGAGATTGTTATTCTGGGCTAATATTCCCTTGAATAGCAGTACTTCTTATATGCCAGATGATTGGGTTAGACACTAGTGCTTATTTTCAAGTCTCGATTATTGTGTGCAAGCCTGGAGTAGGCAGGCCTCCAACTTTGATGTGTGTACACATTTAAACATTTGGGAGATTGTCAACTGTGCTTGCAAATGTAAGGCATTCAGCTCCCAGTCTAAGTAAAGTCAATGGGTTTTTGCAACTCTAAGCCCTGATTGTATGTGCTCGGATGTTAGCACACTTGAAAGTCATACCCAGGTGCTGGAATTTTTAGCAGACATTTGCCACCTGCAAGACTGAATGCAAATATATGCAGAGACATTCCTAAACATGAAATTGAAACCATTGGGGAAAATTGTTTTCTTTATGTTTTTGGCAGCCAAAGTGAACAGTTTCTATTCAAACACAATTTCTTGGCTTTTTTCCTGTTATACAGTGGCAACAAATTCACACCATGGAGTTTTGTCAAACAAGAATTTAAAATCAGAAAATAAGAGGAAACCTCTATGTCACAAGTAAAACTGTGTCTGATGGCTCCCAATGTTTGAGTTCCCAGATGCTTGACTTCAGCTTCCACAATTCTTGATAGCTGTTACTTAGCCAACCTCATCAAGTTTGGTTTGAAAGACGTTGTATGCACCCTATGGAGCAGTTTTGTGACTCACCGATCCATACATTGTTCAGGGTTCAAAGAACTTCTGTAACTCAAATCTTCAAGTTGTATGGAAACAGTTGGTCGCAGTTAACTAGGCTTGCCAAAACGAAAAATGGAGTGGGTTGCTGGCATATTATCTGTAATAGCTGGGTAAAAGAGGTAATGCCATCAAATAGCAAGCAGCACCTGCTGAAATTTTTTTCTACAGTTACACACCTGTTAAAGGTACAGGAATCCACTTCAGCTTTAAATCTTTCAAACCATACTCTATAGAGATTTCCTGTTAGGACTCTTGCAAGGTGTTATACATGTAACTGTGTTTGAAAAGGAACCAGAATCTTCATTTGGTTTAAAGGAGGGCTTTTCTTATTAGCTGTGCCCAGGCATTTCAGTCATGACAGCGGAGTGTAATACGATGATTCTAAGGTTTTCTGTGTCTCCTTTCTTCATTAGAAGTATGGTTTCAGACATTGTCCAATCTTTAAGTAAGATGGCACCTTGCAAGTATTGCTTAAAACATTCTGATTAATTCAAGTGGCAAAATTATTTGTGTTTGTGAACTGAAAATAACTATTAGAACAGGTAAGAAGACAATTTCAGAGCAATGCCTTACAACAATGACAAAAACCAAAACACTTAGGGTTTTTTGTTTGAAAAAAATGTGCCAGCATCACACAGCTTCTAAAGGAATTTGAAATCCAAGCAGCTAAGAAATAGGAAGCTTGCATCATTATTTTGGCTAAATTGGCCACTTTGTAAACTGTGACAACCACTGTTATAATTATCCAGCAAAGAAGGAAATATAAAATTTTTCAATACCCTTTCTACTGCACAGAACCTCCTCAGTAGCAAAACTTGTTTTATTTCAGATGGCACTGAACAATAATGGGAACAGCAGCTTCCTATAAAAAATGTAGGGGGGAACTTAAGGGAGAAGAAACAAATCTTTAGAGAAAATTTAAAGGCCTACTGAGAGTGCTTCCCTGCACCAGAAAGAGGCAGCCTGTTCTATAATTGGAGAGTATAATATCTTCCTAGCCGACCTTATTAGTCTGCACTTGCAACAAATGGCCCAGTGCTGGCTGTTTTAATCACTGCAGGCTTTGTAGAAATCCTGCCATTATTTCCCCTAAAATATGGGAAGCTATTTTTTTGGTCATGCTAATTAAGTGACATGGTGTTTTGTTGCTTTATGCATCTGCCTGGTGTCCCACTTCCCCTTTCTGGAGCTCACTCTAAATCTATTAACTGTGCCTTAGTGGCTTCCATATCTTCTTTGTTTAGTGGGTTATTTGAAAAATGCAATGATTTTTGGATAATCACAAAGCACTTAATAATGTCATTTGTATTTACACTTCAGTCCTTTCCCTTAGGGCGACTATCAGCAATATTGTTAATGATCTGTATTTTGGGGATGGCAAGTTTTAGAGAGATAGCATTTGAGTAGAGAATCAGCTCTCTTTGTGTATTTCCCTCATCCATCCATCAGATTAGATATTAAGCAACCCAGTTTACTTTGTGGAACTTCAAAGTGAATAAAATGGTTTTATGCATAATAGGAAAACAGAAATATGACATTATGTTCTGCATGCCTTTTCCTCAAAACAATAGAAATAATTTCTAAAAATGCTTTAATACAAATAAGAAACATTTGTCTGTGCCACATTTCTCTCCATATTTTACACAATGAACTGGATAAAATTACTAGTATACCATCTCTGACTGACATCTTCTTATGGTCTTACCTTCAGTGCTGCAAAAGAAAACGAAAAGGACCTGGGCAAATCTGACAAAGTTGTCTTTTCCAGAGTCCCATTTTGGACAACAACCAATCAGATATATTTGATATTCACATTTAGAGTGAACAGCTGACAGCCATTTCTTCCATTTAGCATGTAAAGGTACAATGTTATTGTACATGGAGGTGTGCCATCATCTATATCGAAAATACAGATCATTTAACTATGGTGGATTATGCCTACGGGTACCTACCTCTCTCTAAACAGGAAGTCATCATTTTATGAATCCATGTTATGCAGGACAAGCAGAAAACTTGTAAAAAGCCATTGTGGTGTAGTAGTTTAAGCACTGGATCCCAACAAAAGACCAGAATTTCAATTTCCACTCAGCCATGGAAACCCATTGGGTGACCTTAGGCTGTTCACACGCTTTCAATCACAGAAGCAAACTGCATTTGAATAACTATTGCCAAGAAAACTTTGCCTTGGGGTTGCCCAAATGACTTGGAGGAACATAACAAGAAAGAGAGCAGTAAGAATTTCAGTGAAAACGTTGGTTACAAAACAGGTTATGATGTTACACTTCACGTGCTACTAGTGACATGTTGAGGAAGTGAGCTAAGAATATTTCAGTTTTGTTTGATCAAGCACATGAAAGACAGCTGATGCATGTCTACTCATGTTAAATGCCAATGCTGTAGCCTCTCAAGCTACAAAACAGATCTCAGCAACAGTATCCTGGGGTGCAAAGCAGAGCACTCTATGATTTTTTTTCTAGGCCTCAAAGCACAGCTAAACACCATGAAACAGTATCATGCACTTCATATGTTCTCTTCCATTTTTTGCTGATTGTTGAGTGGAGATAATAACAGAAAATATTTTGAACTGGATGGGTTACTCTTGCAGATTAAGAGTTCTTCATCTCTGCCACATCCTCAGAGTTTAGGAAAAGACTAGCTGTACCCAGCCACGCGTTGCTGTGGCGCAGTCTGGTGGTATGGAAAACTTCAGACATTGCATCGTTGGCAGTGTTAGCCGCTCCGAGTCCCCCCTCGGGTGTTGAGAAGAGCGGGGTAGAAATGCTATGCTTTCTTTTTGGGTCTCTATAATCCTCTGAGCATGCACAGAGTTCCTTTGGGAGTCTGAGCATGTGCAGAGTTCCTTTCCCCCTTTGAGGCATTGCTGTCCTCTGAGCAGGTCCAATATAGTATCTAGATGCTTTCTTTTTGGGTCTCTATAATCCTCTGAGCATGCACAGAGTTCCTTTGGGAGTCTGAGCATGTGCAGAGTTCCTTTCCCCCTTTGAGGCATTGCTGTCCTCTGAGCAGGTCCAATATAGTATCTAGATGCTTTCTTTTTGGGTCTCTATAATCTTCTGAGCATGCACAGAGTTCCTTTGGGAGTCTGAGCATGTGCAGAGTTCCTTTCCCCTTTTGAGGCATTGCAGTCCTCTGAGGAGGTCCATTATGACCCCCAGATGCTTTCTTTTTGTGCCTGTATAATCCTCTGAGCATGCAGAGTCCCTTTGGGAGTCTGAGCATGTGCAGAGTACCTCTGAGCATTCGCAGGGTTCCTTCCTAATCCTCTGGGCATACAAAGAGTTGTTTTGGGCACCTAAACATCAGAGCATGCGAAGTTCCCTCTTCCCCGGTCCCTGTTTCCCTCTGAGCATGGGCAGAGTTCCTTTGAGGAGGCTGGGGGAGGGAGGGGGCTGAGGCTGTTAAGAATTGTGAGAGTGGGAGGGGGGCTCAAGCTGACCCAGGCCTGTCCTAGGGCCAAGCCTGTGCTGCCCCCTTCCCTTGCAGGGTCTCACCTCGTGTAGTGACCTCGTCCAGCCATTCCGAGACCCCCCCCTGCTTTTGAGGCTGGCATCTGTGGCGCAGGGGATCCTGGGAATTGTAGTTCCCCAGGGTTTTTTTTGCTGTTTTGAGTGTTTTATTTTTATTTTTTTGTGTGGTTTTTGAGGGCTAAACACACCTTATGGTATTTTATATGGGTCTGGGGAGTTCTGTGTGTTATGTTTGGTTCAAATCCATTGCTGGGGGATTTCAGAGGAGTTGGGAGTCACAAGCTGCTGGAGGGAAGGAGGGCCGAAGTTGGGCCAGGTGTGCTGTAGAAGGTTTTCCTCCCCGTCCTCTCCTCCTCCTCCTTGGCAGTGTGGGAAAGGAGGAAAGGACAGGAAGGGAGGAAGGAGGGAGGAAAGGGAAGAAGTGAACTCTGCTCACCCGTTCATGTCTTCGTTCCTTCCCTCGTTGTGGTGCACAGATTATATGGCAGGGGTGAGCAGGTGCTTCTCAACATCACTTCCTGCCTGTGGTTCCTCCTATCCTCCCTCCTCCTTCAGGTCTTTCCTTTCCCTCTTTCCGCCCTTCCTTTCCTTTTATGTATCACTCCCCCGAGAGAGAGAGAGAGAGAGAGAGAGAGAGAGAGAGAGAGAGAGAGAGAGAGAAGCGAGGGCGGCATGGAGTCAGGGCAGGTTTTGGCGGCCACTGAGAGAGAGGGAGAGAGAGAGAGGCAAGGGTGCTGGACATCTGGCAGAGGTGAGAGGCAAGCAGGGCCTTCCTGCCTTCCTTCCTTCTCGGCAGTGGCGCGCCCTCCCTCCTCAGGAGAGATGAGACTGGCCCCCTCCCTCCCTTCCATTGCCCCCGGCTCGGTCTGCTCCTTTCCCCCCTCCTCCGCACGTGGTAGGTGGTTTGTTTCAGTTTGGGAGGGGGAGTAGAGGAGTGTAGGCGCCATTTTGTTGTCTGGCACAGGGGGTTATGGGAATTGTAGTCCCAAACGTTATTTGGTTATTTAAGTGTGTTGTCTTTTATTTTTGGGGTTTTTTTAGTTGGGAACTTAGCGAGTAGGGGTGTTAGTATATGTGGGCTAGTTTAGTGTTTCTGCCTTGCATGGTTTTGTTGCCTATAATCATATAATTACGGATGTTCGATTTTTATATAGAGAGATCACATATTTTGAGTAATTAGCCAGCAATACCAGTAGTAAAAGGCTGGCATAGTCAGGAAAGACTGAGCATAACAATGATATTTTTGGAAACAAGCAGGCTTGTGTAACTCACTGCACGAACTGCTGCTGCTGCTGCTGATCTGCCACAAGTGACCTGAAATCTTCCCACCCAGCTCTGCTGTTTCTGGACTACTTGTGAGTAGCAGAAGCCCCATTTCACCTGGATGTGACTCAGCAACCTCCAAGGAGGGAGTTGCTCTGGGTTGCCCTCTCTTCTGCTTGCTCTGAGTTGCCCTCTCTTTTGCTGCTTTTGTCTTTGCCTCCAGTTCCAGCCTGGTGTGTCTGGTGTCCAGCGTCTGGCCTCGTTGACCAGCATACTTTCACTTTCGCCTTCCAACTTCCTGGCTTGAGTGATTTCTCCTGATCACTTTGGAGTCTTCATTGGCCTGAAGCTGCTGTGTGACGGGGGGTGTTCTTATCTGAAGTGATTCAGCAGGCCTTGCCGGCGGGTTCCAGCTCTGCCATACCAGCTTCACTAGCACTTTGCACTTTGTTCAAGATTCCACCAACAATTTATTTATTATTTCGATTTGTATACCGTCTTTTCCAACTGGCTCAGGACGGTTTACAGCGTATCGAATTACATCATAAAAAACATCAACAACCAACAAAACAACATAAAAACAAGCAATAAAACCAATTTAACAGTATTCTACTATAGCCAAGAGTGGTTATTCATAAATTGAATGCCCGCTGGAACAATGCTGTTTTACAAGCTTTTCGGAAAGCCGGTAGCTCATTGACTTCTCGAACTTCCGGTGGCAAGCTGTTCCACAATTGAGATGCAGCCACAGAGAAAGCTCTGTGCCTAGTTGACGACAGGTGGATGGTTAGCAGGGAAGGAATCTGCAGAAAATTGAGGTCTTCAGAACGGAGAGATCTCTGGGGAGCATATGGGAGTAGGCGGTCCCTCAAGTACACTGGCCTTAAAGGTTAAAACCAACACTTCAAAGATAATCCAGTGCTCAATTGGCAACCAGTGCAGTCGCTTCAGAGTTGGAGTGATATGCGTCCTGGCCGGCACCCCGGCCAGGAGCCTCGTTGCTGCGTTCTGCACCCGTTTAAGCTTCCGGATGACAGAGGAAGAGCAATGTAAAGAGCGTTACAATAGTCTAGCCTCGAGATGACTGTCGCTTGGATCACCGTGGCTAGGTCATTTCCGGTGAGATAAGGCATCAGCCACCTAGCCTGCCGCAGATGGAAGAAGGCGGATCTGCTGACAGCGGAGACCTGAGTCTCCATTGTCAGCAGCGGGTCTAACTGGACTCCCAGACTCTTTACTAAGTGCGACGAGCGTAGTGCCTCGCCGTCCAGAGTAGGGAGCTGGAGCCCACACCCACCTGCATGACCCAGCCAGAGGATCTCTGTCTTAGATGGATTCACTCTCAGCTGACTGGCTCATAGCCAACCAGTCACGGCTTCAAGGCATTGTTGGAAACAATCTGGTACAGAATCTGACCGGCCATACATCCTCAGCACCAGCTGGGTGTCATCAGCGTACTGATGACACTCCAGACCATGCTCCGGACCAACTTGGCAAGTGGTCGCATGTAGATGTTAAATAATAGAGGAGAAAGAATGGCTCCCTGAGGCACCCCACAATTAAAGGGGAGCCTCTCAGAAACCATGCCTCCCCTCTCCACTCGCTGTCCCCGATCAAGGAGAAAGGAGGACAGTCCCCCTAACTCCCGTCAGGGCTAGACGGTGGGTTAACAATGCGTGGTCTACTGTATCAAAAGCTGCCGTGAGTTCCAATAGCACAAGCAGCGCTGATCCCCCTTGATCCAATTGGCAGCAGAGCTGGTCTGTGATGGCGACCAGCACAGTCTCTGTCCCATGCCCAATTCGGAAGCCGGACTGGAATGGATCTAATCCGGCTGTGTCATTTAGGAACTGCTGCAGCTGGTCCACTACTGGCCTCACAATTACTTTGCCCAGGAAAGGTAAATTCAACACTTGGCGGTAACTGGAGGGAACCGTACGATCAAATTCCAGTTTTTCAATAGCGGACTCACCATCACCTCTTTCAGTCCCCCTGGGAACACTCCTTGCTCAAGGGAGTGATTAACTATCTCCAGTTGAGGGCCACGTAACCCCTCCCAGCAAGATTTAACTAGCCAGGAGGGGCACGGGTCGAGGGAGCAAGTGGTAGGTCTAGCTACAGTCATGATCCTATCGACAGCCTCTACATCCAGTTGATGGAACCGGTTGAGAGTGGGCCCACCAAGAGGCCACAGAGTCTTAAGTTCACTTACTGTATCAACCGTGACCGGGATAACCCGGCGGAGCAGCAAAATCTGGTCTGTGAAAAAGCTCTGAAAAGCCACCGCAGAAGGGGTCAAATCATTTCCATTTGGGATGGTAGGGACCGTTGTCAGGGACCAAATGATATTAAACAATTTAGCTGGGCATGAGCAGGCAGACTCTATCAAGGAGGCATAGTATCATTTTTTGGCCTCCTTGATAGCATTCTCATAAGCTTCTTTAAATAGCTTATAAGCAGATTTCGTCACTTCGTCACGGATCTCTCGCCACACGCCCTCTAGCCGTCTCTTTTCCTGCTTCATCGCCATAATTCCTCGGTGAACCAAGGGGAGCGATTGGAGAGACATCTGGGAGCGATCTTGTCTAGTGCTCTGGAGAGCCCGAAGTTCCAAGCCTCCACCAGCAGGTCGACCGAGTCGCTGACAGGTTGCAAGTCCCTTAGAGCATTCAGGAACCGCGCCGGTTCCATAAGTCTACTTGGGCGAACCTAAATTGGTTCAGCACCCATACAGAGAGGAGTGGCAAGCTCCATCTGGATTCCCAGGATTCCTAGTACTTACAGTACTAATCCCTCATATTGACTTTGTTTGATCTGGTTCCCATTAGGTTTACCAATGCTGCTCCTGGTCTTCTGGCACTTCTGGCACTTCAAACCTGCAACAGCACTTTGCATCTTGTGTTTTATAATTACAAGTTGTCACTGCCGTATGATCAGTGGGAAATTCTATGAGGTTGAAGCAATGAATCTTAGAAATGATGGAATTTTAACATCTATGGAATTGGATCCATTTCACCCAGTGCAATCTTAGATTAGCAAGATGAAGGGTGGGGAGGAGAATTGTTGGGGGGGGGGGGGAGTTCCATTGGTCGAGGGGCCCCTATTGAGGTACAGATGGGAAGGGGTAGATTGGGGAAAAGGAGATCTAATCATCCAATTTGGCTAATTCGGGAAAAACTTTAAAAACTCTAAAATGTTCTCCTGATAAGGTGAATTGGAGTACTCAGGTTGACAGTCCCCCCAGTTTAAGAGTGGTGCTGCTGAACGCCAGGTCGGTCAATGGAAAAACAGCAATCATACAAGATTTAATCCTGAAGGAAAAGGCAGACCTGGCGTGCATTACGGAGACCTGGTTGGACGAAGCAGGAGGGGTTAATTTCACCCAGCTTTGTCCTCCAGGTTATGCCGTGCAGCATCAGCCAAGATCTGGGGGGTGGGAGGTGGGGTTGCAGTAGTCTATAAAGATTCCATCTCCCTGATCAGGTGCCCCATCCAGCAGTCAATCTTATTCGAATGTGTCCACCTGAGGCTAGGAGACCGGGACAGGGTGGTCTGCTAGTGTACCGACCACCCCACTGCACAACAGTCTCCTTACCCGAGCTAGCACGGATGGTCTCGAGCCTGGCATTGGAGCCCCACTGGCTCTTAGTGCTAGGGGACTTCAATGTCCATGCAAAGTCTACCCTTTCTGGAGCGGCTCAGGACTTGTCTTCCATGGCAACCATGGGGCTGTCCCAACTAGTAACTGGCCCTACCCACTGCGCTGGACACACATTAGAGTTGGTTTTCTGCCAGGGATGGGAGAATGGTGGTGGTGTTGAGGAGCTGTCCATTGTTCCGTTGCCATAGACTGACCATCACCTCAATAGGTTTAGACTTCCTGCTCCCCCTAACCTCTGCAGGGGTGGAGGACCCATTAGGATGGTCCGCCCTGGGAGACTTATGGATCCAGAGGGATTCCTGATGGCTCTTGGGGAATTTCCCGTCTCCTCAGTTGGTGATTCTGTCGATGCTCTGGTCTCTCGATGGAATAGTGAGGTGACTAAGGCAATAGACACAATCGCTCCGGAGCATCCCCTCTTAAGTAGCTGAACTAAACCATTTCCTTGGTTCAACGAGGAGTTGGCAGAGTTGAAGCGAACAAAGAGGTGGCTAAAGAGCATGTGGCGGAAAGAGCCTAGCAAGTCAAACCGAACACGGCTTCGCCTTTACTTAAGGGCGTATGCCGTGGCAATAGAAGCTGCAAAAAATTCCTTCTATTTGGCTAATATTGCGTCCTCAAGGAACCGTCCGGCGGAGTTGTTTTGAGTAGTCAGAGGGTTGTTGAATCCCGCCGTTCCAGACAGGTCCCCTGACGACTCGGCAGCCCGCTGTGAAGCAATTGCTCAGTTCTTTGAGGACAAAGTCGCTTTGATCTGTTCTGGCTTTGACCACATGTTAACGGGAGTCTCTGAAGATGTAACACGAGCATCTGCTTGTCTGGTTTTGATGGATTCATTTCAATTTGTTCAGCTCAAGGATGAAGATTCTTGAAGAGGCAAGAGCAACCACATGCATCCTAGATCCTTGCCCATCCTGGCTGGTAAAGGAAGCCAAAGGGGGTTTGGCAGAGTGGGTTAAGGTGGTGGTTAATGCCTCCCTTCGGGAAGGCAGCATTCCAGCCAGCTTTAAACAAGCTGTGATAAAACCGCTATTGAAAAAACCATCACTGGACCCCACTCAATTCGTTAACTATCAGCCAGTATCCAATCTCCCCTATTTAAGCAAAGTCTTGGAACGTGTGGTTGCCTCGCAACTCCAGGAGTTCTTGGTAGACACTGATTATCTAGATCCGGCACAGTCTGGCTTCAGGCCAGGACATGGTACTGAGACAGCCTTGGTCACTTTCGTGGATGATCCACGCTGGGAGCTTGACAGGGGGACTGTGTCCCTGTTGGTTCTGCTGGACCTCTCAGCGGCCTTCGACGCCGTCAACCATGGTATCCTTCTGAGTCACCTCGCAGGAATGGGTCTTGGAGGTACTGCCTTGCAGTGGCTCCAGTCCTTCCTCGAGGGTCGCACCCAGAAGCTGTTGCTAGGGGACTCCTGCTTGACCCCACGGCCATTGTACTGTGGGGTCCCACAGGGCTCAATACTGTCCTCTATGTTATTTAACATATACATGAAGCCGTTGGGGGAGATCATCCAGAGTTTTGGGGTGCTGTGTCATCTGTATGCAGATGATGTACAACTCTGTCACTCCTTCCCACCTGCTACTAAGGAGGCTGTTCAAATCCTGAACCGGTGCTTGGCCACTGTAATGGACTGGATGAGGGCAAATAAATTGAAACTTAATTCATACAAGACAGAGGTATTCTTGGTCAGTTGCAAGGCCGAACAGGGCATAGGGTTACAGCCTGTGCTTGACGGGGTTACACTCCCCCTGAAGGTGCAGGTTTTCAGTTTGGGAGTGATCCTGGACTCATCGCTGAGCCTGGAGCCCCAGGTCTTGGCAGTGGCCGGGAGAGCTTTTGCACAGTTAAAGCTTGTGCGCCAGCTGCACCCATACCTTGGGAAGTCTGACTTGGCCACGGTAGTCTATGCTCTGGTTACATCCTGAATAGACTACTGCAACGCTCTCTACATGGGGTTGCCTCTGAAGACTGCTCAGCAACTGCAATTAGTCAAGTGCTCGGCAGCCAGGTTACTAACAGGAGTGGGGTACAAGGAGCATACAACTCCCTTGTTGCGCCAGCTTCACTGGCTGCCAATTAATTTCCGAGCACAATTCAAAGTGCTGGTTTTAACCTTCAAAACCCTATACGGTTCCGGCCCAGTTTACTATTCCGAACAAATTCTCCCCTATGAACCACCAAGGACATTAAGATCCTCCGGGGAGGCCCTGCTCTCGATCCTGCCATCTTCACAAGTGTGTCTGGTGGGGACAAGAGACAGGGCCTTCTCTGTTGTGGCTCCTCGGCTGTGGAACTCCCTC
This sequence comes from Anolis apletophallus, assembly GCA_030556195.1. Taxonomy (NCBI): domain Eukaryota; kingdom Metazoa; phylum Chordata; class Lepidosauria; order Squamata; family Anolidae; genus Anolis; species Anolis apletophallus. The sequence continues at coordinate 90,736,076 of JARBWK010000004.1, forward strand.
CCAAGCGATGTCAGATCTGCCCCCTCCCTGTTGTCCTTCAGGAGGCGGGTGAAGACTTGGATGTGGAACGAGGCTTTCCCAGAATAAACTGAGATTGATTTCAATCTGAAATGAGTGACCACTTTTATATTTCATTTTGTTATTTGTCACGTTTCTATACCGCCCCTCTCAGCCCAAAGGCGACTCGGGATGGTTTTATAGACCGAGTTGAATGTGGTTTTAATGGCAATGTGGTTTTTATGTATTGCTGTTTTTATGTATTTTATTATGCTGTTTTAAGATGTTTTAAATTTGTATAGCATTGAATTTTGCTGTAAGCCAGTCTGAGTCCCTCCATGGAGGTGAGAAGGTCGGGGTACAAAATTTTTAAATAAAATAAATAACTTCACGTATGTGCATAAGAAAATATGTAATACATGTGTACTTCTGTTTTTAATCTTTGTGCATGTATACTTAACTTTATAATGCTAACTTTCTATCTTATTTTCATTTGGAAAATCTGATGATATAGCATTTTCCCCCCAATTGTGAATAATGTTTACTTTAAGGTAGTCTTAAAAAGTGTATAAGCACCACAAAGATTCTATAAAACTCATTTAGAAAGGAACTCACCATGTGACAGAGAGATCAACAAACTTATTTCACTTGTCTCCTTTTCTAAAAATAAAATATTATTAAAATATCCTATGTGCATATATTTTTCTCACATTTAAATTGTCACTTCAGATAGTTTGTTTATTAATTATATAATTCAGTAGCATAATTGAAATTTATAAGCATGCACTGAAGTCCCTAGCATGAGTGTGCATTTTTAAAATAGTTCAAAGGGGTTGAAAGCTCTCATAAATCAAAGGGAGGAAATCAAAATACGAAAGCAGAAAACTTGTAAAAAGTTTATAATGTCTGGAACATTGCCAGAATTACCATTAAAATTGTAAATTTTCCCACTCAATAGATAGCAATGTAAAACACTGTATAAATCAATTCATATGCTTACATAAACCAAAGTAACAACATCCATTTATAGCTACTCATAGCATTAAGATTTAGCTTTTAAAAAATAATAGAGAAACTTTCTGCAAGGTTTTATTAAATGAATTGGAGCAGGGAGATTAAGAATGCAGAGATCCAAGCAGATCTTCATTGTAATGCTTTTGGTGAATTCACTGCTATCCTTTTTCACAAGAAAGTATTACTTGACGGAAAATACTGAATTCCTTTCACTCTATATGTAGCTGCAATGAAATGATAACTATCCTTTTCACAGTGTTTTCTTTTAATGTTATCAGCATGGTTGGGACAAATAAAATGCATAATCTGCCAGCAACCTATAGACTGTGAATCCAAGACTTTAGTAAGACAGATTAAAACGACATTCTGTCATGGTTGACAGACCCAAAATTGAACCTATCCTTAAAAATAGTTTGTATGTGTAAATTTCATTTGATCCTAAAGAAAACCTGTCACCCAGGGTTAGAACATAGATAAAATGATAGTGATTCTTTTGGGTAAACCATAACAGTGAGCTGTATGGGAAAACAGTGAGCTGTATGGGAAAATAAGCTATAGATTGAGAATCCCTCCTTTCGAATTCCAAAATCCTCCAAGATATAAAACTGTCCACATAGGTAGCTGAAATAGCAACACCTTTAATTTCTGATTTTTCAATGTACAGAAACTTTGTTTCATATATGAATTTATTAAAAGTACTGAGTATGCTTACATATTTTCAGTCTATGTATAAGAAACACAAAAGCATTTCATGTTTAGACATGAGTCCCATCATTATGTACATAAACGCAAATACTAAAATTCAAAATTTGATCTAGGTGATTATTTATCCATCTTGTGGGCATTGATGATGATATGATGATGGCATGTTGGGTCTAGAACAGGAGTTCACCTTCACTATAGTATTAATACAACTTGACATTACTTTGACTGCTACGGTTCATTGCTATGGAATCATGAAAACTGTAGTTTTATAAGGTATTTGCCTTCTTTGCCAAAGAGTGCCAATGCATCACCAAACTACAACTCCCAGAATTCCATATTTAAATTAGGGGAACCTGACGATGTGGACAAGATCCTTGGAGAAGTGAAGGACACCACATGCATGCTGGACTCCTACCAATCCTGGCTTATAAAGGAAGCCAGAGGGGGTATGGCAGAGTGGGTGAATGCGGTGGTTAATGCCTCCTTATCAGAAGGCAAGATTCCAGCAGGCCTAAAGGCGGCCGTCATAACACCACTGTTGAAAAAAACATCACTAGATCCCACTCAACTGAACAACTTTCAGCCAGTTTCCAATGTTCCCTTTTTGGGCAAAGTCTTGGAATGTGTGGTGGCCTCACAACTCCATGTAGTCTTTTAAAGAAGCTGATTAGCTAAATCCATTGCAGTCTGGCTTTAGGATGGGTCATGGAACCGAAACAGCCATGGTCTCTAGTGGATGAACTACATAGGGAACTTGACAGGGGGAGTGTGTCCCTGTTGGTTCTCCTGGACCTCCCAGCACCTTTCGATACTGTAGACCATGGTATCCTTCTGGGAAACCTTGTGGGAATAGGGCTCAGAGGCACTGTTTTGCAGTGGCTCCAGTCCCTTCAGGAGGACCGCTTCCAGAAGGTGTTGTTGGGGGATGCCTACTTGGTCCCACAGCCATTGTCCTATGGGGTCTTCCTATTATAGTTCAGCCAGAGGCTGAAAATGAGGGGATTGTTTTCTCAGAGCCTGGGAGGGCTGATAAGTCTTGCAATGAGAGACATGAGGAGATTTTAGATCAGGAATCTGTCTGGGAGAATGGACCTGAAAGTGAAACTGTCTCAGAATCAATCAGACAGGGAGATGAGGTGACCCGCAAAGTCTAGTTGTTCTGTAGCCACTCTGAGTCCCCTTCGGGGTTGAGAAGGGTGGCATATAAAAATAGTAAATAAATAAATAAATAATAAGGATAAAAACTTGGAAGTCCTGAAAACACACCTGCAGTCAGTAGAAGGGTCAGGCTTAATCTTTGGGAGGAAGGAGAAAAATTACAGAGGTCACAGTGACTCCATGAGAAACAACTGGGTGAGAAATCTCACAAGCAAGGGAGTAAAGGTGAGGGTTAGGGTTGTGGTCCTTAAATCATGGCTTGTGGTCCTTAAATCGTGGTTTGTAGTCCTTAAATCCTTTAGAATCAGGTCAGGCAATGTTGCTGTAACAGTGAGGATCTTGAATCTTGTTTTACATTCATGTTTTGGTCTAGGATCTTGGTAGTTCATGGAGTCATGCTTTTAATAAAGTTATTGTATCCTTGGCTTTGGATTTACGGCCATATTTTGATTCCTGGTTTTGGATTTATGCTCATGTTTTGATGCTTGGAATTTCTATACCTTATTTTACGGAATTGAATTGGACCATTTGGATTACTACCTTTGGAATGCTTTTTCCCATTAGCAGTTTGAGTTGAATTTTTGAATGCTTTTCTCCTTTAACTGTTGGATATTGCTTTTCTTATTTCCTATGGTGATTTCCCCTTTTCACATTTGCTTTTTTCAAACAAACTCTTAGATTCCTGGCTGGTGTTGAGTATGAGGTGAATTCTGAGGTGCTGAAGTGCAACGCCCGCAGGATCAGTACTGTCCCCTAAGTTGTTTAACATCATAAAGCCACTGAGAGAGATCATCTGGAGTTTTGAAGTTTGATGTCATCTGTACGCAGATGATGTTAAACTCTATTGCTCCTTTCCACCTGCTGCTAAGGAGGATGTTCAGGTTCTGAAGCTGTGACTGTCTGGATGAAGGTGAACAAATTGAAACTGAATCCAGACAAGACAGAGGTTAGTCATAAGGCCAAACAGGATATAGAGTTATATTCTGGCTGGATGGGGTTACACTCTCCCAAAGACACAGATTCAAAGCTTGGGAGTCCTCCTAGAATCATGGCTGAGTCTGGAACCTCAGGTTTGGCAGTGGCCAGGAGAGTATTCACACAATTAAAACTTGTGCGCCATCTGTGCCTCTACTTTGGGCCACTGTGGTCCATGCTCTCATCATATCTCAAATAGACTACTGCAGCACACTCTATATGGGGTTGACTTTGAAGCTTCAAGTAGTCCAATGGGCAGCAGCCAGTTTTCCTATTAGTGTGGTGTACAAGGAACATACTCCCCCCCCCCCCGGTTGCATCAGCTCCACTGGCTGCTGTCAGACTGTAAAGATTTAAAACAATTGTTTGAGTTATGTGTAACTGTTTCTCTGAGTTTATGTTAGGAGTAAGGCTTTTGTTTTTAAGAATGAATAGGTGCAGCTGAGTGTTTCTTGAATCAAGTAAGGTGTGGCAGCTGTGTTTGCATAAAAGCTTCTATGTTACAGTTGAGCTTGTGGTGGAGCTGCAGTGGAGAGGAGAAGTACGTTGGGAGTATAGTGGAGTGTGCATACTGTGTGTGTGTGTATGCTGAAGAAGGCTTATGCAGATTCTAAATGTCGATGCTTGCTATTGTGTAAGCTGAAGTTTCCTGGCTGATATACTGCTGTGATGCTGGTATGCTGGAATACTATAGACTGAAGAAATGCATTTGAATGCTTGAAAGCTGAAGCCTGGAGAAAATGATATCCTGTATTTCTGAAATGCTGGAATGCTGTAATCTGAAGAAATGCATTCGTGAGCTGCAACAATGCTGGGATGGTAACACAGATGCTTGTTGCTAAAGACTGTGTAGAAGAGGATATTGAAGAAGAACTGCATTATTTGATTTGTTTTTTCAATATCTACATGAACTATTTGAATGAGCATGGTATTGCTTTTTTGTTTATTGAAAGCTATATTTGATAAATAAAAGTTTGTGTTTTTTTTATATAAAGCCAAACTTTGTTCTTTTTGCTTCTATTTTGCCAATAACCCATCAGACACCTTTTGCTGTTTTTTACTCTGCTAACTGTGGATATATGGGATTATATGTCCCATTATCCCTTCACCAACCGACAGCTGCCAGTTTGCAACCGGGCACAATTCAAAGTGCTGGCTTTAGCCTATAAAACCCTAAATGGTTTCGGTTACCTGTCTGCACACATCTCCCTCTATGAGCCAGTTAGAACACTAAGATTGGCCAGGGAGGTCCAGCTCTCAGTCCTGCCACCTTCTCAGGTGCAATTGGTGGAGATGAGAGACAAGGCCTTCTCAGTGGTGGTCCCTTGGCTGTGGAACTCCCTCCCCAGTGATTAGATAAGCCTCCTCCCTCCTAGCATTTAGGAAACAACTGAAAACTTGGCTATTCAAGCAAGCATTTGGTGAATGATAGAAATATTGAAGTAGAAATACAATCCTGGGATTGCTGCAAGGTCTAAATGATTTATGTTTTCTCTGTGTTTGTGGTTTTTATAGTTTTATTGTTGTAATAGTTTTAATCTATAGTCATATATGATGTATTTGATATTTGTGAGGCATTGAATTTTGCCATTGACTATGTTGTGAACCATTTTGAGTCCCCCCAGGAGTGAGAAAAGTGGTATAAAACACAATAAATAAATAAATATTGTTGAGCCATGACAGTTAAAGTGGTGTCAAGTTGCATTAACTCTACCCTTTAAATTAAAGGGTCTAAACAGACTGTAGCTAGGGGTATATTCATTAGATCTATCACCTCCACTATCACACCATCAAGAGACAAGATTTCCGTTTAAGAAACACACTGTACAATATCCTTATACTGAATACATAGAACTAGTTATGAAGTTTACTGTATCCTAGAACAGTGGTTACCAACCTTTGGTCCTCCTTTTGTTTTTGACTTCAACTCCCAGAAATCCAAATCAACTTAGGAATTGTGGGACCAAAGGTTGGGAACCACTATCCTAGAAAATCAAATATATGATGTGTTCTGTCCAAGAGAAAGTGGAAAGCCATAGAAGAATCCAACATTATTTGCTAAGAAAATCCTCATGTTGCATGAAAGATGGGATGCAATTCACCTGACAGATTTATATGTCTTGACATATATTGCAGACAATATCCCAACATTCCAACAATAGACTGCTTTTTATGGTGGTACTTACATATAATGAAATCTCATTAGCCATGTTAAAAGGGCAGACAATGTGTTTCCCTGGGGTTCTGTCATCAGGGCTATCTTACTTTCTCCATCCATGTTGAAGTTCCTTTGAAAACAAGTCCAGATCTGAGTTCCTTCCAGCATGAATGTATATAAATACACATTTTCTTTTGCTCCTGGAATGCATGGGAACCACATGTGTATTTTTACCAGTGGTGGTAAAAATATGCATTACTGCTTTCACATCCCATATGATCCAGAATAAATGATACTCCCTCCTCCCACACATCTTGATCTTTCGGCAGCTTACAACATTATTTAAGAGCACACTATGTTTGAGAGACAACATGTCAAAATCAAAATCTTTGCCCTTCCAAATCCTGTTTCAAGTATAATTGTTAGTCCACTGATGAGTTATCCCATATCCGAGGATCTGAACATAAGGCAATAATCTTAATATATGCTGCTTTTTATTCATGCATTTGCTAATGTAACACCATTAGTGTACAGAAGTGTCTCATTTCCTTTTGACCCTTTATCTCATTTGAGGCGTGAATACCAGCACACTATCTCCTTTTGGACCACTGGTTTTCTCATGCTATCTGAGCATTTGATGAATTTGGCAATGGCAATGCATTCTTTCTCATTTTCTTTCATGTTCTCAACAAGCTTGAATCTGTTGCTTTGGCTGTTTCATGTATTCCGACACGTTCATTAATCACAGAGCAAGACACTTCCCTGTTTATGTTTCCACTTTACTCCAAAGAGCACCCAGAGAGAAATATTGCAAGAATGCTGTAGAGTGAAAAGAGAAAAAGAAAATGAGGGATGTCCACACTTAATGTTCCATCTCGCCCTGCTGTAAGCTCATCCTGGATAATTTTTATCCTTAGGCAGGAGAGTTAAAATTATAATCAGGGATCTTAATAGTTTCTGATAATCTCAGCTCTGGTTTCCCATTGATAATATCTATATGAAATTTGTTCATTATGTTAAGACAGGAATTAGAGTGCATTTTCCAGAGACCAGGAACACTTGTCTATTTAATAAGACCAAACACCAGTACTTACTGAGAAGTGGTATTAGAACTTGAACTAAATCCTGTTTTTTGACATTTGGTAAACATTTGTTCTAGCCCTATCTAACCCCATCATCGATTTCCTTCTACCAAAAATTGATACACTTGAAGACATTAGCCTACTGTATCGCAAATGTTATTCATGCTTATATGGAAAACCTTCACAGATAGAAAACATATTCAGACATGTTGCTTTCACATAAGGATACTGTTGCACTATAGACTCGGGGGCCCTCAGTAAACCACTTGACACTTGGCAATGGTTAAATGCTTTATTTAGAATAAATGGTTAAAGGAAAGAGTCTAAAGAATATAGCCTATTGATGTTCTCTAACAGCAATAGGTAGCAGCAAAATAGCCAAAAGTTATTTTTCCCAAATGGTATAGATCTTTTCTGGGGCGGTGAGTTGCCTAGAAAAATAGGCGCAAGGCATCCAATCTTCTCCTTGGGGTTGAAACAGAATTGCTCCCACAGCCACATTAGATGCATCTGCCTGAACCATGAAGGGCTTGTCAGGGTCGGGATATTGAAAGATTGGCTGAGTGGTAAACAAATCTTTAATCCTCTGGAATCCTTTTTCTGCGGCCTCCGTCCAATGGAACGGAGTCTTCCCTCTCAGGCACTGAGTGATGGGTTCCGAACAAGAGGCAAAATCTGGAATGAACTTGTGGTAATAGTTTGCAAAGCCCATGAATCTCTGAATGTCCTTTTTGCATTCCGGGGACTTCCACTGTATCACCACCTCCACCTTAACGGGGTCGATTGAAATCCCTTTGGCGGAAATACAGTGCCCCAAGAAATCCACTTTCGGCAAGTTGAAAGCACACTTTTCCAGCTTAGCATATAGGCCGTGATCTTTGAGTCTCTGCAGCACAGCCCGCACATGATGATCATGCATGGTTTGATCTTTACTGAAGATAAGCAGGTCATCTAAATATATGAGAAGAAAACGGTCTAGATAATCTCATAAAATGCTGGAAGGTTGCGGGAGCATTGCACAATCCAAAACTCATCACGAGGTATTTAAAAGCCTCGTACTTGGTCTGGAACGCTGTCTTCCATTCGTCTCGTTTCCGAATGCGAATCAGATTGTAGGCCCCTCGCAGGTCCAGTTTAGTGAATACTGTGCCCCCCTTACTTGTTCCAACATCTCTGGGATCAGTGGGAGGGGGTAGCTACGGCGAATAGTGATGTTATTTAATCCACGATAGTCATTACACAAGCGTAGCTCACCTGACTTCTTTTTCACGAACAAGACCGGGGCACCGGGTGGAGATTGAGATGGCTGAATGAATCCCTTGCATAGATTGGTATCCAAAATCTCTCGCAGCACCTTTTACTCAGGCTCAGAGAGGGAGTATAACCGACCGTGAGGGATTGGGGCATCCGGAATCAGGTCAATCACACAGTCATAGGCTCTATGGGGGGGGGGAGTTGATCAGCCTCCTTCTTGCTGAATACCTCCCAAAAATCTGCATACTTGATTGGGAGCGTGGCAAGTGTCTCCGCTTCGGCCACCGCTCCCGCCTGGGTCACAATACAGTTCTTAAGGCAATGGGACAAGGCAAACTGCAACTCCCAGCGTTTCCAGGAAATTTTGGGATCATGAAGGGTCAGCCACGCCACCCCTAGGATCACAGGGAAATGGGGAACCTTGGTGACCAAGAATGAAATGTCCTCCCGGTGCTCCCGGATCTCCATCAGAGCGAGCTTAGTCCATTTGCTTACAGGCCCCGATTTTAACGGCCTGCCATTAATGGTTTGAACCACACGGGGTTCCTTTAAATCTTGACAACATAGTTCTAGGTATTCTGCAAAGTCTTTATCTATGAAATTGTTGGTGGCGCCTGAATCCACCATAGCGTGTACCATGGTGGGGCCTTTTTCAGCTGACCAAAGGGTAATTAGCAACAAAAACAAATCTCCCATTTTAGGCTCGGAGGGAAGGGGGCCGATCGAACTAGCGAGCCTTTCTAGGTTCAGTCGCTTTCTTCCCCCTTCGGCTAGGCAGCCGGGGCCAGGGCCTTGGAGCCTTCCGGAGTAGCTGCTGCTAAACGCGGTGCAGTCTTGGGTTTGGCGAGGCACTCACGGGAAAAATGACCAGCGCTTTCACAATACCAACAGAGCTGTAAACGTTGGCGCCGGGCCTTCTCCGCCTCATCCAGGCGAGGACGGGCGCTCCCCAGTTGCATCGGTTCTTCCTCAGAGCGTGGAGGCAGAGGAGGAGGAAGCGGTTTGGGAACAGGCAGATGGCAGTTTTTCGGGCACCCCTTTCTTGGCCACAGTCTTTTCCATGGGGGCCCGATTCCACTGCTGACGAGCTCGCAAATGTCCCTCCAAACCCAGGCTCAGCGCGATCATCCCTTCCAGGTTCCCTGGAAGTATGGCAATTTGCATCATCTCCCCTTGTAGATCCATGCACAGCCCTTCCAAATACTGAGCCGGCAAAGCATCATCATTCCAGGTTACTTGGTTAGCCAAGATCCGAAACTTGGCAATGTATTGGCCCAACGGGTGGTCCCGCTGCAGGTGGCATCTCAACTTGCTCTCGGCCAAATCTCGGTTCGCGGGGTGCCCCCAAGTCTTCCTGATGTGGTCCAGGAAGCCTTGGGCAGTGTTCACTTGAGCTGCAGCGGCATCAAAGGTAGTGGCCCAAGCCGCAACAGGGCCATCCAGCAAGGTGTAAACAAAGGCCACTCAGCCTCATTTGCAAAGTCTGAAGCTCTGGCCACCAGATAGACCTAGAAAAAACAGGTATCTCCTAAGAGTAAACACAGAAAAACACGAAGGATCGCAATGAATGCGCTAATGGTACACTATAGTAGGGTGCAGTATTGTCAAAGAACACATGATGGTGCTATAACCAGCAACCGCTAAATAGTAAATAATAAGGTGATAGCTCTAAATGCAGCAAAGTAATAATAAACACACTCAATGTATCTACTTGGAGCAAACAGTAAACATGTAAGCGCGGCTGAGCATGAGAGGTATAAACACAGGGAACCCACATCAATGAAAAGAGTGAAAACAAGGCGGAACTACAACTCCCGGCAGTCTCTGCAGTCGCGGAAGTGACGTGTAGGTCTATCCGCTGTCCGTTGCTTCCCTAAAGTGCAGCGGCAGTATCGCCAAGGCCTACAATTCCCAAGGGCCTTAGCGGTACGTGGATGGAGTCCTCAAAGTATCGCGATGTGAGGAAAGTAAAGCTGGATACCTGGGTGAATCCCAGGCACTCTCGCGACGTCACGGTGGGCAAGCGAAATCTCGTGGGGCGAGACCAAAGTAGCGTGGTCTCGCGGGAGTTCGCCAGGGATTCCCAAAATAAACAATAATCAAATTAAATGATGTATAATGTGCCCATCAATGATATTGAGGCAATAGAAGTGAGGGCATGCAGCATATACTCTGCTCTGGCCGCAAATTGATGAAACGTGGCCGGGCGCTGCTCCTGTCGCTAAATGCCGGCCGGCTGCGGGCCCACTGCGTTGCTGGGGTGGGAGCCGTGAGTAAAGGTGTCCCAACGGCATATTTCAAATAACCCAGCAGATAATCATCAGGGGGTGCACCTCCTATGTAGGGTAAACGATAGTGTATCCAAACTAATGATGAAATCAACCAAAAACGCAGTCGTTCTCCGTAGAAATAGTGTATTTAGCACTTGAGTAATATCAACATCAATTCATATACTGTTCATATTCATATGATATTTTTTCCAGATGTAGATCAATAGCATGAAATGAGCCAACGGGATATAGCCAGACATAGGTCACTCAAGGCCATCTAAGGCACCAGCCCGTTTCGCCAGAGGTCACAAATAAGTGCCAGATGCTTCTTCAGGGCTCTCATGACAATACCAATCACATCAGCATGAAAAATATAAAGGGTACATCATGTATGCTACATGATGTACCCTTTATATTTTTCATGCTGATGTGATTGGTATTGTCATTGAGTGTGTTTATTATTACTTTGCTGCGTTTAGAGCTATCACCTTATTATTTACTATTTAGCGGTTGCTGGTTATAGCACCATCGTGTGTTCTTTGACAATACTGCACCCTAATATAGTGTACCATTAGCGCATTCATTGCGATCCTTCGTGTTTTTCTGTGCACCAGATAGACCTGGCATTGTCCACGGAAAGTACAAGCCGCTGTTGGGTCTCCAGCAAAGCGGGGCGGTGGAGCCACAGGCACCCTTCCGTGGCCGGCCGGCATGGGCTGCTGGGGCTGTAGAGCCAGCAGGGCAGCGGCGAACTGTTGCTGCATGGCCAAAAGATCAGTCTATAGCTTGTGGTAGTCCGTGGCTGTTGGAGCACGAGCCATTCTGCCGGCTGGTCCAGCGGCCGCTGCTCCAGCTGCTGTTCCCGGAGACTGCATCCACGTTGGGGTTTACGAGGGGTAAAATGATCCGTCGTCAAGCTGTTGCACTATAGACTCGGGGCCCCTCAGTAAACCACTTGACACTTGGCAACGGTTAAATCCTTTATTTAGAATAAATGGTTAAAGGAAAGAGTCTTAACATGATAGAAGCTTTGCAGAGGACCTGAGTTGAGGATCATGCAGGGGTGTGACAGATACTGACATCAGAGAAGGGCAGGACTAGCATGCTTCTCATTTAATGTAGGGAGTGAATAAAATTACTAGGTGTCTGAAGAGGGCTATCAAAACTATCAGGTTGTTGTTCTTGACATGAAGGGGGCAAAGATGGCGGCAGGACGGGTGTTCAGAGGCTCCTCATAACACCAACCGCTGCCCTGATCGGAGGGCGATTTGCGCCCCCTCTCCAGGTGGGAAAAACCCACCAAGGCGACGCGAAGCCAAGGGTCGATGCCGCAGGCCCCAAAAGTCCCCCTTCCTCAAGAGGGGGAGGCTGAGTGGGCCCGGTAACAGGCCCGACTGGCGAGCGGATCGGGACGTGGGAAGCGGGCGAAAGCCCGCATTTACTGCCAGCCCAGCCCACAAACAAAGGAACACCGAAGGAAGAAGGGAAAGAAAAAACCATATGAGAGGCTGTGAGTAACAAAAGGGGACCCTTACCAACAAAGGGGGGGGGAGGGAAAGATCCATTTAGTTTGGAGGGCAAGCTCTCCCAATCCCAAGCTCTTTAGGAAGGCCACACTGAGTTCAGCTACCTGCCCCAGGCAGGAGGGAGCAAGGGGAAAGAAGCAGGCACTAGAAGATCCAAAATGGAGGACAAGCCCTTGTAGTTCTGAAATTGGAGAAGAAGTCAAGTACTTTTGGCGGGAGCGCCATTTTGAAAAAAGGAAGAGGCCCACACCCATCTAGGAGACAGAGACCAAGTAGCACAAACCACCCACGTTGCAAGCTTTGCTGCCAAAGAGCAGAACAATCTCACCCATTGATTAGATCAACTGATAAGAAGATATGTCAGCACTAAACAGTTTGCACGCAGAAGCAAAAGAACGAGAGAGAACGCAAGGAAGGAAACTAGAGGAGGAAAAGATATCTTTAGAGGACATCCTTAAAGAATTGCGAAGACTGGGAGAAGCACAGGAGGGGTGTATACAGAGGATCGATGAGATGATGGCCCGACAAGAAAAACAAATCAAAGGGATACAGGAACAATCGCAATATGCAGGATTGGAATCAACCGAAGAAGCGATCCCTACAAAGCTAGAACTGAAAGCCATCTATGAAGATGGAAAAGAGGTGCCCCAGAGCAGGGGAAGAAACACAGCACTACATGAGGGTCTGGAGAAGAGAATGGAGGAGAATATAAAAGTGCAGGAATCATCAGAAGAAAAAGAATTTTATCTTTAAAAAAGTGTGGAAATTACACGGGGAGTAACTCGAATGTCCAATAAGAACTCTAAGGTGTCTAATCCCCAAAAAGAAGGAGAAGAAAAGAACCAAAAGGCCGATGCAAGATCTAAAAGCTTCACCCTGTGTGCAAATAAGAATAAAGACAAAAGGATTGGGATGCGGCTCAATAGAAATAGAAGCCGGATGAGATCAACACAACAAAGAAGGAAAAAATGTTCAGAGGAAAGCTGTCCCCACTCTCCAGGGATGTTCACAAACTATAGTCCTCCGAGATGTGAAGCCCCAGAGGTGGATGAAGAAGGTCTAGAATCTCCCAAAAGTACGGTTAGGAAGGAACCCACGGAAAATGAAAGGCACGGATACAACTGCTTTAAAAGACAAGGAACGGACAATGGACATAGACACCCTTACCAAACAATTAAAAGTTTCTACAGTCAAGAGAAAAAAGACAACAGATTGATTACCCTTCAAGAGGTATATGAAGACCCAATTCTGGTACGCAGCGATGGGCGACTAGTTAGAGCCTACCTGGAATCGGGACGACCCCCCCCCCCAAAAAAACCCACAAACGAACTCTTATATTACTAGCACCAAGAGAGACAAAAGCCGGGACTAGGGTATGTCGACACCCTGAAGGTCACAATCTAATTATCGGCTACGTCAAATTCCAAACGATGGAGAACGAGGATGGAAGCTCAACCCCCGCCTCCCCACCCCCTTCCCAACACCCGTCCCCTCTTGTACCCCCACCCAGATTCTCTCAATACCCTCTACCCCTGTCCAGCCCCTTTCCTCCCCCTCTTATCCTTACCAAGATTCCTGGAATCTCCCCCTCCCACCCCTTTTCAACCCCTGTTATGCTGTAATTGAAAACCCCAATAAAAATTATTGAACAAAAAAAACCTATCAGGTTGTCTTTAGTTTCACAAATTTTGATAACTACCCATTTTATATATTACCAAATATAAGCCCTGCTGAGGAGTTTGGTATTTGTATCTGTTAAAGAAAATGAGCATACACATTGACTGGCTTTTTCAACCTAGTATTTCTGTGTTCACTGGAAAGTTCTCACTTCCCTGATTGCTTCCAGAAATCGAAAGTAATGAATCCTGCCTTATCTTAATTCTGAAATACAAATGTCTATAAATATGTTTACCCATTTTCTTTTGAGACCTTTACAGTAAGTGAGGTAGTGGAATTGAACTGAAAAAGGGGCTCCAACATCCAAAATTAAGGCTTATATAGAAAACCAAAAAAGTCCCTACAAGTATCACAATATCCTGTTCCTTTGCTTTTGATGTTTGCATGTTGTGGTTTTGCAACCAAATTTTTAATCACATCTAGACTCAGATAGTATTCCAGAAATTGGAATTCCCTGCAGGGAGTAGTACCTTAGAAATACTACAGAATAGGGAAAATGTCATATATAAATTCCCCTGCTCTCTCTATATATGAATGAACAAAAAAATCAGGATGGATAGGAACAAAATCAGAGGCTTTCTTTTTTCAGCTCCAATCTGGATGAGGCCTTAGTTACCCTATATATACTTACGTAGATTTTCTTTAAAAAAATAAATCAATACATAAATTTTGGGTCAATATGTGAACTGTTATATAGGAACCATCCCTTTCTCTGAGTAGACTGATGAAAGGCAAGAGTTTTGTCCATCACAGGAGAACCTAAAAGAAGCACCAGTCTCATCTGTTCTCTCTGCTATGACATTTTTAAATGGCCACCAGGGGCAGCTATATCCTTAATGTAGCTTTCCCCTCCTGTTAGAATAATCATTAACTTATCCACGCCATATAAAATTCCATGACTTTGATTCCAAAATATACCCTCAAATTATACATGAGGTCAAAGAATATATGAGATAATACAGTAGGTTTGTGCTAGAATATGAACTGAATAAATTTATCCTCTGTCTTTCTTTCTGATTATCCTCAGCTATGGCTTGCAGATCACTTTTTCTGTGGGTAGTTCTTTGACATTTTCTGAAGTGGGCCAGACAATCAGCAGACCTGCTAATGTTCTGACTTGAAAAATATTGACATAAGATTTTAAACAATAAGTAGAAGTTACATTTGATCAATAACTAGAGCAAAAAGGGGTTAATTAATAACAACAGCCTTGACTCACATAATTGATTTTCTTTCTTTTTCTTTGTTTATACTGGAATGGGAAGATATTTAAGCCTCCGAATATTAATATAAGCTGCAATGTATTAGCACAAGTTTAATGAATGTTGCTATTGCCAAAAATTTATTAAACATTTACACTTTTTCATCATTAGTAAAATGTTAGGAGAACCTGAAGGATTTGTTGGAGATTTCTAGTTAATCTAATATACAGACATATGCACATATATAAATGATAGACTTGTGCAAAAGTTTCTAAAGTTGGATTAAAATTTGTAAAATCTGTACTTCTGAAATAATTTCTGACACATGAGTGTAGCCTGTGCCAAAAATTTAAGAATCAAAATTTACCCAATCCTATTTTGTTTGTATTTTCAGCCAGTAGCCTTTATTATGGTCAATAAACTGTCAGTGTGTGATTTTCAAATGTTTCTGCAATTCAACCATTGTATAAGATGCTGTGTTGTGTAACCAGGCATGTATAGAGTTAAAACAGCACAAGTTATGTCCAGCACTGGTTTGACCTTCAGCTCTGTAAACATACTGATAAGGGAGATGCTGAGCTGCTTGAGTCAGTCACCATGCTGATTCTGCTGTGAGGTGCAGACTGCTGAATTGCTCCATGTGAGAATGCTTTACTTTGCTCACTTAATCAATGAAAGAACTTTCTAAGTTCAGACCTAGCTTCACTTCATCACTGGCGCGCGGACATAAACTTCCAGCTGAAGTCAAGTGGGAATAAATTACAACATTTGATATCGAGTGGGATATCGATACAAATAACAGCATCATAAAATGTGAATCCTAAATAACATCAAGTTCTGATTTATGGTTTATCAATAATAGATATCTTCAGTCTTGGAAGCCTCCGTCCCAAAGTCAGCATCATTTTCATGGCAAGCAAGGAAAGCAAAACCAAAAAAGGGTCCCATTCCTCTGTAAATTAATGGCCTCTCACCATTAGGAGACAGAAGCAGCGGGGAGAAAGCAGAGTTCGCTGGGAAATAAAGCACAGAATTCTGGGAAATGTAAATGGGGAAGACAAGGAGCCCTATGCCAATGCAAAAGGCCCTGCCCTAAACTACATTTCTTAGAGTTCTGCTCGCATCCAAGATCCCCAATCAGGATAGGGGAGAGATTTGTCCCTTGGTAGCAGCAGCCAGCCAGCCAGCCAGAATTCCAATAAACTGTTGAATCTGCAAAAAGTAGGACTGACTGATCCTTTAGCAAGTAAATCTCTGTGCTGGTCTGGGAAGAAATCACTAAATGGATGGCCCTTGGGAGTCCATTCCAACTCAGTAGGGGAGTTTAGAGGCTAAATGGCTATCTGTCAGAAGAGTTTTGATTGTGTCCTTCTGCCTGGAAGAAGGGAGTTGGACGAGATGGCTTTTGGGATCCCCTCCAACTCTATGATTCTATGAAAATGTAGAAGTGATATTGGTTTTTAGTAGGTAATATGAGACATTCAATGAGATAGCTGTTGTGGCTCTTTAAAAAAAGTTCTTGTCAAAACTTTACAAAAATTCCCTAAAATCAGTAAATGTGTGAATGTTTCTGAAAGTTGGGGAAAATGATATCCTATTATCTTGTTTCTTTGGATAGAAAATTCAAGGAGATCATTTTAAAAAATGTTATATATAAAATTTGAAAATTCCCCCAAAATTCATAAAAAATTCTGAAACTTGATTAATAGAGGTCAATGTGTTTTATGATTGCAGCAAGTTTTACCCAAATAGCTGGTAAAAGGAGAGAGAAAGGAGCCCCTGAAGTTTTCCCAATTATAGTAATTATGTGCAATGACTATAAGAAAAAAGTAACAAAATTTTGTTATTCTTGTTAGAGTAACAAAATTTTCACTTATTTACTTTAGAAAATAAAAGCCAGTCCCCCACCCCCGGTTTTGTAATGACATTTGAAACATTTTTAATGGGCCACACTGTCACGATGCCGGGTCTTGGCTAGCCCCTTAAACACACACACAGAGACGGTATTCAGCTAACTACTTTATTGAAGAATAGAAACAGTAGAAAAGGTATTGTCCATGAAAATATCAAAGTAATCCAAAGGTAAAGAGTCTGTAGTAATGTCCAAAAGCAACTTGGCAAGGATGTTTCCAAAAGCATGGCAAGGCTCCGCTCAGCAACAGCGGATCAAGGAACAAGGCAAGGTTGCAAGGTCCAAGGCACTCCTTGGCAGGCCACAAGCCCAAACTTGGCTACGTGGATCTTAGCTCGCTACACGTCTGTAGATGATAGACGTGGCCGAGGTACTGAGGATCCGTTCCCACGGATCCTCTACTTAATTCCCTTGGAGAGGACCCCGACGCTCTAGGCTTCGCCACCAATCTATGCTTCGGGCCTGTGCCCCCTTTGACAGGTCTAGGCTGTGGTGCCAGCCCCTCCTGCTAGCCTCAATGCTCCGTCTCCTATCAAAGCTGCGACCTTGCCTCCCAGCACCTGGTTCCCTATCTTCGTGAGAGTCAAACTCCCCTTGCGCTTCCATGCACTCATCCTCCCCCATTCGTTCTTGAGAACCTCCCCCCCCCGGTTTCTCATAGCTTTCGCTATCACTGCTTTCTGAACCTCTCTGACCTTCCATATCCTCGTACGGGTCAGGCCATCCATCATCCCAGGTCAGGCTCTCTGTGGGAGAAGAAGGCCCAGCTAACTCATAAGCCCCTTCTTCCATTCCCTCCAAATCCTCCTCAGAATCTACCTCAGCTGCTGCTGGTTCTAATGCAAGTGGGACCCCTGGTGCTGCCCCTTGCCCCCCAGGCACGAAAGAGAACTGGGTTGCTACACACACATGCCTAGCATAAAGGTAAAGGTTTCCCTGTATGGTTGGATAGGTTCATTTGGATGTGGTGTAATTCGGGAGGAAATTGCATGTTTATTGCCTTCCAAAGGGACGTCTGCCACGTTTCAACCAATCCTATTCCCCTGACATTAAGTCTAGTCCTGTCCAACTCTGGGGGTTGGTGCTCATCTCCATTTCTAAGCCAAAGAGTGGGTGTTGTCTGTAGACACCTCCAAGGTCATGTGGCCAATATGACTGCATGGAGTGCCGTTACCTTCCCGCCGGAGCGGTACCTATTGATCTACTCACATTTGCATGTTTTTGAACTGCTAGTTTGGCAGAAGCTGGCCTAATAGCGGGAGCTCACCCTGCTCCCCAGATTCAAACTGCCAACCTTTCGGTCAGCAAGTTCAGCAGCTTAGTGGTTTAACCCGCTGTGCCACCAGAGAGCCTCACACATGCCTACTAAGCGACTAAGTACAGGTATACTTATATACTCTTTCAAAATCCATATCAAATTATAGAAATAATCTTGCAGAAAATTATAGTAATCTCTGCATGTTTCTTATATATATATATAATATGTGTGTGTGTGTTAGTTTTGGATAGCAAAATTTTGAATGGAATACAGAGCCTAAAAGTTCCTGTACCATTGGGTTTAAAACTAATAGAAAGAAACCATGTGTTTTGAACTGTCAGGACCTATAGCCATATTAGATTTTTGGTGTGAGTGATTCCTAGAGATAGTGGTGACCTTCCCTGTGGTAATGTATACTTTTGTGTGGAATTTATAAGATGGTATCTCCATTGAATTAAGGCCATTCTTAAAATTCTGCGGTAAATCCACAAAGATATTTTTTCATGTGGGTGCTTTCAAATATACAAGTATGAAAATTGTTGCTATTTTTAATTGTTTGGGCAATTGAATAATATTTTCAAAAATTTGGTGTGCATGTATATGGTGAAATACATTTTGGAGAAAAATGGAGAGGATTTTGAGGAATCGCTGAGCTGCATTTGTTTTGTTTCAGAAAGGCAGAAAGTAATTATATATTATTGCCTTGTAATAATTACATCTGAATGAATCACCCCAGAAAAACAATTCTGTCATTGTCAATTTGTATATATATACATGTGTTTATTCCCCCAAGAGCAGAAAAGCTTTAGACTAGAAAAAGACCCAATGATTATTAAAACATGCCTTCAGTGCAATGTGGTATATTTCCTGAAAATATTTAACTGAAATATTCTAATGTGTTAGTGGTAAATTTGAAGTGGCACTCACAGTATCGGTTTAGAATGTTTAGAATGTCTCTGATTGATTCTCATGGAGCTCAAACTAATTAGAAAGAAGGTTTATGTGAAGTGAGTAGTGAAACAGTGATGTGGTGATACTGTAAATTCTATTCCCACCTCTGGTACTGAAAAATTATTTGTACCGGCACCCTCTGGAATAGTTGATAATTTCATCTCATTTAAATAAGTGGAATAAATCATTCAGCAAACTTATTTGTATTTCATTGGATTGCCATTCTGTTGATAGAAGCATCATCATTTGAAGTTTGGAAGTAAAAGAGATATTTTATGGTTCTTCTTCCCTGGCATTATGAAATGTTTTTCATTGGAAGAAAATATTTTCCTGTTTCTTTATAGAGTGGTAAAGATGGTATGATAGAACCAGAATGGGATTTTGGCCTGCATCAATAGGAGTATAGTGTCTAGGACCAAGGAAGTCATGCTGCCCCTCTATTCTGCCTTGGTTAGACCACATCTGGAATGCTGTGTCCAATTCTGGGCAGCACAATTGAAGGGAGATGTTGACAAGCTGTAATGTGTCCAGAGGAGGGAGACTAAAATGATCAAAGGTCTGTAGAACAAGCCCTATGAGGAGTGGCTTAAAGAGCTGGACATGTATAGCCTGCAGTAGAGAAGGCAGAGAGGAGACATGATTAGGGCCATGAATCAAGATGTGAGGGGAAGTCATAGGGAGGAGGGAGCAAGCTTGTTTTCTGCTGCCCTGGAGACTAGGAGACGGAACAATGGCTTCAAACTACAAGAAAGGAGTTTCCATCTGAGCTTGTATGAACTCCCTAACTGTGAGAGCTGTTCAACAGTGGATCTATCTGCTCCAGAGTGTGGTGGAGGCTCCTTCTTTGGAGGCTTTTAAACAGAGGCTGGATGGCCATCTGTCGGGGATGCTTTGAACTCATTTTCCTGCTTCTTGGCAGGAGGTTGGACTGGATGGCCCATGAGGTCTCTTCCAACTCTATTATTGTATGATTCTATGACTCTATGACTCTATAATGTCATTTCTTGTGTCCTATTATCACATTTATCCAAAGAGGACTTGCAAGATTTTGAAGCTTATGTAACTGGGAAACTAAAAGCATATGAAGATTGATTATAGAGATAAGAAAGTCCCAGATTTTGTTCTGATACTTCCTCATTTTGGACATAAATTCATAATTATTTTGTTTATCCCAGAATGTTTTTTGTCAGTTTCCAGAAACTGTTTCCAGGTCTCTACATTCCTTTATTTTAATTTAGTATAATATTGCAAAGGAACAAAATCTGGGATTTCTGATTAGTCTGGATGTGCTATTAGAGAGGACATAATGTGGACACCCAGACTGTTTTATCACACTACTTTTGGTATCCTTTGTATAGACTGAGGAACAAAGTATCCATATCAAAAGAAGCTGAGTTATACTGGCAGTGAAAACCAAGTTCAACACAGATATCTCACAGAACCTGCTTCAATGCTAGGTTCACATTGATCTTGTTGGACCATCAATTTATCTGTGTGCCACCAGTCACAGAACTCTTTGTGGGTATCTGGTATTGTCGATCTTATCTGTGATGTCACAATGGGGTGGCTACATGATCCGGTGGGGGGGTGGGTATTGACCCCTTTCTTCTCACTGGTTGTACAGGTGCTCCTGTTCTGACGTAGCAGACAGACACTCAAGCAGAGCTCTGTGACCAGCAGGAAGAGATGGCAGCAAAGCAGGGATTAGTCATCTTCTTTCCCCACACAGATCAGTACAAAGAAAGGGTGATGGTACAGTGTCTGTCTGATCAGGGATCAGTCCAAATCAGACCTGATTTAGCTGACCATACTGCTGTGGATACTCTAGTGTTTTCAGCTAACACTAGAGTAAACCTGACTTTGTCTAAAATGAAGTAAAGTCAGGTTAAAGCAAGAAAATGCAGGACACCCACCAGAAGTCAGTGTACATCATAAGCAGAGCCAGCACTGGAGCTACAACTACCACTAGGTGCCAAACAATAACTGTAATGTATTGTCGAAGGCTTTCATGGCTGGAATCACTGGGTTCTCATAGGTTTTTCAGGCTATATGGCCATGTTCTATAAGCATTCTCTCCAGATGTTTTGCCTGCAACCTCTGAGCTCACAACCTCTGAGGATGCTTGCCACAGATGCGGGCGAAACATCGGGAGATGATGCTTCTAGAACATGGTCATATAGCCCTAAAAACCTACAAGAACCCAATAACTGCAATATTGGGAAAGTGACTTTTTGAATGGCCTATCAGAGAAGCAATGAGACTATAGGAGGAAAGAAGAAGGAAAGAAAGGAAATGCACATAAAACCATAAGACTATCTTATTCGTACCTAATAAAATGCCATGATACTGCACGCATTTGTCCTCTGTGTATAACATACAGTTATTTTCAGCTGATCTTTATACAGGTGCCACAGCAAATTACTGCAGCTTATTTCCAGAATTAATATTGAATCAATGGTTGAATGATGAATCAATGTTCAGGCTGAACATTGATGAATGATGAATCACTAATTCTATTGATTAAATGGATCTAGTTGTAACTTGCAAAAATGTCCAGGTCATTTATGGTATTCAGAAGATGTAAACATAACTACATTTAGAGGTGTCTTTATGCAAGAATCTTTAGAAACATATTTTAATTATCTGATTTCCTTCTTACTTTAGATCATGTTTTTCAGTTGCTGTCCTTTATTTCTTTCCTTGATAGTGGATACTTAATCAAGTATAATTACACCCTTCTTTCACATCTCAGTCCATCACCTTGTTTTTGCTTACTTTGCAATTATCTTTCTGCCTCTTAAGAGCCTTTATCTTTTAAAAATAACATTTTAAATTGTTTTCTCTATCTGCCAATGGTATTCTGATTTCTAGCAATATTGTGATTCTGGTTTCTAGCAATATTTTTTTTAAATCATCTCTCTTATATAGAGCACTTTGCAAGGTAAGAACTGTGAAATACTCCATCCCCCATCCCACAGTCTGCAGGGTTTGAGTGTGTATACCTAAAGATGGATAGCCGGCACAGAATAAGCACTTTTTTGGTGTACCGCCTACCTCACTGCTCAACAGTCTCCCTTCCTGAGCAATCCAGGATAGTCTCAAGTTTGCTTCTGGAATTGCAGCAGTCAATAATGCTAGGAAACTTCAGCATCCATTTCAGCAATGGCTCTTAATCTCATGGCCTCCACAACAACCATAGGTCTGTTCAATGTGGTGTCTGGTCCTACTCATGCTGCTGTGCACACCCTAGACCTTGTTTTCTGTATGGGAATGGGATGATGTTTGGAGTCAGATTTCTGGGATGAAAGTTGGGCACATTGTTTTACAGTGGTTCTGGTTATTTCATAAATTGTACTGTTAAATGAGCCTGCCTGCATTTTAAGATTCTTGTGGGCGGGATTTTTTTCTTGATACTACCAATCAGGGCCGTAGCCAGGATTTTGGTTCGGGGGGGGGGGGGGCGGAGTTTGGTTCGGGGTGGGCTGAGACTGGGTGGAAGAAGGTCTACCCTAGCAAACCTTTTGTATTGTTATCCCAATAACCCCATTAATGTGGGATATAATGAGCATGGTGATCAGATCATGATATGAATAAACATAACAGTTTAAATAATGTACCAGTAAGGCCTTTTCGCGGACCACCCTGAGAATTTGGGGGGGCTGAAGCCCCCTTAGCGCCCCCCCCCCTGGCTACATGCCTGCTACCAATACCATTGAAAGCACAGGAGAGGGTAGATTTGGTGGCTGCTACCAGACTGTGGCATTGTTTGTCACATAATTTTAGATTGTCCTTTCCCTCTCCTTTCACTAGCCAGTATAGATATTATGCAGAAAGGTATTTTAATAAGATATGTGTTGAACTTTGAGTGTTACAAAAAAATTTTTATGATTGTTTTTGTGTCTTTTTTTCAAAAAGGTTGTTATTTTAGATAAATGTTCACTGATTAAAACCATTATCTGTGTGCAATTCAGGTATATATTGAGGTTATTTGCACATATTCGCATTGCATACATGTTGCTCCATACATTTACTTTTGTAGAACACATTATGAACCAGGCTACACATTGTGTCCATTTCTGTGTTCAGTGCGGGAGATGCAGATCAGGTAAATCTCTTTTTTAAAAACTGTGACTGAGCAGATTTGTCAGCTGTTGACCTTATCAACATAAACACTTCATCATGTATTTACATGTCTAAGCATAGACGTCATGGTGTAGTGGTCTGAATTTTGGACTATGAATCCAGAGTTTTGGACTATGTTCAACTTGTAAGCACACAACAATATTTAAGGAACTCCCCCCCCCCCCCCCCCAAAAAACCTGCAGGTATTGTAGTATGGTTTGCTCCTTTCCTGGTCACCGTAATTGAGCATTAAACTTCGAGACTTTTATATCCACTAACCTTTGTTGTGGTCTGCTTCACTTACGGCAATAATTTGTGATAATGTGAGAAAAGCTTTCTATTCAACTGCTCCCTAGAATTACTTTCTAGGGGAAAATAGCCTTGCTTCATTCCTGTGGTTCTTTCTCCAGCAACCATTGGCTTTTATTTCAGTAGACTTTTTCACAACTGATTGGTTGCTGAGGAAGGAGCCTGTTTGTGAGTTGCCTTGTTTCACTTCTTCACATGTTTTTAATTCTGTCCTGTTTAATTAATACAATTGGTTAGAGTGAGTTTTAGTACTACACTTTTTAATGTTTCTTTGGTGCAGATCCTGTTTGATGGTAAAATTACACAGTAGGAGAGAGTGTGCAGCTACTGCAGAAATGCTGGGAAGAGGAGAAAGAATAACACAAGCCATCCTTGTGAAGAGACAAAACTGCCTTGTGACCCTTCTGAGATTCTTGTGAATTATCATGGACTTTGACACATCCTGATGGGATTTGCTTTCACTCCTGCCTCTCTACACTAACCCTATGTTGAAGCTGAACAAAGATTTATATGGATATAAGTGAGCCAATAGATTCCTATCTTAATTATTCTTGTTATGAGTCTCTTTAAGTTTTCTTTTCTTGGAAAAAAAGAAATGATATAAATCAAACACTTACATAAAAATGCCACATATGCATGTGTTCTGTGCTTGGGTGACCCTAATGGAGTACAGCCTATAGATTATGAAACTGGATTATGAAATCCAGACCATCGGTTTTGCTGTGTGTTCAGAGATCAGAGAAAGAACAGACATTTCCCTGGTAAAACCCAGTCGTGTTGGGTATGGTAGTTCTGCTTGAACTACTTTAAAGCTCCAGGTCACTTGAGATTTGCTTTGAGGTTTCTGATCAAACAAACCACAGCACTGAAGACTAAACTCTTCCTAAATGGCTTAGATTTTTTCCACTTCATGCTCTTTCTCTCCCCCCCCCCCCCGCCCTCCTCTGGCCTGATTATAGGTCAGGATTCTAGAAACCACAGTGTTTCCATCCAAAACCATCTATTGCCTTGGTTCAGTTGAAACAGCCCAGGTTCACTGGAAAATTCTGTGAACCTTGACCAGTCATTTGGCAAAGCTGAGGGAACATCCGAATATTTATGCAACCTTTATGAAATGGAACATTTATGCAACTGCTTCTCTCCCTCCCTTGTTCCCTCTCCTTTCTCCCCACCTTAGTATTGGTATACAAAACGTACATATGGAATTTGATTTGAAGAAATGATTTACATAGGGCTAATAGTCATGTGAAAGGAGTGTGAAATAAGAGGAAGTTGTATAATATTTTCATCTCTTTTTTTGTCTGAAGGCTGATCATAGATGGCACACCCCCTAGGCAGCTTCCCAGGAAGGATAAAACCAAAGCAGGCATGCATAACTGCACTGGTTTATAGTTAAACCTTTTGTGCCTTCTTTTTCCTCCTTTCACTGATCCTTGTGATAATTTCAATGGAAAGTTCTTCATAGGGTAGAGAGCTTTAGCCTTTAATTTTTCTACCACGTGTTGTTTAAATAAGGAATACGTGTACTGATATACTAATTAGAGGTGTGCAAAACAGCAGAAATCTGATTTGTAATTCGTCTTCCTTTTTCCTTCTGTTTTAGATGCATTTGTTATTGTGTTTTTGTTAGATGTATTCATTTTACTGTGTTTACTGTTTTTATTGTAGTTATTGTTTTTTGATGTCTGATATTTTGTGATTTGTGGTTTGGGCATGGCCCCATGTAAGCCGCTCCGAGTCCCCTTTGGGGAGAGGGAAGCAGCTTATAAATTAAGTTTTTTATTATTATTATTATTTTGAAATTCAGATGGCCTCCCATTTTGATTCAGAAATATTGGGGGGGGGGGTGGAATTTGAATCATAATCTGAATGTCAAATTTTCATTATTGTTTCAGTAAGATTCATTCCAATGGGGAAATTTTAGAAGATAATTTCTCTTTCATTTTTATGGTTATCAGGAAGAAACTTGAGTCCCCTTTGAGGGGGATAAAGTGCGGTATAAAGAATTATAGCAACAACAACTTGTCACAACTGTAGGCCACATTTACTACTGTTTCAGAACTGCCAAGTTTCAGAAGGTTTTGCTCATTCACTGATGTTTAGGATTTTTTAAAAGATACACACATACAGTACATATTACATGAGGGATCCCCTTGAATTTCACCACAGTGACACAACATCTGCTGGGTATCCATTATGCACAGCTTCGGAAATATCTGGTCATCCGCTGATTTTTAGTATACTTATTTATTTACTTATTTATTTATAAATTCGATTTGGTAGACCGCTCTCTCTGGAGCCCAGAGCGGTTTACAACATAAAAACAGTAAAAACATCAATAAACAGATAAAAGACGTATACCCAACAGCCCCACTCCCCAACAGATGATCCCGGCAAGCAACAAATATATTTTTATATATTTTTTAAAAAACTACAAGAGGGATCTCATTGAATTTCTCCAGTTACACAACATTTACAGGGCATCAATCCTGCAAAGCTTCAGAAAGATTTGGTCATCCACTGATTTTTATGAATATTTTTCAATTTAAGTACGATTGTCACAATGCACGGATGTGACCGGCCCCTTAATCACACACACAGAGACGGTATTCAGCTAACTACTTTATTGAAGAATAAGAACAGTAGAAAAGGTATTGTCCATAAAAATAGCAAAAGCAATCCAAAGGTAATGGATGAATAGAATGTCCAAAATCAAGCTTGGCAAAGTTTCCAAGGAATCGACAAGGCTCCGCTCAACAAAAGCAGATCAGGAACAAAACAAGGTTACAAGATCCAAGGCACTCCTTGGCAGGCCACTAGCCCAAACTTAGCTCCGTGGTCTAGCCTCGCTAACACGTCTGCATAGGATAGACGTGGCCGAGGTACTGAGGATCCGTTCCCACGGATCCTATACTTAATCCCCTTGCCGAGGCCCCCGACGCTCTAGGCTTCTCCTCCTCCAATCTGTGCTGCGGGACCTCGGCCGGTCTAGGCTGTGAAACCAGCCCCTTCTGCTAGCCTCGATGTTCTGTCTCCTATCAAAGGTTCAGCCTTGCCTCCCAGCACCTGCTTCCCTATCTCCGTGAGAAGCTAACTCCCTATCTCCTTCCCGGGCCTCCTCCTCCGTGGTTTCCCACATTCTTTCTTGCGAACCTGGCCCCCCCCCTGGCCGTTCGTAATCTTCACTATCACTGCTTACATCGGCCATCTGGTCTGCCAAGTTCTCGTAAGGGTCAGGCCAGCCAGGATCCCACGCTAGGCTCTCTGTGGGCGAAGAAGGCCCAGCTAACTGAAATTCCCCTTCTTCCAGCCCTTCCAAATCCTCCTCAGAATCCACCTCAGCTCTAGCTGGCTCTAATGCAAGTGGGACCCCCGGTGTCGTTCCTAGCCCCCCAGGCACGAACGAGAACTGGGGTGCTACACTATCCCACCCCTCAGGGCCCTCCGAGGCCTCCCTCGAGACTTGGGCTTATCAGTGTACTTGCGGTGAAACCGAGCAACAATGTCCGGGGCGTGAACATCTCGAGCCGGAGTCCAAGAGCGCTCTTCCGGTCCGAAGCCTTTCCAGTCAATCAAGTACTCCAACTTCCGGTATCTGATGCGCGCATCCAGGATGTCCTGAACCTCGAACTCCTCCTCGCCATCGCGCATGACAGGGGGAGGGGGCGGCTGCGTCACATCAGGCCGCACCCCCTTCGCCGGGTGGAGCAAAGCACGGTGAAACACAGGGTGAATCTTCATGTCCGCTGGGAGTTGTAGTTTAAAGGCAACAGGGCCCACCTTCTCCAACACCATGTAGGGACCTAGGAATCTCGCATCCAGTTTGCAGCTGGGGCGCTGTGTAGGCAGGTTCTTGGTAGACAGCCAAATTTTGTCTCCCACTAGAATCTCAGGACCCTCCTGGCGCCGCCGATCAGCCATCCACTTGTAATCTGCTTTCGCCTGGTCCAATTGAGTACGTAGCAAGTCTTGAAGCGCGTTGAGCTCCTGAAGCCAGTCTTCCGCCGCAGGGACCTCGCCTGTCGGAGCCACCGGAGGGTAGAACCGAGGATGGTGTCCATAGTTGGCAAAGAAAGGAGTCCCTTTGATGGATTCCTGCGTCGCATTGTTGTAGGCAAACTCCACCAGGGACAACAAAGACGCCCAATTGTTTTGCTGATAGTTGACATAGCACCGCAAATACTGCTCCAAGGTGGCATTAACCCTTTCGGTTTGCCCGTTGGTCTGGGGGTGATGGGCCGTCGACATCCGGACATCAATCCCCAGCAGCTTCTGAACAGCCCGCCAGAACTGGGATGTGAATTGGGTGCCGCGGTCCGTCACCAAACTCTGTGGAAGTCCATGCAGCCGAAACACATGTTGCACAAACATATCAGCAGTCTCTTTAGCAGTAGGCACCCCCGCACAGGGAATGAAGTGTCCCATCTTGGTGAAACAGTCAACCACAACCAGGATCGTGGTGAAACCCTTGGACTTGGGCAGGTCAGTGATGAAATCAGCCGAAATCATCTTCCAAGGAGCGGAAGGGGTGGGGAGCAGCTGGAGCAAGCCAGCCGACTTGCCCCCCTGGTTCTTAGCCCACTGACACACAGGGCCAGAGCCCACATAGTCCTCCACATCCCTCCGCACTTTAAGCCACCAGAAATCCCGTAGCACCAGCTGTAGGGTCTTGAAGAGTCCAAATTGTCCCATGGCCCGGCTATCATGGCAAAGTTTAAGAATGTCCTCCCGCTCGGGCCCAGGGGAAACATAGACAGAGTCGCGGTGGTAGAGCACACCGTTCTTTACCTGGAAAGGGGATTGAACCCCCTTGGTCAGCTGCTCTTGCACCCACGGGTCGGCCCGTTGGCGAGCCTGAATCCGGTCACTCAGAGGTCTCTTGTCCCCGGGGGCCGGCGGAGCCACCGGGGTTTTCACAGGGGCCGCCCTAGCGGCAGCAAAGTTCTCCGCTTTCAGCAGCCGTGTCTCAGAAAGCCCTTCTCCACCTCTGACATACTCCGGCTTCCGGGACAAAGCGTCGGATTGCTTGGTCTGCTTGGGGGTCACATAGTAGATGCGGAAATTGAATCTCTCAAAGAACAGGGACCATCTCTGTTGCCTCTGGTTCATTTTGCGCTGGGTCTTCAAGTGCTCCTAATTCCGGTGGTCGGTGTGAACTTCCACCGGAAATTTGGCCCCTTCAAGCAGATGTCTCCACACTTCAAAAGCTACTTTAATGGCCAGGAGCTCCTTCTCCCAAATGGTATAGTTCTTTTCCGGCGCCGTCAGCTGCTGGGAGTAGTAGGCACAGGGCAACAAGTCCATCCCCTGCGGCTGTAGCAGGCTGTAGCAGGATCGCTCCCACTGCTACATCCGAAGCATCAGCTTGCACAATGAAAGGGGTGCGGGGGTTGGGATGCTGCAGAAGCGGCTGGGTGGTGAACAGCTGCTTCAACTTCCGGAACCCCACGTCCGCCTCCGATGTCCACCGGAACGGCACCTTTCCTCGCAAACACTGGGTGATGGGATCAGCCCACTTGGCAAAGTCAGGAATGAACTTTCTGTAGTAGTTGGCAAAGCCCAGGAATCTTTGAATGTCTTTTTTGCTGGCAGGGGCCGTCCAGTCGGCCACAGCTTGGACCTTGGTGTCATCCATGGCTATGCCCGTGGGGGAGATACGGTAGCCCAGGAAATCCACCTCGCGCAGATCGAAGGCACACTTCTCCAGCTTGGCATAGAGGCTGTGGTCTCTCAGTCTCTGGAGCACCTCTTTGACATGGCGGTCATGGGTCGCCTGATCCGGAGAAAACATCAGCAGGTCGTCCAGATAAACTGCCAGATAACGGTCTAGCAGATCCCGGAAAATGTCATTCATTAAATGTTGCAAGCAGGCGGGAGCATTGCACAAACCAAATCCCATTACCAGGTATTCGAAGCTCCCCCACTTGGTCTGGAACGCAGTCTTCCATTCATCACCCTGGCGGATCCGCACAAGATTATAATCACCCCTCAGGTCCATTTTAGTGAACACCTTGGCTCCCCGCATCCGCTCCAACAACTCGGGAATCAGGGGCAGGGCGTAGCGGTTCCTAATCGTGATCTTGTTGAGCTCCCGATAGTCATTACAGAGCCGCAATTCCCCCAATTTCTTCTTGACAAACAGGATAGGCGCCCCGGCTGGGGACTGAGAAGGCCGGATGAACCCCTTCCGCAGGTTTTCATCCAAAAACTCCCAGAGAGCCTGTTGCTCTGGTTCCAAGAGAGGGTAGAGTCGTCCCCGCGGGATAGGGGCTCCGGGTTCCAATTCAATGGCACAATCATAGGGGCGGTGGGGAGGCAGGCGCTCTGCCTCCTTCTCGCTGAAAACATCCCAAAATCCGGCGTACTTTTTGGGCAACGTGGCAACTTGCTCCACTTCTTGAGCCTGGCAAGCCCGGGCCGTCATGCAGTGTCCTTGGCAATGCTCCGAAGAGAATTGCAATTGTCTCTTGGCCCAGGAGATCTGGGGATCGTGGAGTGTGAGCCACACAATCCCCAGGATGACTGGAAAATCGGACAACTTAGTCACAAGGAATGAAATTTCTTCTTTGTGGGAGCTTGTCCACATCTTGGTAGGGGCAGTGTATTGAGTCACGGCCCCGGCTTTCAGGGTTCTCCCATCAATAGTCTGTATGCCCTTAGGCTCTTGGAGATCATGGAACTGTAATCCGGCAGACCTGGCGTAGTCTGCATCGATGAAGTTGTTGGTGGCCCCGAGTCGATCATGGCATGGACCATCATCGGTCCCTTCTCTGGCGACCAGAGAGCGACCATCACCAGGAACAATTGTCCAGTCTTGGGTTCTGGGGGGAGGTTAGCAACGGCGGCCGAGTTAGCGAACCCTCTTAAACTCGGCCGACCCCTTCCCCCGCCACCTGGATTGCCTCTTCAGCCTCGGGGGGGGGGGCCCTCCAAGCACGGCAGAGACCCGAGGGGTCTTTCCGCGCAGCTTCTGCGGGCATTCTCTAGAGAAATGTCCAGCCCCCCCCGCAGTACCAACACAAATTCAGCCACTGACGATGGGCTTTCTCGGCGGCATCCACCTTTGGCCTCACATGCCCGAGCTGCATCGGCTCTGGCTCATCCAGGGGTGGGGGAGCCGGGGCGCACTGTCGGAACGAGAACTGACTAGCCCCCATCTCTTTTCGGACCGCCGGCCTCTCCGCCACACCTTTGTCCCATCGCCTCCGGGTCTGCACTCCAGCCTCCACTCGAAGGCTCACGTTGATCGCCTCTTCCAGGTTTGCAGGCCGGGCGGCCCCTCTCAGTATCTCTTGTTGCAACTCTTGTGACAACCCTTTGATGTACTGGTAACGGAGAGCAGCAGGGTTCCATTCCACTTGAGCCGCCAGCACACGGAAACGAGAGATGTACTGGGACAATGTCATGTCCCTCATCGACAGGCGGTCCAGCTCTCTTTCTGCCAACTCCGCATTCACGGGGCCCCCCCAAGTCCTCTTGATAGCCTCTAGAAAAAGTTTCGCTGTAGCCGCTTGGGGGGCCACTGCCTTGATCAGGGTGGTCGCCCATGCTGCTGCCGTCCCTTCCATGAGCGTGTAGATAAAGCCCACCTGGGCTCGATCCGTGGCGAACTCCAAGGGCCGAAGTTCCAGGTACATTTCTACTTGGCCAATGAACACGTCGACTTGGGCTGGGTTACCCCCGAATCGTGCCGGAGCAGTCACTGAGGGGTGGCGGCCAGCCCAGGTTCGTAGTTCTCTCACTTCCTGCTGCAACGCGGCCACTTGAGCATCGGTCAGCTGGGCCATGGCACCGGCTCGCCTTGCATGCTTTGAGCGTCCCGTGATGTGAAAAGGGGTTCTTGTAGTACCTCGGCCAACTGTCACAATGCACGGACTTGACCGGCCCCTTAATCACACACACAGAGACGGTATTCAGCTAACTACTTTATTGAAGAATAAGAACAGTAGAAAAGGTATTGTCCATAAAAATAGCAAAAGCAATCCAAAGGTAATGGATGAATAGAATGTCCAAAATCAAGCTTGGCAAAGTTTCCAAGGAATCGGCAAGGCTCTGCTCAACAAAAGCGGATCAGGAACAAAACAAGGTTACAAGATCCAAGGCACTCCTTGGCAGGCCACTAGCCCAAACTTAGCTCCATGGTCTAGCCTCGCTAACATGTCTGCATAGGATAGACGTGGCCGAGGTACTGAGGATCCGTTCCCACGGATCCTATACTTAATCCCTTTGCTGAGGCCCCCGACGCTCTAGGCTTCTCCTTCAATCTGTGCTGTGGGACCTCGGCCGGTCTAGGCTGTGAAACCAGCCCCTTCTGCTAGCCTCGATGTTCTGTCTCCTATCAAAGGTTCGGCCTTGCCTCCCAGCACCTGCTTCCCTATCTCCGTGAGAAGCTAACTCCCTATCTCCTTCCCGGGCCTCCTCCTCCGTGGTTTCCCACATTCTTTCTTGCGAACCTTGCCCCCCCCCCCCGGCCATTCGTAATCTTCACTATCACTGCTACATCATCATCTGGTCTTCCAGGTTCTCGTAAGGGTCAGGCCAGCCAGGATCCCACGCTAGGCTCTCTGTGGGCGAAGAAGGCCCAGCTAACTGAAATTCCCCTTCTTCCAGCCCTTCCAAATCCTCCTCAGAATCCACCTCAGCTCTAGCTGGCTCTAATGCAAGTGGGACCCCCGGTGTCGTTCCTAGCCCCTCAGGCACGAACGAGAACTGGGGTGCTACAACGTTGGATGAGTCACACTTAGCCTGAGGCTTGAAAAATTTAAAAAAAGGTGACCAAAATGAAACTTGCCACAGTTTTAAGCATCATTTACCACTTTAAGCTTACCAAGTTTTAGAACGTTTCAGTCATCCACTGATTTTTAGGATTTTTTTTAAAAAAAACACACACACACACACACACACACACGCTACAAGAGGGATCCCCTTGAATTTATGCACAATGACACAACACAAGCAGGGCACAATCCTCTAAGGTTTCCAAAATATTAATTCATCTACTGATTTTTTGGGATTTTTTTTATTTAAGTACATGTTGCTAAGGAGTGGTCTTTAAGAAGAGACTGGATGGCTATCTGCTGGGAGGACTTGGATAGTGTCTCCCTGCCTATTGAGTAGAGTTGGACTGGATTCCCTTTGCTGGTGGCACAGTGGGTTAAAGCACTGAGCTGAACTTGCTGACCAAAAGGTCACTTGTCCAAATCCGGGAAGCGGCATGAGATCCTGCGGTTAGCCCCAGTTTCTGCCAACTTAGCAGATCAATTAATACCACTCCAGCGGGAAGGTAATGGAGCTCCATGCAGTCATGCTGGCCACATGACCTTGGAGGTGTCTATGGACAATGTCAGCTCTTCAGCTTAAAAATTGAGATAAGCACCAACCCCCAGAGTCAGCCATGACTGGACTTAATGTCAGGGGAAAACCTTTACCTCAAACTCCCAGCATTCTATGATTCTATAAGCAGAGTCTGGATGGTCATCAGTCAGAAAGGGGTTGGAATGGATGGCACTTTGGTTCTCTTTCAACTCTATGAGTCCAATAATAATAATAATAATAATAATAATAGTTGACTGCAAAAAGCCACCTTACTTGGATCTGCATGCATCATTCGAAAATACATCACACAGTCCTTAATGCTTGGGAATTGTTCAACATGTGAGTTTTAATACGAAATCCAGCATATATACAGTATATAGATAGATAGATAGATAGATAGATAGTAGGCATGGTTTAGAATCCAAAAATGGCGATGCTTAAATCAAATGGGGGGGGGGGATTTTTTTGATTAGTAAAAGAAAGACTTACAAAAAATTTCCCAAAAATTTCTGAAATGTAACTTAAGTACTAATGAAATTCGCTAGTAATTCGTATGCCAGAGCATGCACATTCCAGATGGTTTTGGCCTACAACTCCCAGAAATCCTAACAGCTGGTAAATTGACTGGGATTTCCGGGAGTTGTAGGCCAAAACTTGAATAAACCACACTGAATTCTAGATGGGACTCTCCAAATAGGAAGGAGGGAGGGAAGGAGGAAGGGAGGGAGGGGTTTTCTATTCTTGGAAGCAGCAAAAGAAAAGGAGGAGGAGCCCCTCGCGCTCGCTCGCCTCTCTCTCACCCCGATCCTGAGGGAGCGAGGGCCCAAGTTTGCCCAGGCTGAGAGGAAAAGGAAGAGGCCTGAGGCTGTGAGGAATGGTGGGAGTTGAAGTCCAAAACACGTACCTGGAGGGCTGAAGCTGGCCCCTGCGATGGGGCATGGCAGAGCAACGGGGAAGAGAAGCATCTGAGAGAGCGCAGGGAGAGAGAGGAGGAGAAGCGCGCGCGCGTGTGTGTGTGAAGCTGGCCCCTGCGATGTGGCATGGCAGCAGAGCAACGGGGAAGAGAAGGAGGGGGGGGGGGAAGCCTGGAGGACTACACTTTCCAGAATGCATTGCCTACCTAGCAGCAGCGTCACTTCCAGTTCCCCATAGAAATGCGGGGAAAAGAAGAAGCTGAATGAAGGCGGGAAGGAAATGAGGGGGAGAAGACAGGGAGAAGTGAGTACGTAGTACAATAATTAATTAATAATTAAGAATTTCTTACGATTATAACGCAAATTGTTGGCCTCAAGGACCGTAAAAGGAAGTCTACTTCCGGGATCGCGGCAGCGATACGTAAAACCTCAAAAGTCCCATTACATACAAATCTCTTACAAATCCTTTTAATTTCCATTTCATTTTTCTCATGCCTAATAGATAGATAGATAGATAGATAGATATCTGGTTTGCTGTGTTATTCTGTATTTTTTGTGTCAGTAAAATAGATAGTAAAGGATAATAATATAATAGTAATTTCATCTTCCTGCTTGGCAGAATAAGGGGGGACTGAGTGGCCCTTGGTGTCCCAACTGTAAGAGCCTAATGATAATAAAAGAGAAGGATGATAATAATAAATGATAATAATTAATAATAATACAATAGTAATTCCATCTTCCTGCTTGGCAGAATAAGGGGGGACTGAATGGCCCTTGGTGTCCCTTCCAACTGTAAGAGCCTAATGATAATAAAAGAGAAGGATGATAATAATAAATGATAATAATTAATTATAATACAATAGTAATTCCATCTTCCTGCTTGGCAGAATGGGTTGGCACTGGATGGCCTTTGGGGGTCCCTTCCAACTGTATGAATCTAATAATAAATAATTAATTAATAATTAATAGACAATCATCTTCCTGTAGTGCTAGGGAAAGAGGAGTGTAATTCTAAACCACTTTCTAAGATCCCCAATCCAAGGGCTAGGGAAAGAACGGTGTCATTTTAAACCAGTTTCTCAATTTAAGTTTTAAGAAACATAAAACAGATTTCTCAAGCAGACATCTTTTGCTGTGGGGAGGAGACTAGCTTTGCAGCTACCACATTCAGCCTTCTACTTCCCTCCCACAACAGGCAATTTTGTTACATTGCAAAAAACAACTCTCTAAATCTTCAATTTTTTTCTGATTACACACTCACAAATGGTTTACAAAACATGTTGAGGGTTTTCTATTAATGTTGAGATCTTTGGAGTGACTTGTGGTGTTATGCCACCGGTG
Source organism: Anolis apletophallus (assembly GCA_030556195.1). NCBI lineage: Eukaryota > Metazoa > Chordata > Lepidosauria > Squamata > Anolidae > Anolis > Anolis apletophallus. The sequence continues at coordinate 90,771,216 of JARBWK010000004.1, forward strand.
GGAGAGTAGCAGGGGGAAGCAGGGGGAAGCATTTGGAAGAATGAGAACTTGTCTTATCTCAGCAAAATTCATCTTCGGAGATGGCCAGCCATCCCACATCCTTTCCCCATCTTCTTCCCACTTCCCATTCTTTCTTCCAACTCCTAAAAACACCCAACTCTTGAAAATTGAGTCTTTTCTCAATCTCCACACACTGACAAGACGGATTCCTTCAGGTGGCCACTGGAAGTTGCCATGTGTCATGGGATGGCCTCCGTAGGACTCTGTTTTGCCAGCATGAGAAAATGAAGAGAAAACATGGGAAATTTAGATGGGATAGGGGCCTAGGAGTAAAGAATCTACATCCCATAGCTCAAAGTGAAATCCTATAAATATCTAATCAAATGTCCCAATGAATTTAGTGGGGATTTCTTCCAGGGAAATAAATGTAGGATTTTGGCTTTTGTCCTTTGATCACATGTAAACAAATCTATATCAGTACATATGAAGTACTTATTGGTCATTTAGATGAACAATAGTATAACTGCATAGAGGCTTTGTTTCTGTCATTTAATTGTTCTACACACACACAAACATTTCCCACCTGGATACTTTTTAAAGGCGCAGTTATTTTAAAGCATGCTTGCAAAAATCTACATGGTTTTCAATGACGGTTTTACCAGTCATTTTAACTTCATACTGGAAAAAACCGCACACTACTTCTCTTTGAATTAGTAAATGAATGTGTGAATAGTTACTGCAGTCATAGACCTATAGATGCTAATAAAACAAAACGGATAAAAGCTAATGCAACTAATTAATACGTAATAAGAACACAAATGAAATCAGAGACGTGCCAAAAGGGAGTTAGTTCTTTCTCATTTCTTTTGAGGATAAAATGGATTATTTATTTATTTACCCTATTTATAACCCTTTCTCTACCTTGAAGGGGATTCAAGACGGCTTACATATAGGCAATTATTCAATGCCTTAAAACTCATACAAAACATTAAGCTTAAAATAAATTAAATTAAAATTAATACATATTAAGCAAAGCATTAAATTCAATATTAAAATCACGCCATCCAGAAATTGTTGTCCAAAGCCTTTCCATGGTCATTGCATATATTCCAAATATGTTATTGCACTGCACTGTTAGCAGGGCAGTCCTGCTCTTGATGGCAGGACTAAAAGAAGGGAGGAACAATGTTAAATGATCTTTTCTTCCCATTTTTTTCAACTTTCCCTTTCATTGAGAACATGCCCAATCCTCCAATGCTGTGTGCTCAATGCAACTGCTTTTTGTTAGAACATAAAAGCACCAACTTTATAACAAATAACTTATATCGGGGGAGAAAAAATCAGTATTCTTGTGCTCTGATATTTTCATGTAGATCAGTGTGTATTTTCTTACACTGAGGCCTTAATGCTGTAATTCTTTCTGAGACATCATTTCCTCCTTTTTCTTCATTCAGCCATAGAGAAAAGAGCAGTCGGGTAGTAGCTTTCATTGTCTGTGTAGATCTGACTGCACAGAAGCCAGCTTTTTGTCAGGGAAGAGATTGCAACTAAATTCAAACTCATTTATTATATTTTGTCCTATTATTGATGGAGTTTCTGAAACCATAAAAGTAGGATTTTATTTTTACCCCGCTTGAAAAAGACAAGGACCACATTATAGATTTCTAGACCCAATCAAGGAAGCCACATTCCTGATAATCTAATAACAAACAGGATGCCTTAGAGGTCTCTCATTCTTAATGTCAAGCTGAGTTGATAGCAATTAATGATTACAAATAATCACTCAGGGGAGCTACATCTGTTAGGAACAACAATACTTCCTTAACCCATTTCAAATTAGCTTCAGAACAGGGTATGGAGTTGAGACTGCTATAGTCACCTAAGTAGATGATCATCTTAACTCTGACAAGGGGTGTGTGTCTCTGTTGGTGCCTCTGAACCTCTCAGCAGCTGGGGGATTTTGGAATTAGAGGCACTGGTTATGCTGGAACGGTCATACCTTTCAGCTAGGTTCCAGATGGTGGTGCTTGGGAATAACTGGTCCTCAAAAAAAGGAGCTGTTATTTGGCATCCCATAAGGTGCCATTCTTTCCCCAATGCTTATTAAAATTTACATGAAACCACTGGGAGAGATCATCCAGAGGCATGGGATGGGGTGTTATCAGTATTCTGATGAAACCCAAATATATTTCTCCATGCCCTCAAAAGCAGTCTCCTCTGAATGAATGCCTGGAGGAGGTAATGGGCTGGATGAGAGAGACAAAAATAGTGAAATTGAATCAGACAAAACAGAGGTGCTTGCCATCAAGGGTCCTAATCTGGGGGTGGAAGTAAGTCAACCTGCCCAGGATGGGGTTACACTCCCCCTGAGTCTGTGTCTGAAGCTTGGGAGTGATCCTAAGTCCATCTCTCCAAATGTCAGCCCAGGTAAATGCAACAGTCAGGAGTTCTTACTATCAACTTGGACTGATATGCCAGCTGTGGCCCTTCCTAGATTTGGAGGACCTTAAGATAGCAGTACATGCACTAGCTACCTCAAGGTTGAACTTTTGCATTGCCCTTTACATTTGGCTACCTTTGTACCATGTTTGGAAAGCCCAGTTGGTTCAAAATATGGCAGCCAGAATGGTTATAGGAATATCCAGGAGTGAACATATTACACACATGCTAAAGCCACTCAACTAGCTGCCAATTAGTTTCTCAGCAAAGTATACAGTGTTGGTTTTGACCTTTGAAGCCCTACATAGTTTAGGTTCAAGTTACCTACAGGATCATCTTTCCCTGAATAAACCGGTCCAGACTTTGAGGTCCTCGGGGAGGGGGGGCTACTCCAATCTGCCAGAACCTGACAGGCAACAGTCACTAAGAGGACCTTTTCATCGGCCACCCCAAGACTGTGGAACAACCTGCTGGAAGAGATTCGACAGCTAAATGAGCTTTTGGAACATAAAACACATTTAAATTCCAAAACTACCTGGCCAGTTTTAATCATGACTTTTCAACTTGTGTCTTATGTTTAATCTTTGTTTAATCTTTGTTATGTGTATTTTAATATGTATTTATTTATTTATTTATTTGTCACGTTTCTATACCGCCTCTCTCAGCCCAAAGGCAACTCGGGATGGTTTACACAGGCAGTCTCTGCCCTCAATACAACACAAGCAACAAGGCAAAAAAGTAACCATGTAATAGCAAATTAACAATTAAATACATACAATTGCAGTCTCGACGTCATGTTGAAATCAGTTTCCGTCACATTGTCGTCATTCCATATATCTAATTAAGCCTTATATTTCATCAGCAAATGCCTGCTCAAATAGCCAGGTCTTGACTTTCTTGCGAAATGTCAGGTGGGAGGGGGCCAATCTGATGTCTCTAGGGAGAGCGTTCCAAAGCCTTTAATATTTAATATGTATTTTGTAGAAATATGTTTTAATATGTGTTTTATAGAAATATGTTTTAATATGTGTTTTATAGAATGTTTTTAAATTATTATGTGTTTTTAGCTTTCTTATTATTACATGTGGGAAAGGAGATCAGCCTAATAACATGGCCTCTCAATATAGAGCTTGAAAAACTTATGTTGGTGCTATTTTAGTCCTAGTAGTCTAAATCCACTGAATTTTCAGAACTGTCTACCCAGTTTCCATTGCGTTAACAGACCTAATAGTAGAATTTAATTCTCGGCCTGCAACTCAATGAACTTCCACACCAGCACATGATTGTCTAATTCTGGAAAATACAAATATGTTTTTAGATAGCAGTTTTGGAACGTCCATCTTTTCTGGATAAATATTAAAATATGGAGAGAAAAAATAGTGTTTTGAGGTTTGTTTGTTTTTTAAAAAAAAAAATTAGGCTGGCATAAAGTTCCACAGGCTATCCGAACTGTATGAGAGTTTTATCCATCCTTATTTGCCCCATCCAAAGATTTTACTGATCACTTGATGGAGAAGACTAAAGGAGGTATCATGTCAACCCAAATGCTAATAACAAGGAAGCACCTTGCCTTAACCTTGCCTGGTATTGTGATAAGATGGTTTCATTATGAAAATGATGGTTTTACAGGAGTAGGCAGACGATATGGAATTTCTGCTTGATTAGTTCCACACCTCTCTTGTACTCATTAAAATGAGAGCAGGATGATTATTTCTGTGCTGTGAAGTGTAAGATTATCAGATCAAGTTAAAGTCTAAATGATCAGCGAAATACAGATATGAATTGAATATGTTTTTTATATTTTTCTAGACCATGAATTATCTCATTTCCTCTTTTGAGGGGGACTTTGCAGCATGGCACATAGTTCTGTTGATTTTGTTATCCTTCTCATTTTCTTGAGTTGTGGGAAATTTAAATATAGTGGTCAGAATACTGCATTATCAACATAACTTCAGTGATGGAGCTCTGCCTTTATAGTTACCTCTGATGATGCCACCTCCTATAACATGCCTTTAGGGTATGACAGTGCCTCAATGGTACCATTCCCAGGAACCAGGCATGTAGCCAGGGGGGGCTAAGGGGGCTTCAGCCCCCCCCCCCCCAATTCTCAGGGTGGTCCGCGAGAAGGCCTTACTGGTACATTATTTAAACTGTTATGTTTATTCATATCATGATCTGATCACCATGCTCATTATATCCCACATTCATGGGGTTATTGGGATAACAATACAAAAGGTTTGCTAGGGTAGACCCTCTTCCACCCAGTCTCAGCCCCCCCGAACCAAACTCAGCCCCCGAACCAAAATCCTGGCTACGGCCCTGCCAGGAACGATAGGAAACAACACTCCCAGTACTCTCCAGCTTTAGGATGGATTGAGAACATGTAGATGGAGAGATTCTGCCACAACTTCTGCTACAAGGTTTTTTTTTCTCAATGTTCCCTGTAAATGTAATTTCCTAGCACCTCAATTCTCAGTGCCTCAGTGACATTTTGGATAAATGGACACTGCTGATCAGTGAGATATCTTTGACAAAAATCAAGAAAGATTGGTACTTGTTTATAACTTTTTCACAGTAATGATGGGGGCAAATCACAATTGTTGGTTTATGAATTACTAAAAGTGTGATGATATAAATCTAACTAAAGGGAGTAGAATAGTAAGGGGTAAAATCATCAGACAATCAATATGAGATTCATAGAGCAATTTCTGTAGTTGCATATGTAATATATACATGTTAATGTAGGTACGGTAGGCATGTGTTAGGTTGTGTAGTTGAACTGTGTGATCAATGAAAAGAGTTTCAAAACTCATTACAATATTAAGGGTTGCCAGTGTCTCATTTCTAAAGTGTTTCTAAAGTATAGTTAGTGAAAATTTTGATACTATAAAGAGAGTAACAAATTTTGTTACTTTTCATTTTAGTAATTGAGCAAGTGGGAAACTTCAGGGGCTTCTTTTCCTCTCATTTTTACAGCTATTGAGGTGATCCTTGTTACAATGATAGAACTCATTTGCCACTGTTATCCACAGATTTTTGGGGAATTTTCAAATTTGTATAAACAGTGTTTTAAAAATACATATACATGAGCTATCTCCTTGAATTTTCTATACAGTGACACAAAATAACAGGGGATCATTCATCCAACCTTTCAGAAATATTGACACATCTATTGATTTTAGGAATTTTTAAAAAGTTTTTACAAAAAAAATTGATTTTTTTTTTAAAAAAGAACCCACAACAGCTATAGAATCTCATTTTATATATTTATTTATTTATTTATATCATTTATATTTTACCATTCTCACCCTGCAGGGGACTCAGGGCAGATCACAATGCACATATACAGGTAAACATTCAATGCCATAAACATACAACATATATAGACAGACAAGGAGCTACACAATTGGTTGAGAGCTCACCCCGACCCGGGCAGGCCTCGAACTCATGACCTTCTGGTCAGTAGAGATCTTATGCAGCTGACTCCCAGCCAGCTGCGCCACATTCCTGGTGCCTCTCATATTAACCAACAGAACGTCCATTTAGGGATTTCTTCCTAGCCCAGCACAGAGATTTACTTATTAAACATGTCAGTCAGTCCTTCTGTTTGCAGATTCAACAATTTATTGGAACTCTGGCTGACCGCTGCTACCGAGGGACAAATCTCTTACCTATCCTAATTGGAACTTTCTGATGCTGAGCAGAATTCTGGAAAATGTCGTTTACAGCAGGTGCTTTTGAATTCTCTGGCATAGGGCTCCTTACTTTCCCAAACTACATTTCCCTGAATTCTGTGCTTTCTCAGTCTCTTTCCCAGCAAACTCTGATTTCTCCCTCCTGCTTCCATCTCCTAATGACAAGAAGCCATTAATTTAAAGAGGAAAGGCTGACTTTTCGGCTTGGCACTGTTCCTTGCAATAAAAATGAAACTGACTTTGGGAGACTTCCAAGATTGACAAACTTGAAACTAAATAGTATTGGGTAAGTTTCAATTCTTACGTTTTTGACACAGGCCACACCCACGTGTCGGATATAGCGTCATAAGGTCAAATTTAATCAATTTGATATGACTTACGAGGACTAAGAAAAAATTGCACACTTCTACTGTGTAGTTTTAGTGATATAGCATTTGCTCTTTTATTATCTCTGTTTTATTTTTGATATATATATATATATATATATATATATATATATATATAAAATAAAAGGAATGGTTGGAGCATTATTGCCTTTTCCCCCTCAGTGCCATTCACTTGAAGTGGTTGTTTTGCTGGTAGATTTGTTTCTTAAGCAAGTTATACAAACATCTGAGCTTGATATTAGTAAGTGGCCCAGAAGAAAACCTTTAGTTCTTTAGAGATATTTATTGGTCTTGATACACTGTAGATAGTTCTGAACAAGCAGAGGCACAGATGTATTTTTTTTGTATTGTCAGGTGACCAGTGCAAGAATTTTTTCTCCATCTATAGGGTTTAACTGGAACACTCACGAGAAATTCCTGCCCAACAATTATCTCTCTGGACCTTGGGAATTGTTACATAAAATGTGCAATTAAATAATGTTTAATTCAAAAGGGAAGCCATTGTTCTACTGATTAGTAATGATAGACTTTGTTGTCAATTAGTTCTGTCACTGCACTATTTTCTCTGTGCTCATGAGTGCCATATTTTGATACACTGCACATTCCCGATTCTTCAAAAATGAAATTGGTGAATAGATTATTTGAATTAATACATTATTTCAGGTTAATTAATATGGACTTGAGTGTAATTGATTGGTGCCATACTATACAGAACAAAGTTGAATCTGGAGTGCACTTAATAAACAGGATCTCATATTTGTGTACAATTTATTTGACATAAGTAATCCTAGTTCCATATTTCAATAGTTTCTTATCTTTTATCTTCTGTTTAATCACCCTGTTTATGGCTACAATAGACAACAAAAGTTTCCTTAAGCGATCTTCAATATATACCCTACAAGTAAAGAGGGAATCTAATCTGAAGAAGTAGTCAATGAAGTATGAAAACAGGAGGCAGAAGCTGTTTGGGATTAATTAATGTGGAGTATAAGATCACGATCTTATGTGTTTGATTAACTATTCTTAAAGGCATGTTCATTGCTCTTTTCTCAGATAATATGAATGACTAAAGAACATTAAAAACTAGCTACAGATAAAGCAAAAATAGCTATAGTCAGGTAAATTCTGGTTTGATTGTCTGAAATCTAAACCAATTTGAGGAACTATTTCAAGGTTGGTTTTCTTGAACATGGTGATATGTATGCACGCAACAAACAAAAACAAATAAAGAAACATAAAAGAGTTTATGAAATGTTTATAAGAGCACAGTTTTTTGTAAGCCTCCCAAAATTGGTGGGGTTGTTTTCATTTCCTTCGTTTCAGGGCCCAAAAATCAGACCATTTGGGGGGGGGGGGCTTCCCACCCACTGATCCCCCTTTCCAGCATGCGATTTTCTTATCTGGAACCTGCCGTAAAAGGTGCTCAGCTGTAGGCACTGGCAGGTGTGCTCGCTTTCCAGGCCTGCCTGCACACCCCGCCACACATGCACTTTCCTTGGAAAGAGAGAGTGTGTATGGCAGGATGTGCAGGCAGACCCAGAAAGCATGTGTGCCTGTCAGTGCCTGCATCCAAGTGCCTCTTACTCTAGGAAGAGGTGCTCAGCTGCAGGCATGCTCTGGGCTTGCCTGCCTGCATGCCCCACCACACACGCCCCACCACACTCTCCGAGATTACATGTATGGTGTGACATGCATACAGGCTTGGAGCACACCTGCAACCAAGCTCTAGCCTGCCTGCCCTGCCACACACACATTCTCTTTCCAAGGCAAGGAGGCAAGTTTGGATGCACATGAAAGCTGGTTTTTGTGTTAAGCAGATATTTGTGTGGAAAGGGGGCTTCACACTTTGTGCATTCGAAGAAATTGAAGACATGAAAGAAATGGTAGGAATGAATTTTGTGCGCATGCCTATCAGATGGCATGTTAACACATTGGCCAACTCTTACTGACTTGGAAAAAGACCAGATAGTAGAAATATACTAAGAACTGAGCTGACCAAAAACTGTTATTATTTTAGAAACTAGCATTTGATGCCTTATAAAACAGTTGAAATGTTGTTTTTTGTGGATAACCCTGATTATATTAAAAGTAATAATGCAAATACATTTTACCTTAAAAGGGCAAAGAATTTTTGCAGACTTTTAAAAATCAAGCTGGAAAGGGGAGTGGAAAGTCTCTGCCATCTATAGGCATTGTAACGTCTTTCTTTCAAACAAAACCAACCAAAAAAGTCCTACTATTATTTACCTGACATACAGTTATCCTCTGTCAGGTCGATAATTTCATTTCAAGAGTGAAATTAATCCATTTGTTTTCTCTTAAGGGTTTGTATCAAGCTCATACTTTAAAATGCTAAGCAAATTGTATAAAAGTAATTGCAATGCAGCTATATTTTGATTATGCAGGAATAATTTTTAAATGTCCAGAGTCTTCAGGATGATGTTCTTTCACCAAAGGCAAATAATATGAATGTGGAAGCTGGTTCAGGTTGTCAGTCACCACCTTATCGCATTGGGAAATTTCCCAGTCATGGGACACTTCAGCCTCTATTCAAATATGGAGAGGCACTGAGCTCATCACATGAGTTAAACTACTTCTGGCAGCCATCCATGGCTGAAAAGAGGCAGAAGTGTCATGAAAGAAGGGAACTCTGGGAATCAACCTCATCACATTGATAAATTCCTCCCTCGTAGAACACTTAAGCTCTTTTCTAGCATGGATTGGCCCAGAGCTCTTTACATGTTCCAGGGTTGAAAAGAGGCTGAAATATCCTGAAGGGAGGGATCTCTGGGCATGGGCCAGCAATCGTGTTCAGAGCTTTTACCTCTTATCACACTTTACTCACATCTTTACAACTGAAAAACAGGTGTGATGGAAAACATCAAAGTTTCCTGTCCTGTTTCATTGTCCAACCATCAGAAGAACAATAGGATCCTATGGAAAGCAGTGATTTTAACATGGATCACTGCCTCTTGTATCCTCAGGTGTTTGATGCAGAACAATAGGATATAATGGAAAGCATTGGTTTTAACCTGTAATATGCATATATTGGCAGCTTTCAAATTTCCACATGTGAGTGTTTCCACGTGAGCTTTCTCCTCTCAATGTGATGAGGTCGTCAGTGTGTGAGAGAGCATCAAAGCACCTATTGCAGAGATTAGAATAGCCATACAACCCCTACCCTTGTTTATTGAGAGATCTGGATCCTGGTGCTGGGTCTTAATATTGTGCTACATCAGGACAATGCTAGCACCCACTGTCTTATTTTCTGGTAAAGATAGATACCCTGGGGCTTCAAACTCATATTCTTTTTAGAGAAATTAATGTTGTGCCAATAAATGGGGTGGCTATTTTCAAGTACAAAACAACTACCCACAAAAGTTAGGGGGGAAAAGTGCAAAAGCAGGGTTACAGCTGGAAAATGAAGGTAGCTGAAAGAAAATCCCCCAATTAATTTTGGGTACACAATAATTTTACAAATTTGGTACTAAGAAACACACAAAAGACAAATTGGTTTGAGAGCAAATCAGAACACTATCAGGAAATTCTGAGAAGGGGATCGTACGCCTCATCTATACTAGCCAAAAAGACTGGGCTCACTGGAAGTCTGCTTGTCTTCTTGACACACAACTTCTTCTAATGAATGTCCCAGGTTTTAGCGTTTAAGCAGCTTTGCCCCACTTTGGGCAATGCCAGGGGATATGTTAGAAACTCAGCAGTATTCCATGGCTTTGGGGCAAACTGGACAGCTGGCTTGGATCCAAATTAGTCTGATCCACTGTCCAGATGGGACACTGTCCCATCACTAAAAGATGCAGGCAAATGGGAAAGATTGTGGTCATGCCACCACCACTCCTGGTTGGCCATAGAGTTCCATAAGACCTCTTGGCATTGTGGGTGCCTTTGCTGACATCAGAGAGGTTTGTCCATGCAACCAAGAAAAGGGGCCCAGGCCCCCTTCTTCCCAATTGCCCTGACATCTTGTTCTGGCCTTGGCAGAGTCACCCACACAACCAGCCAATCTCTCATCCTTCTTCCTGGTCATGTGAGCACCCTATTCTAATGTTGACAGATGTGCCCACAATAGCCAGGAGCTATCTCTAAGTACCTCCAGGTCACTTTTTGTGTATATGTCTGTGGACAGGAAAACAGTAGAAGAGGAAAATTGCCCTCTTTAGATTCTCAGGATTGCAACATCCCTATAGCACCATACCACCAATAAAAACTGCTTCTGTCTGGCTCCAAATGTTTTATAACACCTTGAAAAATGTTGTTAGTGTTCTTTTTAAGGAAAAAAAGGCTATATTTTTCTGGGGAAGCAATCTGTTAAAGTTTCACTTCAAGTCATTTTAAATGTTATTGTTAGTGCAAGCCTGTGACAATCTTTGAATGTGCGGTGTATTGTGACATTTTAATCTGCTGTTTTAATTGTGGTTTTAACTTTTTACCTATGTTTGGCTGTTTTTATGAACTTGTTGTAAGCCGCCCCGGGCCATTGGGACGGGCAGCAAACAAATGGGAATAAATAAATCAATAAAATCTAGTCCTGTTCAGACTTTTTCAAAACGTTTTATTGATATTTTCTTTTGATTTTGTGAAAAACTCTGAAGATGTTTTCAGTGTTAACAATTTGCTTTGCATTTTTATTTGGGGAAAATCTGTCAGGGATCTGGGACAATTCATTATTTCCATTAAATCTCATCTACCCCTTGGGTTGAAATTGTTTTATTTTCTTTTTGGTGGCAAATATGATTTAACAATATACTTTCATTAAAAAGTGTTTACATTATTTCTTGCACACTGCAATTTCATGGCTGTAATGCTGCTTTGGCAACACATATAATAAGAATGAACTGATAAAGATTAGATTGGCATACACCTTATATGAAAACATTCATATTCTTAAAAACATCATTCACACTCATATATATGTTTACTAGCTGTACCCGGCCACGCGTTGCTGTGGCTTAAAACCCCTGATAGGGCCAAGTTTGCCCAGGCCTTTGGAAGGGAACTGGGGCTGTGAGGAATTGTGGGAGTTGAAGTCCAGAACTTTGGCCTTTGAGGGGTTTTGGGACTTTCACTCCCACAACCTCACAGCCTCAGGCTTCTTTCAAGGCCTGTGCAAACTTGGTCCTTTCAGGTGTTTTGGACTTCAACTCCCACAACTGGGCAAACTTGGGCCTGTGGGAGTTGAAGTCCAAAAACCCCTGAAAGGCCCAAGTTAGCCCAGGCCTTTGGAAGGGGATTGGGGCTGTGAGGAATTGTGGGAGTTGAAGTCCAGAACTTTGGCCTTTGTGGGGGGTTTTGGGACTTCAACTCCCACAATTCCTCACAGCCTCAGGCCTTTCAAAGGCCTGTGCAAACTTGGTCCTTTCAGGTGTTTTGGACTTCAACCCCACAACTGGGCAAACTTGGGCCTGTGGGAGTTGAAGTCCAAAAACCCTGAAAGGCCCAAGTTAGCCCAGGCCTTTGGAAGGGGATTGGGGCTGTGAGGAATTGTGGGAGCTGAAGTCCAGAACTTTGGCCTTTGAGGGGTTTTTGGACTTCAACTCCCACATTCCTCACAGCCTCAGGGCCTTCAAAGGCCTGTGCAAACTTGGTCCTTTCAGGTGTTTTGGACTTCAACTCCCACAACTGGGCAAACTTGGGCCTGTGGGAGTTGAAGTCCAAAACCCCTGAAAGGCCCAAGTTAGCCCAGGCCTTTGGAAGGGATTGGGGCTGTGAGGAATTGTGGAGTTGAAGTCCAGAACTTTGGCCTTTGAGGGGTTTTGGGACTTCAACTCCCACAACTTTTCCTCACAGCCTCAGGCCCCTTTCAAAGGCCTGTGCAAACTTGGTCCTTTCAGGTGTTTTGGACTTCAACTCCCACAACTGGGCAAACTTGGGCCTGTGGGAGTTGAAGTCCAAAACCCCTGAAAGGCCCAAGTTAGCCCAGGCCTTTGGAAGGGGATTGGGGCTGTGAGGAATTGTGGGAGTTGAAGTCCAGAACTTTGGCCTTTGAGGGGTTTTTGGGACTTCAACTCCCACAATTCCTCACAGCCTCAGGCCCCTTTCAAAGGCCTGTGCAAACTTGGTCCTTTCAGGTCTTTTGGACTTCAACTCCCACAACTGGGCAAACTTGGGCCTGTGGGAGTTGAAGTCCAAAAAACCCCTGAAAGGCCCAAGTTAGCCCAGGCCTTTGGAGGGGGGGATTGGGGCTGTGAGGAATTGTGGGAGTTGAAGTCCAGAACTTTGGCCTTTGAGGGGTTTTGGGACTTCAACTCCCAGGGGTTTTCCTCACAGCCTCAGGCCCCTTTCAAAGGCCTGTGCAAACTTGGTCCTTTCAGGGTGTTTTGGACTTCAACTCCCACAACTGGGCAAACTTGGGCCTGTGGGAGTTGAAGTCCAAAAAGGCCCCCTGAAAGGCCCAAGTTAGCCCAGGCCTTGGGAAGGGATTGGGGCTGAATGAAAGGTAAGGTGGGGAGGGCTCCTTACCTGAAGTGGCTGCCCAGGGGAGCACCTGGGGCAGCACCAAATCCTCAAGAGGAGAGGATGCCGCTGGGAGGAGGTGGGAGGGGCTGGGAAGAGGGGAGGGGTGTCCCCGCCCTGCCACGCCCCCGCGCTTTTCCTTACCGGGAAAGCGGCAGGGGGGCGGAGGAGGTGGGAGGGGCTGGGGAAGAGGGGAGGGTGTCCCCGCCCCTGCCACGCCCGCCGCTTTCCCACCGAAAGCGGCAGGGGGGGAGGAGGTGGAGGGGCTGGGGAAGAGGGAGGGGTGTCCCCGCCCCTGCCACCCGCTTTTCCCACCGGAAAGCGGCAGGGGGGGGAGGAGGTGGGAGGGGCTGGGGAAGAGGGAGGGGTGTCCCGCCCCTGCCACGCCCCCGCCGCTTTTCCCACCGGAAAGCGGCAGGGGGGCGGGAGGAGGTGGAGCGGGGGCTGGGGAAGAGGGGAGGGTGTCCCGCCCCTGCCCCCCGCCGCTTTTCCTTACCGGAAAGCGGCAGGGGGGGCGGGAGGAGGTGGGAGGGGCTGGGGAAGAGGGAGGGGTGTCCCCGCCCCCTGCCACGCCGCCCCGCCGCTTTTCCTTACCGGAAAGCGGCAGGGGGGGGCGGGGGGCGATGGGAGGGGCGGGGGAAGAGGGGACCGGTGTCCCCGCCCCTGCCACGCCCCCCCGCCGCTTTTCCTTACCGGAAAGCGGCAGGGGGGGGCGGGAGGAGGTGGGAGGGGCTGGGGAAGAGGGGAGGGGTGTCCCCGCCCCCTGCCACGCCCCCCCGCCGCTTTTCCTTACCGGAAAGCGGCAGGGGGGGGCGGGAGGAGGTGGGAGGGGCGGGGGAAGAGGGAGGGTGTCCCGCCCTGCCACGCCCCCCCCGCCGCTTTTCCTTACCGGAAAGCGGCAGGGGGGGGGGGTGGTGGGGGGGCGGGCGGAGGTGGGAGGGGCGGGGGAAGAGGGGAGGGTGTCCCCGCCCCTGCCACGCCCCCGCCGCTTTTCCTTACCGGAAAGCGGCAGGGGCGGGAGGAGGTGGGAGGGCTGGGGAAGAGGGGAGGGTGTCCCCGCCCCCTGCCACGCCCCCCCCGCCGCTTTTCCTTACCGGAAAGCGGCAGGGGGGGGAGGAGGTGGGAGGGGGGGGAAGAGGGGGGGTGTCCCCGCCCCTGCCCGCCGCCCCCGCCGCTTTTCCTTACCGGAAAGCGGCAGGGGGGCGGGAGGAGGTGGGAGGGGCTGGGGAAGAGGGAGGGTGTCCCCGCCCCTGCCACGCCCCCGCCGCAGGCTTACCGGAAAGCGGGGGGGGGCGGGAGGAGTTGGGAGGGGCTGGGGAAGAGGGAGGGTGTCCGCCCCCGGCCACGCCCCCCCCCGCCGCTTTTCCTTACCGGAAAGCGGCAGGGGGCGGGAGGAGGCGGGAGCCCGGGAGGAGGAGGAGGGGCTTGGGAGGGGGAGGCGTGTCCCGCCTCCTGGCCCGCCCCCCGCCAGGCTTTGGAACCGGGCGGGAGGCGGGAGCCCGGGAGGAGGGGGGGGGGCTTGGGAGGGGGAGGCGTGTCCGCCTCCTGGCCCCGCCCCTCCGCCAGGCTTTGGAACCCGCCTCCTGGCCCCGCCCCCCCGCCAGGCTTTGGAACCGGGCGGGGAGGCGGGAGCCCGGGAGGAGGGGGAGGGGGTTGGGAGGGGGGGGGCGTGTCCCGCCTCCTGGCCCCGCCCCCCGCCGGGGGTTGGACCCGGGGGGGGAGGCGGGAGCCCGGGAGGAGGGGGAGGGGCTTGGAGGGGGAGGCGTGTCGCGGTGGCAGGGGTGGCGGGGGAGGTGGGAGGGGCTGGGGAGGAGGGGAGGGGTTTCCCCCTCCTTCCAGGTCCCCCCTCCGCTCTTCCTGAGGAGGCGGAGGAGGCGCTCTGGCTGCCATGTGCGAACGTTCTAAACGTTCGCGCTGGCAGCGAAGTGGCCGGGGTTGGGAGTTCCGTTGGCAATTTTTGGGGATCGTTTTTGGGGTGCTGGGAGGACGTAGGTCCGGTTTTTTGCTGTTGTCTGTAGCGAGTGTAATGGTCCAGTAGGCTGCCAAGTTTGGTGCTTCTGCGACTTATAGTTTCTTTGTCTATATTCTTCTTTGCACGACCGCGTCTCCTTTATATATATAGATGCATGAAAGGACATTTTAGAACATCTAGTTGGATCTGAGACAAAAGTAGAATATCCTTTACTTTTGCTATATTTAAGACTGAACTGAAATAGGTTGTTTGTGATCCCTGTTTGACTCTGAAATTTGAAGAAACCCCAAAAGAAGAAGAAAACATTTTAATTTTAAAAATCCTTTTTGTAGATGAGGAGTGGAAAGAATTGAAAGCAGGTTATTATGGAACCTTTCTGGATCATAGATAGACTGAATTAGCCCATCTCTCTTAGGGGAATTCTACCAGGAAATGTTCTCTCATAAAATACAGCTGCCATATGCTAACCAAAACCACACAGAATGTGCAGAATGTTTTCTTACAGGATATTACAGGATATTATATCCCTCTTGAAATGCAAGACTTAGCAGGAAACATATAAACTCTCCTTCCTTACTTATCTGGTCCAAATCTACAGTTCACTTAGTGGACTTAGGTTGGCTCAAAATCTCCTTGTTGTGTGCCTTCAAGTCATTTCTGGCAAGCCTAAGGTGTACCTATCACAGATTTCCCTTGACAATATTTGTTCATAGGAGGGTTGCCTTTGCCATCTTCTGAGGCTGAGAGATTCTGACTTGCCCAGTGTCACTCAGTGGATTTCCATGTTTGAATAGGGAATTGAACTAGAGAGCAATAGTCCAATGCTGAAAACCACTATACTACATTGTCTCTGTTAAAGTATCCCATAGGGTCATAATTACTCAGGAACATTAATATGTACCAAAATTCAGAAAATGTCTTCCCCTCAAAGACTGACTGGTGTGAACATGTATGTTGTTTTGGTATCAAGTTAAACCTCAACTATTTAGCGGAAATCACAGAATTGAGTAATGAAATAACTAATAACATCAAAGATTTCAGTCTGAAGTGACCCAAAGTGATTTCCGCTAAATTGTATTATGTGCAGAGTGCAATGCTCCAGGGAATATATGGCTCTGAGGAAGCCATATATTTCTGGTGAAATGGTTGAATTCTCTATATGATACCGTAAGGCACCCATGAGGAACATTTGTATCATTCGGCTCACACACCGATGCGCAATCCTAGCCGCTCATTTGTAGCGCAGAAATTGCAGAGCTTGAATTGTGGATCAAAGTGATCACTCAAACCTCAGCAGGAGCCTCTAGAATTTCCTCTCGATACTGGATTATAATTTATTTGGGTTTTGCAGCACAAACGGCTACTGATTATCCAGCATATACGGAGCCTGAATCCAGGAAGGATCTTCTCTCAGTGTTTTTGAGCACTTAGCCCACTGACTCTCAGCCCACAGATCGCCAATCATGCTAAGTATAAATCGAACTTGTGATACCTATAGGACTCAGATATAGAGACATTTTGATCTACAGCAAGAGTGCCCATCATATGACACAAGGCTACTTCCAGAGAACATGGGAGGCTTCACGGGTTGTCGTTAAATAGAATGGGGGAAGCCGGCAATGATGTTTTCCCCTGTGTGGTGGGAAAATTGGTGCAGCAGGCAATGCAGGGCATGGAGCAAGGTTTTCCCCCGCATCACCCCACGGATTCACCACACTGCCTGGCAAATCCCCCCACTATTGCCTGGCTTCAGGACATCAGTGTAATGAGGTCCTTAGAAAAAGCCAGATAGATGCACACAGAATCTATGAAAGAAGCAAGATCAGTGGTGGTATAACTTAGGATTCCTCACATCTGTTCTAGGAAGACTTGTAAAACCAACAACCAGGCAACTTCACCAACACCAATGGTTAAATGTGTACATTCCATTCCTGGACTTTTTCTGCAATCAGCTTCAAAAGAAGGTTTACGAGGAACAGGGAAGGCATTTAGGAACTGCAAATGTTCCTCCCTATTAATTGTGACCATTTAAAATCCAATTTGAACAAGTACATAAAACCTTACAATGAATGCCTTCATGATACTGACACACAGATGGAAGAGTTTGACCTGTGGTGTAGAGAATGGGAAAAGATTACACCTGTAGAAACACCATCAAATGCACTGGAAGCATATATCTTGGTTGTGATGGACTTTTTTCCCCGAATGTGAAGAAACATTGACAGTGTCAGCAGCTACAAATGAAAGGTCATTTTCAACTCTTAAAACATTTGAAAACACACGTAAGAAGCACAATGGGGCAAGAAAGACTGACTGGACTTGAACTCTTGAATGTCCACCAAAGTTTATTGATAGAGCCTGATTTCTATCAAAGTATTTTGACACAGTTTTCAAGTGTTTCCAACACGCATTATATTATTCTTTTGTAACCACTACATTAGCAAGTAAGAGTCATTTTCAGGTTTTTTTAGACTTGGAACTTTGTAGCTAACATAGAAATTTGATTTAATTAAGTCTATATAAAATATAGAATGAGTCATATAATTTAAATCATTTTGTGTTATGAACTTACTCTGTATGATTCACTAAAAAAATTTAAAACCCTCCACCCCTACTTTGATTTTTTTTCTGGCTATGGTTCTGACCATGGTCCAATGTCATTTTCATGTTAAATCTATAATAGCTAAACAGGATCCAAAAGGAGCAGATAGCAGGGCAAAATGGGTAAGAGAAAGATTTTCATCAGTAATTAAAATGGAGCCCTTTCAGTCAAACAGCTAATCCTTTTGCTGATTAACCTATTAATTTAAACTATCCAAAGCTTGCAGACCTAAAATAAAGGTAGCCTTGTCAATTGGTTGTAATTGTTAACTAGCTTGCCGTTTTTATTAGTTCATGACTGACAAGTAATGATAATGAGGAAAGCGGGTCCCCAAAGTGAGTCCAAGACACATGCCATTAGCAGTCTAGATGCTGCTGACCAGCTGCAGTTCTGCTTGTGAAGGTCGAGTGTGTCTTTTCTTGGTTGCAACAGGGAATGGAAACCTGGCGCTTGCCATCTGCTAGAGAAGGAAAGAGAGAGAGAAAGAGAGATTCCCTCATTCTCTCTCTCATAAGTTCTTGTAACCATTCAAATTGCCCTCATGGGTGCCACAGAAGGCGAAAGACAGGCATTTTGAGAATGACTACTACTTGAAGGGGGATTTTGAAGAAACCGAAGAACAATTAAGTCAACATGAAACCAATGACGGCATACAAACAGCATTTTGGTATAGTTCCACAGACTGGTAAATTAGTGATCTTAAAAAGAAGGAAAAAGTGTGAACCCAAGTGTACACTTGCATGGAAATAAAGTTCAGTGGGTTATTTCCAAGTAGACATGGTAAAAAACAGATTTCTGTTGAAATGTAAAATATCAGTGGATTCAAATAATAAAAATTAAACCCTGATATGGTCTTTAATCTGCAAACACATTTACTTCCATTACTGGGTCACTACACACATTCCCCATAGTATTATAAGAAAGGGGCAAATCTGAGCCCCAGGGGGAACTTAAGAAACTTAGAAATTGCTGGGAATTTTTCTGTCCTTAGAGCACTTAGAAAAGTGTTGAATTGCCATGAGTGTGACCAATAAAGAAGGAAATTATTTTTTATTCCAGTTATACATAGTATGTATTCCAAAACAGTTGCACAAATTTGGCACACAAATTTAGTTTGTAAATCTTTAAGAAGTACAAAATACACCACTATTGTTGTTTATATTTTAGAGGAAGTAACAGGAAAAACCACCTTTGAGTACTCATTGTTTTTTTTATTAAAAAAACCCTATGTAATTCATCATGCAATGACATGTGACTTGGAGCCATATATTACTACTGCTGCTACATATTGTGTCTCCTTTATCCAATATTTCTTTTAGGAGATTTTGGATTTGTTAGATTTTGAAATCCTTGTATTTGCATATACCTAATGAATGAGAGCTCAGGGAAAAGGGGTTAGTCACACATCAAATATCAGCTGAACCCCACTTCAAGGAGAAATCCAACAGGAGATAGAGAAAGAATGAAAGAGAAGGATTCTTCTTACACAAAGACCCTTTAAAAATGGATGTCCCTTATGCTTCCTCAGTTGTCGGAACACTCTCCACTCTTTTAGCAACTAGAAAGCAAGGGGAATTTGATGGCATGTCTTTCAGTTTGATATGAAATAAGGACTGAGAAATGTAATGCAATTGTGATGGAGATTTCTTTTTCAGCATAGCTAGGCCAATACAGTTGGAAGTACTAAATGTCATTAATTTTTGTGTCTCTTAAACACAATCATCTTGGTTGTTAAAAATAAACTAATACGCTCTCAGACTCAGAGGAAGGCAATGGCAAACCCCCTCTGAACAAATCTTGCCAAGACAAAACTGTACAAGAGTTAGCTTAGGGTCACCATAGGTCAGAAATGACTTGAAGGCATACAGTGACAACAGCAATGACTGTATTTGGGGGACATCCTATGCGGTGGTTTCAACATTTGAATGACTGCATTAGTGGAGGTTAGTTGAAGAAGGAGATTATATGCGAATCAGTTAAAGTCTTGAAATGACTTATTTGATGTTGTTACATGTCTTCAAGTTAATTCTTACTCATAGTGGCCCCATCACAAGTTCATTTGGAGAAAGTTTCTTATTGCAATCCTCTTTGGCTCAGAGAAGAAGGGGGTTATTGTGGAGTGGAGAATCAAAGCCTGGTCTCCTACAATCTTTTCCCAGACTACTAAATATGTTACTAATATTGTGCTATGCTAATAATATAATATATTGTATTTACTTAGAACTCGTAAGCTGCTCTGAATCCCCTTTGGAGTGAGAAGGGCAGCATATAAATGTCCTACATAAACAAATAGACTATCTTGCCTGCCTGAAATGTCTTATAATTCCATTTTAGTATTATCTGTAATAATTCCTAATACAAGTTGCCAAAATCTCTCTTTTTGTTTGAATACATACACATGCTCAGGTGATGGAAAGTGCTTGTTTTGGAAAGAATTCCCAATTTAGTAATTCAATAGCAAAAGCTGATGTGAGGAGAAACTCAGTAGCTAAAGTTCTATATTGCTTGCACTCCATCAACTCACTTGAGACCACGGTGACTAATATACACACTGCATGTGTGATTTTCATAGTTCATACACTAAGCTTAGAATTGCAGGTTTAGGGTTTTGTAAGAGGTAATCTGCTTTATCTCTCCCCTACCCCCCCCCCCCCCCTGTACACACTTTTCAAACCGGCCTACAATGAACCATTTTATGACCCATGACCAGTGAGCCTTTTTATAGAATGATAATGGCTCACAAGTTATGTTGTGATTAGTAGGACTATTATATCTGATAGAAGTGCAATAAAAATATGCAATTAAGTGAAAAGAGAACTCTGTTTCATGCTTTCTGGAAAAAAATATTCTCCAGTGAAATCACTATAAACAAACTGACAAATGGTTGGGCAGTGAAGGCCCTTTGTTTCACACTGTCTTTGTTTAAACTCTCTCATAATTCATCCAAAGAAATGCCCTTCTCGGTAATTAGTTACCTTTAATGTCTTCATTTTCATTTAAATGCTCAGTGATCAGGATAATTAGAATTAATTTGGCATTGTCATGTTATGTTAATGAAGCTTCTGCCACTTATCTCTAGCATCCTGCAGGCACAATGTTATCTGAGAATTATAGAAGTCTTCCACTTTATCTATCCATTTATACTCTTTGGTTAAAAAGTAATAACAGTAAAAACTGGCAGAATTCCAGCTTCAATTTATGCCATTTCTGATGAAGAAATGAGACTGTGCCTCCACTCATTCAGCTTATAAATTTACTTCTCTACGACAAGTGATTTGCATTCTTATTCATATGTGAATGTATATTCTCCCCTTACATGATGTTACATTGTGTCTGTTACATACAGGACCATGGACAGACTGAGCTGGTTCATTTGTATATGCTGGCACATCGACATACATGCGTGTAGAGATACACACACACACCCCTCAGAATATCATTTCAATGTTACTTCTATTGCTCATTTATCCTTACTTTCTTCTTCCCTGTTCTCAGCAGGGAAAATCCTTCTTTGTTGAGGTGTAATGGTCTTTAAAAAAAGAAGAGTTTTGATTTGTTCCCTATCATCTCTAATTCAAATAGTCAAATAGATCCATTCTCAGAACAAGTCTGCTAATCATGATGGTCAACTGGAGACTCAACTGAAAGGTTTATGTTCTGCCTTGAGATGAGAGATGAGAGTAGCAATGGCAGAAAAAATCCTCCACTTACTGAATGTGTCCCTGCTTTTAGTTTTCAAGTTACTGCAATGGCCTCCTCCTAGTTGTTACAATATGCAAATGACAAAACCATCATGTTGAGGTTTATTTTGAGAGATCGTTTTGATGATATTCCATTTGGGTGCACATTGTAGCAATGGGCTTAGGAAAAATTGCTTTTGTAGAATTTGTAGAATTCTCCAGCCAGGTCTGTTACATACATTCGTTCTGGCACCTATGTTGTGCAGACCGTTCCATAGGGGTAGCATTGTTCTCATAGAAAAGAGAGTCACATTCACTGGTCAGCTGTCTTTCTCACTAGCGTGCTCCACATAAGTTTGTAATTAACAAGGCTAATTTCTAAACATACTCATATATCAAGTTTGTCCTCTCACAGATACAGGTGCCCAGTGTGTCACAAAAAATATAGTTGTTCAGTTACAAGGAACAAATGCATATATCTAAGGAATACTTATTGTTCATATCAATGGTATCATGCTCCGTTTTGAGGATATAATAATTATTATTTTATTAGTTGTCATAAGTCAGATCAAATTTGTTAAATTTGTACTTACAATGTGATATCCAACATATGGGAACAGCCCATGCCAAAAACTTAAGAATCAAAACTTACCCAATACGTTTTTGTTTGAATTTTATAAACCTCAGAAGCCTCCCAAAATCTGTTTTATTTTCAGCACAAGCAAAGCAAAGCAAAGCCAAAAAGTCTGCCTTTCATCTTTAAATTAATGGCCTCTCGCCATTAGGAGAGGGAAGCAGCAGGGGGAAAACAAAGTTTGCTGGGGAAAAGACTGAGAAAGCACAGAATTCTGGGAAATGTAATTGGGAAGGTGAGGAGCCAGAGAATTCAAAAGGCCCTTCCTTAAACTACATTTCTCAGAATTCCGCTCAGCATCAGAAAGTTCTGATCAGGGTAGGGGAGAGATTTGTCCCTCCGTAGCAGCTGCCAGCCAGATTTCCTATAAATGGTTGAATCTGTAAACAGGAGGCCTGACTGATACTTCTAATACGTAAATCTCTGTGCTGGGCAGGGGAAAAAAATCCCTAAATGGAAATTCTATTCGTTAATATGAGAGACATTAAATGAGATACCTGTTGTGGCTTTTAAAAAAGTGTTTTTGTCAATACTTTTTAAAAAAATCCCTAAAACCAATAAATGGATCAATATTTCTGAAAGTGGTGGGAGGGTGTTCCCTTTTTATATTGTGTCATTGTATAGAAAACTCAAGAAGATAACTCTTGTATTTTTATCAAAATGTTGTTTATGAAAAAATAGGAAATTCCCCAAGGATCTGAGGAATTTCTGAGTGAAACATACTGAAACTTGATGTGCTTACAGTGATAAATGTATTCTACCATTGTAGCAAGTGTCACCCCAATAGCCCTAAAAATGAGGGGAAAAGGAGCTCCTGATATTTCCCCACTTGCACAGTTACTGTAACAAAAAGTAACAACATTTCATTACTCTCGTTATAGCAACAAAATGTTCACTAATGATTCTTTAAAAACACTTTAAAGAAATGAAACGCCAGTGCCTCCTAATTTTGTAATGAGTTTTGAAACATTTTTTCATTGATCACACAACCCTAGTAATTATTACATAAAATGATTGTGTTTAGGGAAATTAGTCTACACATTTTGATTGATTCTTCCAGATAACATTGTGAGGTTATAACTTGTTGGAATCCTTCAGCAAATGTGCCGTATGTTTATGAAAGTATTTTGATCTCATGACTTTATAAAGTTTATTTCAAAGGGGGGGGAAAGTTGAAATTTATCAAGAAAGGGAAAACACATGCTGAAACTAGATGATCAATTGTGATTCCAAAACAGAAACATTATTCAGTGTTAATGGAAACCTTTCAGCTTTTTTCCTGGAGAACAATTTGAATTCTTCAATAATTATATATTAACTTCAAGTGAGCTTTGTGCCTCTTATATTTCCCCTTTCCCTTTTTTTTCTTCAAATGGCAAGATGGAAGTCATCTTTCACCGCAATTGAAACAAAGTCAATCAAAATCAACTGTAGCCTACTTAAAGTTGTTTGGGAGGTCTTGCCTTAAACAGGAAAGCAAACACTGAATATTTTTAAAAGCAAGCCTACTGGGACAAGCCAGCTTTAGTCTATAATGTCAAGAAAGTTGTTTTCTTCAATGGAAGACATTTCTTTGCAGTTGCCAAAAATCACAGAAGTGCTGTTAAGGTTTTTTCATTCATAATGTTTGCACTTTTAGCCATATAATTTATATGTACTATAAGAAGAAATATGCTTGATACTTCTATCTTTCTCCCTCCACTGTTACTCCTTTTTGTTCAGTACAAGTTTCCCTACTGACTTCAGCAAAAACCCATACTTAAGGTTTATACGATTTATTAAGTTACTTTCTGAGTAGGGAATATTCTAGGCCTTATCCCTCTACTCCTACAGAGAGTCAATTGTATGTGTGAATAAGTGTCTCTTCTTCAAATTGTCACCCTTGATATGATGTAAGTAATGAAGTAGTGAGTAGTATTCATGCCCTCTGCTCATGTGTTAACTTCAAGTAGAGAGCCTATTTCTTGAAGAGGGCTTCAGAATTGCCTAGTGCTTACAATTGCAGCATGGTCCCTGGTTACATTGATTAGCTGTACATATTGGGGAAATATATTGTATATATTTGTGCATAAGTTGATCTCATCTATAAATTGAGGCCAGTTTGGGGAGGATTATGGATTTTGACAAATTGAGGAACATTTTCTCAAGAAGAGCAAAGTATCAGAGCCACCTCAAGGGGACAGCTACTCTGGCCACCACTATTTTTCCATCCAGGCATTCAAAAAGGCCTTTCACCACTCTACTCAGATAAAGGAATGCCTCTATTTTTGTTAAAAGTTAAGGAACAGTATTAATTCTTTTTTTCAAAACCCCCATATTTTTGTGTTACTTCTCCTTAAAAATCTAGATCTAATGCCAATTGTTAGTCCCAACTAACAACTGCTTCAGTTTTCTTATTTTCCTTTTATTTCCCCATCCTCTTTTCCTTTTGTGTATTTTTAAAATATAAAACCCTTTTTAGATTGTAAATCTGGTAGAAAGGATAATCTTGTCAGGGTGTGTGTTTATGTGTGTGTTCATAAATAAATATTCTCATGAAAAAGATAT
The DNA here is from genome assembly GCA_030556195.1 of Anolis apletophallus. Classification (NCBI taxonomy): domain Eukaryota; kingdom Metazoa; phylum Chordata; class Lepidosauria; order Squamata; family Anolidae; genus Anolis; species Anolis apletophallus. The sequence goes on from JARBWK010000004.1 coordinate 90,795,642, forward strand.
TCTATGATGAAATAAGGCATTCTTTGGTATGGCCACTTCTTGTGTAATCTACATGATCTGATTACTGAAAAATGGAATATGGCAATTATGAAACTGCTATCCAGAGCCAATTGGTGTACATGTAGATAACCTTGCCAACACATGATATTCTGTATATAAAAAGACTCTTGTGAACTCTTGAAGAGTATCTCATGGAGACAAAACTGAACATTGGACTAACTCATAGGACATAAATATGCCAGTACACATTAAATGTGGAGACCCTCTCAATTAATCAGTACATTCTTTCAACAATTTTGTGGCCCTATTATGATAAATTCAAGTTCTATAAGAGCAACTATTGAATGAGTAAAGAGCCCAGCTTCCCCCACCCCAAGCAACTGGCAGAAAGCCAGAAAGAAATAATAAACTACATTGTTCTGTCCAGTGCACACAAAAAATAAATGAAGTTGCTGAGGTATTAAATCAAATTAATGAGGCTGCTATAAATTTGATTCCTTTATGAACCAATTCCCTTCACTTTTCCATGTTTTGAAATTTAACAATACAGATGTTGTATGTTTATCCCTTCCAAATTATGTCCAATGATCTCAGCTTTAGAAAGGATAGTGAGAAGAGAGGGGTCTTTGATCAATGTGGCGTTCAAAGTTGGGAATAATTTCTGTGAGAATGAGATCAACAAAAGTTTTTTAAAATTATTCAAAATCCTATTTTTCTTTTTTTAAATGCCAGTCAAGAAGAATTGGTATTATTCCTAGCTAGAACAAACAACCTAGGCTTGTTCAATAACAAACAAATGTAGGAAAAGTTGCTACATTCCTGTCCATTACCTGCCTGTCAATTTTGAGAGAATAGCCAACATAGACCTCATGCAGAGAGTCTGCCTTGCCAGGAAAATGATTATTAGTGTTAAGCTGCCTCACTCAGCCAGCACCTTTAAAACAATCAAAAACCTATAATATAATACAGGATCCTTTTCTTCTAGTAAGGGCATATCAGTGATCTTACACAATCACAACAGAATGTAAAGTTCACAGTGTATGTATGTCAATGAATGAATCAACTGAAGTAATAACAAGATTTTATTTATCTTCCAGGTTGCCATTCTGGTTATTGATGGCAAAGAGTTAGTTTTCTCTGTGTGTCCCCACAGTTCCTAGCCTCTGAAATCATATCACTGACTTGTTCTGTTTTCCCCCAAGATACTTTCCAGGAATGAATACTTGTTCTTCAAAGTAATCCCTGTACAAACTAGTAGATATATTGTTTTGTGAGATCACTGTGTTAACTGTGAACCAATTCTCTATTAAACGTAAGTGCAACAGCTATATGAAACTGTAAAAACAAACCCAACAGAATAAATAAGAAGAAGTGTATTACTGTGCAATTATACCACATATTGCCTCTTGATCTATTTAATCATTCACAGCTCTCCCAAATGCTATTCTATTCTTCCCCTGGTTGACTGTCCCATTTCTACTGCAACTTTTTCCTGTCTCTCTGCGATCTTTCTCTTATCTCTTCTCTTGTTGCATTCCCTAAGCTGTGAGTGACTGGCACCAATGAGGATTGCCCAGCTCCTCGTTTCACACCAGCCCATTTCATGGTGGATGAATGAAGAATTATTTGCTTAAGTGGTTATCGGATAGTGCCTTACAAAGAGTTAGGTCTCAAGAGTATGAATTGTTCTCCCTCCCTCACCCTCTCCTCCTCTGTGGTGTGAAAAAGAAACCTTAGTCGTGATGTGAACGTGTGTGAATAGAACACTGTGCAAATTTATCAATGAGGAAAAGTACTGAGTATGTATAGGTATGTATGTATTTTTGTATAGTGTATATGTGCTGGTTTTAAAAATTGAATAAGAATGGGTCAGTGTGAAGAAGATATAAAAAAACTTCATAAACATTCGTAGATCTCCATTCAAACATAAGATAAAGTGTTATGCTTCTCCATGCTGGGCTTTTAGCTTTTTCCTTTGCATAGCTGACTTGAACAAATCATATTTAAGACTCATTATTCCAAACAAAAACTGTAACAAATACATTATTCTTTTAAAAAAGAGCAATCAGACAATCAACATCTAGCTATGCTATATGATCTATATTGAGCATAATCGAAAAAGATACTTGCTTTGAAAAAAATTACAAGCTGTCCCAGGCATATCAGCAAATACTTAAATGCTGCATTTAATGTGTATAAATGTAATAATAAGCAAGCACTGTCTATTTGCACAGAATAAAAATTAAGAGAGTGTAATCAATGTGTACATAAACCATGCTGTAACCAGTTTTTAAAATACTGTCACGATCACGGACTTAGCGGGCCCCTTAATCACACACACAGAGACGTACTGAAGGCTAACTACTTTATTGAGTATAAAAACAGTTCCAAAGAAGATATAGTCCAATAATAAGCAATTGTTCAAAAGGTAGTAAGCAAGATTGTCCAAAGTAACGTAGCAAATAGGTTTGAAGCTTGGCAAGGCTCCGCAATCCAATGCGGTTCAGGAAAACAAGGCAAGGCTCCACAATCCCATGTGGATCGAGGAACAAGACAAGGCAAATGCAAGGCAAGGCTAGATGACCACGGCTTAGCTTGTGGTCCCACTCCGCTTCACGCCTATCCAGGAAAGACATGGCTGGAGAACTGAGGATGCGTTCCCACGGACCCTATACTTAATCCTTCGGCCGAGGTCCGCAACGCTCTAGGCTTCTCCGTCTCCAATCTCTGCTCACGGACCTCGGTCGGTCTAGGACCCTAGACCAAGCCCTCCTGGTAGACTCAATGTCCCGTCTCCTATCGAAGGAGCGACCTTGCCTCTCAGCAGCTGTGTCGCTATCTTCCTGAGAACTTTCCTCCCTAGCACTTTCCCATTCGGCCGTCCATGTTTACACTTTCAAACTCTTGGGAATTCCTCCCCCCGGGGTGTTCATAACTCCCTTCGCTGCTTCCCATCTCCACCTGGTGATCGAAATCTATGCTGGGCCCAAACATCATCTCATCCTATGCCAAGCTCTCTGCAGGCGAACGAGGCCCATCCGAAGGGCCCTGTGCTTCACCCCAGTCATCTAGCTCATCCTCTGAATCCACATCTGCTGCTGCAGGCCCTAAAGCTAATGGAACCCCAGGACCTATTCCCTGCCCTCCAGGCACGAACGAGAACTGCTGTGCTACAAATACCATTGAATACTATTGGCCCTTATTGTCTGAGAAAACTGCTCAGTGTTTTATGTATTATTTGATCAAAATCCTATACAACAGATCCACTTCCAGAGGGGTTAGGGACAAAATAACCATTCAAAAAGTGGAAAACAACAAATACAAATCTTTTGCTAGAATCTCTAGACTCCCCAGGGTGACTCTTTGGTCATCTTCTGGTTACATAAAATGGAGGATGGTAGTTCTAATGTAAGAGGAAAATTAAATCTATTCTGGGTCATAGTCTTGTAAACTATTTCTGTTTATAGTTCAACAAATTGAGATTTGGTGGATTCAAGGAACAAATGTAAAATAAAAGTCTGACTAGCAAACAAGCTTTTAAATAAAATTTAGATAGCAATCTCATAAAACTACACAACAACATCAATTAACAAATAAAATGGCTATGCCAGCAATACATATAATAAGATAAAGCTCAAAAGACAACTTACTATTTCAAGCATCTTCCTTGCAGCTCACACTGGTATTCTAATTGGAATACTTACAAAAAACAAAACAAGATAATAGAGCAGGTGAAGATGTTCAAGGATCTGGATTGGGACCTGCAACATTTTCCATGGGTTTATAATCTTAATATATAAAAATATTGTGGTCATCGTTAGTACCTTAAAAACAGAATAACCGCTGAAGTAATCACACCAAATTTGGCCACAAAACCTATCACTATGCAAGGTGTGACCAACAATAATAAAAAACTAAAAAGCAAATAAACATTACTTACAAATCCTAAAAATCCACTCCACAAGCGTACAGGGATGGGGGTGGGTGGAGTGTGTGCGCACACACAAGAGAGCTCCTACATCAATGGTTCTCAACACCACCTCCTTTGGCCCCACCCCTTCCGCCCTGGGGGCAATGCAGGAGGGTATACGTCTGATACAATCAATATCACTGTATTAACATACATCAAATGGCAGTCAATGCACATAGAAATACATAGGTATTCAGAGCAGTAATGAGGGCGAAAGCGCTCCCTCCTCTCTCACATCAACAAAATATAACATCAAATAGCATCACAAAGCAATTACAAATATGCAGCTTGTGTGAACAAGGTGATAGGCAAACCTCCGTGGGTCGTGGGAGGCAGTCCAGGAGAGGAAGAGATGCGGGGAGGGGTTCGCCGTGGAGCCGGGCGGCGAGGAAAAAAGCCGCGGCCGGGAGCCAGCCGAGAATGAGTGCTGAGTTCCAAAACAAGGAGGGGGGCGAGCTGTGCGGCGTGAGCCGGAGGTGAAGCCAGAAAGCAATTGGCGGTTTGCGACAGCGACTGTCGTGCTACGGGGCGCTGGAAATAGCAGCGCGGAACCCACAATCGAGGGAGAGCCGGGACAGTGCCAAACGGCCGAACTAACTCCAAGGCGCCAAGGCTTTTTTTGCCGTTTTCGCGTCTTAAAGACGCTTCATCAGGGCGCGTCGCTGTGTGTGGTAATCTAAGGCAATACAATAAAGGTAACAGCATCTTGGTACTGGCTAGAGTATTGATACAGAATAAGCACAATGTGAATAAAACAATGTACAGGATCATACATACCTAGTAATGCATAACAAGGAACATCAAGGATAGGCCAATCAAGTAGGCTGAATGCAGCAAAGGGCAATACAAGTCAAGAGCATATATAGAGTACAACACAGGTGTGAGTAATTACAATAACAGTTGTTGTAAGGAAAGGGAGTCATTGAGGCCACAGGGAGTTTCGCTTGTTAACAGGAGGGCCCATTTCTTCTCAGCCTTAAGCAATGAGTGACTGAGGTTGCAATGTGGAGGTGGATTAACCCTTTGGAGCCCATACACCTTAAAGCTGTCAGGCGTATGTTTCATTTTAAAAAAATGACTATAGAGGGTGGAATCCTGTGATAGGCACCTAATTTTAGATTTATGTTCATACATTCTGGTCCTGAGATTTCTAGAACTTTGGCCCACATAGTGGAGCCCACATGGGCATTCGAGGCAATAAATGATGCCAGCATGGGCACAGGTAATTTCATCCCTGAGCTTAAGTGTCCTACCATTGGTTCTGTTGGTAATACTAGTGGACGTATTGATCTGGGCGCAAATGTCACAGTGCGCACAAGGTTTGGTGCCAGGGTTGCTGGTGACTGTCATGGTTCTAATAGAATGGTTGGTGTGCACCAGGAGATCTTTAATATTGGCAGAGCGTTTTTGGCAACCATAGGTGGTTGTTCAAGGCCTGGTATTGCAGCAATCATGGGCCAGAATTTTTACTATTTTGGAAATCTGATTATAATGTGGGCTCAATGTAAGGGGCCAAATGAGTTTAGTCATGGATTGTTTAGCTGTAGGGGCAAGCAGTTGGTTACGATCTTTAAGATCTGACTTATGTTTTGCGGTGCAGAGAACTCTGGTGGGATATCCCCTAGCCTGCAGTTTGTCAGTAAGGTGTAGGGCATCTTGTTCGTATTGGTATGTATGTGAGGAGTTCCTTTTAATGCGAATATACTGTGAGTAGGGCAAACTGTTTTTTAAGGAGTAAGAGTGGAAGCTATCATAGTGGAGAAGGTTATTACGGTCTGTTGGTTTATGATATGTTCTGGTACATAGTCTATTATTTTCTTTGAAGATGGTCAGGTCAAGAAAATTGACTGATTGTGTGCTGGTAGTCAAAGCGAATTTGATGTGGGGATGCCACGAGTTGAGCCAGGTTTTTAACATCTGGATATTGGTAGTGGGTTGGGCCAGGATCAGTACATCATCAATGTACCTCCAGTATTTTAGAATTTGGGGCCGTATATTGTGGGTGTTGGTGGAATGGAGATTTAGGTCCTCTAAGTAATTCATAAAGATGTTTGCCAATGAGGGAGCTACTGTGGCCCCCATTGAAATGCCTCCGCATTGCAAAAAGAAAGTGTCCTCAAACTGAAAATAATTATAATCAACGATACAATCGTAGATTTCGGCTAAGAAATGTGTGGGGGGCTGATGTGGGGTGGGTCTAGTGTCTAGTAGATCTATAATTACTTGTCTGGCCTCTGTTGTAGGCACGTTCGTATATAGTGACTCCACATCAGCTGTAATGAGTATGTCATGGGGCCCGATGTGCAGGTCCGAGATCTTTTTAAGTAAATCTGTTGTGTCTTTAATGAAAGATGGGGATTTGGAGGCAAAGGGTTGAAGGTAGAAGTCAAGGAATTGAGACAGGGGTTCCAGGATGCCACCACTGCCCGAGACAATGGGGCGTCCTGGCGGGGGTCTTCTGGTTTTGTGAATCTTAGGGAGAAGGTATAGACGTGGAATTCTGGGGTCGGATTTAATGAGGAAGTTAGCTGTTTTGGGGTTTATGTATCCCATGGCTTCTGCATCATGGATTACATTGGAAATAATTTTGGAAAATTTGGTGGTGGGGTCCGATGGAATGGCCCTTCTGAATAAATGAGCTAGATCGTGGCGAATGGTGGAATCAGAGCAATGAGGTGTCCCAACAAAAGAAAGACCTTTATTTAACGTGCTGATTTCAAAGTCATCAAAATTATAATCTGATAGGTTAACCAGTAGGTTTTCTTGGGGTTTCTCCCGGCCCCACGAAAATTTACATTTTTTGAACCTCTGGAGCCCCTAGTACCCCTGCCTCTGTTGTCCCTGTCTTGTAAGTTATAGTTCTGTTTGGGTCTAGTGTCTTGTGGTGGGTCAAATTGAGTGTTGTTATCTTCCTCATCGGATCTGTTAGAGGAGTTGGAATACAGGGACTCATTGGAAAATCTCCCAGATCTGGGGATGGAATGGTAGAAGGATTTGTAGTGCCAGTTATAGATTTTGTGTTTCTGAGATAGATTATCAGAAACACAAAATCTAGCTCATTTATTCAGAAGCATTCGATTGAAGGAACATTTCTCCTCTGCTACGGAGACACCCAATCAGATACCCCAGAATTCATTCTATATTAAGAGCTCTTTTACACCTCCATCCACCCCTACTACACGCATATTTGAACAAACTATATTGCGTGAGGTTAGCAAGCTAGACCACACCCATGATCGTGCACACCCCAATTTGTCCAACAAAGAAATCCAGACCTTACGACGCCTAGGTAACCATCCTGATATCCTTTTCAAGCAAGCGGATAAGGGAGGGGCCATTGTGGCCCTGAATCGGCTTGACTACACAACAGAGGCCCACTCCCAATTAAACAACACTAGGCATTACAGGGCCATTCCATCGGACCCCACCACCAAATTTTCCAAAATTATTTCCAATGTAATCCATGATGCAGAAGCCATGGGATACATAAACCCCAAAACAGCTAACTTCCTCATTAAATCCGACCCCAGAATTCCACGTCTATACCTTCTCCCTAAGATTCACAAAACCAGAAGACCCCCGCCAGGACGCCCCATTGTCTCGGGCAGTGGTGGCATCCTGGAACCCCTGTCTCAATTCCTTGACTTCTACCTTCAACCCTTGCCTCCAAATCCCCATCTTTCATTAAAGACACAACAGATTTACTTAAAAGATCTCGGACCTGCACATCGGGCCCCATGACATACTCATTACAGCTGATGTGGAGTCACTATATACGAACGTGCCTACAACAGAGGCCAGACAAGTAATTATAGATCTACTAGACACTAGACCCACCCCACATCAGCCCCCCACACATTTCTTAGCCGAAATCTACGATTGTATCGTTGATTATAATTATTTTCAGTTTGAGGACACTTTCTTTTTGCAATGCGGAGGCATTTCAATGGGGGCCACAGTAGCTCCCTCATTGGCAAACATCTTTATGAATTACTTAGAGGACCTAAATCTCCATTCCACCAACACCCACAATATACGGCCCCAAATTCTAAAATACTGGAGGTACATTGATGATGTACTGATCCTGGCCCAACCCACTACCAATATCCAGATGTTAAAAACCTGGCTCAACTCGTGGCATCCCCACATCAAATTCGCTTTGACTACCAGCACACAATCAGTCAATTTTCTTGACCTGACCATCTTCAAAGAAAATAATAGACTATGTACCAGAACATATCATAAACCAACAGACCGTAATAACCTTCTCCACTATGATAGCTTCCACTCTTACTCCTTAAAAAACAGTTTGCCCTACTCACAGTATATTCGCATTAAAAGGAACTCCTCACATACATACCAATACGAACAAGATGCCCTACACCTTACTGACAAACTGCAGGCTAGGGGATATCCCACCAGAGTTCTCTGCACCGCAAAACATAAGTCAGATCTTAAAGATCGTAACCAACTGCTTGCCCCTACAGCTAAACAATCCATGACTAAACTCATTTGGCCCCTTACATTGAGCCCACATTCTAATCAGATTTCCAAAATAGTAAAAAATTCTGGCCCATGATTGCTGCAATACCAGGCCTTGAACAACCACCTATGGTTGCCAAAAAACGCTCTGCCAATATTAAAGATCTCCTGGTGCACACCAACCATTCTATTAGAACCATGACAGTCACCAGCAACCCTGGCACCAAACCTTGTGCGCACTGTGACATTTGCGCCCAGATCAATACGTCCACTAGTATTACCAACAGAACCAATGGTAGGACACTTAAGCTCAGGGATGAAATTACCTGTGCCCATGCTGGCATCATTTATTGCCTCGAATACCCATGTGGGCTCCACTATGTGGGCCAAAGTTCTAGAAATCTCAGGACCAGAATGTATGAACATAAATCTAAAATTAGGTGCCTATCACAGGATTCCACCCTCTATAGTCATTTTTTAAAAATGAAACATACGCCTGACAGCTTTAAGGTGTATGGGCTCCAAAGGGTTAATCCACCTCCACATTGCAACCTCAGTCACTCATTGCTTAAGGCTGAGAAGAAATGGGCCCTCCTGTTAACAAGCGAAACTCCCTGCGGCCTCAATGACTCCCTTTCCTTACAACAACTGTTATTGTAATTGCTCACACCTGTGTTGTACTCTATATATGCTCTTGACTTGTATTGCCCTTTGCTGCATTCAGCCTACTTGATTGGCCTATCCTTGATGTTCCTTGTTATGCATTACTAGGTATGTATGATCCTGTACATTGTTTTATTCACATTGTGCTTATTCTGTATCAATACTCTAGCCAGTACCAAGATGCTGTTACCTTTATTGTATTGCCTTAGATTACCACACACAGCGCGCCCTGATGAAGCGTCTTTAACGCGAAAACGGCAAAAAAAAGCCTTGGCGCCTTGGAGTTAGTTTGGCCGTTTGGCACTGTCCCGGCTCTCCCTCGATTGTGGGTTCCGCGCTGCTATTTCCAGCGCCCCGTAGCACGACAGTCGCTGTCGCAAACCGCCAATTGCTTTCTGGCTTCACCTCCGGCTCACGCCGCACATCTCGCCCCCCTCCTTGTTTTGGAACTCAGCACTCATTCTCGGCTGGCTCCCGGCCGCGGCTTTTCCTCGCCGCCCGGCTCCACGGCGAACCCCTCCCGCATCTCTTCCTCTCCTGGACTGCCTCCCACGACCCACGGAGGTTTGCCTATCACCTTGTTCACACAAGCTGCATATTTGTAATTGCTTTGTGATGCTATTTGATGTTATATTTTGTTGATGTGAGAGAGGAGGGAGCGCTTTCGCCCTCATTACTGCTCTGAATACCTATGTATTTCTATGTGCATTGACTGCCATTTGATGTATGTTAATACAGTGATATTGATTGTATCAGACTTATATCCTCTGTGAGCCCATACTCAATTTGTGAGGGTTCATTACGTGCGAGCTTGTTTATTCTTTCTGATACATTGTTGTTCCTTAGCTATTCATAAGCACCCCCCTCCTTTTTGTTTGTATTGCAATGCAGGAGGGGTCCGGCCTGGCAGGGAGGTGAATCTGGCGGTGAGGAGGAAGAAAAAGAGGAGGCCACGCCCCTCCTCCACACAGGGAAAGAGCCACCTTTAAAGCATTGGGAGCCAGGCGCGCGCACGGCCACACACACAAGCCAGCCAATACAGCATTGTGAGGCCTCACATCCTCCTGCATGAGGGCAGAAAAAAACAAAAAGCTGTCCCACTTCTCTTAGAAGAGACTGCAGAGAATGCCATATGTGGGGAGAAAACCTCTCCAGGGTCAAAAGAGGGATGCCTCTGAGGCGAGTGAAGCCTCTTCCTCCTTCACTTCGGCAATGGTGGCTGGAGGCTGTGGGTCCCAGACCTTCTTCCCAATGCAGGAAGAGCACCGCCTCTGCCCCTTCTGCCTCCTTCCCTGCGTTCTCTTGCCCTCAATGAACAGAGGAGGTAGGGAGGAGTGGAGGGAAGGGTTCAGGCAGGTGGGAAGGCTGCTCTCCTTAGCTCCTACTTTCCTTTCCATTCCCTTCCCGGCTGGAGTAAAGGCAGAGGCAGGAGGGGTATGATCTGAACCAGGCCGGAGCAAGCTTGGGCCCTCCAGAGGTTTTGGACTTCAACTCCCACAGTTCCTAACAATCAGAAGACTATTAAGGATTGTGGGAGTTGGAGACCAAAATCCCTGGAGGGCCCAAGTTTGCTCAGGTCTGATGTGGAGCCTTGGTATTATTCCATAGGAAGAAGCCATGGCAGTTAAAGGGGCCCTATAGGGTATCTGGCCCAACCTCTTTTTGAAGTAAAAGAGGACACCTTCAAAGCCTTCCTGACATATGGCGATCCAGTTGGAAAGGAGCCCCAAAGGCAATCCAGCAGGCCCGGATTACCCATAAGGCCAGCCTAGGCCATGGCCTATGGCGGCGGCCTTGGAAGAGCAGCAGATCCAGACCCCCAAAAACTAAAAAAAATTAAATTAAAAAAACGCCCCCTTGCAGCCCTTTCATCATACCACGGGAGAGAGCGGGAGGAGAGCACTGCAAGGGGGCGGGGAAGAGGTAATGGCGCCCTCCCCTCGCCATCGCTCGCCTGGGCCACCCCCTTGCAAAGGAAGGAGGCGGCGAGGCGGAGGAGGAGGGGGAGGGAAGCCCCGCCCCACCGGCAGGCATGCATGCATGCGCATGCATGCCTGCCAGCGGGCTTCCCTTCCTCCTCCTCCTCCTCGCTGCCTCCTTCCTTTGCAAGGGGGCAGGCCAGGCGGCGAGGAGGAGGAGGTGGACAGAAGCCGCACGGCCGGGGCAGTAGCGCCCTCGGGGCGGGACTTCCCTTCCTCCTCCTCTCACCCTCCTTTCGGTCGCGGGAGGAAGAGGCGACGGAAGCCGCATGGCATCGGCCGTGGGGCTTCCGTCCGCCTCCTCCTCCCGCGACCGAAAGGAGGGTGCGAGGAGGAGGTGGACGGAAGCCCCGGGGCCGTGTGGCTTCCGTCGCCACCTCCTCGCGCCCTCCTTTCAGTTGTGGGAGGAGAAGGCGACAGAAGCCACACGGCACCGGCTGCCTCCTCCTCCCACAACCAGAAGGAGGGTGTAAGGAGGAGGTGGATGGAAGCTGCACGGCCGGGGCCGAGCGGCTTCCGTCGCCTCCTCCTCGCGCAACCAACTTCCGGTCATGGGAAGAGGCGGACGAAAGCCCCGCGCCTGGGGCTGCCGCAGCACATGCGCAGCAGCGCCCTGGGGGTGGGGCTTTCTGCACCTGGGGCGGGGATTTCCACGCCCTGGGGTGGGGCTTTCTGCACTCTGGGGGCGGGGCTTTCTGCACTCTGGGGGCACCGGGCATCTTTTGGCCTAGGGTGCCAAAAGACGCTAATCAGGACCTGCCATCCAGTCCCACATAATTTGACATAAAAGGAAGACATCATCAAAGCCCACCTGACAGATGGCCAAGCAGTAGGAAGGGAGCCCCAAAGGCCATCCAGTCCAAAACCCTGTGGCTATGTGTCTGTCTGTCTAACCATATATCCATCCATCTACTATCTATCTATCTATCTATCTATCTATCATCTATCTATCTAGCTATCATCTATCTATCTTTCTTTCTTTCTGTCTTATGTTCTGTCCTACCTTCTGTTCCATCTATCAATGTCCCTTCTGGCTATTGCTTCATGCCTGGAATTCCGCTGTTCTCTGAGGGCTACAGCAATGCGTGGAAAGGAGAGAAAGGGGAAGGGAAAGAAGAAGTGAAGGAAAAGGAGGGGAAGGAAGGTGAGAAAGAAAGGAGAGAAAGACGGAGGGAAAGTTGGCCACAGCAATGTGTGACGGGTACAGCTAGTAGTTCTATATTATTCTGGTCCCCTGGTCACTTTCTGACTTGTCTCTACTAGAGTTGTCCAAGGTGTTTGATTCAATCCTACAGACAGGTCCAGTGTTTTAAAATTCAGGCTAAAAATTGGATTATATTCACCACCTCACAACCATCAGTGTCCCAACCCTCCATTTCTTGTTGTTTCTTATCACTACAAGACGCAGGATTTCAGGCTTTCATTCATATTTTGGAATGTCAAACCACCCTCTGACATTTCACCTGAATATAGAAAACTGTGAACACATTATAATTAGTTAACCACACCAGAATATCAAACTTAAACATCTCCTGAAGTCTTCTTTCTAATTAGAGAATTGAGGACTAGGAAACAGCCAAGAAGAAAATACCATTGCTATCCTATCCTTGCTTCTTATTGCCAACTGTATTCTGTTACTACTTTGTCCAGAAGTTAGACTAGTTCCAGAAGTTTATGATCTCTGTTCAGAAGCCATTTCTTCTAGACTTTTCTTGTGTTGTGTTTTCTTGTGTTGCATTTTTCCCTTCATTGGTATCTGGTTTTTTTCCTCTTCCACAGTTCTCTTCCATCAGCTGATATCTTCAAAGACCATGGGCCTACAGTGATCAAATTGACTACTGTCATAATGGATCACTTTGTATGGTTTCATTCTAGGACCCTCTAATAACAACATGCAATGCCTCAGTATCTGTCAACTCATTAGGCTGTAACTATAAGCCAATGAGAATCAATACAATGTTTGTAAAAGGACCTATCAAAACCTGACCTTTTCAGTCCTCTTGTTTAATATATACCCTGACAGGTCTAACTGTGAACCAATAAGGTCAGTGCAGCTTCTTTGGTAAGAACAGTAAAAGCTCCCTGACAGCTGGCAGGTGACCAACAGCAGGCCTTAGAAACAAACTAACTACCTCTGTTGGAGATAACCTTTCCACCACTTCTAGAAATTCTTTACAATCATAAAACAGTAGATAACACATATATAACTTTTGAAGAGATCACATTTTACATTAACATTTTTAGATTGTCCATAAAGGTTTGCTTGTTTCATTTTAATGTTTTTGATATTTGGCTGGTTTTAAGTGTTTAATCAGATTGTTATATTTTATTATGTTTGTTAAATAATTTTTATTGAAGAATACTTTTTATCAATAATGATAAAAAATAAATTGAAAAGAAAAAGAAATAGAGGGAATCAAGGTTATTGTGAAAATGGGTAGTGTGGGGGGGAGAAGCTTAAGAGGATAGAACGTGGGAGGGGAGAGAGAAATATTATAAACTTCCAATCGTCTTCAAAGTGGTTTAATTATTGTCTTTCAGTTCCATCTTCTTAATCCATTGCCTCTCTTTTTTACCATCTTGGTAAAATAAATTTTCTTTTTAATTGAATCTAAGTTGACCTATATTATCATTTTTGATTTCTCTTGTAACATGTATTCTTTATAGCAGGGCAGTCCAACTTCTGCCGGCTCAGGGGCCTGACTTCTGGTGAGTGATCACCTGGGGGGGCCACGCCCCCGGCCATGCCCCCAGACACGCCTCCAGCCACGCCCCCGGCCACGCCCCCGGCCACGCGGCTCCGGCCCCTCTCCCAAAGCGTCAGAACAGTTGTTCTGATGCTTTGGGAGAGAGGGAGATGCCGCAGGGATCACGGAGAGAAGCAAGAAGGGAGACGCAGAGCCCGGGCATGGGCACCTCTCTTCCTGCTTCTCTCCGTGATCATGGAGAGAAGCAAGAAGGGAGGCGCAGAGCCTGGGCATGGGCGCCTCTCTTCCTGCCCAACTCCGCCGCGGCTGCACCATCTCCACCTCACAAAGACGGAGTGCGCCGATTGGCGGGGGAGGGAGTAGGAGGAGGAGGGAGCCTGCTCCTCCTCCCTGCCCCGCCCCGCCCCGCCGCAAAATAATATATTAAAAAATAAATAAAAATAAAATAAAATATTTTTTAAAAACTTTAAACAGCCGATTTCTTTTTTTAAAGGTTAGAGGGCCGTAGGGAAGGGGCTGGGGGCCGTATACGGTCCCCGGACCACCAGTTGGACAGCCCTGCTTTATAGGGTAGCCAGTTTGTTGTTTTTTTGGGTCTTCCTTGATACGTATCTTGTTACTAATTGAGTCAATTTGGCCATATTCATAATTTCCGCAACTTTTATTAGCCATTATTCTATTGAGGGTATTTTTTTGATTCTCCATCTTTTTGCGTAGACTATTCTTGCTACTAATATATATATATATATATATATATATATATATGTATATGTATATGTATATGTATATATATATATTAGTAGTTGTACACTATTTTAAGTCTTTATAAACTTAAAATAAAGTGAAGGAAAAAAGAAGATAAAGCCCTTCAATGCTGGAGGAAGGGAGGGCTGAGGAGGGAAAGTGCTTTGGAGAGCGGCAGCAGCAAAACCCCACAAAACAGGGAAAATACCATGATATATATTTTAAATTAATATTTTTTTTGGAATCCGCGAAACAGCAAGTCTGCAATAAGCGAACCACGAAATAGCGAGGGAACACTGTAAATAGCCTCAGGTCCCACCCTGACTATCAGGTAGGACCCTGCTTGCATTTTACCCACTCCCCTGCCCTAGGCTACTTTTTTTTGCAGTTATGGTAAGGCCTAAGTATTTCTTTTAGCTTTTCTTGTCTCTTTTTCGATCTGTTTTTGTTTAGTATCATTGTTTTCTTCGTATTTATTTTGAAACCTGAAACTCTCCCAAATTCTTCTATTTTGTTTATCCATTTTTAATGTTCTCTAGTGGTTCTTCAACAATGTTATTATGTTTTAAATGAGTTTTTAGTTGGAAAACTCTGTTATTATTGGGCTTGGTCGCACTTGTAAGCCACTCCGAGTCCCTTTGAGAAGATGGTGGTGGAATATAAAAATAAAGTTGTTGTTGTTGTTATTTGTGGTGCTATATGGATACTTCCAGTTGTTTGCCTGCTGGACTAGGGCTAAACTGGTAGATCGAGATGTGAATCTTTGCACATTCATGGAAACCACAGGGTGGCTTTGAGTAAACCATATCCACCCAGCTTCAGAAACCATCTGAACAAACCTTGCTTAGAAAACCCTGTGGTTGGTTTGCCTTAGGATGGCCATTTGTCAGAAATGACTTGAAAGTACACAAGAACAATATATGTGGGATTGCTTCTCAGTGTCACAACTATACTATTCATAGAAGGTAGATGGGAGGAAGGGTTAAACCTTGGGCTGATTTCTGTTAAAATACTATTTTGTATTAACTTAATGAAGAAACAAATTACATTGTGTGAGAAAGAGGGCCTCCCAATTAGAAAGCTGGTTACTCTAAAATTTTAATCAGTTAGGTCAGAAACAACTCAAACACAGAAAAAAAGGTAACAATGCCATTTGGTGATTCACATTCTATATCTATTTATATGTGCCTTTTGCAAAACATTGTGGGAACCAAATGTCCAACTGCAGACAATTGGCTAATCACATACACGTTTTTATTTGTATGTAGTGTGCCATCGATTGTAATGTGCACAAGCTGATGAGAAGGGAGAAGCCAGCTGACAGGGAAGTGGTTAAAATTGCTGAGACTGGTGAACTTGCCTGCTTTGGCAGAGGGGCATGACTAGCCAGCTGGCCTCATTCAGAGCCTGAACAGGATCAGTTGGGAAGCTGTGGTTCTTCCATCATGCAGAGGCTGATGAGTTCACTAGTCTCAGTCTGGCAGAGAGCAAAATCAAGGTTTAGGCAGGTGATTGTAATGTGCTATTTAGCCCAAAAAGGTGTGCATTGTATTCGATTAAATATGGAAGATAGTACTGCTTAATTCCTTTCAAAGAGATGTGTGACGAAGTTCAAAGCCTAGTATTGGAATCACTGTGGACGACTAACCACTGCCACCAATTATCAAGGCTTTTCTTCTCTTTAACTTGCTGCCACCATTTATCAAAGCTTGACCACTAGATGTGAGGGTCTTTATTCATAAACGACTTCCACAGATGTTGTGTTGAAAGTGTTTAACAATTTATTTCACAAACGGGTACAATGCTTAGGTGGTTTCATAAAGCTCCGAAGAGGTACAGACTTGAAGTTCCAAACAATTTAACACTGGGGTTCTAACTTCCCCTGATACAGTTAATAGCACAAGTACCAGCAGTTCTACTACTTAACTGCTTACTACTGGGTTACTCTCAACCCTAACTAGGACTAAAACCTGTCCCACACACTTGGGTTTCCCTAAACCCCACACAGAGAGCTGAACTGCACACTTGCAGCTCTAACAGACAGCTGCTTATTCACCAACTGCCAAATCCCAACTGTCATTTCAAACATTCTAAAGTTTGAATGGTTTTCGTTGTCATGGCAACAGCTTCTGTTTGAGGCTTGCTGTTGCGAACATTCTACTGCCTACTCTCTGTGGCTTTTAAAGACTGCCCTTTTAAAACACTTAGACAAACATGTGATTAACATATAACATATGCATTAACACACAAATAACACACCTCATCACAGATGGGACTTCAATTAACCATGACTTTAAAAAAAAGACAGTATATCTGAGATGTGAATGAGGGTTAAATTCTGTAATCATCCGGGTGTGAACTAGATGGATTTTTAATTTATTATTTATTTACAGTATTTATATACCACTTTTCTCACCCCTGGGGGACTGAAAGTGAATCTGGCCTCTGAAAATACATGGCATAAGATTGAATTAAATCCAATTCATGACATTTTAAAAACCTTCCTTTTCTTGCAAATTATTTATAATATTTTCCAAAATGCCTTTGTAAAAGTG
Organism: Anolis apletophallus; assembly: GCA_030556195.1. Classification (NCBI taxonomy): domain Eukaryota; kingdom Metazoa; phylum Chordata; class Lepidosauria; order Squamata; family Anolidae; genus Anolis; species Anolis apletophallus. The sequence goes on from JARBWK010000004.1 coordinate 90,812,743, forward strand.
TTAATTGCAAATAAAAAAATCCAAATAGTCTCAAAATATCTGATGTGTCTTTAAAAATGCTTCCTTCATCCTTCTAAAATATGTGTTTATTTTTCAATAAATCTACTGTCACAAATGTTAATACATTAACAGATGCTCATCCTATAAAAAGAGACCACAGTTATTACCAGAGGGATGTGTTTTGGACTCCTTTTCCTATTGGGATCCTTTGGATTAATATTGGCATCAGACTCAGATTTAGTCTTGTGCCAGTTAAATATGCACAACCAGATGTGAATTTATTTTTTACTATAGTACATGAAAAAAGTTTTTTCCTTCGCAGTATAGGTGTTAATTGGTATCTTTGTATCTTGTTAATTAACTTCTTGTAACACCTTTTCTGCTTTTTATTCTGAATTTAATGAGCTCCCTTGTTGTATACACATACACAAAGACATCACCTTTAAAAAAAAGAAAGAGACAAGAAGAAATATCGAAATTTATTCCGGAAAGATAAGCTAACATGATTTACAATCATGAAGAGGGATATAAAATAAATATGATCTTTAGTTCACAAAGAAATCCCCTATATTAACACATGTTCAAATACATCTTAATTTGTCACATAAAAACAGGTAGCTGAAAGAATTAGACATTATAGACAGCTTGCTATGTTATATACAATAAAGTATTTGGTAAATGTGACACAAACATCAAAAGAGTTTAAGAGAATCAGACTTCCTTTTTGCTATATGCAACCTTTCTTCTCATCTTTCCACAGAGATAAATTCAATTTTCCCAATGTAATCTGAGGGTAATTATTTGTTAGTCAAAGTTACACTATTCTGATGCGATGAAGCACTAGAGACAGCCCAGCAAAGCACATATGTGTCTGGACAGGCCTGTAGCCAGGATTTTGATTGGGGGGCTGAGTCTGAGTGAGAGAGGGTCTACCCTAGCAAACCTTTTGTATCATTATCCCAATACCCCCATGTGTATGGGATATATTGAGCATGGTGATCAGATTATGATATGAATAAACATAACAGTTAAAATAATGTACCAGTAAGGCCCTGAGAATTTGGGGGGGGGGGGCTGAAGTCCCTCAAGCCTCCCCCTGGCTTCATGCATGTGTCTGGAACAGCTTCCAGGTGGAAGTTTCTTACTTTGCTACACTGTGATCCATCTGTACAGGCTGGATATTTAAGAGAGAAATATTTGTATGTTTACAATTAATATGTGTTGCTTTGAAATTCTCCTGTACTGGCTTGGAAGCAAAGGTTGCAAAAATGATTGATCATGTGATCAAAACAGGAGTGAGGAAATCGGAACTTCAGATGTTGTTGGACTACAAACTGCATCTTCACAGGGCATTGGCTATGTGTTGCACACCCACCAGCGTAGAGACCCTTAGAATTCAAACACACAACTCCAGCTGAAGAAGATAGTATTTTATTGAAGCAAATAGCAAGCAATAGAAGCAATAGAAAATATATCAAAAGAAATATAGAGTTCAATCAATAATCCAAGGAAATGTTCCAAAGGCCCCTAGGCTGTATGAATGCTGTAAAGTCCCTTATAATCCAAGTAGGCAAAAGATTTCCAAGAAAGATCAAAGTGCAGACTTGAGTACTTGGGTTAAGAATACAAAAGATCTGAAACACATGAGGCTAAATGCAGGAGCTGGAATACATGAACTTAATGCAAAGTTAACCTGGATCTGAGATTCAAGCTGCAAGGCATAGCTATATCAGAAACTAGATTTCCCTCACTCCCCTCCCTTACTTTGGCAAACCGTAACCACTGCTGGAAGGATGGACCTTGAGTTGCCAATTAGCACATTCCTTCTTTCTATCCAAAGTTGCACAGCCAGGTGCCTTATCTGTGCACTGATGATTCCCAAGAGAACTGGCCTCCCTAACAGCTTTTCCCAAACGCTGTTTCTGTAAGACATTTGCAAAAGTTTCATCTCCCTCATGAACTGTGGCTGCCACAATCCCTTGCACAGTAGATCCCAGAATCCCTGCTGAGGACACAGGCCCAACACTATGCTGGATAGGCAAAAATGAAGCATTGCTGCTTCTTCATCTAGTACTAAAAAAAGGATCAGAGTCAAAGCCATTTGAACATTCTTGATGGCAGTTTTCCAAATTCTGAGCTTTGCATTTGTTTGCTGGGACAACACCCACACCAGCCCTGAAGGTATAGTGGAAGGAACTCACTAATGTGCCCCTATACAGATAGCCTGCAGACTTTAGTTAATACAGAGATATATTTGGGAATAGGAAATATATTTGATCCCTTTAGATAATTGTTTGGACAGCAGGGAAGCACCTAAACTTCAATAAGAAGTAAATGTTGGTCTCTGCATGCACTTCTCTACAAACCATGTCTATTTTTCTTCTTCTGATATTTGCTTGTATTTAGTTTTGAACCCAAACAAATGCTGATTAGAAGTGCTCTGAGTGCTGCTTCCATTTTACTTTCTGAAATTAGAGGCTTATCTTCAAATGGCTCTTCCTTGAATGAATGTCACCCTTTCATTTCTATTTTGAAGTTCTTTAGCATATTGTTTTAAATAGCTTTTATTTGTACTTGGACACATAATGTATTTCACCACTGGCCATGTAATATTCCCAATCTTGCTTTAAATTTCATTGGGACTTTTGCACTCTTTGGACTTTTTGGAACAGAAATTTTGTTCTTTTTTGTTATTTTTTCCTATTTCCTTCCATTTATGATCATAGTTCTCTATATTCAGTGTTCTGATACTATCTCATATTTTACATTTTCTTCTCATGTGTTCTTATTTGTTTGAGGAGTTTAATCTATCATCCACAGAGGCTTCTTTTTTCCTTTTTTCTCCTTTTACTATAGTTTTATTTAATTTCTTACCAGTCTCTCCTCATGGCTCGAAGCGGGTTACAACATTGCAAAAACACACAATCAAAACACATAATCATTTAAACCACTCTGTAAAATACACATATTAAAACATATTTCCATGCAATACATATTAATATACACAAAACAAAAAAGAGACATGGAATTATAGTTTAAAATCCGTCATTAAAACTGTCTGGGTAAGCCTGCCTGAAGAGTCAGGTCTTCACTTGTATCTTAAATTCCGACAGCAGATCTAGCGATGTTGTAACCCACCTCAAACCACGAGAAAAGACATTATTATTATTATTATTATTATCATTTTGTCCATAACTGGGTGACTGCCTGTACAATCTTCCTCTTTTTCTACTGCTGCCTACCTTATCAAATATCTTTGTCCCCCCCGGTAAATCATGTATTCTCATGATATGTTTAAAGTACAATAGTTTAGTCATCTTGGCTTTTAGGGAGGGTTTATGTTTTATTTACTCTAGGAACCATTTATTTGGGTTTTTTAAGCTGTCCACAGTATCATTTGAACCCTTCTTCATCACCATATTTCAACTTAGTTGATTTTCTTCTAACCAGCTTTCTTTTGTAAAGAGGTAATTAGGCATTTTTGACTGAATAGATTATATATTCTTGGAGTTTTGTGCTTCAAGCTAGTGAAATGCCTTCAAAGAAACATACTTAAAAGTGACTTTAAAAAAATAAATAAATTTACAAATGCATTCACAAAAAAGCATCAGAGAGGGTCAAATGATTTTGTTAGCTGTCTTTCATAAATGGTATTTCTGTGTTTGCCTTGATTAATCTTAAAATGTGCATGTAATGGCTTATGGAATTTCCACTGTTTAAAACTGTACATTAAAGTGCCACTTAAACAACAATAAGATTCTTTGTGTGCCACAAATATAAAAATTATTATGAACTTCTGGTTGTTTATGGTTCTGTTTAGGCATACTCAAGTGGGTATTAAGAATGTTTAAGATCTAAAGGTATCAACTGCTCTTAAACATATGTACACTCAGATCATGTTGATTTCTAAAAGATTTGAGCATTCTCATTTCCTTCAGTGTATTTTCATATTTCTGCAAGAATGCCTTTTCTTCCTTACTTTATTGTATTCAGATTGAATTAATTTTCATTAATGGAATAATCTAGTAGATTCCAATATATGCCAGGAATGTATCACCAACACAAAATTGTTCCTTATAATTTTGTGCACCATGTGAAGTGTTCATTAACATGAGATTATAATAAATATGTTATTTAACACACTACCTGAAGAAGGGAGTAGAATGCATAGAAAGATGCAGAGCAGTTTGACCAGACTTCCCATATCTAAGGCCACCCATATATGCCACATTATAACTCAGCTTCTTATATCAAAATTGGGTTGTAGTCTACAATAGGAGGAAACAGATGGAAGAAATATTCCAATTGATTGCTGTACCTATTTTCGAAGTTCTCTTTCAAAACAAACAAACAAACCAGACAACATTGCCTGTTTAATGGAACACACAAAGGCAATTCTCAGCACAAATAGAAATGTTTCATTCCTATCTAAAGGCTGGGTTCTTTTTACTCCAGAATAGATTGCAGCAAAATTTCCCCTTCTCTTCTCTTCTCTTCTTTCAATCTCTCTCTGGACATTTGGTTGTACAGATTTTATTAAGGAATGGGAGAGGGAACTCTGACTATTTAGCCTTTACACCTGAATAGTATGGGTTTGGGAACAATGTACTATTTTTTTTAAAAAAAGAAGAGATCTAAAACTGGTCAATTGTCTTTAGGTAAAGGTTTTCCCCTGACATTAAGTCCAGTTGTGTCCAACTCTGAGGGTCGGTGCTCATCTCCATTTCTAAGCCAAAGAACCAGTGTTGTCCATAGACACCTCCAAGGTCATGTGGCCAAGGTCATGTGGTACCTATTGATCTACTCACATTTGCATGTTTTTGAACTGCCAGGTTGGCAGAAGCTGGGGCTAACAGTGGGAGGCCACACCACTCCCCAGATTCGAACCTGTGACCTTTCAATCTGCAAGTTCTGCAGCTCAGCGGGTTAACCCACTGCACCACCAAGGGCTTTTTTCTTTAGCATTATAAATTCTGGATATTTATTCGCAAAGTTGCCGGTCCAGCTTCCATCATCCCACCTTTGTTCATTTCTCTGTGTAGGACATGAGCAAAAGTAACTAATGAAGATATTTTACTATTTTTGTCTTGAAAATTATTCTGGTTCCTAAACTTTTTGAGAACATATAATAACAATACTTTTAATTTCTTACTCATGTATCACTAAGGTTTGAGGTGGGCTACAACAGAATTACAATAGGTAAAAATACAATAGATAAAAACACAGTCCATTTAAATGCATAGATTAAAAACATAGAGACAGGTTTGAAACACAAAATAAAATAACTGGTGTCTTTTAAAAAATAAATTCAACATTTGGCAAAGACCTCGCCAAATAGAAGCTGTTGAATCTTGTAGAGATTTTCTTTTTTATAGTACTACTAATTCTCATTACCACCGTTCTTATGAGGGTTTTGTGATTTCTATTCTTCCTCCATTTTTCATTATAATGCAAAAGTCTGTCATGACAATGGATTCATTTTGGACATTTCTCATTTAGAATCTCTTTTTCCCTTTTCTCCATGAACATGGATTTATTTTGTACCACCTCCTGGTCTTATACTATTTGGCAGAGAATTACAACATGATGGATTGAGCTCCAGAAATATGATACTTTGAACTCATCTTGAAAGTGTAACAAGACAGAGAACTGCAAATGAATGAATAATCATAGGGAGCAATTGAAAAGACTTCAGTGAGAACAGAGGATAAAATATATGTATTTAGCTATGTCAATTATCCTAAGATAAGATTCTTAGAATATTTTGATTATATGTGAACATTACAGAAATAACTAAATTTCTACTTAAGCTGCAGCTTTTTTCCTTTTCCATAAAAGCTGAACAGAAAAAACTGTTCCAAAATGTACCTGACAAGCATTTCACTTTTTTTTCCATTTTCCACAGTTCTTATTCTAGAAACCAGAATATCATGCATCCAGAAACTTGAACTATGTTTGATATGGAGCAAGATCTTTTATGTTTTCTCTAATTGTATTCCTTTCTACCAAAAATTCAATTTTATCTATATATTTCTTTTCTTAACAGAGGGCCCTTCCAGACAGGTCCTATATCCCATGATCTGATCTCAGGTTTTCTGTTTATCCCAGATTATCTGGAAGTGCAGATTTAAATAATCCAGGTTAAAGTAGAAAACCTGGGATCAAATCCTGGAATATAGGGCCTGTTTGGAAGGGGCCTGATTCATAAATCAAATTTTAAAGAAAAGGAAAGCAGGTTGTTACCACTTTAATTCTGCTGGAACATCTTGATGTCTACAAACCTATTTTGCGACACTTGGAAACATCATCCCAGGAAGTGTCAATCCAGGATGAACAGGTCATCCCCAATAGTTAAAATCTGAATTAAAATTTGGCAGCATATGCTGGTTCTTCTTCAGTTTTTTGATGGAGCCAGCTGGCTCCCATCCCATGACATACACCTACTTCTGGTGGGGCTCCATTGTAAAAGGGAAGAGGAACCTGTGCACGTTGTGGCAGTGGTAACATGGGAAGCTTCCCATGTTGCATTGAGATCAACAGGGGAAGCTGGGTAGTGGCTGCTCCCCCCTCCCATGGGATGGGGCCTGGGGTAATTCAGGCAATGTGGGGTGTGGGGCAATGGATTCCCCCCCCAATCAAGCACCACTGTATTTGCCACTATCCTTGATGCTTCTGGTGGCACATATGATGAAGTCCCTAGTATTTAAGATCAAGTGTTGAAAGTCCACGTTGCCATTCTGCCATCACAACAAGAGTGGCATAGAGCACTGATCAAGTTGGAGGGCAAAGCTATGAAACAAGAAAAATGCAAGGCTAAGCACACACTATTGTGGCTGGTTTCAGTATCTACAGCATTAATTTTGCACACATACATGTGGAGAAAATTGCCCTCATTGGCCACCACTATGTGCAAGCCTGAAACACCCCTCTGTCCATCTGAAATATGAAAAAATTGCAAATTTTGGTAAGTTTTTCAAAACGTAACAGGTATAGCTATTTTCAGTGGTGAGGACACTGTTGTTCTTGCCTGCTGTATAAGTATTAAAAGTGATTATAGTCTCCGGAAAATACATTTCTAACTTGACAGGAGCATGGTCAAATGCACTGAAGTCAAATCCAGGTTTTCAAGAGATAACTATTCAAAGTTCTGGCCCTGGTTGGATGAATCAACTATTCAAAAATCAAAAAAATCAAATGCTTTCTATAAGAAACATTAAAAAAAATTCAGTAAATTAAATTTATGACTTTACTGGGAGAAGTGAATTTGCATCTACCCATTCCAAGTGCTAGATGTTTTCCAGAGCAGAAGATCAAGTGAACGCTTGAGCCTTCTGTTCTAAAATGAAACCATGTTCCTTATTCAGTTAAAGTCTCCTCCCTTCCTGAACTTGGGCTTAAACAATGTAAGATCAAGTGCTGATCCCATTTCCACCAAACACGGAGGCCCCTGAAACAGCAAAAGCTCATCTAGTGCTATTAAAACCTTAAGGAGCATTTTGCAAAGAGTGTTCTTTGCTTGTTACCTAATTATGTATGGTTCTTTCTGACAGCTGGCATTTAGAAGCAAACATCCTTTTCACTAACCTACGATGATGCTTTGATGAAATCTGCAACACGTACCTTCCAGAACAATTTTGTTTTGTTTTCTCTTCTTCTTTCAAATGGCAAGCCATTTCTATATCAGCCAAACACTCTATTTGTTCTACTTTACTCCCTGTAATCTTTTAAATGGCCTCACAAGGGTAATTGGATTACATAAATGGTTTGCACTGTCATCATGCAAGATTTTAATTCTTGGCTTGAGGCAACACACCCAGCATGAAACCTGAGCACAAAAGAAAAGAAAGAACAAAGCAAAACAAAAAAACTCAACCCAAACAATATTAGGGTCAAAGTAGACAATATATTAAAGATATAGTGTCTGGTTGTAAGAGAGACGTTTTCTTTTCTGTGTCAACTTATTAGTATGTGGGTCTGCTTCATGTGAGTAGGGGAATATTAAAGCTCAAGATTAAACTAGACAATAGATTAAAGGCATAATGTCCAGCTGTGACAGAGGGTTCCCTTTTTACTCAAGTACATAAGTATGTGGCTGTATCTCAAAAGGTAGGAAAGTATTACACTTCTTTGTCAATAAAAATACAGTTTTAATATCATTTTGGGTTGAAAAAAAGTTAAATATTTAAAAATATTTTATTAAAATTTATTTATTTTTAAACAAATGTTATTTACTATTTTTTATTTATTATCTTATATATCCATGCATACATTGACCTCTTGTAAAAGTCAAAACAGGTGGGGGAGGGGAGGCCAAATCGTGGATTTTGATATGACTCATGGATTAAGTTGTGGGTCATTCTAAAGAGAGAGGAAAGTGTCAGCAAAACTTCTGGAGTCCAGGTATTGCCACCATTTTGCCCAGGCGTTCAAAAAGCATTGGAGTAAAGGAAGTCAATGCTTGTTTTAGATTCTCCCAGGATGGACTAAGCGCTTGCCTTTTACCACTCTATTTAGAGAAGCAAATGGTTCTTGAGTTTGTTTGACAGAGGTTAGTGTACAATACTTACATTGAGCTGTGGATAAATCTACACAGGATTTGGGAGTTATTTTTTAAAACTAAAACTTCTAGGCTTATACACAAGGATATAATGTAATGTTATTTTAATGATATTTTTATTTATTGGCTTTATCTCTTAAGCTTCTACCAGTCCCTATTTTATTTGTAAGTTACATTTCATTTATACATCTAACTCATGTTAATTGTAAAACCAAAAATAATCAAATCATCTACTTTCAGTCAAGGTTTCCAGTAGGCCTGTGTGATTGATGGAAAAAAGTTTCAATGCTAATTACTAAATAGGAGGAGGGTGCAGTGAATTGTTTCTAAAGTGTTTCTAAAATATTATAAGTGGTCCATATCATAACTATAATGATATAATGATTTTTTTGTTACATTTCCATTATGTAATTGCGCAAGTGGGGAAGCTTCCAGGGCTCCTTTCCCTTCATTTTTAGAGCTATTGGTATGAAGCTTGCTACAATTGTAGAACACATTTACCATTGTAACCCTTCCTCCCTACCCCTAGTTTCAGAATGTTTCACACATCCACTGATGTTGCTTGCTATGTTGTCAGGTTCAGAGGCTGGGGAAAAATGGTAAGGAAGAAGCTAGATGTCTTACCGGACTGCGCCTTGGATATGGTAAATGTGTATGTTATACTATACTATACTTGATTTACGCCCGGCATTATAATACAATTTCTATATTTAATATTGTGTGCTAACCTTCTTTGGTTATCTTGCTTACACTAACCCTGACTCAGATTGTTTAGATTGTACACGAGCTCAGCTCGGTGAGTCTTATCATGGATCCCAATAGAATAGAATCCTTTGACCAACCACAGGTTGATGAAATTACTTATGCATGTTCATTAAACTTGGAGGAGGATAATTTAGAGAGTGCAGCCCCTTCCACTGAGATACCATCCCTTAAAGACCTTGAAGAAAAAGAATTATGTTTGGTCAGGGTCCAACTTAATGCCTCAACCCTCTCAGAATATGTTCGAAAAGGCTTAATTCTCAGAGGTATGAGGATCCACCTTCCATCAGGAATATACCTTAATGATGAAACATTTATTAACAACTGGAGATTAATTACAGAAAAATGCTCTCGTGACCTTATGGTTATTGTCCAGAGATGTGCACGGGAGGCCCAAGAATTAAAAACAGAGATTACTAGTATTAAAGAAACCATCAACAACTCTGTTCCTCCTGCAGACTTAGAGAAAATTAAATTACAATGCCAAGAACTATATAATGAATTGCGTAAAATGAAAATTAATACATTACGTCGTGATGAGAAAGTTCTTAAAGAAGGCCTCATATACAAATTACCTAATAGATCAGGCCAATTCAACAAAAGAGTAACCTTCTCCCATGAATTGGATGATTCATCCTCAGGTGGAAATCTCTCCACAGATACTGAAGGAGCTACCAAATCAAAGACCCCTTACAACTTATGCAACACAGGAAAGAAACCTTATTATAATAAAAAAGCAATTTTTGCAAAGCCCAGGGTCCAAAGAACCAGACCTAGTTGTGAATTATTCCAAATATATCTTAACTGACAAAGAAAAGAACCTTTTAAATCATGGTTTCTCTTTTGTCTACACCCCGTACAATTATGAACTAGATATTCGCAAAGACTTTGCCTCTCTGTTTAGGTTAATTCGACTTAAAGAACATTTTTCTGCTACACCTATTCCTAAAGAAAATGACCCACTCAACAAATTTACACCCAAGAGCAAATTTATTCCTCTTAATGTTTCCCATGCTATGCGCACCTTTGAAACTACTGTATTGAGAGAGGTTAATAAGCCAATTCTGTTAAGAAGCACCACTTATAGCAATTTGTCTTATTCGGACCTGAACATATTGGAAAAATTAGGGAATAACCCTGAAATCATAATAAAGAGAGCCGATAAGGGAGGTTCAATCGTGGTTTTGGATAAAGGCGTCTATGTCCAAGAATGTTGCCGACAATTAGATGATACGAACTTTTACACCAAATTACCCAGTGATCTCACCCGTCGCTTTTCTACTATAATTCGGAATTCCATTGAAGAAGCTGTTGCTGTGGGTCACATTATAGAGAAAGTGGGTGAATACTTATATGTGCAAAATCCGAATATTCCTAAATTTTACATATTACCAAAGACGCACAAAAATCAATATCCACCCCCCGGCAGACCAATTTTGGCCTGTTGTGGTGGAGCTCTAGAACCCCTTTCCAAATTTCTGGATCACCATATACAACCTTTTGTTAAGCAAAACCCAGCATACGTAAAAGACACTACTGACTTCTTAAGGAAGATTGAGAATTGTTATCAATGACGTAGATATTATATACACCATTGATGTGGTTTCTTTGTATACCCGCATTCCTTTGACTGATCTTAGAGAGATGCTATTTGATGTTTTAGAGAACAGAACCATAAAGGAGACTCCAACTTGCTTTTTGATGGAAATTTACGATATCATCTGTGATTATAACTACTTCTCCTTTGAAGGAGACCATTACCTCAAAAACAATGGTATCAGTATGGGCCAAGCCGCCGCTCCATCTTTGGCAGTAATTTTTATGTCCTTTTTGGAAAAGGAATTAATTTTTGGCCCTAACCATAGACAATTTTCTTCTCATATTTCTACATACCATAGATTCATAGATGATATTTTTCTCTTGGCTGATAAAGATATGTCCCACGAAGATTTCAAAAAATGGATGAATAGTTGGCATGAATCTATTTCCTTTACCTTCTCTTCAAATGAACATACCATTGACTTTTTTGATCTCACTGTTTTTAAGATCAATAACACCTTGAAATGCAAAAACTATCGGAAAACAGTGCATACCAACTCATATCTTCATTACAGAAGCCACCACTCTTTCAAACTGAAATACAACCTCCCATATACACAATTCCTACGGATTAAAATAAATTCTTCCCTAGCAGTGGACTACGAATTAGAAGTGACAAACATTTCTCAAGAATTCATCGCAAGAGGCTACCCTAAACATATAGTGGGTAATGCTCGAAAGAAAGCGGACAACAAAGATAGAAAATCTCTATTGATACCTTGGAACAGACAGCCTTTAAACAAACTAGTATGGCCTCTGACCTTTACCCCCCAAAGCAGAACATACACTAACATAGTTAAAAAGTACTGGCTGATCATCTGAGAGATTCCAGGCTTGGAATCCCTGCCGATTGTGGCCCACAAACGTACCAGAAATTTGGGGCAAATCCTCACTCATTCGGATCATATCAAACAGATGAAATCGAACCTGACTCCTGGTAGCAGACCCTGTGGAAATTGCTCCGTATGTGCAAATATTTGTTGTGATAAGTCTGTATAAAATCAATCATTTCAAATCAAATCCTTTGGCACTTGCGCATTCACAGGAATTGCATATGCTATCACGTGTGAATGCTTTAAGACCTATGTAGGAATGACCTCTAGAAAATTAAAACAAAGATTTATTGAACACCGGAGCAAAATTAAGGTAGGCAGCACTGAAATTCCATTTTACCAACACTGCCTCGAATTCAGACATTCCCCTGCGTCTTTAAAACTGCAAGTGCTGAAAAAAGCTTACATCCCCACACATGGAAACGCCTCACATGTGCTCCACAAACTCGAAGTACTATGGATAATTAAACTCCATACAGAGCTACCTTACGGTCATAACGGGCCGGTCGGACTACATTCCCTACTAATTTAGACAGGTGTACTTAAACGTGTATGTTTGCTCATGTTCTTCACCTTTTGGTCACCCCTTCGGATGGAGAGGGGGTTATGATAGGAACTCTTTCTATTGTGGTATGTATTGCGTATTTATGCTGTACTATACTTTGTTACTTTGGGTTATTATGGTTGCCTATATTACTTATTATTTTATATAAACTCTTCAAGACAGGAACCTGCATATGGATATACACAGCCTTGAAAAAGATTCCGAAACGGATTATCAGAGGCCCCGATTATAAAGGATTACCTTCTCGTCGGCTTGCCTTCCATCGGATTTCTTCAGGAGCCCAGATTATTGGGCTCCAGTTCTTGCTTTTGTGACTCCTATCTTACTCATGCCGGCTTATACGTGCCTGTATCCCTTGGATTACAAATGATATCCTGGAAGACTTTGGACATTTGGACTTTCCTACGCACCCTGGACTCACATTTGTGATATTGATTTAATTTATATGATGTCTTACCGGACTGCGCCTTGGATATGGTAAATGTGTATGTTATACTATACTATACGCTCGACATTATAATACAATTTCTATATTTAATATTGTGTGCTAACCCTCTTTGGTTATCTTGCTTACACTAACCCTGACTCAGATTGTTTAGGTTGCTTGCTATGTTGTCAGGTTCAGATGCTAGGGAAAAATGGTAAGGAAGAAGCCAGTTGTCTCAGTGTAGCCTTCTCTTTTATTAGAAGAAAGGGAGCCTATCTGTCACACCACAGCCTGGTTCCGGCGAAACAAACCGCCGCCATGTCTCTAGCAAGAAGGCAGAGAGGCCAGAAAGTCAGGCTCAGCCGTTTCCCTCAACAGGGCCCCAGCGGGTCAGACATAGAGATAACAACACCTGGAGCTGAGTCGGCTCGCCGCCTCCCTTTTCCACAGCTGTCCCAGTTAACGAGGTGGAATTCCAGAAGTCTGCAGATAGGAGGGAAGCGAAAGACTCCCTTTCTGTTCCCGTGGGAAGGCCCAGGAGAAGTCAGCGCATCGCGGAGCTTGGTAAAGCCAAACCTATAAAGGCCCAAGCAGGATTTCAGTCTTCATCTTGTGCCAACTTTTGAAATACCTTGCCAATCTCCACTGAGGGGACCAGGGAGGTCTGCCTAGCCGTGGGGACCTTGCTACCAAGTCAGGCTATCGGGCCTGTGGATTAGCCCTTGTGGCATCAAGAGACTTTGTCCTTTGCAACTTCCAGAGACTTGCCTGTCAGTCAAGGACTGATTCCTGACATTTTATTGCTTCCAGTTTGATTCTTACTTTTGCTTTTTCTATATCATTTATTCTAAATAAAGCATTTAACCACAGAGACTGTGTTGTGAGTGGGTTACTAAGGTCCAGCTAAGCCTAGGGTACAATACGATCAATACATTTATATAAGTAAAATCAAAGTAACTGAGGACAAGAAAATTAGACAATTCTACTCCACCAAGCTCATACAAACTATGTTTGCAGAAATAGAAATACCAAAGTAGGAAAAATGGAAATGTCTCTGAACACAAGGGAGTAAACAACTGAGAAGCAAACTCCTAACAGTGTTCGAGGAAAGATCAAAACTAAATTCAGAGTACCCATATTTACTTGAGTCTAAAGAGCACCTCCATTTTCAAAACCCTGAAACCAAAAAAAGTATTTGCTGATGAATGTAATGTGCAGCAGGAAAATGTGCACTTTTTATAATATGGCCATTACAGTTTCTGCCTGCTTAGAATGCCTTCTTTAAACACAAAAATGTGAGAACACCAAAACTTCCAGAAATGGAAAGGAAAATCTTGGGGTGCATCTATGCTATAGAGTGAATCCACTTAAAGTGCCATGATTCAGTGCTATCGGGTCTGAGGGCAGTAGTTTTACAAGGCCTTGAGCCTTCTTGGCCAGAGGATGGATGCCTCGCCAAACTACAAATCCCAGGATTACATAGCATTGAACCATGGCCATTAAATTCCAGATAATGTTCCTCAAATAGGAGCTCCAGGTGCTCCTGAAACAGCTTCCCATTTTGCTTTGAGTCACCACTAAGATTACCACATTATGCAAATCTAATGCTCATCATAATTTTGGCAAAAAGGTGAGTGATAGATTTGAGAAAAAAACAGTAACAGAATTGAAAAACAGAGCTGAGAGCAAATTTGGCTAGAAAGATGTGCACCAGGATTATTAAAATTGATTTTTAAAATAAGGAAAGAGCAAGATTAATTGGCTAGATTCTCCAAGTACAATAATTTACTAAGTGAATGAGCACAGATGTGGTGGTAGAAATTAGTGTAGACTGCATAAGAACTGTTTAATAAAGCAGCAGACAGTAATAGCTACCATGGCACAAAAGGTATGTCACTGGCAAGAAAATGGAAAATATAGGTTTTCATTGAAACACTAGAAAAGTGATTGCCAAACTCTAGCCCTCCAGTTATTTTGGACTTGAACCCACAGAAGATGCCTTGTCCAATGTCAAAAACACCTGGCAGACAAGAATGTGAGAAGGACTGCATTAGAAGATAGCTCTATTGTCATCTTTACAGACAGGCAGGATGACAGTCCCCTCTGACATTTCTAGCCAGAAGAAAATCTTGCCTCCTCAAGTTGTATCAATGAAAAGTGATAATGAGAGGAATAATAAAAACTAGAGGATGATGAGAAAATAGGCTAGAAGTGCCTAGATTCCTTTAGCCAGTGTCCACAGTCATGCTGTCTGTGGATTCTAAAAATGATAGTCCAAAGAATATTTTTTCCCCAAATCTACTAACACCGCAAAGGTGTTATTATAGTGAGAATAAAACATCTGTCAAAGCTAAAATTATAAAGCAAACAAAGCAAACAATAACATTTCCATGCAGAAAGAAAGGAAGTTATAGGGAATCCTGTGGTAGACAGAAGCAGATAACAACAATTAAATGGAAGGAAAAGAAGCTGTTCATTAGCAGAAAAAACTAGACATAGAATATCATACCCTTTTGTGAGGCCCTTTGTAGATTTTTGAGGGCCCTGGTGCTGGGAAAATGACTGCAGACTCGGAGTGGCAGTAAACCTCTATCTTCTTCACAAGAGTGAGGTATCCAAGGGTGAAATTCAGTTTCAAAAATATTCTCAATATCCACATTTCAGTAGGGGGTGGTGTTTCAAAATTTATGCATGTCTTACTTTAAAGTTCTTACTGTCAGTAGCAATTAATTAATTGGAATGATTTAGACAGATGCAGAAAATGCCCCAATTAAAGCATGACTCTTCAAAAGAAGATCAAATTCAAATCTGATCAAACTTGAAGATCCATTAGCAATGTGCAATGGGATAGACAGAAAGGGACAGAAAGTGTATTTCAAGAAATGGTACATTTCTTCCTAGCTCTCTATATGACAAACACTAGGAGAGGGGGAGAACCGTGGGGCCAAGGATTCCAGGGAATATAATTTTATAACTGACAGCTTTTATTTCTAGGGAATTGTTTCACTAGACGAATCAATTCCTGTGTTCTAGATTATGAAATAACAAATCACAGAGCCAATCCAATGATCAAGAACAAGAAAAAAGCATTGGATGCTTCTTGGGAAATGCTGGGTACTCTGTCTTTCTGCCTAAACACATCCACTGAAGTCCTATTGTAATTGTTTGACTATGGTTCCAACAGAGTATATATGACTGTTCTCCCAACATACCATAAAATATTAATATTATCTTCATTCATCTTAACTCTGTATCTCTTTTAACTTCTAATACTTTATTTTGCAGGTTTTGGGACAGGAAAACCGCTATAGCATATGCCATTTTCATATCAGATATCCTTAACCACATAGAATGATGTAAGGACTCACCTGTCCTAAGTGGGTGGAAAGCCTGCTTGGAAGTTTTGCATTTCTGTTGGAAGATAGCTGGCATCCATTTTGGTAAGGGATTTGCAGCTAGCAGCCATCAGGGGAGGTCATAGCCAGAGAGGGGGCATGGCCTTAGAGTCAATCCTGCTCAGAGATAGAAGTGCCCTGTGATTGGCTGAGTGCCAGAGGGGAGGAGCAGAGCTGACTAGAGGAGGGATCTTGTCAGAAAGATCCTCAGTCTTGGGCAGAGCTTTGATTTAGAGACATCTCAGCTCTAGCTGTCGTGGTTTGAGGTTGGAGTGACAATATCCTCCAAGCCTCAGCCATAGATTCTGATCAGTCTGTTACTATAGTGGCACATCCAGGGTGTTTGGGGTGACACTGATAGTTAGGTTAGAGCCATTAGGGCTGACTTTGTAGAGTCAGACTAAACACCTTGTCTCCTCAGTGTATAGAGGGAAAGGTGGGTTCTGAGGCTGGGAGTTAGCAGGTAGCTAACTCAGTCAAATACAAAGGAGGTGGGGGGGGGGTGGTGCTTACCAGCAGCAGGGAAGCAAAGGGTGTATCAAAAGGAGTGAACAAGCTCACAAAGATGAATACCCCAGAGAAAATACATAGACCCGCAATATATCTCAATTGAAATCACTGTATTAATACACATAAAGTTATACTCCATGCATAGATATATTTACAAAGTAAACAGTAAAGGCGGGAGCGCTCCCTCGTCTCTTATGTGAACATAATTTAAAGATGGCGCCGGTGCAGGAGCAACTTGCAGGAGTGCTCCTCCCGGACTTGCCGTCTCTTGGCTTCAAGGCACCCGAGGAAGACCGTGGCCCAGGAGAGGGTTGGGCACCCACTGTAGTAGACCCCCGGTCCTCATTAGAGGCCGGTGTGGGTCCTCAGTGGGCGACATTCGGCCCAGCAGATGAGTTTGAGGCTTTCTATGAGTACTGCCTGGGACTCGAGGCTGACTTGAAGGCCCAACGAGACCTTCCAACTGAGGAGAGGCCCCAACTCCAATCACCACCGGCCTCCCGAAATGCAGGGGCTGCCCTCGCCTCCCCGGCCGGACAGCTGACCCTGCAACAACTTCGAGAGGAGTTTGGATGGCTCGAGGAGAGGATCAGGCTATTCGGTAAGCGGCTGGACCGAGTTTATGCGGATACCTGCCCCGGATTAGCCAGACCCCCCTCGAGCGTGGAGAAGAGGGCCGTAGAGGACATTATCATCCCGACTGCCCCACTCCTAAACCCCAGGAGTTCCCCGGATTTCCTCTGGGATCACTCATGGGATCTGGAGATGGAGGCCCGGCCAAGCACGCCGGCGGACAATCCGCCGGCAGATGACTTTTTAACAGCTGACCGACTACGGTCAGAAGACCGGGCGCTAAGCATAAGAGGGACAACAAGAACAGGGAACCCCCCGGGCATGGACCACTTAGCCGCCCTGATGGCCCCCGAATTGGAGGGCTGCCCCCGAGTACCTGATCAGGACCATCCGGAGATTGAGCCGGATGGGCGACGGGAGGCCGGAGAGGAAGGGTCCTTCAACGTGGAGCGGATCCTGGAGCGCCCGGCGGGCCGCCGGCTGAGACGCCCTTCGCTCTTGCGTTCGGCCCGGAGGGAACTGCAGACATGGAACAAGATGGCGCGTGGCCTTGGAGACGCGCAAGGAGGACATGTGCCCCCCTCCCCTCTAGAACTGGGTGAGGAGGAGCCGAGGCGCAGGCGCACAAGAAACCAGCGCCGGCGCTGGAAGAGAAAGCCCTCAGCGACCGCCTCCTTGGCCACCCCATTGGACGCTCCACCGGAAATGTCATCAGAGGAACATGGCCCTCCCCCCTTGGCGGAGGGGGAGGAGACGAAGCGAAGGCATCGCCGTCGGCGCAGGCGGCGCCGACGAACCCGTCGTAAGGCGAGTTTGCCTCCACCTCCAGTAGACCTGCCTCCCAGTGCGGCGGAAGCCCCGCCCCCCCTCCCAGCAGGAGAGAGAACACCATCAGAAGGATGAAGAGCTCCAGCGCCATCTGGGGGCGGGAGGCCATATTGCACCACCACAGACTAACTACCAACAGGTGGAATATCGAGAGGGCTCAATCACCTCCACTAAGCCACCACGAATGGACCCAACCACCACCATCCTGCGGCCCCAGGCCAACAACCCCAATGGAGAGTTGGATCTAGCTGCACAGTCCACCGTGGAGAGACAGTGCCTAGGCCTGGGCTCATCAGGAAGGCAGAGGGGAGGACGTAACGACATCAACGGCCCCACTGCCAGGACCCTGGCGAGCCCCAGGAGGGGACGGTTCAGGACAAGGACCTTCTGGGGAGCGGGTTTCGGTAATGGGAATCGGGGAGAAACCCCCGGCCCTGCACCCCCACTCTCCCAACCCAAACAAATTGGAGATCTTGGTGAACTATTGGACGTGGAGCAAGACCCTGCTTCACCATCGCGGACAATACAAGACTGTGCTGAGAGAAGAGCACCTCAGCCTTCATCTGTAACCCGTTGCCCCATGGGGAAGGAAGGTCATCACTGGCGCACCCCCCCTTTTCGGAGGGAGGGCAGGAGGCCGGATACCTAGGGGGCCCGGGAGAAGATGTAGAGCGGGAGCAGGCAATACGTGTGATCTCGGGTAGGGGCAATTGGGACGGTAGACGTAGGCCTAATGAGAGAAGGCGGAGGAGACATGGAGAGGCTCGTCCGCCTTCTGACCTACGAGCTATCCCTAGGCATGCAGATGTGAAGTTCCCTAGTACCTCTCCTCCGACTCTGATTCTGGCCAACACCAGGTCCGTGCGTAACAAGACCGGGATCATCCGGGACTTCCTCCTGGAGAGAGAGATCGATCTAGCCTGTTTGACAGAAACATGGCTCCAGGAGGGGGATGAGGTCGTCATGCACGAGGTGGCATCCCCTGGGTTCGTGGCCAGTTATCAGATGAGGACAGAGAGGCGGGGGGGAGGGGTCGCCATCCTTAGCCGAGACACTTTTAATTCCAGGACGATTCCGACGGCGAACATTCCGGGATGGGTGCGCGGGCCTGGTGTGGGACCTTAGTGAGAGTGTAGCCTTCCTGCTGGTGTACCGTGCACCCATCGCACCGGCGGGGAGCCTGCCTAGGCTGCTGGAGGTGGTCGCGGAGTGGGCATTGAGATTCCCTAAGCTTGTTGTCTTGGGGGACTTCAATGTCCACGCCGATACCCCCTCAACGGCAGCCGTGGACCTGGTGTCTACCATGGAGGCACTAGGACTCTCACTTTGTAAGACCGGTCCCACGCATCAGGCCGGGCACCCCCTGGATTTGATCTTCGCCGCCGGAATTAGTGTGACCCTAGCCTCCACTATGGAGGTTCCATGGTCGGATCACAGGGTCCTGAAGTCCGGCTGGGGTGGCCCCCTCCCGGTAAGGGTGCCGAACCTATTCTGGTTCGCCCAAGGAGACTTATGGAACCCACTAGGTTCCTGAATGCTCTAAGGGAATGGGAACTTCCCAGCGACTCAGTCGACGGGCAAGTGGACTACTGGAACACCAGTCTTTCCGCGGCCCTAGACGAGATCGCCCCCAGGCGCTCTCTCCTCCCCCGCAGGAATCGCTCGCCTTGGTTTACCGAGGAGTTGCGGGCGATGAAGCGGAGGCGGAGACAGCTAGAGGACGTGTGGCGGAATCTCCGTGACGAAGTGTCGAAATCGGCTTATAAACAGTTTAAAGAGGTTTATGAGCATGCTATCAAGGAAGCCAAAAAAGTCTACTACTCTTCCTTGATAGAGTCGGCTAACTCGCGCCCAGCGCAATTGTTTAGGATAATTCGGTCGCTGACAGCAATCCCAACTGTCCCAAATGATAGGGGTTTGGCTCCCTCCGCTGAGGCTTTTCAGAGTTATTTCACCGACAAGATTTCGACCCTCCGCCAGGACATTCCAGCCACATTTGATACAGTTAGTGAACTCGAGACCCCGCCGCCACTCGGCGGGCCCACCTTCACCCGTTTTAAATTGCTGGACGCAGCAGCTGTCGACAAGTTACTTGCTGCAGCCAGACCAACTACATGCTCCCTCGACCCGTGCCCCTCCTGGCTTGTTAGAACTTGCTGGGAGGGGTTACGAGGCCCCCTAGGCACGATCATAAATAGCTCCCTTGAGCAAGGAGTCTTCCCGGGGGGATTAAAAGAGGCAATGGTGAGACCGCTGCTGAAGAAGCCGATTTAGATCCTTCGGCTCCTCCAATTACCGGCCAGTTTCCAACTTGCCTTTTTAGGCAAGGTAATTGAGAGGGCAGCAGCGGATCTGCTGCTGCAGTTCTTGGAAGACACAGCTGGACTTGATCCCTACCAGTCCGGCTTCCGTATTGGGCACGGACGGAGACCGTGCTTGTCGCCATTACAGACCAACTTCGCCGCCAGCTGGACCAGGGTGGATCGGCACTGCTCGTCTTGTTAGATCTGACGGCAGCTTTCGATACTGTAGATCACGCTCTGTTAACCCACCGTTTAGCCGGGCGCCGGGGTCGGGGGACCGCCCTTAAATGGGTGGCCTCCTTCCTCCGGGGCGGGGACAACGTGTGGAGGGGGCGGGAGGTCTCGGGAGATCCTCACTTGATTGTGGGTCCCCAGGGGGCCATCCTCTCCCCCTTATTATTCAACGTGTATATGCACCCCCTGGCCCAGCTGGCCCGCGACTTTGGTCTGGAGTGTTATCAGTATGCGGATGACACCCAGCTTCTGCTGAGAATGGACGGCAGGCCGGACACCGTACCCAATTGTTTCCATCAGTGCCTCGAAGCCGTGACTGGCTGGCTGCGGGCCAGCTGGCTGAAGGTGAACCCGTCGAAGCAGCCACAAGACTGATTTACCTGAATGCAGCCACAAGACTGATTTACCTGTGATGCTCCTTGTTTCTCAATTCTTGATTGATTAATACAGCGACGCGCCCTGATGAAGCGTCTTTAAGACGCGAAAACGGCAAAAAGCCTTGGCGCCTAGGAGAAAATCTGGCCGTTTGGCACTGTCCCGGCTCTCCCTTGATTTTGGGTCCCGCGCTGCTACTTCCAGCGCCCCTTAGCACGACAGTCGCTGTCGACAAACTTCACCTCCCCTTTTGGCTTCTGGCTTCACTTTCGGCGCACGCCGAGCAGCTGGCCCCCTCCCGCTTGGAACGCGGCTTCAAACCTCGCCTGAGTTCCCCGCCGCGGCTTTTTTCCTCGCCGCCCGGCTTCACGGCGGACCCCTCCCTGGATTTTCGCCTCTCTTGGACTGCCTCCAGTGATACTTGGAGGTTGGCTTATGGTGCTACAAATATATGCTACATTTTGTTTATTGATACTATGCTAGATGATTTTGTTCACATAAGAGACGAGGGAGCGCTCCCGCCTTTACTGTTTACTTTGTAAATATATCTATGCATGGAGTATAACTTTATGTGTTTTAATACAGTGATTTCAATTGAGATATATTGCGAGTCTATGTATTTTCTCTGGGGTATTCATCTTTGCGAGCTTGTTCACTCCTTTTGATACACCCTTTGCTTCCCAGCTAACTCAGTCAGGCAAGACTCAGGGGGAACTTCTGGTGGATAGAAGCCCCTAGTAGGAACCAGCTGTTCACTGCTATTTTCAGACAATAGGGTGACAGGTTTATATTTTAGTCAAGACTCAGTACTGACTAGAGTATTGTTAAGATCTAAGCTTAGTGCACTATTTTCTGTAACCACGAGCTTAGCATTTTATTATCTGTAACCGCACGCTCCAGCATATTATTATCAGTAACCGTATACTATTGTTGCCTCTCTATAGAACCATTACAATCTGTGCCTCATTGATAGCTGTTTGTTAATTAATAAATTCTTTTTATTGTTAACTTTAAGAAGCCTCCATCTCTCTATCTTGTAGTTCCTCACAGTGTGGTTGTTTTGGGCGGCTTGGTTAAAAGAACTACCAAGTAAACATCTCAATTAACAATCTAAAATCCTAATTAGAACATTAGGTTGGTGGCAGTACTACCGGGAGTATTATTTTAATTAATAATCTCCAAAACCAGTGTCAGGTCGTGACAAATGATAACCCTAGTGGGGAGGAGAAATTCTATCTATCTATCTATCTATCTATCTATCTATCTATCTATCTATTAGGCCTGGGTAGGTTCATTCAGAATCTTCTTTATTCGGAATAAATTTGGATCAAATTCCTTTTTGAAGTGATTTCGAAGCTATTTGGGAACCCGGAAGTACCCTTGCCATTTCAAAGCTTTTCCAGCCATTTCTCTTACGAATCAGTGGGTCAGAAATGATTCAGCTTTTCAAACTAGTATGGATGGATTTCCTTCATTTCCTTTCCCTCCTGCATCAGACCTGGGGCGAGACCCATGTTTAACCCAGTTTGGATGCGGACATCCTTCCCTCCCATGTCAGACCTGGGGTGAGAGCCGCATCCAAACTGGGTTAAACATGGATCTCACCCTAGGCCTGATGCGGGAGAGAAGGACATTCGCATCCAAACTGGATTGAACACATCTCTCCCACGTCAGACCTGGGGCGAGAGCCGTGTTTAACCCAGTTTGGAAGTGGATGTCCTTCCCTCACGCGTCAGACCTGGGGCGAGCGCCACAAATACAGGTGAGCTGTGCAGCCAATCAGGCCCAATGGCCATGGAGGTGTCCTTGCCATTTCAAAGCTTTTTCCGCCATTTCTCTTACGAATCAGTGAGTCAGAAATGATTCAGCTTTTCAAACTAGTATGGATGGATTTCCTTCATTTCCTTTCCCTCCTGCATCAGACCTGGGGCGAGACCCGTGTTTAACCCAGTTTGGATGCGGACATCCTTCCCTCCCATGTCAGACCTGGGGTGAGAGCCACATCCAAACTGGGTTAAACACGGATCTCACCCTAGGCCTGATGCAGGAGAGAAGGACATTCGCATCCAAACTGGATTGAACACATCTCTCCCACGTCAGACCTGGGGCGAGAGCCGTGTTTAACCCAGTTTGGAAGTGGATGTCCTTTCCTCCCGCGTCAGACCTGGGGCGAGCGCCACATCCAAACTGGGTTAAACACGGTTCTCGCCCCAGTTTGGATGCAGATTTCTTCCCTTTGCTTCCCCCCTTCTGGAATAAAACAACTACTTTCAAAGTAAAAGCCACCCAATGAAACAGGAAATAACACATTGAAACCATTAACAAAGGATTTGGAAGTCTTGAAAGTTTTGAACAGTTTTGAACTTTTTTTCCTGTGAAAATCGGAATTGACTTTAGATCCGAACCACTAGCACCCCCTACATCCGAAACAAGTTTTGAACCATTTTTTTAATCAAACAGGCCTACTATCTATTTATCTCTACAATCTATCTTTGAAAGATGTATAATGCAAAGCATGCTGCACCCAATTGTCTGAAAGTTTAGCAGAGGTAAACATCACTGTAATGATGTCGATTATTTGTGTGTGGATGTTGTGTGACATATGTTAAATGTATGTTGTTTTGTGTATTTCGGGGGAATATTCTATGGATTGTTGCTGTGGGTGAAACAGAGGGGAGGCTTGGCAGAAGCTTTGAAGAGCTGTCGCCATGGCAACCAGGGCTAGAGGCTTTTAGAATGTTCAAGGTTTGAATTTTACAGTTGATAAAGAGCGGTTGGAAGCCAACTGCCACATGAGAGGGGGAGGAGTTCTGTTTTGTGTTAGTTGGTCCTGAGGACTGTAAGAGAACAGTTCAGTATTTTAGTTGGTCTTAAGGTCTGCAAGAGAGCAGTCCAGTTGTATGGGTGTAGAGACCCTAGTTAAAGTTGGAAGAGTCCAGGGGTTTATAGAGGTTTAGTGGTAACCCTATAATATATCCCCATTGTGTTTTGTGTAACAGAATAAGTTTGTGCCTCTGAGGAAGTATAAAACCAACCAAGATTTTGTACCCATTTGTGTCATAATAAATTGTTTGCATCTTAAAAGAAAAACACCTCTCCTAATTCTTTTATTGGTGGTGGCCCTCAAGGTCAGTGGTCAGACAGATAAATGGTGGCAGCGTGGTCAAGTGGATACTGAGAAATTATAAATCTCTGCAGTTCCATGGTTAATAAAGGAGATAGTCTACCCTGCCATAAGACGGAAGTGGCTGAGGTAACTTCAAGGTCCCTTTGCATTGAGGGTCAGCAGTTTGGATATAGAAAGATTGTCCAGTCTGAGGCCGGTCAACAAGGGGTTGTCACAATCACCCACAGTTTAAATCCAACTGAACACAATAAAAGCCAGTGCTGTATCTGCATTAGAGTGATAGTCAATATGGAGATTTGAATTTTCAGGGATAATTGAGATTTGGATTTTGAGGAAGAATTGAAATGTGTACTTGCATCTGAGCCAAAGGAGACATCTGTTAAATAAGCCTGAGATAGACTGTTTGTTGAAATGCTGAACTGAATCATGTGGGGTGGTGCAATTCCCAACTATAAGTCCAATAATATTAAAAATTGTACTGTCAAAGTATTTCAATGCTCAAGCTACACTGAAAAGATAATACAAAAGGGAAGAAGCTGATTGGAGCAGCAGAAATGGAGTTCAATGAGGTATCACAAATCCTATTAGTCCAGGTAATTTTCCCAGGCTGTAGCCTGAAATCTGACAAGACAGGCCTGTTATTATAACCAAGTGAATGATTCATAATAAATAATTTATTCATCTAATTTGTGCCTTTCATTTTTATACAGTAGAATGTCAGTAAACAGCTATTTCTGTGGATGTATTTTCTGTAATTATTCAATTACATTTGCATTCTTCTATTAGTATTGATATTCTACTGTTGTAGTTTACCTAGAAATGGTCAAAGTAAGTGACAAAGAATTTTTCAATTAACATAACTCGATTGTTGTTCATTATTACAGTAAAATGTCTTTCATGCATTGTTATGCAAAGCAAAGTTCACCATCAGTGGGTTCCATGAATATTCAAACATATTTGGATGGTCAGAGGTTTGCCCATATTATCTTAGAAACCTAAGTGTGCAGATGAAATTAAATTGCCTTATTTGGGCCTTCAAAATATTACACTAGCTATCAAGGGAGTAACTTTACCAGGAGAAATTCAAATTCAAGTTGAGCTCAAATGACATTAGCATGAGGGTGTTGCGATGTTTGTTTGGATTAAAGAGTTACAAAATTATATGCTTTCTATGTGGTTGAATAATTTAAATATTGTAACAGTCATTTAAAGAGCAGTTTAGGGTTTAAAGGAAAATTCTGACACAGTGGAATATGTTTGAAAAGTGCATTCAAATATGTATTTTGTTTTACTATTAAAATGTTTATATCTCACCCTTTATTCAGGGCAGTTTAATTTCTCAGACAGTCCCTGGAAAATTTTCTTCACTGTTTCTCCAACATCAACATCTATTAATTTTACTTATTCATTTGCAGATTGCATTTTTCATACAATATTTCTGCACTAGTTTCACAAACACTCATTTGTCAATGAAATGAATGTAGAAAATGTAGCTCATTGAGTTTGTTTTAGTGCAAGGATCCCTCCAACATCTACAGCCCACTATTGTTGGATTTTTAAAAGTGGAGAAAATTAACTTTTGCCCCTTAAACTTTTTTTTACAAAATCTAAAAATTAAGAGCCATATATCTTTGTTCAAAGTTCTTCAGCGGCTTCCATTACTAAACAACAGAGTAGTAAAAGTGAATGGAAGATTTGGGGGGGGGGGGTCATAGCAACACAAGTGTATGTTTCTAAATTATACCCTAAAGCAATATATTTTTGTCACTTTTTTCCAAATCTAACACTTGGAACAGAAAAACAGCATGATTTGTGGTTTTATATCATGTTACAAATCATTTTATATGAGGTGTCATCAAAATACAATTTGCCCTATGATAGGCAGGCATTTATTGAAGATTTTCTTGTAACTTATTTGAATTTTATCTACCTCCTTTTTTTTAAAGCCATAAGTTTACACAGAGATGAGTTCAAATGACAAACTGACTCTGAATAAGAAAAGAAAAGAATTGATATCAGCAAGCTGCTTGAAGCCCCAGCTAGCAAAAAAAGAGACGAGGTCAGTGTGTGAAGTTAAAGAGAGCATAAGCCTACAGACAATTTAGATTTTCATTTTTTTGAACTTGGAATAAAGCTACATGACATCAGGAACAAAAAGAATATTCAAAACAGTGAAACAAAGCAAAGACTGAACATAAGGAAATTCACCTCTAATTTCTTTGATTTAGCCTCAAGTTAACAATTGTGCTTTTTTTAAAGGAATAAAATATTGTGAGTGCAGTATATCAAGTAACTCCCTATGGCCAGCTTCTGCACATCTCAAGAATAGTTGTCTTGGCTTCCCAACATACATAATCTAACTTGATGGTGTAGAATTTGGACAATTTACTTCTTCAGGCTACAACTATCAGATTTCTTCATCAGTGTACCTATTATCCATACTGGGTGAGGCATCTGGAAAGTTGCATTTAAACAAGTTCCCCTCCTGATTTTCCCCAAGCTCCTTTGCTAGTCACATGGCAAGAGATTAGGAAACAAAGATACAATATAGCAGATATACCTCTTTTTCTGATTTGAGGAGAAAATAGGGGGGTAGTGGACACAAACAAGTGGCCTCCCCACTCCTTGGACTGCCTAAGATGGGAAGCACAGGATTGCTCTCAAAACACCAACCTCAGATTCTTCATAATAATCGGGGATGAGTGGCTGTACTTCCCAAACACAGGGCAATACCCAAATCATACTGTAGGATTCAGACTTTCCCTAGGTGTGTTTTTAATCCATGATTCAGCCACATTAACCATCTTAAGTTTTCCAGGGTTAACTCATGTTAGCCTGCATGCATTGTGTAGGTGTCCAAAACTGATGCAATCCCACACTTACTTAAATGTTCTGTGTAGAAGCACCCTTAGTCATATGATGTAGCCATGGAGAACATTCTAGGACATGAGTGGGATTATAGGGGGCAATGTAGTTTTCAATGTAATTTTAAATATATTTTAATATTTCTATGTTCTTAACCCAAAGGATGCGTTTCTGTAAAAAAAATGTATATTTTATGCATTTGATTTGTTTTAATTGTATTGTGTGATTTTGTTGTTAGTCACCTTGAGTTCCTATACCCAGGAGAAAGGTGGGAAAACAATAAAATAAGTGGCTGCTTTGTTTGTTGAGTTTGGAACAATTTTCTATTGGCTCAAGGTGCTGTAGGAGGCCTCCTCACATCACCTTATATTATATCTAAAATTATGAGGAAGTTTATTAATGGTTCACAATATCAGATGTATAAGCATCCTTTGGGGATGCACTGGAATATGTTAATAATAATACAAAGAAAAAGCTTGTCCTTGTCAGCCCCCTTCACCTCCAAATGCTCTCTCTCTCTCTCTCTCTCTCTCTCTCTCTCTCTCTCTCTCTCTCTCTCTATAGATATATATATATATATATATATATATATATATATATATATATATATAACATTTGGATAATTTCTTAATAATAATCTGTTTGAGAATATGATTAATAATATTCAGCTTTGAAGACCTATCTGGAAAAGTGAATTCACATGGGCTTGTAACATCATGGATGTAAGTGCAGTATTGCTATGGGGTTTCTTAGCAATACTAAAATGATATAGACGTAACAGAATACTCACGTTTCCTATCATTATCTTTTCCTTTGTTAATTCTTCATTTCTCTGACTGTACTCCTTTTAAACCATTTTCCTCCATGAAAACAATATAAAAGTACAAATGAAACATCTTCTGCCATGAGAGTTGCCTAATTGATTTTGGGAAATCAATTTTGTTTTGTCAATGAAGACAATAGTTTGCTTCACATTATTTAAACCACTGTGTATAATCAGACTACAGTCAATCCTTGCTGTAACTCTACTCGTGTAAAAGTAGTGAACCCATATCTAAATCTAAATGGCTATTCAATTGAAACTATAAATAATTATGTCAAATGAAAGCCTAAAGAAAACATGCATACAGTGGTGGTTGATATGAGAAGAATTGATTCTACCTATTTATTACAAGACAAGATTACTTTAGTGATCAGTCCATTTTTTATGTTTTACAAGTTCCACTTGACATCAACAATAATGCTAGGCACTTCTTGTTCCAGTGTCTCATCAGGTTTACCTGTGAAGGTAGACAGACACAGAGGAGGGCTTCACCAGAAGATCTCAAAACATGAGCAAATTTGAAAAGGAGAAAATGGTCCTACAAACTATTTAGACCTCAGGCAGTATTTTCATTGATTCTTGCTCTTGCTTTTCCCCATCATCCATCTTCCTCCTTTTCACTGACACTCAACTTGTCTCATTCATGATATGAGGGTGGCAAAGGCTTGTAGAGTTCGTGTACTGCAACTAGAGGTGCTCTCCATAATCATAACAGGTGTCTTTCCATTAGGGAAATGCTGCTTCTTGTGGTTTATCTCTGATAGCTCAATACACTCACTGGATGAAAGGTTCTGACCAAAAAGGTGGCATCTTCATCTGCTATATAGATTATGATGATATATTACTCCCAAGAATGTGGGCACATTGATGTCCCCTTTTCTGTTCTGTATCAGTATCTCATTTAAATGAGAAAAAAACATGCTTGAGTAAAGAGAAAAATGACAAAAACCAAAAACAACAGTACAATAATTCTATTCTACACCAGCACAAGGCAGCACTTTAGATGGGATTTTAATGGAAAGTGGATGAATAGGGCCAATGCTTTTATGGACAAAACATTGTTTTAATCTGGAATGAATGCGCATGATGTTTTGGTAATTGTATTTTAATGTATTTTAATTGTTGAAGGGTTCTGGGGTCTTATATTGTTACTGTGTGGGCATCAAATTGTGCCTTACTGTAAGCCGCTCTGAGTCCCTCCTCGGGGGTTGAGAAGAGTGGGGTAAAATCCTGAAATAAATAAATAAATAAATATTTATAATTTTGTATATGGAGATGTGATTCTAAGCAAATGTAATTCAAAATAATTTAGTTTGTGATGACGAATATAAATTCAAACAAGAAGACTCATGTAAATATTGAGTTTAAAGCACACAACATGGATCAAGCCCCTATTTGGGTCATGGAAGGGATGCTTGTACATTCCTACTTTAAACTCACTATCAGACCTTCTTCTATTTCTAAAGAATGGATGGGTTGCCTTAGTACTTGATCCTTACAACAGGTAATATAGGCCGACAACTGGTGAATTACCAAAGGATTGCCAGTAACCTTCATATTTATCAGAGGTTTATACTTGGGACTCCCACATTTTTCTCATACATGCTCATTTTCTAAATGAGCCTAATGCTTAAGAAAAGAAATATTTCTCCATTTCTGGACATGATGATAAAATTCAAATGGCATCAATTTTATGTATTAGGGATGCTGCTGAAAATCAATCTAACATTGACGAAGTCCAGTTCTGGAGTTCATTCTGTAATGTCTGCTTGAGAAAGTGCATGCACCAGTTGTATGCCATTTGCTAAAGATATCTTGGGAGCACATATATCAGCGGCTTTTCAGACGTACCTTTCATCGTGACCCATAATGTGTCCTGAACTCCCACAATGAAAGCTGAGATGCCTCTGCCCTTGACCTTCCCCAGAGTTGCCTATCATTCAACCAAGTTGGTGGGAAACTTTGCTTTCCACGGGAGGGGGTTAGCTGTGCCTGCTAAATCTTAATGTAATGTGCAGTATGAGATCAATAACTCACAATTTCTTTCTGAATGGGATTGCTTTTCTTTTGTCTTCTCAAGACAAGCCTGGGGCTCAACTGGTTTCTCCATCAGAATAATTGAATGCTGTGGGGAGGAGTGAAGTGACTTATAAACACAATCTATAATTTATTTATCCTCATCTCCCCTATGTAGTTCCTTTCTTCAAAGTAAATCCCAGGGCTAATACGTCACTATGGCATACTGTGCAATGTGGTTTCTTTAACACAAGCACACATTCAATCCCTTGCAAAAGAAAAAACCTTTCTGTATCATATCCTGTATAAATTGTGGATGTGTTTATCTCTGAATTGGGGGAGTGGGGGGAGGGGATATCTAGACTCAGGGAAGGAAGTATGTATGGCTGTAGCTGACAGAGTGATTTGAAGTTCATGGGGTTGCCATAAGTCGAATTTGACTTGATGGCAGTTAACAACAAAAATGCATTTGGAACAACAGGCAATACTAGAAAGGGACTGAGAAATCATGTTCTCAGTCATTAGTGCTGGACCTCTGATCACTGTTATTTCACAATCAGTTCAGGGGATTTGAAAAGCAGGGTATCAACCCTCATAAGGGTAAACAAGAACATGGCAGGATTACATGTATACATTTACGCTTATTCTTACGGACAATAGGTTCCTTCCTTGTCTTTGGGTGTTTTTACACAGACGCTATCATGCATTTTGGAGGTGGATTAAAATGATCCAGTTTTGTTGTGTAGTGCAAAAACACCCTAGAATCTGGTTTTAGACTGGGATTATGACCACAATACCTGTGGGCTGTGGATTGGAACCAACTGTAGTAACTACAACGAGAAAATGCAGGGTTGTTGTTTTTAAAACCCAATCCTGTTGAGATGTGCTGATACACACATTCATGTCCATTCAGGTTAAGTGTTGGACTAAAGTAGGGCAAAGGAAATGAAAACAAAGGGTCAGAAAGTGAGCATTATTCTCTCAAGGAAGTAATTGTTTACCTTCAGACCAGCTGTGTTTTGGCATTTTTCAAAAAGCACTTCAATGCTAGAGGTGTCCTGAGAAGTGCTCTACATTTTTTCATTCCCAGATTTGAACCCTTTTCAGGTATTTTATTATGCTTTTTATGTCCTGATCTGCACTACAGTGTGCACTGTGTCTCAATCTCAATCTCCCTCTCCATGTCAGGTAATGTAGTACTGAGCCAGAAGCCACATCATACTAAGATGAAGAAGTAGCTGTACATCACATCAAATGTCATATCATGTAGGCTGGAGGTAGGAGACTTAACAATGAATGCAAGATGCCTTGAAACCTTGCTGAGAAAAAAGGATACACATTAAATTGATCAAGCATTTAATCAGTCATAGCCTGGTAAAGAATGGATATGTAGAATTAAATAATGTTTTTGTTTGTTTGATTGATGTAAATATTGTTGAAAAAATATCTTAGTTTTTGTAAGATGTGTGCTTTTACCTGTGTTTCTTTAAACTTGTGTAGCCACTTTGAACCCCAATACTGGGGAAATATTATTTGTTGTTGATGTTGCTGTTGCTGTTGCTGCTGCTGCTACCATCACTTTTGTTAGTACTATTAGAAATACTGTTGCAGGCTGCCTTTGCAATCTTTATCTGGATATGGTAATCACTGTCAGTACGATAGACTGTATGCTGTCCACATCTGCAATGAGCTCTTGTATCGTGATTAACCTCAAGACCTTGCTCTGCAGAGCCAGATGTTTTACTTGTCCAAAGCCTTTAGGATGGTTTGTCCACGTTTGTTTTTTTTGAACCAAAGACTGCAATGTTAATTTTGAACCAAAGACTGCAATGTAACTGCAGAACTAACAATACAGAGATAATTTATACAAGGGAGGCTTACAAAAAGAGTTGTGGTGTGAAGTCCTTCTGTTTAGTGCTCCAGTCAGTTAGCTATTTTCCACAATTCTCCATCTCACAGTTTTTCCAATCTTTACCAACAATTATCCAACATTTCATGGTATTCTGGGCTAATTTATGAATCACTACCCAGGGTTTTTTTTTATCATCCTAAGTTTGCTCCACCCTACAAAGCAAACTTTATTGTAACTTCACCTAATTTACTAATACCTGCCTCTTACTACAAAAACATTGACATTCAAAGCTGACTGCCAGAATAAAATTAATACCTTTTTTTTCATTTTTGTGAAAATGAAATAAATAAATATGATAATTCCCCAAATCAAGTGTGGATTTTTCTCTGGGAAATTTATTGATTTGATTTGATTTGCATAATTTCCATAATTTTGTATTTATGGATGCTTTTAAAGGAAAGATAATTTGAATTAATTGTGGATACAACATTTTAGAAATATTTTTAAAAGTTTTTTATATGCAGTTTAAAATGAAAAGAAGCATCTGAAATATGATGGATAAGGAAAAACAATGAATAAATGATGCACATAAGGATAGAGGTGGAATAATCCAATGTAAAATAGCATTTCAGAACAGGAAAGAGAATCTCTTTAATAAACTATAAACACGGAGCCTGGGAAAATTACTTTTTGAGAACTATCCAGAATCTTCAAGTCAACATAACTATGGCCAAAATGTAACTTTGACAAACTGGTTAAAGAAAAGATTTTAAACACACTGAATTTCCTGGTTAATCCTGACTCCTGTGAAAGTACAATTGACTGTTTTTCCAATCTGTTCTCTTGGCATCTCTCCAAGGTCACTTGGTAGACAACTACAAACACTTGTCAAAGAAGTCAAGAGCAAGGGATCTAATTATAGTAAGGACGTGCATATATATCAGCTTAAAAGTGAATATTCATAATACTGTACATACAAGTTTTGTGGGGTTTTTTTGCAATGGTAAGTTCTGCATGCATTCAGATTTGCACTTACTATTCCTTTCAATCACACCTTGGATATCTCTTCAATTAAATCCATTTTCAAGCTGTATTACAATGCATAATTACTGTATTCTATTTTCCCCCTAATTTCATTTTACATAGCAGTGAGGGGAAATAGTTGAAGACAAGAAATATCCACACCTCCTGAGATTCTTCAGCATTCTTTGCCTCAGAAACATGGACATTTGATGGGAAATTAAAATAAAATAAAAGTGTAGATACATTTTAAAAAGCATATTTTGGAACAAAACCTTTTTAATTAATGGAGAACATGCACACAAAAATAATGAACTTTTAAAAAAATCACGTAAAATGTATTGAAATGTGTGAATTTGACAAGGTGATAATTAAAGTCCCTAGAAAAAGTCTGTCCACATCTGTATGCCTTTCAGTAAAGTTGGTTAGTATATTAACTAACCTAATATGAGCAAGTGATGCAACAATTACCCTGTTGAGATTTAGAAAAATGCAGTGACGTTAACTGAACTTTTCACTTTCCAAATCTCAAATGAATAGCCTGTTACATACATCAGAGAAGTAGATCTTGGCCACCATAAAAATATTTATGGTGACAGAACGTTTTCTGCATACATGTTATTATAAAACCATAAAACCAATGTCCATCTCCGTAGATCATACTACTTTGAATGGGAGTTACATTCCTGAAACCTTCAATATTACAAAATTATTGTACATATGAGCATATAAAGGGTACTCTCATACTATGGTCCTTATACTTTTCACATAGTATGGCACAGATGGTACAATGAGTTCTTAGGATGATATATTATGTTGGCCTATTGTCCAGCCAACATATGCTCAATACGCCTTGTGAAAAGACTATTTGTGATATAAGCTTTAGGATACATAGACTGCATACATTTTGGGTTTGAAATTATTCCTTATTGCACAAACCTATATTTGTATTTTTATAAAGTTTCTTTACAAATCTTATTTAATGCCTTAATTGGTTTACATCTGGGGCAACAAACTTTTGATTCATCAGTTTGATTTAGAAAAACTCAAAAATTCCTATGGAGTATGTCTGCTAGAGAACCAGAAGTTCTCCAGTTTTCTCTGCATTCTTCTTTTCACTCATCACAACAACTGTCCAGTAACTTCCTAGCCCATTGTCACTCACTGGGAACTTAATATCAAGAGAAAAAAAATGTGAATCTAGAATGGCCCTGTGTCTAACATTTATTTCACAGAACATGGCTTTTGCTGGACAGTCCCAGTGGTCATTATGACAAATCAGGTCTCAAAGGTTCATTGGATATAGTATATCATGTTTTAAAAAATCCTTTTAAATGCATAAAAATATTTGATGTTTCACTGTCAATTTGAAGTGTGGGTTTTAGTTGGAGAATGGCATAGGGGTTGTGAACCTATTCACTACTGCTAATAGGTTTTCAACTCCTCTTTTTATTTTACAATGCCAAATGCCATTTTGGGCATCAGCAAGGCTAACTGTAATTGATAAATATGTCACAAGAGGTGTGAAAATGTCAGTTTCTCAAAGCTAATTAAGCTGCTTGCACTTTTACTAAGAATAATCAATGTTTAATGTTTCACTACCGGTTCTCTTCCACTACTGCTTCCGTGGCGGTTTTCAGATTCATGTTATTCCATGCCTGATGTCCAGAATTTATAAAATGAGTTTCAAAATTAATTCACACTTAGGAAGTTATCCCATGAGGGCGGGTGTCATATTATGGTGGTGTTATGTCCTGTGGCATTAGAAAGCCAGTTGTATCATTTCTCAGAATCACATGTTCCTCTTTTTTTTTCTTTTGTGAGCTTTCTCCTCCAGTCCCTCTAATAAGGCACCAATCCTAACTAGACACCACTTTGAGGATACTGGGCTTTCCTCCAGTCTCAGTACTCCCCATTATGGAAGTCCAAACCTTAAAAAAAAACTAGCAGTCACGCAACTTCAAAAGCCAAAACTACTACAAAGGAGAAATGACAGGATTTTGAAATTTCTGTATTTCTAGTGACTATTTTTTTAAAAAATTACCATGCCAGACCCATGAAGCAGGATTTTGCGACAGAAACGTCAATGCTTGGTAGGGGACCACCCACAGAAATGCTCCTTACTCCATGTCACTGATGTGATTCGTCACAGGCAAATTCAACAGAACCCATCTCATGTGGTCCCTTCCCCCTGTTTTCAGTTATATACCAATTCCCGAGCTCAGAAGATGATCTCTGCCTGTCTTCTTTGCCCTCATTATTTTTTTTACTTTTGAGACCCTTTTTTAACAATTTATGATGAGCACAGACAGGAAGTCTCCCTACATCATGGGATGTAGTGTCTAGAAATGGAAGGGGGGTGTCCATAGTATGCCTTGGTTTTTAGCTCCTCTCTTTTCCACAAGTATAGCAGTTACTGTTGTGCAAAGGCAATTGTGTGTGTTGACTAAAACCTAATATCAAAAGGCAGCCTGAAACAATTGTGTGATAGAATTGAGATTCCTTTGTGTACAGGACTTTAATCAGCTAATACATTTGCTCATGTGGATAATTTCCAGAAGAGGAATGGGGAGGGAGTTATATTTGCAACAGTCTGAATAAGGACTAAATTTGGGGGGAAAGGAGAAGAATAATTTATCATTAATGCAATGATGCAGTTTAGTCTTAAACAAGTTGAGATAATTTAGAACCCCAAATTTGGAGGGTGAGGGTGACTATTCAGGGAATCTTGGGAATATTAGGAATGTATGTATCCCTCAAGTTTACCTCTACATGATTCCTATTTTCACCTTGAAATTTGTGCATTTTATGTACACTTTCCAAATGAGCATATTATATTCCTGTCTATGCTCATCATAAGCTGTTAGAAAAAAGGGTCTCAAAAGTTTAAAAAAAGTAAAAAAAACACAAACCTTGTCTTTAGGCAT
Organism: Anolis apletophallus; assembly: GCA_030556195.1. Lineage (NCBI taxonomy): Eukaryota > Metazoa > Chordata > Lepidosauria > Squamata > Anolidae > Anolis > Anolis apletophallus. The sequence continues at coordinate 90,848,334 of JARBWK010000004.1, forward strand.
CTGAAGAGGTGCAGATCACTGAATACAAGCAGTATCTGGCCTTCATCATGTCATGGCAGAGAGAACTGAGTGTAGACTCCCCCAAAGTCTGAATTCCCTATAAATTTTTGTTAAGCACCTCTACCCCTAAAAGTCTTTAAACAACAGGCTAGTTTAGTTTCTAATGATACATACTACCCATGTTAATTTTCCTTTTTCTTCTTCACAAGTCTGTTTTCAGCTTGACATTACCTGTACATTTCTGGGTAATGTTGATTCAAACTAAGAACCATGTTACAGTTAAATCTGCTTTATTTATTTATTTATTTACCTTATTTATACTCCACCTTTCTCAACCCTGAAGGGGACTCAATTATTCAATGCCTTGGAACATATACAAACATTAAGCTTAAAATCAATTGAATTAAATACATATTAACCATTTAATAGCATTACATTCAGTGGTAGACTAATACTGTTCTAGTTTGCAGATTGGTGTAAGGGAGCCTTGCATTTTGCCCTTAGTTATTCCATTAGTTATAAATAATACTTAAGCTCTACTGGGTGCTGGGACTCAATTTCTGGTTCTCTTTTTACATTTGTATTTTTCTTGATGCTTTTTCTAAGAGATTACACAACTTGGCCAAAACAGCTCCAACCTCTGGGTGGCCTGGAAAGTGTGAGGTCAATATCTTTCTGAGGGCTTTGATATGTCTTTAATGAAAGACTACTAAATCTGTAAGCTATACGCCATGTTGGCTAATTACACCCAAGGCAAACAGTGGATTTTTTCAATTTTGTTTGATAGAGTTTACTATCTTAGCTCCTTCTCTGTAATAAAACATTTTGTTGAATATGAGTTTTGTCTGAAAATTATGTGTTTATCCTGACATTTTATGTAGGGTCGATCATTTGTTTAAATACTGTTCTAGTGCTCCAAACCTAGCCCTTGTTCCACATGTGCACATTGAATGTACTGATGAGTAGTAAGCAAAAGATTGCATAAATCATCTTCTTTAGTTGGCATCACCAAAGAAATGATGCCAATGTGTTTCTCCCTGATGGTGTGGAAGTTATTGCAATTAGGCCTCAATGAGATGCAGGTAGTATGTGGATGTATCCCAACATATTTACTTGCTTTATTTTAAGTCACTTGTAGGTTGGAGGCTTTGAATATTGGCAGTAATAGAGGAGTACCAAAACATGAATGGACACTTTAACCTTTTATCTCAGATATTTTTTTCTGCAGGTAGAAAGGAAACCATGTGGTGGGACATTTGATCCCCCAAAAAGTATATAGAGCGGAGATTAAGACCCCTTCTACACTGCCATATCCAGATTATCTGCTTAGAATTGGATTATATGGCAGTGTAGGCTCATGTAATCCAGTTCAAAGCTGATAAAGTGGATTATCTGATTTGATAATCTGGATTATGTGGCAGTGTAGAAGGGGCCTAAGTAGCTGCTCCCTGCTGTTTTATCACATTCAGACCATTGCTTTGCATTACAGTAAAATAGACAATTATAAGAAGACTGACTTTTTCTCTTTGGTCTGAAGTCATGTTTTCTCTTTGACAAAGTTCTTATACCCAAATCTGACCAAGGGAAATCCAAACTGATTCACTTACCCCTTGGTTTGACCCAAGGCAATTAGCCATCAACAGCCATTCTAGATACAGTAGGCAAACCACACAGTTGACAGCTGAATCTGATTCCAACCCTAACTAGTGTATCCAGGTTGAGACATCTCAGGCTGTATCTACACTGTCCTTATATCCCAGGATCTGATCCCAAGTTATCTGCTTTGCACTGGATTATGTGATCTCCACTGCCATATAATCCGGGATAAACATATAATCTGGGATCAGATGCTGGGATATAAGGACAATGTAGAAGGGGGCTCAGACTCTGAAACTTCAGGACCAAGAAATGATATTTAAGAACTCTTGATGATTTTATTGGTATGGGTCCCAGTAATAGGGTGAGCCACAGTTATGTAATGATACTGAGACATTCTGTATTACTATATTCATTGACTCCTGGGGCAATGAATATGGGGGTGCTTCATTATTTCTCTGGTGTTCGTTGCAGTTTAAGAAACTTTGAGGGAGGAAGTGGCTAAAGCTAGATCTACACTGCCATATAAATTCCAGATCATCTGCTTTAGGCTGGATTACATGGAAGTGTAGACTCATAAAATGCAGTTCAAAGAAGATAATCTGGATTATCTGATTTAATAATCTGCATTGCATGGCAGTGTAGATCCAGTGTAAAATAATATTCGGGGCAACTACAGCAGCCACTCTGAAGCAATCTTTTTTCCCCTCCAAAGCAGTGTTCTTACTATAGGATTTCACCTTACCCTATTAACTGAAAAATGGAACCATTTCCTAGTATTCAAAGCTAGTTCCTGGTTAGTTTAGGGAAAGCAGGACAGGAAGAGAAGTGAAGCATGCTAGCAGAAAGATTAGACCTTCTTTGGCCCCATCTACAGTGCCATATAATGCAGTTATATAATGCAGTTTTACTGTTTTGAACTTCATTACAGTAGAGTCTCGCTTATCCAACCTTCGCTCACCCAGAATTCTGTATTAACCAACACAGTCTGCCTCCTACCCAAATCCACAGCTGTTTCAATACATTTCAATGTTTTGGTGCTAAATTTGTAAATACAGTAATGATTGCATAATGTTACTGTACTGGACTGCTTTTTCTGTCAATTTGTTGTAAAACATGAAGTTTTGGTCCTTAATTTGTAAAATCATATCATAATTTGATGTTTAATAGGTTTTTCTTTAATCCCTCCTTATTTTCCAACATTTTCACTTATCCAACGACTCTACTGTATATGGTTCTACAGAGTCATATAATGCAGTTCAGTGAAGTTAAAATGCATTATGAAACTGCATTAGAAAGCAGTGTAATTGGGGCCCCAGAATTCAGTGGGGTGGATCTCAGGGATAAGAATAAAATATCTCAAAGTTTACTCTACATCTCCCAAAACCAGAACATTATTATTATTATTATCATCATCATCCCACTTTCTCTCTTCACATTATCTTCTCTTCAGAAGGAGATTCAAAGTGGCACGTTATTATTCATCCATAGAGAAACACAATTTTGTAAAAGAAAACACATGCAAGAGATTAAACCAAGTAAGCACACTAAAATGGTACAGGGATCCATAGACAATCTTTTTGACCTTAGATATTAGATTCAGTTTATACCCTTTAAAACATGATCCATGCACACATGGGATATTTGCTTTAATGTTGGGAATGCAGGGACCAGTAAATGCATTCCTTTTGAAGATTTTCCATGACTATGATGTCAGATTTCCTCAGATGTTTTCCCCTCATCCTGTGATATAGGCCAGTCAACATCTTCTTCACCTACTCCCTCAGGTCCCAAGTTTGGAGCCTCTCCAGTCTTAACCCTGACATGATTTACCAGTCTGAAAAATGACAGACTCCAGATTTTAGTTCAGTAATTCATTCTTTGGAGCTCTTTGATTATTTGCCCTCTCTCAAGTTGATCCTATTTAGAGCTGGTTGAACTCTTTGCTTGATTTCTAAAATGTTATTGGTGGTGCATGCCAGTCAGCTCTGTTCTCCTTTGTACAAACCCATCTCTTACCCAAATAGAGTGTTTGCAAAAATCTTTGTGACAAAATCAGTTATGGTAAACACCACAAACTGACAGAACTAGCCTACAAATAAGATAAGAAGCAGACACATGTTAAATCATCCAACAGTAAAGGGGATACTTTATGGAAATGAATTTGCAAGATAATAATTTGAATTTGACAAGGTGATAATTAAAGTCCCTAGATAGACTCTTTCCACATCTGTATGCCTTTCAGTAAAGTTGGTTAGCATATTAACTACTGCCGGGGAATGCTAAAATATATTCATGGGATGTTAAGCTGCATATTATTATGCATTTCAATTTGTATAATAAATGTAACAAAATGCAGTGCATACAATATTACAGAAGAGGCACTAATCTCTATTACAGACATATTTTAAAAGAGCACCGATACCATACCAAGTCCTTAGATGCCAATTTTACCCAGAGAAATTCAAGAGATTTAAGTCATAATTGATCTCGCTGGCAGGAGGGGGAAAAAGAAGATATATTTCTAGTGCATGCAAAACATTCCAGCTGAGATATTTTGAGAGCTGAAGCTCAAATTCTTATATGCTGCAGTTAATGAATAATCATCGTTGATACATTTTTATTGCCAGTACTTTGTAATTAATAATGGCTATAAAAAAGTACCACTGCTTGCATTATTTAATTTAGTATTTCCAGTTTATTATGAAAAATGAATTTCAGTGGACATGATTCCAAAGTAGAATTTCACTTAGTAAACTCTAATTGTATTATTTGATTCATAGCTAGGACTTTTGCCAAGCCATTTTCCCCACCTGGTTGGGTGCAGGTCACTTTCCCTGCAATCACAGCAACCAAAGGGGTTGAATACGCAATGTGAAGAAACACAGCAAAGAACTTCAATGACAAAAGAGGAGGAGAAAGAAGAGTCTTACTGCATTGGCCAATAGACATGATAGCTTTTTTTCTTCATATTTTTCATTAAACCCTTCAGACTTTTTCATTAAACCCTTGGATACAACAAATACCCTGCTTTCAGCCATGCACATTCATGAAACAGGGATTGGAGTTGGTTTTGTCTTCCTTTGGGCTTCACTAGCATCATCATAATCACAACACTTTTCTCACTCCTGACAAAATTTTAATTGTGAAAATTGCCAACCACTCCATTAGAAGCCCCTGAGAGTGTGACCAGCCACTTAGAGATTTTGTATTTCCTCCATCCCAATCTTTTAAAGCATAGCTCATCTTTATTATTCTGGAGACGGGAAGTGGCCAACCTATTATTTCCATTTTTTCTGGAAAGGCTTTTAGGGGTCACAGAGAGGAAGGACATGATGGGTCAATGTTTTAAGAGAGAGATTATGGAAAGCAGGGAGCTATCTGTGACCCACAGGCCACACTTTGATCATCTCTTTGAACATCTCTAATGGGCATGAGATATCAGATACACACCCACAGAGTTTCCCCAAAAATGTAGGAATAAGGATTCATGTAATGTGAAGTATATGTGTTTTTGGTAATGAGAGTACTTCCATCTTGGCATATAAAATAAATGAAGTCATGTTAACTTATTTTAAAATGTTTTAGAGAAGCCATTGAAACCCACAAGAATGTGGACAATTTCAACAGAAAGGAGAAAATCATGAAAATGAACAAAATCTGGTTAACAGTATTAAAAAAAATCAGAATCAAAACAATAAATAAAGAACACCATACAGAAACAGGGGATTTGCAGACAGCAAACGATCAAGTGCCACATACCTCACAACCTCTGAGGATGCCTGCCATAGATGTGGGTGAAATGTCAGGAGAGAATGCTTCTGGATCATATCCATGCAGCCTGGAAAACTCACATCAACCCAATGATTCCAGCTATGAAAGCTATTGCCAACACAATCAAGTGCCAATTAAACAAAGGGCGCCTCCAGGCAAACAACAGCCAGACTACCTCTATGTAAATACCCCCACTGATTGACCTTGTAGCTGCAAGTCTACTCAATGCTAATCAAACTTATTTATTGCAACATTTCCACTTGCTTCAAACACACAAGAGTTCTTTCTCTCACCCTAGACATTTCAGATCTATATACACCCCACTGGCCTCATTTCCAACAGAACTCTGAAGATGGCAACCACAGATGCAGGAGAGAATGCTACTGGAACATGGCCATATAGTCTGACCAACTCACAGCAATCCAGCGATCCTGGCCATGAAAGCTTTTGACATGTTTTAGGCTTTGTGTTGTCTTAAATCATTTTAAAGTGATTTTATTGACCACTTTATTGATATGCGATGGGGTGAACAATATTTACATCAATGAATGAAACACTATAAAACTAAAAGTCTGGAGACAGAGCCAATATGTATCCATCGATCAGCTCAATAAATTTCTTCCACTAGAGAAATGCTGCATTCAATTCACTTAGAACAATAATTTCAGTATATCACGTGTTCTTTGTTATCACTTACCAGCTTGGCAGCCATATATATTTGTGTGTATATATTTAATAAGTTAGACCTTTCCACTCATTAATCTTTTTTATTGCTTTTTCTCCATTTTCTCCTCTTTTTTATCATAATCACATGCAGCAGCCAGCTTAATGTATTTCCTTATAACTTTGCCACTAACTTATTAGATAGCTCTACATATTTTTCAGTGTAACTAGGCTAGACACCGAAATGATTTCAAACATATTTCTTGGCTAGAGCAGCTTTTATTGAAATCAAGAGCAGAAAGACCTACATAGAATATTTATTAAACCATCTAGAGAGAAAAGGTGGTGTTTGAGAAAGAATGCTGAACACCAAGGAGTCACAGCTTATCTATACACAGGGTGAGGAAGACTTTACTTCCCATTATTTCTCTGAAAATGTTCAGGATGCACTATCCAGTTGACTTTATGGGCACATAAAGTCATTATATCATATCATTATATTATATCAATACAGTCATCCCTCTAAATTTGTGGTATTGACTTTTGTGGATATGATTATTCATGGACTTGTTTAAAATTGTTCTTTCAAAAAATCTCTAGGTCTTCCACTGTAACTCTTTTGTCATGTTCCTACAGTCATGTTTTTCTAGTACCTCTTCACATGGCCCTTTGAGAGTGTGCCATTGCACTAGCAATAACCGGAAAGTGTGCAGCATGGCTCGTGGCACCCTGCGCTCCCTTCTCTCCTAATCACATGGAGGGGACAGGAGAGGGTACTTTAACACCCTTTCCCTCCCTATCAGATGGCAGAAAGGGTGGCAACATGCGTTGCCCTGCTGCCCCTTCCTCCATCACACAGGGAAATGGAAGGGAAAGTACAGGTATCTCCATTGGAGCTACCCAAAATACACTTTCCTCCCCATGGTAATAGAGGAAGTGCCTTTTGGTGATTCCCCCTAACTTTGGGAGGAAATTGGGTGTGGCCTGCCATGCATTGTGTGATGGAGAATGCAGGGCCAGTCCTTCCCACGAAGCAAAGCAATAAAACTAGGCAAAAATGCCCCATGTGAAGAGGTGGATAGGCTACTCTATGTCCTTTAATGTGATTTTGTGATCAGCTTAAGTAGCAGTTAATCACAGAGTTATGCTAGAGACATAGAATTTTATGGAGTGGTGTTCTCTCAAGTACTAAAAGAAAGCAATTTCTTTATTTGTGGTTTTTCATTTTCACAAAGGTCCTATGCCCCTCTCCTTAGCAAATGTGGAGGTCTGACTACATGTTGTACTGTTTTGTTGAGATATATTTTTTGTCCTAGATCTGGGATATCAGAAGCAGTACATCTTTTGACAGAGCACATACTTTTCAGATACTATTTTTAAATCACCGTATCACTGTTGATGTCTGTTGCAATATGCATTGAGAGGGTACACATTTTGAGGACACCCTGTCCTTGAGCTGGCTTTGGACTGCATTATAGTGTCTGTTAGGAATCATACTGAGTTAGCAGCCTTTCACTGGGAAAGATGGGTTGCTTGTACATTGCATGTTTGTTTAAATGTTTCCCATGTGCTGGAGACAAATGATCCAATTTGTACATTTGATTGAATACTTCCTCCAAACTAAGAAAATGGGATCTAGTCTATGCATTCCCTACTCACTTATCTCCATTTTAAAAATACATCCTCGGATAATCAAGTATTCAGCATTTAAGCATACACTGGGCTAGTATATGAATGCTCCATGAAAAATAAGGCCCTGGTTTTAAAGTGAAGTTAGTCGTTTGAGAAATTGCACAGTTAAGCACATTTAGCTCACTTGAACCCTATTTATATCAGGTAGAAGCCACTAAATATACCGTGAGCCAATTACAGGATCACCAGCATTGTCTGAATTTTATTGGTTGTGATAACATAGTAGTGGAACTGTTATTAAACATTGAAGGTGGTTGTTGTGAAAGAGAATCAATGTGGTTCAAATAGTATAATGTGAAGGCCATACATTTTTCACTATGCAATTGAACCTTTATGAATGCCTCAGTTAAAGAAACAATAAGCTTGATGATTACCTGCTCAATGTAGTAAGAGGCTGGGAAGGGTGGGCAGTGGGCAGTGGATTTTTATGGTAGGGAAGTGAATCCACTCTCCTTTTTATGGCTGCTCTTTCTACAGCTGCTCCAACGTGTGTGTGAGTCATCCAGATGCTGGACACAATTATCAAGAGAGGAATTCTCAAGAGATGATCTGCACTGGGGAGTTCCCATACAATGAGCAGAAGCTGTTGATAGGAATAACAACTGAATGGATTTACCAGTCAAACTATAATGGGCCCACTGACATTCACATGTGTCATCCTAATTCAGGTGAAGAAACTCCAGTGGAAACCATACCCACAGAGCTTTTTAGCATTTATGCAATTCCTAATCCATAAAGGGATTTGTAGGCAGTAAGCTTATTCCCAACACAATCCTTTCTGCATAATATATAAATCTATAACAAATCCATAGCAATGTGGTACTAGTCAGGTTTGGTTTCTTATCAGTCAATCACATTTCTTAGTAAAGAAAATACCTAAAGATTTTTAAAATTTGAATCTCAGCTGGGAATATTTACAATACCGTCTGTCTGGCACAGATAGATTAATGGGATCAGCTGGAAGGTTAAAAACCAACACCAAGGAACCTACAGAGAACAACCTGACAATAACAGTTGCCAGGTGTTTCTCTTTGAAAATTGCCTGCTATCACTTACTGGGCAGCAGTAGCCCGCAGATATCGGCAACAGCAAGCCTTTCAGCATAGTCATCAGGTGGTATGACAAAGCAGGGCCGTTCTGCTAGGTTACATGATAGTAATAAGTCTCTTCAGCAGACTAGCTTGAAGACAACATTCTTAACAAATTAGAAAGGTTCTGTATATATTCAAACATGATCTTTCTTTTTATAAAAAAAATAAACTGTTGTACAAAATAATTCACAGTTAATATTTAGTAACCTCTTCATAGTATAAGCTAGATATTGGAAAACTGCAGAGATAACTCTCTTAGAAAATGGGGAAAATTCATTACAGATTTGCTAATAATGGATAAAATAACTGAATTCCATTCTGCAAAGAAATACTCAGGCCCCATCAACACTGCCATATAAAATCAAGATTCCTTGCTTTAAACTGGATTATATTAGTCTACACTGTCATATAATCCAGTTCAAATCAGATAATCTGGATTTGATATGGCAATGTAGATAGGGCCCCAGTCATCTTCTATGTCATCTTCAAATGGAGCAGTTTTGTTCTGTTTTGCCACTTTTAGTCACAGCAAGGACAGGATTGGCTATGCAAAAATGCACCCTCATTCCTCCCAAAGTGGAGAAGTGCCAAAAGGAAAGTGTAGTTTGGATAGCTCTGACAGAGCTAGTCACACTTTTTCTTCAATTTCTCTGTGTGATGGCAGAAAGGGCGGTGGGGCAACACACATTGCAGTGTGTGGTGGCACTTTCTGCCATCTAATGAGGAGAGGGAAGGACACCAAACCACCCTTTCCCATCCTCTTCATGTGATGAGGGGAGAGGAGGAGGGAAGACACACAGGGTGCAATGGCATGGCCCAAAGGACCATGTGAAGAGGTCCCTAGTAAACTATATTGTGGAGAGGAATTTGTAAAATTCCCCATCTCCTGTGCCAAATTTAGATGGCTTTTGGTGTTGTGTACCTGGAGTTGAGTGGGTGTGAACTGGATGTACCTATTACTGTTCCATTGAAGACAGCATAATTACATTACAAATAACAACATTTCTGTTTCATTTAGCCCCTTTTCAAAAGCTTCCAGGCAAAAAGAGTTGAAAAGCTGCTGGTAAAAGGAGAATGCTTCTTTACTTGGAGTCTTAAGTGTAAAGATATATTCAATGGCAGAACATCTCAGTTGCAATGCCCATGTTCCCAAGGTGGGTTAGGAAAAATATGTTTCAGATTCTGAAAAACAGTGTCAATCTGCCAATCACGATAGATAATATAGTCATGGACGAATGGATGGACTAATGACCTGATGGAAAAATGAGTAGATCAATGGCCTTAGCTGGTTTAAAGCAGAACCATTTCTTTTTCTGCACAGTGTCCAGACCTTTGACCTTCTTATATGTACTGTAGGATTCTGGAAATTACAAGCCAAAATATGTTTATGCTAGGGAAGTCAGGTTCTCATTAAAATTATGCAGTGCAATGTCATAGGGAGAGAGAAAATATGCACTTCCAATGTATATAGAAGGGAAGAGTAACACATGAAGTTTTACCTCAGAATAATGCCCTATACCATATCCTTTTTTTACAGATGAATGTAAGGCTTATATTACAAGATTGATGCATGGCACCCTAATTAGTAGTTAAGCCTGGCATTTTGCTCACAATTACCATTAGTTGCACTATCCAAGAATTCCTGCTATTTTTCGTGACAAAGAATCATTTGACCATAATGATAGGGTTAGACAGATATTAAAGTGTTTTCACTTGATTAGAACTCTTTCTGCTTCTCTCTAGGAAATAGATGCTGGCAGAGGCAAAAGTGTACAGTCACATTTAATAGTATGCCAAAGAACCAGCAAATTACCTAGCAGTATTTATGCCCAGTAGTATTTCAGAAGACAGGGTAGGCTTAACTAAGATTAAATAATGTTATTGATTCATTCAGGCCCTTTGCAAGATAGCTCACATATACATGTTATTATGCTTCAAGGAAGTATTTATACACACACACACACACACACACACACACACACTGCAAGCATGTGTGTGTCAGTCATAAGCATATGTGTATGTGCTGCATTATTAATGCCTTAAAGATCTGTGATTTTAACGGTGCCAATAACTCTCCACCATATCACAATAATTTTACATCAAGTTGCTGTGGGCAATTATACATCTGGTGGCCAATCTTCTGGTAATGAGTCTCTCCATTCCTATTTAAGCTATTTCTCAAACAAAATACATGCAGTGCACCACAGGGGGCAGATCTTGGCAGTCTGGTAGATCCTGCCACAGCATACATTGCTTTGGCATAGATTTCAAAAGGTCAGGGTCATCTCATGTCACAATGACACTGTCAAGTAGAATTTCTGTGGAGAAAATTTTGTATATCCATATCTAATTAGTTTTATTACAATACCAAAATGCCGAAACCATTAAAAATGTGCACAGAGCTCTTGCAATCTCATTTAGTAAAAAGAAAACTTTAAAAATCTGCATTCTCATTTCAAAGAATGAAATAAGCAAAAATGTACAATATACTTAGGGCTGATTGGCTGAAAGTTTTAATGACCCCTTGTTTCTTAAATATATATATATAATTCTTCCTGAACTGTAAAATTCTGCTTTCCCCCCTCAAGTTCCACCTCTGGAGGAAGCTCCAGGGATGGTCTCAGTCTCTCTCAATTTCTTTGGAAGATAGCAGTACTATTGAGACTTCCAGAGTATATTAAAAACATTTTAATGTACAATTATTTAAATTTGAGTGTGGAAGAACAGGTAAGCAGTCAATCTTCATCTTCAATTCAGGGCATACTCATTCTTGAAGCAGAACGTCTTGCCTTTGGACTTCTTCACCTCTCTAGTATCCTGGAGGAATTCAGCTTCTTGCTGGTTGTATTGCCAATTGTTGTTTTTTTATCTCACATTCCATGGTTTCAGAATCACTCCACTAAACATTCCTTTCATCCCAATCAGCCTTAAGGTGAGAATGTGTTTTGAGTAGTTAGCAGTCAACTGTTATCACAAGTGAAAAGTCATTGGTGCTAATTTAAGAAGGGATCTTCCATACATCAGTGGCACATCTTTAGCTATCAAGAACACAAAATACCAGCGAGAAAGGCTGGGACTCATCCCTTCCAAATGAATAACAAACTACTCTGGATGTTCATTCAAAGATTAACATAGACTTATAACGTCTTAGATAGCTCTATTTATCTCTATTTCAACCAGGCATGAAAAGTCACCAAATTTCTATTATACATGCAATTCTATTGATCATACATAATCCAGCACCTTAAAATCATATCCAGCCTTATCCATATGAAGATTGACTAGAGACTCTGTTTTGTTCTTGAGAAGGATCCTGTGAGCTTTAAAGGCATTTGGGGAGGACAGGATCAAACTTTTAAAATGGAGAATTAAAATTCATTCCTGTTGATAGCCTAAGGATTATTTGGAATGAAGCCTAACACTTGACAAACCAAATCTGAGAATCTATCAGTTATTTGTAAATCATACCATGTTAAAGCAGCATTAAGATGATACGACTTTAAAAACAGGGCATCCCTTGCCTGCTTTCTATAACATCCTGCTAAAGAAAAATACCCGGAGGTCTCAAAATGTGTGCAGAATTGGGTACTTTTTTGGAAGTCTAGGTCTTATAAAAGTGTTCCTACAAATGGAAGTGGGGTGTTGTCTTATGATCAACAAGTCTACTCCTGTTTTATGTGTGACCCAGAGAAAAAACTGTCTCTGATTGCATTCTTTTAATGATATTATGATACAAACAAAGTAGCAAAATCTCAAGATATTTCTGTGGTTTTCCAGGTAGGTGGGTAAGGTTGCTAATTCAGCAACATACCAGATCTTGAGTTATCTCTGATATCACAGGAGCTCACCACTATAACATTAGATGAATCCTCTCCTGGTCTGAGATTTTGGATCCTAAATTTCAGAGAATGGGAATCTGCCATTTTGGTAACTCTGGATGCAAAGAGCAAATAAAATCAAAGAGCTGTTCTTAATTTCTCGAAAACAATCAATTGTCTTGTTTTCTACTTGTAAAAGCACCTCCATTTGCTTCCTAGAGCATATGTGCTTAGGTTGATTGATACATTCACTAGCTTCTAAACTCAAGCACATCCATTAGTTTTTCCTTTTTCCTTTCCTCTATTAAGGCTCGGGAACTATCAGGCTGAAAGAGTAAGCTCAACTAATGTTTTGCTAAATACAAATAGTGTCCCAAAGGGAACATACAGTTTTCTATAGTGGAAAGAAATTACTTATAAAATGTTGCCTATTGACATTTGTCATTCTGCTTGTATTACATGTGATTTTAAAAAATGTTAACCTGTAGTTGAATTTGTTATATGAAGACATATTTCCACAATTTTCAGTAAATTTGTTTTAATGTTCTTAGAATTCATCCCCCCACCAAGATACATCAGCAACACTATAGAAATGGTTCACTCACAGGCATGTATGGTTTTATTATTTATTTATCCATGATGTTAGTATTCTGATCTTCCCCCAAAGAGCTCAGGGCAATGAACATGTAGCTGTCTTACTTGATTCTTACCAAACCCCATGAAATAAGAGGATGATGTGAAAGCTGGAAGCAAAGCAAACACTGAACAAATACATGGCTGTACAAACAAGAAGCAGGCAAGTAAAACCCCTCAAAGTGCTTGTTCGTTATTCAGGGAATGGTCTGCTAGTCCAAATTCTTGAGGCCTCATAAGGACATCTGGAATTCTATTGAGTTCATTTGTATCACCAAACAATTGCTGACCTAACAGTTGCTATTGTAGCTCTAGAGGCAGCAATGCCCACATGAGGTCTTTAAAAAATGCAGCTGTTCTCAAGAAGAAGATCTAGGTAAGAAAAAGTTGAGTTGGACTTTAAAAAAAACCCTAAAGTGCATTGTGAGAAATAACAGTAGCAGGTTACTGATCCACCTAAGCCAGGCATGGACAAGCTTTGACCTTCCAGGTGTTTTGGACGTCAACTCCCAGAAATCCCAGCCAGCTTACCATCGGTTAGGAATTTTGGGAGTTGAAGTCCAAAACACCCGAAGGGCCAAAGTTTGCCCATGCCTGATTAAGATATTGTTTAGGTGGTACATAGCCCCGGAAAGACTGGCTAAAATATATAAAAACTCCAGTCCTAACTGTTGGAAGTGCAACGGGAGAAACAGCACCTTTTTCCACCTTTGGTGACTGTGCCCCAAAGCAGTGAGGTACTGGAAAATGATTAAAAAAGAAATCGAAAAAATTATTAATAAGGATTTGAATGGCAAACTGGAGGAGTTTCTGTTAGGGATTTTGGACCCCAAGCTAAGTAAGACAGAAAAAGAGGTATTCTTAATAACAAGTACAGCAGCAAAAATGCTATACGCAAAATATTGGAAATCCAAAAGTAATCCCACAAAAGAAGAATGGATACTAAAGATTATAGAAAATATACAAATGGAGGAATTAACTGAAAGACTAAGAGAAAAAGAAAGAAATATAACACCCAACAATGATAGATGGAATTTGATTAAACAATATTGAAAAGTAGAATATAATTTAGAGATGAAATTTAAATAGTAACCATGGAAAGAAAGTGAATAATATATAGAAATTTAAGTATATATAAGGATTTATGGATATCCCTCTCTTGTATTTTTTAGGTAATAAGAAAACACTTGATTTAAATGAAGAAAATGATTATGGATGGAATATATGACTCTTTAAATAGCTTCCTATCCCTAAAGACAAGACAGATATAATTTACCCCCAAATATGTTCTTTTAATCTCTTTATTTCTGTACACTGTATAATAATGTTTTCCCACCCTGTACCCTCTCTCTTTCCCCCTCCTAACTCCTAGATGTCTCTTTCCCCTACCCTCTCTTCTCTTTCACGTTTCTTATTCCACCGTTCTTAACTGCTGTGTGTATACGTAGTTGTATGTTGTGACGGTGCTTTTTGCACATGTAGTTTTATAGAAAATCAATAAAGACTTTTTTTAAAAAAACAAAAACAATGGGATGGGATGGGCGGAAATGACATATGAGCCCTTTCCGAATATATTCTGAATATATGGCGATGGAGACTTCAGAATGGAGAATCCACTTCCTGTTTCCTTAGCTCTCTTTGGAATCGCTTCGAAAGTCTAAAACATCCAAATTACATCTGAATTTCGGATGTATCCGAAGTTCGAAAACAGGCCTAGCAATTATTACATAACGTTACCATGTATTGAACTGTTTTTTCTATCATTTTGTTGTAAAACATGATGTTTTGGTGCTTAATTTATAACATCATAACGTAATTTGATGTTTAATAGGCTTTCCCTTAATCCCTCCTTATTATCCAACATTATCAGTTATCCAGCCTGTTTATGTTGGATAAGTGAGACTCTACTGTAGCTGATTTTTATTGTAAATGCGGATTTGGACATAAGCATTGTCATTTTACAACAGATTAATAGAAGAAGATTGTGAGTGGATAAGAAGACATCTTGGAGATGGAACCCAAGGATAGACACAAAATACATTTATGTTTTCATATGCACTTTACACACATAACCTGAAGGTAATTTTAAACAGTATTTTATTGATTTTGTGCATGAGACCAAGTTTGTGTACAGTGAACCATCAGAAAGCAAAGGTGTCAATATCTCAGTCACAAAATTTCAGTTTGTCATATTTAAAAATTCTGGATAGAGGATGCTCACCTTGTTAAAAATGGTAGGATAGCTCTGAGATACTTGAAATGCTAAGAAATGCTTCAAAGATGTTAGGATCCAGCATTAGAGATAGTTTGAGTTTTCAGCCATAAAAAATTTACTCTTAACTAAATCACGGTGGTTTTGTTTATTAAGGCCCTTATGCTATATTGCGTATATATTAGGGGAAAATGTGATTGTTTTACCATTAGTCTGTTTGTTTGCTGGGTATGTTTTCAGGTTGGTTTCATTTTAATTTTTGTACTAACTATAATGGTCAGTAACTTTGTGAACAAAAAATTTGAATTGATATCCTGAGATGACAAGGCAATCAAAGATAGAAAGGGGGAGTATAGTAGTTAACCAATATTCTACTTACTAGGCAATTTTTCAGTATAGCCTCTATGTCCTGTTCCAGCTGTGATTGTCGGGGGGAGCCCAGTTCTTACAATAGTATGTGAAGTCCTTGAGGCATATGTATGAGCCGCATGTAAATGTGCATCTGGAAAGGCCACCATGATTGATGGACATGCTCAATGCCTAACACTTGAGTCTTTGTAATATGTTTACTCAAGTGCATAAGATCCTTTTGCACAGCATGTTGGGCTTTTTTTTGTACCCCTCTTTCAAACAAGGCATATGTTATGACGAGCCCAAGTTTATAATTTGATTTCACAGTAACAGGCCCTTTGGGAAGAGAACATTTGTTCTAACTTGACTGCTTTCCTTCATGAATCTATGCTACTCTGGCACATATGCAATTGCCACCCTCCAAATTCTAACAGCGTTGTTTCAGTCCCTCTATGCTGTAATATAAAAGGTCAAACCACTGAACCCATACAGGTTAATCCAAATCATGTTGCTGCCTGATTTATCATTATAAAGAGTTGCTGGACAAAGAAATAGTCATTGAGAGTGACAAGTATTTGTTAAACTTCACAACAATGCAAAACTCAATTATTGCTCATAATAATAATAATAATAATAATAATAATACTTTAATATTTGTGAGTCGCCCTCCACCACCGGTGCTCCGGGCGACTTACATCATTTAAAAACCCCAAAATACATCAATGTACAGCAATTTAAAAACATAGATACAGACGGCGAGGAAAGGCTCAGTCATTCAAAGGTACCGATCAGGCCCCAAACGCTAGGCGGAAGAGCCAGGTTTTTAGGTCTGACCGGAATCTAGTTTGGGTCAAAGTGGCTCTGAGGGCAGGTGGCAGTGAGTTCCAGATCATGGGGGCCGCCACGGAGAAGGCTCTCCGCCGGGTCTCCACCAGCCGAGCCTCTCGCACCCCAGGGATGGTCATACGATCGCCATTTATGGCACGTGCTGGCCTCTCGCTGCGTTGGACCGTCAGCCGGGCACTCAGGTAGGCTGGCCCAATATTATGCCGAGCTTTAAAAGTGAGCACCAAAAGTTTGTAGAGCACTCTGAACTCTAGGGGCAGCCAGTGGAGATCTTTTAAAATAGGAGAAATGTGGTCCCTCACTGATGACCCAGAGATGAGTCTGGCCGCTGCGTTGTGGATGAGTTTCAGCCTCTTAGTTGTGGACAGGGGCAGGCCCACATATAGGGCGTTGCAATAATCAAGACGCGAGACAACGGTGGCATGTACCACGGTTCTCAGCGCCTCAGGTGGTAAGTAGGGGCCAGCCGTAGGGCCCGACGGAGATGGAAAAAGGCGCCTTTGGCTGCAGCCTGGATCTGGGCCTCCATCGTTAGTTTTTCGTCCAGAATCACTCCCAGGCTTTTCACTGCCGGAGCCGGGGATAGGGACTCGCCCTCAAAGAGTGGCAGTGATGGGTGAGGGTCGGGTCGGCCAGGCCAGAGGATCTCGTTTTTGCCGGGTTGATTTTGAGTCTATGTGCTCTGAGCCAGCTCGTCACCGCTCTCAATCCTTGGCTGAAACTGTCCGGCACCGACGATGACCCTGGGTCAAGCTTCAGGAGCAGCTGTGTATCGTCAGCATATTGGTAGCAGGAGAACCCATGGCTCCTAGCAATGCTGGCCAGAGGCTGGACGTAGATGTTGAAGAGGGTGGGAGATAGGATGGCACCCTGGGGACTCCACACTCCATTCGCTTTTCCTAGAGACTTGACCCTGCCACTCGACCCGCTGCGAGCGGCCTCGCAGGAACGATTCCAGCCAGGTCAAAGCCTTGTCTTGGATCCCAGAGGCAGCCAGGCGGTAGAGGAGCAAGTCATGATCAATGGTGTCAAAGGCCGCAGTTAGGTCCAGAAGGACTAGGACTGCCGAGCCTCCCCGGTCCAGTTGACGGCGGATGTCGTCTGTGATCGCTACGAGGACGGATTCCACTCCGTGACCTGCGCGGAAACCCGACTGGGACGGGTCTAGGCCCCCGGATCGATCTAGGAAGTCCCGTAATTGGCTTTCTACCGCTCGCTCTAGGAGCTTACCCAGGAAGGGTAGGTTGGCAACCGGGCGGTAGTTTGCTGGGTCATCGGGGTCGAGGTTCGTCTTTTTCAAGAGGGGGCTGACTCTGGCCTCTTTCAGGGAGTCCGGAAAGGCGCCTGTCTCTAGGGAGAGATTCACCAAGTCCCTCAGAGCACCCGACATGATGTCAATGCTGGACTTAATTAGATGTGATGGGCAGGGGTCCGTTGGGCAGGTCGTCGCTCTTGCCCCGGTCACCAGCCTTCTCACCTCTTCCGTTGTTAGTGGGCTGAATTCTGAGAGACGGTGTTCATTTGTCCGGATGGGGTACTGGGTCCTCGTGTCCCCTTCCTCGGGAATCAGCGGCAAGTCATGTCGAAGTGCTGCGATTTTTCCGATGAAGTACTTTTGGAGGTCATCTGCTGTTATCGCCGAGTTGTTGGATTCACTCTGTGGGGACGTGAGGAGACTCCGGACTACCTTAAAGATCTGTGCCGTATGGGAGCCCGCGGCTGTGATCTGGGCCGCATTATAGGATCTCTTAGCCCCTTTGATCTCGTGTTCGTATAGCCTATGCTGTTCTCTGTAGGCTGCTCTGGTTTCCTCGCTAGGCTTTCGTCGCCAGGTGCTCTCGAGTTGCTTCCTCCGGTGTTTTATCTGCTTTAGGTGCGTTGTGAACCATGGAGAGCAGGTTTTCCTGGGGCGGAGGGGGCGCCTTGGAGCTATCTGGTCAATGGCCCTTGAGAGAACACTATTCCATCTGGCGACCAGATCTGACAGTGATCCTCCGGGGACCTCCAGGGGTTCCAGCGCCGCGGCGAATGCCCTCGGGGTCATCGCGCTCTTTTGGCGGGCTAGTATAGACCTTGGCTCCGATCTTACTGTGAGGAGGATGTTGATATCTACCCTCACAATCAGGTGGTCCGACCAAGGCACTGCTCTGGTATCACGATGATTTGTGGCGAGACCCTGGCTGAAAATCAGGTCCAGCGCATGGCCAGCTTGGTGAGTGGGGCCGGTATCTGTCCTGGAGAGGTCGAGGGCGTCCATGTGCATGAGGAATTCTCGTGCATTGGGTGTGAGAGGGACTGTGTCCGGGTGGATGTTGAAGTCACCCAGTATGAGGAACCGGGGGAACCTCAGGGCCCAGTCCGCAATCAGGTCCTGTAAGGCAGATGTGGCTTCTTTATGGGCCCCGGGGGCCCGGTAAACCACCAGGATCCCCGTCTTTCCTTCCTCTCCAAGGGTTGCTCCCAGGCATTCTATGCCGGTCATCTCCGGTGTTTGGAGGACAGAAGTGGCAACAGCGTCCCTTACGACCAGTCCTACTCCCCCGCCCCGTCCTATACATCTTGGTCGATGGAAGGCTCGAAAGCCTGGGGGGGCTATCTCCTGGAGGAGGACACAGTCACCGTCCTGGGTCCATGTCTCTGTGATGCATATGATATCTGCGTCCTGTTCTGCAATAAAATCTCGCAGGGTGGCCAGCTTATTACAGATCGACCTCGCATTAAGGAGCAGGAGTGAGGACCAGGATGTGGCAGGTGTTTGCTGACGGGCATGGCAGATGATGGGGCGCAGCCAGGTTGAAGAGGATCTGCGGCTCTGTTTGGTGGAGGGTGGGTTGTTGGTCCTTGCCCTCCTCTGCCCACCGATTACTGGGATGGGACAAGCGGAAGCGCTCCGGCGCTGGTGGTTGAAGCCGGGGCGCTGAGTTTGCGGCACGTCCCCCGAAAAGGGGACGTTGGGGTGGCCTGTCCTTGATTGCAGACCGGAGGGGTCGTGTTGGACGGTGGCTGTGCCATGGAAGGGCCGGTGGGGGCTCTAATCCTTCGAGCCCAGAAGGTTCTGGTCCTGAAGGGGCCGGGGTTGCCAACCGGGAATTCCCTGGAGTTATTGTGTCCCCTCTGGGTGGCGGTGCTTTGATTGCGCTGCCTGAACGGTTCCAGGCGTGGGGCGTTGGGCCTTTCTTGTGAAGCCCCTCTCGCCGCGGGGGCCTGTAGATCAGGGTCTCCTATCAGTTCTGACTGATCTGCCTGAGAGGGACAGGGGGCATGGCGGCCTGTAGGCTGGGGCGGAGCCGTCATTTCGGTGCATGTTCTGGTGGTCGCTCTCTTCCGCCGACGCCTCAAGGCCTTCCTTGCCCTTCTTTTAGCCCGCCTGATCTCTCCGCTGCTGTTGGCATCGCATCCGCCCTCAGGTTCACGGGGGGGTGCGCGGTTATAGTCTATTGCTTGGGTGTGCCCCTTAGTGTGTCTCCGTCTCCGTCTGCGCCTGCGCCCCCCCCCTCGCTCCATCAGCAGGTGGGGGAGGGGCCGATGGCTGGGGTGTCGAGCCCCTGCTAGGAGGGGGAGTTAGTTGGGCGCTATGGGCCTTTATTGCCAATTGGGCAGTGGAGACAGGGGCCATCTGCCCCCCCGTGTCTTTTGATGACTTCACCTGCCCGCACTCATCATGGATGTGGACGTCCTCATTCGCCCTTTGGTTCAGGGCTTCTCCCGCTCCTTCTGGGCTGCCACTCTGTCTTCGACGCTGGCTCCGCCCATCGCTCCTCCCAGAGTGGCCGGTGACCGCCTCCCACTCTGCTGACGAGGAGGGAGGGGGCGGAGACGAAGGCGGGGCTGCGGGTGTCGGCTCGGCGTCCTGGGTAGCCGGCGCCATCTTGGCCTGGCCAGCCCAGGCCCCCGGGTGACGGGGGGGGAAACCGGGCGGCCCTGCGGCGGGGCCGCTCCCCAGGAGCCTTGGCCAGAATGGCCGAGATGTTGAGTGGCTCCTCCGGCTCCCGCTGCTCAGGGCGAGGCCCAGCGACTGACCACGGCACCCGGGGGGCTGGAGCGTCTAGCGGCAGCCCCGACCTCGGCGACTCCGGCGGCTCCCGAGGGCCCGGTGACCCCGACGGCTCCTGGGGACCCGAGGGCAGCTCGGTGGCTTCGCCGGTTTCCCGGGTCGCCGCCGCCGCCGCCGCTGTTCCCGGCTGCTGCCGTTGCCCAGGGCCGCCCCGGGACCACAGGCAGCCACCTCGGCCCAGGGACGCCAGCGGACAGGCCTCACCCAAAATGCAGTCCTTCGTCGAGTGAGCCTCGGCTGGCTTCGGAGGTAAGTTGTTGGGAGGAGGAGGGGAGACTGGGAAGGCCGACAACATCCTCCCCAATATCGCGAACTGGGTGGCCGCCAGGCGGAATTGGGCCTGAAGGGCCTGGAGGGCTGGGCTCTCCTTTGGTGAAAGATGGAGGCCCACCTTGCTAGGCACGCCGATGGTCCATCTCCTCCTTTCGTTGGGGGGACCTTCCACGACCTTCCCGGGTCGGAGGTCTAAACCCCCAGGGGTTGTTGGAAGTGTAGGCCCAGTAAGGTTGCTAGCCTGGCTGGGCGAAGACGGCGCTTTGATGGAATACAATGGGAGCTTGCTCTCCCAGCGTCCGAACGCTTCCGCCATCTTGGTTCTTGTTAACCCCTCTGTATTAATGCATCTGTATTATTATATAATTTAAGATTTTGCAGTAGTAATATATCTCCTTCAATTGCTGAAGTTCACAATCATTACAATGCCCTGCCTTTGACAGTTTAGAGCAGTGGTTCCCAAACTTATTTGGTCTACCGCCCCCTTTCCAGAAAAAATATTACTCAGCACCCCCTAGAATTTTTAAATTTTAATAGCAATTAAATAGAAAGATATATGCACTAATGCTTCTACCTTTTTCGTAAAATATAGTAAAGAAAGGTGTACATTAGAAACATTGAAGTTTGAAATTATGAAACTATTTATTGAACTTAGAATAGAAAGATAATACAAAAAAGTTAAAATCATTCAAAATCATCTTAATGAGAAGGATGAATCTGGTAGGCTGCTACCAATCTAGTAATCCTCGGCTCTATATTCGTCAGCAGTAATCTCAAATCACCACTATTGACTATTTGCAATCGGTTTCTTCTACTTTTTTGTTAATAAATTGGTTACCTCACTGAATCTACGTTCCACTAAATATGTTGAAGGAAATGCAATTAAGAACTTTTGAATTACAGCCCATATTTCAGGATAAGCCGTAGGGATCTCCTTTTGCAGCCAGAATTGTTGGTAGCCGCTTTTGAATTTAAATTTAAATTCATCATTTGTAGTAGTTGCAAGAGACTTCCAAGGGCCATCCAGTCCAACCTCCTCATGCCAAAAGGCAAACCCACAATCAAAGCACTCCTGACAGATGGTCATTCAGAATAATAATAATAATAATACAAACTTTATTTGGGTTGTTGTAGGTTTTCCAGGCTGTGTGGCCATGTTCCAGAAGCATTCTCTCCTGACGTTTTGTCTGCATCTGTGGCAGGCATCCTCGGAGGTTGTGAGGTCTGTTGGAAACTAGAAAAATGGGGTTTATATATCTGTTGAATGATGTCCTGGGTGGGAGAAAGAACTCTTGTCTGTTGGAGGTAGGTGTGAATGTTACAGTTGGCCACCTTGAGAATGCCTGCCATAAATGCAGGTGAAACATCAGAAGAGAATGCTTCTGGAACATGGCCATACAGCATGGAAAACTCACAATCACCTAAATAAAGTTTTATTATATTATAGTTGTTGATGATGTTGATACTAAAGATCAAGGAGGCAAAGCTAGGTTTCCCCTGCCCCACACACTCTGCCCCCCTTTTAAAGGGGGGGAGATAAAGCAGGGTATGAATATAATAATAATAATAATAATAATAACAACAACAATCTGAAAAGCCTTAATTTGGACAGAACATCAATCCACATATATAATATACTGGTAGTGTATTATATATTTTGTTGTATAATAATATAGTGCAATATAATAATATATATTATTTCTCAAATCGCTCCTGAAACTGCTTCTCTAGTCGCTCCTGAAACGGGAAAAAACAACAAAAACAGATTGCTTTTAAAAGTGACTTAAAGGAATGTAATTTGCCTAATCAGTCAGCCGCCCCTGTTCATCACCGCCCCCCTGGATCACCAGGGTGAGGTAGCGCCCACTTTGGGAATCACGGGTTTAGAGGCATCTGACATGTTATTAGAGAAGGTCGTATCAGGTGAACTAAATACAAAGATAACCTGTTTACCAAGTAATATCATTAATAGTTGAGAGATTCTCAGATTTGAAGCTTTAAAAACTAACTTTTCTAAGCTCTGTTTTAAGCCACAGAGTCATTGTGCCTGTTTAATAAAATCACAGTGAGATTCCTTTCTCTACCCCATCATACATTCTAATATGTTATAATTAAACATTAGGAAACACACTAAGTAATAGAATCACAAGATGAACACATTGTCAGGATCCACTACAGCAGGGGTGCTCACACTTTTTCAGCATGTGAGCTACTCTTAAAGCAACCAAGTCCAAAAGATCTACCTGCCCCCACCGCCATATGCTCCTGCGCGCTCCTGCGCGCTCCCGCCGCCGCGCGCTCTTGCCACCACACGTGCTCCTGCTGCTGTTTTCCGCCCGTGCAGCACTTCTTCTGCCTGCAGGGCATTACAGGAAGGAGAAAGCACGAGGCGGGGCATCCAGAGGGAGCGCTCCGCCCTGCCTGTCTCGCTGGCAACGGAGGCTGCACAGCTGCTTCTGGATGAGAGAGAGGCAGAGTGCTCCCTCCACAGGCCTCGCCTCGTGCTTCCTCCTTCCTGCAATGCCCCACAGGTGAAAAAAGCACCGTGAGAGCAGAAGCCAGGAGCAGGGGTGCGCGTGCACGCAGGATGTGCGTGCGCATGGCAGGAGCGCCCCATTCGGCTGGTGAGGCCCGAAAGTCACCTGGAAGAGACCTGAAGATCTACTAGTAGCTCCCGAGCTAACTAATGAGCACCCCTGCACTACAGCATATGGGCATGTAGCCATGGAAGGGGATAATGAGAAAATTACCTTTCCAAATGACCACCAGTTGACAATTTTCCCCAGTGCCCAGATTTACAACATTGACGTAACCTTAAGTAAAAACTTCATTTCAGTTTTTAAATATAGAGATCAAACATCATTATAAATTTGAAATAATAATAAAAATAATAATAAATGGAATGCAAACACAGCAAATGTAAGAATTCCAGGTGTGAATTGCCATTGTCTCACTCTCTGCAATGACACCCCCCCCCGACACATACACACACAGCTATAGTCACACTGGCTAATATAGTGTATTTGCAGTTCTCCAATTCTATAATACCCTTCCTGAGATTCAATGCTAGCAGCCAAAACTGTAAACACCACAAGTATTCTAATTGTAGTTACACTGTGGAATTTTGGAGGCCTTATGATATTTGACATGTAGCAAGGTGTTATTTGATAAAATCCAAAATGAAAAAAAATCGGATGGAGACTAGCACTACTCCATAATAATACACTTTACTGATAAAGGGAGAATCCTCCATCTTAAAAAGAGCTGGCATTTTCCTCCAGAACTCCACACTTTACTACTTTTCACAGCATGTTTATTAATTTATTTATTCACTATATTTATATAAAGTAAATACGGAGTGGGTATGGAGTTTCGGACTGGAGTGTTATCAGTACGCTGATGACACCCAGCTCCTTCTGCATTTGGAGACCAGGGCAGTTTCGGTACCTGATAATTTCACTCTATGCCTTGAAGCCATGACTGGATGGCTGTGTGCTAGCAGGCTGAGGGTGAATCCGATGAAGAGGGAGATCCTGTGGCCTGACCACCCTGTGGGAATGGAGCAGCCATTGCCTACCCTTGACGGTGAGCCTCTTGTTACATCTGCCACCATGAAAAGCCTAGGTGTCATTTTGGACCCCTTGCTGACGATGGAGGCCCAGGTCTCCGCTGTCAGCAAACAGGCATTTTTCCATCAGGCTAGACGGGGAGGACTTAGCCACAGTGATCCATGCCACAGTCACCTCAAGACTGGACTACTGTAGTGCTCTATATTATTATTATTATTATTATTATTTCTTCAAACTTTTATACCAGCACTCCCCAAGGGCTCGAAGCGGTTTACATAGTTTGAAAAACAGAAAATAGCAACATATCACAGAAATTACATACAACAGGGAGGAGAGTGGGGACTAGGACATTAGACGGAACAGAATCTGGACAAACTCAGAGTCCATACAAGTTAGCATGATGTCAGGAGGTCATCTGACAATGGGTTGGGAACAAACAATCAAAAAGAGGTAGTTGAGGGATTCTCAGAAGATCGTAAGGAATCTCAGACTTGGGGGGAGGAACCTCAACTCTACCCCCTTGTCCCAGTGATTCAAAACTAGATCTTCTATCTATAGGAGTGTCCTGTTTTCCAGGATGGAAACTGACCGATATGTTGACCTTCCTTTGTCAGTGACCTGGAAACGTCGTATAGTTTAAAATGCAGCTGCCAGGCTCCTTACAGGAACCCCTGTGGGATGTCATATAACACCTATCCTGTGTCAGCCGCATTGGTTACGGATCGAATTCCATATCGCCTACAAGGGGCTGGTATTGACCTTTAAGGTCTTGTATGGCCAGGGGCTGACGTACCTTAGGAACTGCCCTTCCCCTTATCAACCCCAGTGGCTACCTCGATCTTTCCAAGAGAATCTCCTCCATATAATGGGCCCTAGAGAAATCCGATTGGAAGTCACTAGGCGGAAAGCTTTCTCAGCCTCCGCCCCAAAACTGTGGACCTCTGCCACCTGACATCCGAGCCATGCGTGAACGTAGATATAAGAACATAAGAACATAAGAAGAGCCATGCTGAATCGGGCCTCAGCCCATCTAGTCCAGCATAATGTGTCACACAGTGGCCCACTAGTTGTACACAGGGATCTCTAGCAGAAAGGAGGGCAAAACCCTCACCTGCTCCCGACCCCCCACAACCAGTACCCAGGGAAAATCCTGCCTCCATCAACACAGAGGTGGCACTTGGATGTCCATTTCAGTAGCTACTGTTTCCCTTGGTATCCATGAATCTGTCTAATCCTGCCTTGAAGCTGTCCAGGCTGACAGCTGTCACAACCTCCTCTGGAAGTGCATTCCATAACCCAATGACCCTCTGGGTGAAGAAATATTTCCCTTTATTAGTCCTAACTTTCCTACCTTGGAGCTTTAGGGAGTGCCCCCTAGTCCTAGTGTTGTGTGACAGAGGAAATATTTTTTCTCTATTCACCTTTTCTATCCCATGCATGATTTTATACACTTCGATCAAGTCACCTCTTAAACGCCATCTTTCATGGCTGAAAAGACCAAGGCGTTGCAACCTGATTTCATAAGGGAGCTGCTCCACCCTTGGATCATTTTTGTTGCCCTTCTTTGTACCTTTTCCAGTTCCGTTATATCCTTCTTGAGATGCGGTGACCAGAATTGTACACAATACTCCAGATGTGGCCTCACCATAGATTTGTAGAGAGGCAATACAACATTTGCCGACCTATTTTCGATTCCCTTCCTGATCATGCCAAGCATAGAATTTGTTTTTTTCACTGCTGCAGCGCACTGGGTTGACATCTTCATTGAGCTGGCCACCAAAACCCCAAGATCCCTTTCCTGGTTTGTCTCAGAAAGCTTTGATCCCATCAGTTGATAAGTGTATTTGGGGTTCTTTGCCCCGATGTGCATGACTTTACACTTGTTTAGGTTAAAATGCATTTGCCACTTTGTTGCCCATTCACTCAATTTCGAGAGATCTTTCTGGAGCTCTTTACAATCAGTTTCATTTTTAACTACCCTGAACAATTTAGTGTCGTCTGCAAACTTTGCTACCTCAGAATTCACTCCTACATCCAGATCATTAATGAATAAATTAAAAAGTAACGGACCCAAAACTGAACCTTGGGGTACGCCACTTCTCACCTCTTTCCACCCAGAGAAATGTCCGTTTATTACCACCCTTTGTTTCCTACAGTTTAGCCAGGTTTCAATCCAGGACAAGACCTGTCCTCTGATTCCATGGTTGAAGAGCTTATTTAGGAGCCTTTGGTGAGGGACTTTGTCAAAAGCCTTTTGAAAGTCAAGGTAAACAATATCGACTGGGTCCCCTTTATCTATGTGTTTATTTACACCCTCAAAGAATTCTATCAAGTTAGTAAGACATGATTTGCCTTTGCAGAAACCATGTTGATTTTCCTTCAGCAATGCCTGTTCTTCTATGTGCTTGGTAATTTTTTCTTTAATAATGGTTTCCATCACTTTGCCTGGAACTGAGGTTAGACTAACTGGCCTATAATTTCCTGGATCACCCCTGGATCCTTTCTTGAAGATCGGAGTTACATTTGCCTCCCTCCAGTCCTCGGGTACGGTGCCTGATCTTAGAGAAAGGTTATATATTTTGGCTAGAATTTCAGCAATTTCACACTTGAGTTCCTTAAGAACTCTGGGGTGGATGCCATCTGGCCCTGGTGATTTGTTGATGATTTGTTGGTGAGATGCTTTACTGAAGACTTGGCTCTTCAGCAGAGCATTTTATTAAAAAATTACAATTAAAACAACTAAAGTGTTTTATTGGTTTTATGTTGTAAGTCACCTAGAGCAGTGTTTCCCAACCTTTTTTGAGCCGCGGCACACTTTTAACATTAAAAAAATCCGGGGGCACACCACCAACCAAAATGACACAAAATGACACTGTAACACAGTAAAGAACGCCTGGGGGATGGTGAGCTGCTGGGAGCAGCCATGCCCCGCCCCTCCCCCCGGCTTCAGTTCTCCCACAGCTTCACCAGCTTTGAGGGGGCAAGCCAGCATTGTGCTGGCTCTGCCATCGCTGGCTTGGCACTGCCCCCTCAAGGCTGGCGAAGGCGTGGGAGTGCTGAAGCTGGGGGGAGGGGGCGGAGCCAGGCTGCATCATGCCCCCCTCCCCCCGGCTTCAGCTCTCTCACAGAGGAAGAGCATGAGCAGTGGGCGGGCTTCAGTAGGCGGGGCTCCTCCTCTGCGCGGCTTCAACAAGCAAGGGGTGAGAGTCATGGCGGGAGTCATGCAGATTGGAGGCTGGTTGGGGAAATGGCCGAAGGAGGCGGTGCCCCGGTCCCATCTTCTTTTTCTTTGTGGCCGTCCATCCCTTCCTCCTCCTCTCCCAAGCAGGAGTTCGGCAGGAGGAGGGGGGAAGGAAGGGGGGCAGAGAGCTTTTCTTGTGGCACACCTGATGATCGTTCACGGCACACTAGTGTGCCACAGCACACTGGTTGAGAAACACTGACCTAGAGCATGCTGGTGGAGGGCGACTAAGTAAATAATAAAAAATTGATTGATTGATTGATTGAATTTATTGATATCCCGCCTTTCTCAACCCTGAGGGGGACTCAAGGCGGCTTACAGATAGGCAGCAATTCAGTGCCTTAATAATAATGTACAATTAAAGTAAACATTTAAACTAAAATTAAGATCAAAATTTAATTGCATTGAATATTTTAAAAACATTACAATCACCATAAAACCTTGAAGTCTAAAATTAGATTAATTTAAGAAAACACATTAAAGAAACCTTTCTTAATCCCTGCAACTACTTGCATTTCCACAAAAGCCTTCTTGAAGAGGTGGAAATGTTCTAAACGATGTGCTCACTTGCCAGGGAGACGATAATGATGCAAATGTAGATTTCAGGCATCAAATTAGTTCAGGAATTAAGCTGAAATCCTTAATATTCCTGTTCTTTCTTATTCAGTCTGGTACAGGCAAACCTCAGGCCCCCCGTCTACACTGCCACATAATCCAGTTTCTGAATCCAGATTATCTGCCTTGAACTGGATCATATGGCAGTGTAGACTCATATAATCCAATTCAAAGCAAATCATCTGGATTCGGAAACTGGATTATATGGCAGTGTAGATCCAGCCCCAGTTAACAAAGTTGCAGGATAAGCACTGACCCATGAGTAATGTCAAATTTCACTAATTATACAGTTTAGACACATCCTATGCTTATTGCGGTAAATATTTTCAGGTTCATATGGGGTCTTAGGAAGGCCCAAAGCAACACTTTGTTCTGAGATAGGAAGGATGGATCTACACTGACTTGAGAATGTGAGTTTCTGCCCAAGTGAATTTGCCTGATAGACACAATTTTCCTGAAACTAGCATTTGCAAATTAACAAAACAACAAACACTTCACCGGTGTCAAGCCTCAGTATTTGATGATTCCAAAACTAATGCCAAGCTCAAAAGATGCTTAGGAATAAAGTAATAAAATGTTGATAAAGGAGGAAAATGCCAAATAAAATGTAATTTCTGTTACATTCACAATGAAGACACGTATATACAAATAATATCTACACTTTGTGACATTGGATGAGTAATCTCACAATGCTAGTCAAATCTGTTCCTAGTTATATGCTGGTTCTTTTTCATTCTACTTGACTCAGGACTGTATTGCATGAGGGAGGCACTGAAGTAGAACTGCCACCTTTGATGATGGTCCCCATTGCATGATACTGTGTACTGGGTTACCTCCTCTCTACCATTAATCTCAAAGCACTGCCTGAATTTTTGCAGCATATTTGCTAAATTTGAGAATAGCAGCACAATTACCTCTGCTTCTGATCTGGGAAACCATTCTGGGATTCATCTTTTGTGAGGGGGAATGCTACTGCAGAATACATTTCAAGCTATGCTCCTTCTTCTTCTGCTTCTGAAGACACTGAAAAGAATCCATTTGTAAAAGAAAAAAAATCATTCTATTCAAAGAAGGAAAAAAACCACATTTCTATCAGAATCAAGGCCCACATAGAATAGCAAAGGCAGCGAGAAGAATAAAGCTGGAAATCTGCATTTACTTATTTATTGACCATTTACTCTGTCTTTTCCAGTACTGGCTGAATGGGAAAGGTTCCAGGTTGGAGAATTATACTTTCAGTGGAGGTATCTTTTTGAAAGAATTTCTTTTCTTCCCTTTGTCTCCGGATGGCTGCTGCTACTGCTACCATGCACTTATCTTTATTGTGAAATGTGCGCCTGCACAGGCCTTTTTCTTAGGATGGAATGGGATTGGCTGATTCTGTGTTCTCACACTATTGTTCAAGATGTTTCTATGGTGAGTGATTTAATTTCTCTAGATCTGTGGCTTTCTCCTGCTGGGACTGTACAATAGCACTGATGCAGTTTGTTGAAAGAGAAAGCCTTAAGCCAGGTGGAGTTAATTAAGATGAGGTAGGACCTAGGAAGCAAAAGCAGGAGCAAAAAGAAATTCCTTTGGCAGTGGATGAATATTGCAACATAAATATGTTTCTGATGACAGATTATGCCAGGTTTCTCCCCTAAAAAAAGTGAATGAGAGCCAACTTTGAAAAGAGCTAGCTTCCTATTAGGGTTAAAAAAAGCTGTTGCAGCTTTAGGATTATTTCAGTTGGTATGAACCATTCTCAAGGACTTGGATAGTTATTAAAACCTTAAAAAATTATATGTTTCTTATCTCTAATGTGGAAGCCGACTCTATGGAGCCTTAGATATAACAGCTTGGGTTGGGAAAACAGTAAGATGTTAAACATGGATACAGCCTTGCAAAAATCTACAATTTGGAGAATTTCTTTCTTTCTTATATTTCTTAAAGCACATGAGAATAGAACTCATATGGACTTTGAAGAACCCTAGTAGAACATGTTTATGCACATACCGAAGATTCCTTGCTTTTGGCAAGTAGGATTTTTCTCTCTTCCAAAACTAGATATTGCCTTTGTTTGCCAGAAAGAACCAGGTGTTCATGATATGCAATTATTTCTTATTATTAACGACAGTGGCATAAACCTATTTTACAATGTTTTGCATATCGAGCTACCTATACTGAAATTCTTTCTTCCACACAACACTCTGTTGTTTTTTTGCATCTGGCCACTCTATTTGCTTATCAAAATCTAGTCATCTTTCCTGCCTTCAAAAATATGGCTTTAAATATATATCCTTCTTTATTTTACACAAACAACAACAAAAAGCCCTGCCTTTTCATCAAGCCAGCTATTAGTCCGTGTGGTTTTGTAAAGTAAACATTGTTCGGCTGGCAGTAAGTTACCAGTTTTACTTTCCAGCCCTCTGTCGCAATCACCGACTTAGTACTGCCCCTTTAACACACACACGGAGACGTAGCAAAGGCTAACTAGTTTTATTGAATATAAAAAGGTCCAAAAGGCAATTCTCTAGAAGAGATCAAAGAATAAAGCAAACAGCAAGGCTGTAGTCCAATTAGGAAAGCAAAGTTCCAAGAGATAGTTCCAATAGCAAACGTGGCAATAAACTTGGCAAGTTCCCGGATTGACTCCGAACAAAGCAGTATCCGCAGCAATGCGAATCAATAACAAAGGCAAGGTCTTGGTCCAAGGCGAGCCAAACTAGGCTCCGTGGTTCACTCCGCTTTCACGCCCTTCAGATCAGACGTGGCCGGAGAACTGAGGATCAGTTCCCACGGGGCCGTTCTTAATCCTTCGGCCGGGCCCCTCGACGATCTAGGGCCCGGCGTCTCCAGTCTCTACTTTCCGAACGGTGACGGTCTAGGGACAGATGCCAGCTCCTCCTGCCCTGCTCTATGTCCCTGCGTCTGTTATGGGAACGGCCCCGCTCTTCCAGTTCAGTATCGCTATCTCCTTGAGAAGCAGCCTCCCGAACTTTCCCAGCCGCTGGCCTCCATCTGCTGCTCGGCCAGGTCCTGGGAACCTCGGCCGTTTGGGAATTCATAACTATCTCCGCTATCTGCTTCGCTGCCTCCCATCTCCACCTGGTCCGCTCCTTCCCCGGGAGAATGCTCCCACTCGAGATCCCATGCTAAACTCTCTACAGGTGAACTGGGCAAAGGCACTGCTGACCAATCTTGCTCTGGGCCTTCCAACTCGTCCTCCGAGTCCCCTTCAGCCTGTGCGGGTCCCAATGGCATCGGGACCCCTGGCGCCTCACCCCCTCCCAGTGGCACGAACGAACCCATGGGTGCTACACCCTCTAGAAATCTCTGGGGACTGTCTTCCTGTGTGTCTTCTAACATCCACAAGGCAGCCAAAAATAGAGACTGATGCATTGTGCTTTGCTTCTCTCTCCACCTTTATCCAGCAGCCATTCTGCTATACTGGTGGAGAAGGGATAACCTTGGCTAACCTACCATCTCCACTAACAAAGTTGAAATGTTTCTATTAGGTGAGACATTTGCCTGGTACTCTCAATGTCATTTCAAGGATCTCCTGTGCTTAACCAGGATTCCCTGTCAGGAAATAAATCTCAGAGTAGTCACAGATGGAGGAGAAGGAGAAAGTTTGATCTTATCTTGTGAGGTGACTTTAAAACAAAGGTATGGAAAATGCGGCCTGCAGACAGTATGACCCCAGTGTTTTTCACAATTTTTTTTGTGAAATTGGCACAATATATCTGAAGTGGCACAAACACATGAGAGTCCTTTCCACCCCATATGCCTTCAGACTAAAAAAAACAGTGCCCCTGGGCCGATGAGGTTCTGCTGTGGGCGAGGGGAATGGTGGGCTCTCCCAGCAGTGGTGGAATAAAGAGGCTTGGCCCATCTTCCTTTCTCTTCTCTTCTCCCCATCCCACTCTTCCCATGTTGATGGGGAAAGAGGAAGGCTCCAGGAGGAATAGCATTTTTACCACCTCAAGTATTTAACAGACTTCAGGTGGTATGGGAAGGGATGGGTCACTTTAGAACTTGTGGGATTTTTCCTGCTCATGACCAAAGGTAAGAGTCTTACATAGACTGTAGACTGCCTGTGTTGAGAAGACTAAAGTAGCAACTGAACTGGGCTGTCCCAAGACATTTTTTTTGACTAAAATGGTACTTGTTCCTTTCTTTTCCCCACACTTCATGGTTGTGAAGTCCTTGATCTCTTTGATTTGACTTCTTCTAGCATTCCTAAAGAAGGCTATTTGGGACTCATGCAAGCTTTGCCTCCCTCTGAAGAATTTATAACTTAAATTTTACCATATAGTGTTTTTAAACAACTGCTTAATTTCAATCCCTTCCCAACATTCTCATATTTTTCTCACTGGTCCTTTGGATCCTTCCAGTATAGTGCAATCAAGAAGTGATATAATGTTCTGGACTTGACGTCTTGGCCAGTTTCTCAGAAAACACAAGGCTGAGAAAAGCACCCACAGTTTTCTTTGAAAGCAATCTTCTCCTGTACCACATATGCCAATTGTCTTTTATCCACCTTCTTAAATGACCCATAAAACCAATAAGAACAGATATTGACATCTCACCTGCCTGCAGGACACAGGATGAAAGATAAATTGTGTATTTAAAATTAGACAAGAAAGGGGGAGGGGAGAATTTGTAAAAATTGAGGTATCAAGAAGCAACTCGGAAGGGGGCTTCTACTTGTCTGTCAGACAAATGCTTTCATCAATAGATTGTGTTAATGTAGCAGATAAAACAAACATTGGTTTATTTAGAATATTAGTTTCCTTTCTACTCAAAAGACAAATAAAAATAAAAAGAGAAACAGAATAATACATCCAACATAAAAGAAATGAGAGTACAGATTAGTGTCACGATGCAGGGTCTTGGCCCAACCCCTTAATCACACACACAGAGACGGTAATCAGCTAACTATTTATTGAATACTAAGAAACGGGTGAAAAGGTAAATTGTCCATAAAAAGTATCAAAAAGTTCAATCCAATAGGTAAAGAGTCTGTAGATAAAATCCAAAGGCAAAGGCTCCGCAAAACTATGCGGATCAAGGACTTGGTCCGTGGCAAAGAACAAGGCAAAGTTCATGAACAACTCCAAGAAACTTCTTGGCAAGGCTCGAGCCGGCAACTTGGCTCCGTGGAACTCCGCTCGCTTCACTCCTCTTAGAATAGAAGTGGCCGAGCTACTGAGGATCCTTTCCCACGGATCCTATACTTAATCCCCTTGGTGAGGCCCCCGACGCTCTAGGCTTCTGCGCCAATCTGTGCTACAGGATCTAGCGCTTCTCTGGCGCTCTAGGCTACGGTGCCAATCCCTCCTGCTGGACTCAATGCTCCGTCTCCTATCAAAGCTCCGTCCTTGCCTCCCAGCACCTGGGTCGCTATCTTCATGAGAGCCGAACTCCCTTTCAGCTTCCATGGGCTCATCCTCCACTGTTTCCCTGATCCTTTCCTGCGACCCATAACCACCTGGTTTCTCATAATGATCAGAATCATCACTCTCAGGGTCAGCCTGAACTTCCCAGCTAGCATAGCCGTCAGGCCATTCATCATCCCAGGCCAAGCTCTCTGTGGGAGAGGAAGGCCCACCGAACTCATCAGCCCCTTCCTCCATGTCCTCATCAACTGCAGATGGCCCTAATGCAAGTGGGACCCCCGGTGCTGCCCCCTGCCCCCCAGGCACGAAAAGGAACTGGGTTGCTACACTATCCCCCCCTCAGGGCCCCTCTGAGGCCTCCCTCGAGGCTTGGGCTTGTCGGGATACTTGCGGTGAAAGCGAGCAACAATGTCCGGGGCGTGGACGTCTCATGCCGGTGTCCAAGAACGCTCTTCCGGTCCAAAACCCTTCCAGTCAATCAAATACTCCAGCTTCCGGTATCTGATGCGAGCATCCAGGATGTCCTGTACCTCAAACTCCTCCTCCCCATCCCGCATCACAGGAGGGGGTGGCGGCTACGTCACATCAGGCTGCACCCCCTTCGCCGGTCTCAGCAGGGAACGATGAAAGACAGGATGAATCTCCATGTCTGCTGGAAGCTGTAGTTTGAAAGCAACAGGCCCCACACTCTCCAACACCTTGTAGGGACCCAAAAATCTCGCGTCCAGTTTGCGGCTAGGTCTCTGCGTAGGCAGGTTCTTGGTAGACAGCCAAACTTTGTCTCCCACCTGGATCTTTGGACCCTCTTCGCGCCGCCGATCAGCCATCCGCTTGTAATCCGCTTTAGCCTGGTCCAATTGAGTACGCAGCATCTCTTGCATCGCAGTGAGCTCCTGTAGCCAATCTTCTGCTGCAGGCACATCTCCGGACTGGTCTACAGGAGGGTAGAACCTAGGGTGATGTCCATAGTTGGCAAAGAAAGGCGTTTCTTTGATAGATTCTTGCGTCGCATTGTTGTAAGCAAACTCAGCCAAAGACAACAATGACGCCCAGTTGTTCTGCTGATAGTTTATATAGCACCGCAGATACTGTTCCAATGTGGCGTTAACCCTTTCGGTTTGCCCGTCGGTCTGGGGGTGATGAGCCGTAGACATCCGTGCTTCAATCCCCAGCAACTTCTGAACCGCCCGCCAGAACTGGGAAGTGAATTGGGTGCCTCGATCCATCACCAAACTCTGTGGAAGTCCATGCAAACGAAATACATGTTGTACAAACATGTCAGCAGTCTCTTTAGCAGTAGGCACCCCTACACATGGAATGAAGTGACTCATCTTGGTGAGACAGTCCACCATGACCAGGATCGTGGTGAACCCCTTGGACTTTGGCAAGTCAGTGATGAAATCGGTTGAAATCATCTTCCATGGAGCCGAAGGGGTCGGAAGCGGCTGGAGCAAGCCGGCCGGCTTGCCCCCTTGCTTCTTAGCCCACTGGCAGACAGGGCAAGTGCCGACATACGCCTCCACATCCCTCCGCACCTTGGGCCACCAAAATCACGCAGCACCAACTGTAAAGTCTTGAACAGCCCAAAATGTCCTGCGGCCTGGCTATCATGGCAAAGTTTGAGAATGTCTTCTCTCTCAGGCCCGGGGGAAACATATACACAATCGTGGCGGTATAGCAAGCCATTCTTTACTTGGAAAGGGGTTTGCAACCCCTTGGCTAGTTGCTCTCGAACCCAAGGGTCTCCCTTTGTCGAGCTTGAATCTGTCGCTCAGAGTTCTCTTGTCCCCGGGTCTGGGTTGGCCACCGGGAGGGCTCAGGGCTGCGCCCGTGGTGGCAAAGTTCTCTGCTTTCAGCAGCGGCGTCTCGGAAAGCCCTTCTCCTTCTCTGACATATTCTGGCTTTCGAGACAGCGCATCAGCTTGTTTGGTCTGCTTGGGAGTCACATAGTGAATGCAGAAATTGAATCTCTCAAAGAACAAAGACCATCTCTGCTGCCTCTGGTTCAATTTGCGCTGGGTCTTCAAGTGCTCCAAGTTCCGGTGGTCGGTGTGAACTTCCACCAGAAATTGGGCCCCTTCAAGCAAGTGTCGCCAAACTTCAAAAGCTACCTTAATGGCTAGGAGCTCCTTCTCCCAGATGGTGTAGTTCCTTTCCGGCGCTGTCAGCTGCCGGGAATAGTAAGCACAGGGCAATAAGTCTGTCCCCTGCGGCTGTAGCAGGATCGCTCCCACTGCTACATCCGATGCATCTGCTTGCATAATGAAAGGGGTGCGGGGGTTAGGATGCTGCAGAAGCGGTTGCGTGGTGAACAGCTGCTTCAACTTCCGGAACCCCGCGTCCACCTCTGATGTCCACCGGAACGGCACGTTTCCTCGCAAACACTGGGTGATGGGGTCGGCCCACTTGGCAAGGTCCGGGATGAACTTTCTGTAGTAGTTGGCAAAGCCCAGGAATGTCTGAATGTCTTTTTTGCTGGCAGGAGCCTTCCAGTCTGCCACAGCTTGGACCTTGGTATAATCCATGGCGATGCCTGTGGGAGAGATGCGGTAGCCCAGGAAATCTACCTCGCGTAGATCAAATGCGCATTTCTCCAACTTGGCATAGAGACCGTGGTCTCTCAGCCTCTGTAGCATCTCTTTCACATGGCGGTCGTGGGTTGCCTGCTCAGGCGAAAAGATCAACAGATCGTCCAAATACACTGCCAGATAACGATCTAACAGGTCTCGAAAGATGTCATTCATGAAGTGTTGAAAACAGGCGGGCGCATTACACAATCCGAATCCCATAACTCTGTATTCGAAACTTCTCCATTTGGTCTGGAAAGCGGTCTTCCATTCGTCGCCCTGACGAATACGCACCAGATTGTAAGCACCTGTCAGGTCCAATTTGGTGAAGACTTTAGCTCCCCTCATCCGCTCCAACAGTTCCGGAATCAATGGCAGGGGGTAGCGGTTCCGAATCGTGATCTTGTTGAGCTCTCAGCAGTCATTGCAGAGCCGCAACTCCCCAGATTTCTTCTTGACAAATAGGATGGGCGCCCCGGCCGGGGACTGGGAAGGCAGGATGAACCCCTTACGCAGATTCTCATCCAAAAACTCCCGGAGAGCCTTTTCCGAGAGAGGGTAGAGTCTTCCATGCGAGATGGGGGCTCCGGGCTCCAACTCAATGGCACAATCATAAGGTCGGTGGGGAGGCAAGCGTTCCGCCTCCTTCTTGCTGAAAACATCCCAAAACCCCGCATACTTTTTGGGCAAAGTAGCTGCTTGTTCCACCTCTTGGGCCTGGCACGCCCAGGCCGTCATGCAATGTCCCTGGCAATGTTCCGAGGAAAACTGCAACTGCCTTTTGGCCCAGGAGATCTGCGGATCTTGGAGAGTCAGCCAAACGATTCCCAGAATCACCGGGAAATCTGACAACTTTGTTACAAGGAAAGAAATGTCCTCTTTGTGAGAGCTTGTCCACATCTTGATTGGGGCAGTGTATTGGGTCACGGCCCAGGCTTTTAGTTGTCTTCCGTCAATGGTTTGTACACCCTTAGGCTCCTTGAGATCATGAAACTGTAATTCGGCAGACTTGGCATAGTCCATGCGATGTGATTTGAAGATGAAACAATTAATAAAGAAATACATTTGCAAGAAACCTTTGACACGTGTAGTGTTGCAGCTTACCTTTTGAATTTTACTTTGTGCAGCTTTGAGGACACCCTTCCTCTTCCCTTGTATAGACTTGAGTTACTTCAGAGTAACACCATGGCTGAATCTAACTTTTTTGATTCATTTAATTTGGAACAAGAAGCAGAATTAACCAGATTATATTCCTTATTTGATGACAACGCCAGCACTTCGGCATCTGGAAGTGAACGAGCGAATCACATTGCCTCTATTGAAAACAAAGAACTGAGAAAAATAAGAGTACAGCTAAATATTGCGACTCTGTCGGACTATGTTAAATGGAAAATAATTCCCCGAGGCCTGCGAGTCCAGATTAAACCAGGAGTCTATGAGGCGGATCCTACGTTTATCACTAATTGGAAAAACATTGTCCACCGTTGCTCAAAAGATCTCATGTTGCTAATAATTCAAAAGGCTACGGCCGAGATGTCTACTTTGGAGCAAGAAATTGACAACATCAAATCCACAATTGATCCCCCAATTAGCCTCCCGGATCTGAATGCAATATAACAGGAATGTGACAAATTATACCAGGACCTCAAGAAAGAAAAGCTTGGCAAAGTCAAGCGGGATGAAACAGATTTCGCCAATAATAGAATATATCGATGGCAATTCCGTCCATATACCCGACCCCCCGCAACGCAAGGTTCGCTTCCCAGATAGACCCACCCAGTCCGGAACCAGCACGGAAGACACAGCAGGCCTATCGGACGGATCCACCACCTCCAACACGGGCTCTAGATATGACCGGAGACATCCCCGCAATACAGAAGAACCCCCCAAGAAAAATTTTCACCGGGCCAAAAACAAAAAGCCTCCAACCTGATTATTAACCTTTCAGACCTCTCCCTCTTTGCCAGGGACATCAACATCTTGGATAAAGGAATTTCATTCGTATATACCCCTCAATGCTCTACCATTAACATTAGAAAAGACCTTGCAACACTGTATAGATCCATGCGACTTAAGGAGTATTTTCAGAATCATCACTCTCGCCAAGATGAAGTTATTCCACCTCGCCTTAAGGGCAAGAGCTCTTTTGTTCCCCCAGTTATATCAGATAAATTGAAAATCTTTGAATCTGTTGTTTCCAAAGAAGTGGCTCAAATTAATCATCATAAAGACACTCATAATGCCAACTTATCTGGAGAGGACATCAAGAGACTCCGGGAGCTGGGACAACATCCAACAGTGATTATGAAACCTGCAGACAAAGACAGAGCCTTGGTCCTGCAAAATCGGAGTGAGTATATGACTGAGGCAGAAAGACAATTATCCAACACGGCTTTCTACACTCGGATCCCCAATGATCCTACCAATAGATTTTTGAAAACCATCATCCATACAGTGCAATCTGGGGTGGAAAAAGGATTTATTTCTGCACAACTAGGGACCGCCTTAATCAATCGCCATCCAGCAATAGCTAAATTTTATTTACTCCCAAAAACACATAAAAAAACATTCCCGGTGCCAGGAAGACCAATTATTGCTGCAACCAACACTTTATTACAACCCCTTGCTATTTTTCTGGACACGATCCTGCAAGAATTTGTAACTACATCACCGGCCTTTATTAAAGATACGGGACATTTAATTTCTAAAATTGATGGAATGATATTACATGATCAGGATGTGTTTATTACTGCTGATATTGTTTCTTTGTACACAAATATTGATTTGAAGTTAGCAAGGACAGTCATCTACAAACTTTTGGATTCCCGTCCCATACCACGCACCCCGCCTACTGCATAAACACTCCCTAAAACACAACCTCCCATTCTCCCAGCTGATGGAATTAATTGATATTGTGTTTGATTATAATTATTTTACATTTGATTGTGATTTTTATTTACAAAATGGCGGAATTTCGATGGGACTATCCCTAGCCCCCAGTGTTGCGAATTTATTCATGTCTGACTTGGAAATGAAATTTTTGTACCCAGATCTAGACATTACAGCCCCCATTAGGCATTATTATCGCTATATTGATGATGTTTTCTTTATCTGGTCAGGAGAGGGCGACATTGAGTCAATAATGGGATACTTCAACACATGGAACCCATCCATTAAATTTACTTTTGAAAAAAACCCTCTTAATATTACCTTCTTGGATCTAACGATCTTTAGAGAGCATAATACCCTAAAAGTAAAAAATTACTGTAAACCCACCAGCCGCAACTCATATTTACACTTTGATTCCCACCATACACACTCCCTAAAACACAACCTCCCATTCTCCCAGCTGATCCGCCTTAAGCGCAATTCCTCCAGAGAGGTGGATTTTGAACAATCGGCCGCGGCCTTGATATCACAATTAAAAGAAAGGGGATACCCGAATTCTATCCTTTACAAATCGTTAAATAAAATTCGCAAAATTCCCAGAGATAACCTGTTCCAACCTCGTCCCAAAACACCATGTGATCGCATTATTTGGCCCCTAACTTTCACCCCACACTCCCATTCTATTTCCAAGACTGTTCGTAAATACTGGCCCATTGTAAGCTCGATTCCAGGATTGGAAAAACCCCCAATGGTAGCCAATAAAAAGACCCCTAATCTCAAACAATTACTGATCCATGCGGATCATATAATCCTCAAGATCCCCCTAAAGGGAAAACATACACCCAACCATGCCATCATTGTACGATATGCAGAAATATCTCTACTCAAGAAACTATTACTGACCTAGAAGGCAAACACACTTATAAATTACGTACAAGAGCAACATGTGGCAGTAGAAATGTCATTTATTGTTTAATTTGTCCATGCAATAGATACTACATAGGTGAAAGTGGGCGTGATTTACGTACGAGGGCCCAGGAACATAAATCGAGATTTAAAACATGCAATGAATCCTCACCACTCTACACTCATTACAAACAACAACATCACTTTAATGATTTCAAAATCCTGGTATTAGAAATTATTGCGCCAAAACCATATCAGGACCATAAAAGACTGTTACACCAAAGAGAAGTTTTTTGGATTCATTCCCTAAAAAGCGAGCTACCTCTGGGACACAATGATTGTCTATCAATCAGTGAAATTTTGGAGTAGGTTTCACCTGGAGCCAAGTAGGAGAGTATGTAAAGTAGACCTCTGATGTTTTGTGTTGTCCGTTGACTACTATGCGAAGTAATGGCTGCGTCCACTCAGAGATATACATAGATACTACAAATGGTATGTAATATATATATTTAGCCTTTCCATAAGGGTTGTCCTGTTCAACCGGTGGGCTTATTACTAGATATGCTGATATAATATTCTATTCTTATTTTCATTTGAATTTATAGATGATCGGACCAGTGGAATTAAAAAATTAATATTATAATTTTTGGGTCCCGATGAAGCCGGGTTTCCCTGGCGAAACGGCGAGGCCTTAAGATACACAGTCCGTCGACCCCTGTGAGCCCCTCAATCCGGATTATATATATGTCAAGATTATGAAATATGGATATATAATTTTTGGATTTGCATATCACAGTCTGAATTGATAGCTCTACAATATTTGTTTTTGGATGATTTTCTACAATTCCACATCCCCATTTGGGAAGATATATACGTTCCACGCGATGTGATTTGAAGATGAAACAATTAATAAAGAAATACATTTGCAAGAAACCTTTGACACGTGTAGTGTTGCAGCTTACCTTTTGAATTTTACTTTGTGCTGCATTCATCATCCCAGGCCAAGCTCTCTGTGGGAGAGGAAGGCCCAGCTAACTCATCAGCCCCTTCCTCCATGTCCTCATCAACTGCAGCTGGCCCTAATGCAAGTGGGACCCCTGGTGCTGCCCCCTGCCCCCCAGGCACGAAAGGGAACTGGGTTGCTACAATTAGTAAGAAGTGACTGCATTGCTATTCTAAACTCAAGGAAATTGTGTACACACATACCTGTGAGATTGTGAGCTGTAAAATACAGATAAATACTTATCCAAAACTTGGCGGTGTTAGTATCAAGATTTGGGGGCTACCTAAGTATGGGGTTGTGGTCCCCCAAGATAATTTATTTCAGCTCTTCACTTACTGTGTTAACTGTA
Source organism: Anolis apletophallus (assembly GCA_030556195.1). NCBI lineage: Eukaryota > Metazoa > Chordata > Lepidosauria > Squamata > Anolidae > Anolis > Anolis apletophallus. The sequence continues at coordinate 90,889,857 of JARBWK010000004.1, forward strand.
ACTATATGTATCTTGTAACAGGAGAGTTAATTTTTTGAGATCCACTGTGCTGGACAAAAATAATAAAAAGGATAATGATTGCAAAAGCCTGCCAAAATGTATAAGCTGTGAAAATATAGATGTATTTATACCATTAATGTAAAGAGAAAGAAGTGAGACAAGATTGTGAAGCAACACAAAGGGAAAGGTTAAAAAAAGAAAGATGTCTTTCACTGTAGCAAATGGGTTTGTTTGCTTAAAGGATTACTCTTATTGACACCTCATCCTCTAGGCATTCTGTTGGTGCAAAGCCAGGCTGAGCTGTTAAACCTACGATACAACAGAATACATGATAGAAACCTAAGTAAGAGCAAATTAGAGATCTGCAGTGCATTGTAATAGTCAGTAAAGCCAGAAGGGTGCCATGGGCTTTCCCCAGTATACAGTTCTGCAAGGTTCCATTTCAAAGGCATTCCATGCCCGTAGATGTAAAACAGTATTTTGCTGAAGCAGTAATTTGGGCATATTACCCTTTATGGGCTCCATCTCCTAGAATACCCCAAGCCAGCACTGCTGCTTTTCATTTTTAAAAAAAATGTTTCCTGTCTTGTGTTGCAACATAATGAACCATCTAGGCTAATATGATCTACTCAGCCTTATCAGACAAATATCTCTGAGGCAACCCCAATAAGAAAATAGGTTTCTTCTTATAAATCTGTGTTGAATGTAAATTGTTTTCATGTCAGGAGCGACTTGAGAAACTGCAAGTAGCTTCTGGTGTGAGATAATTGGTCATCTGCAAGGATGTTGCCCAGGGGATGCCCAGATGTTTGATGTTTTGCTATCCTTGTGGGAGGCTTCTCTCCTGTCTCTGCATAGGGAGCTGGAGCTAACAGAGGGAGCTCAACTCACTCTCCCCAGATTTGAACTGGTTCTGCCAGCACAAGGGTTTAACCCACTGCGCCACCAAGAGTGCAGTGTTCAATGAAGTACATTGAAAATGACCCTAAAACTTGTGCACGTGGAGCCATGATACAGCCAGCACAATGTAGTGATTTGAGCATTGGAAGTTCAAATCCCTGCTCATCCATGGAAACCACCAGGTGACCTTAAGCAAATCACACTCAGTTTCAGAGGGAAGGAAAGTGAAACATGTCTTGCTAATAGAACTACAGGTTTCCCTTATTTATTTATAGTATTTGTACCCCGTCGCTTCTCACCCCCGAAGGAGGACTCAGCACGGCTTACACTGCAGCACTACAGGCCGCTATACCATAACTTATGACACCTTAGGGTTGTCATAAGTTGCAAACAACTTTAAAGTGCACAGTGAAATATGGGTCCACGTTCTCTCATCTCCACATACCACTTCAACCAATGATTGCCACTTTGGTTAGGATATTGCTGGCAATGGAGGCATAGGGGTAGATGGGGCATGGAAATGTGTCCCATACAGTTTTGTGAAGGTGGTTGACTTTCATCCCAAAATCACACTGAAAATCTATCAAAAGTACACAAGACAAAAAATGGAGAGATCAGATAGATTTGGCAGGCTGGATGGATGGTTTCCAGGGCCACAATTGGATTTAAGCTTCAAGCATGTAATTGTAATTCAACATTTGGCCAGTTATTTGTGCCCATTTTCATAGTAGCTTGACACAATATAATCACAAACCAGAAAAAGGAGAAAGCATTAGAGGATGGGACATAGATTGCTAAAAGAAAATAATAAATTAGTTTCAAAAAAGATTTCTGTGAACCATTCAAGTGTTTTTTCTAAAGATAACAAATGAGTACAGGCAAGTCTTTGTTTTCACTTGGAGGTGGTAAAAGCCTGATATATGTTTAAAAAATATTACAATTTCTTTTGGAATAATAATAATAACAACAACAACACTTTATATACTGTATATTCTGCCTTATCTCCCCAAGGCGACTCAGGGTGGATCACAGTACACATACATGGCAAACATTCATTCATCACCATCATCACCACTTTATTACTTATTAATCACCCTCCATCCAGGATGCTCTGGGTGATTTACACAAAACAATAAAAACAGGATAAACATAACACAGATCATAGATTGAGAAGGCCCTATGCCTCATGCTAACAAGCATGCTTCTCTGGGACCTGGTATGTAAAGCAGATTATGTTGAGTGGGTTGAAGCAACCACTGATGGCCATAGGGGGAAAGGCGGTCTCTGAGGTATGATGGCCCCTGGTAGTACAAGGTCTTAAAAGTCAGGACCAGCATCTTATAAAGAATCCGGGATTCTGTTGGCAGCCAGTGCAACTGTTGAAGAGTTGGTGTTATGTGGCATTTCATGGGTGTTTGTGTAAGTAGCCTGGCTGCCGTGTTCTGGACGATTCAAATCTTCCGGGTCGTAGACAAAGGAAGACTGATGTACAGCACATTACAATAGTCCAGCCTAGATGTAACCGTGGAATGAATGATTGTTGTAAAGGCCTCTCTTGTGAGGTATGGTGCCAGCTGCCTCACCTAGTGAAGATGAAAGAAGGCCTGTTTGCTGACAATGGTAACCTGGGCCTTCATTGTCAGCAGTGGATCCAAAACAACACCCAGACTCTTGACGGTGGTAGACGGCACTAGAGGTGCACCATCGAAAGTGGGGAGGGGATGCATCACTCCTGCTGGGCAGCCAGGCCACAAGATCTCTGTCTTTGCCAAATTAACCTCCAGTCTACTAGCGCATAACCATTTCGTCACTGCTTCCAGGCATAAGATGAAATTGTCCGGTATTACAGTTATCCCAGGCTCCAGGCACAGAAGTAACTGGGTGTCATTGGCGTACTGGTAGCATTCCAGGCCGAAACTCCATACCAGGCTGGCCAGCGGTCGAACATAGATGTTATAAAGTAGAGGGGAAAGAATTCAACCCTGGGGAACCCGACACAAAAGGGGGGAGCTTTCAGAGACTCGGGCCAAACACTCCACATGATGTTTCCATTTACGGAGAAATGAGTCGAGCCATTTGAGGGCCAGGCCACAGACTCCCAATATGGCGAGACGATGGATCATAATCAACAGTATCGAACACTGCTGTGAGATTGAGAAGCACCAACAGTTTGGAGATGACGGATGGCCAGATGGGTATCCAGGCCAGCAGTATTGTCTGCCAAAGCTGCCCGTCGATCACTTCACTCAAGAATGGGAGGTTTGAGACTGGGGATGATGAATGGTTTGGCTAGAGGGGGATACTGCTTCCTTTAGATTGGACTGCAAAGATGTTCCTCAAAGTGTTTACTGAGGATTCCAGTGGTCAGAGTCAGGCATTCTGTCAGGTCAGACAGCTGATCAGGGGCAGTTTGGAGATGACGGATGGATGGGGCCGAGAGTTTGCAATGGGATGTGGCTAGAGGATATAGGACTGCAGATGAGTTTACTGAGGATTCCATGGAAGAGGATTCTGTATCAGACTTGAGAGGCCTGGTGGCCCGGTTCCCAGATCCCAGATGAGCATTCCAGAGAAGAGGAGTTTCCTGCTTCTCACTCTGATAGTGGTGCAGCTGGTCCTGCTAATGAGCCGGTGTTTGATAGAAGGGCGAACATCAGAGATTCTAGGAAATCGTGGAATCTAAGGAAGGGGGTGAGATGGGCTCATCGAGACTAGCTTCCTTATTAGTCTGTGCTCCCAGGCTTTGCTTTCCTTGGGATTTAAGCCGCTTGGACTTGCATCCACAGAACTTTATTGGACTATTTTTGATTGCTTTATTCTTACTTCTTTGGACTTTTCTTTATCATTATTCTAAATAAAAGTACATTTATTGCATCTGCCTGTGTGATCTAGGGGGTGCTGTCCGAGTTCTTAATTAACCAAGACGGGCACAGATCGAGGGAACAGGTGATCGATTTAGCAGCAGCCAGGATCCTACTCACAGCTTCTGTATCCAGTGGGGTGAACCAGTCCTCTAACTCACTCAAGGTGACAGCTGTAGAGGGCAGTTCCTGCCGAAGCAAGATGATCTTATCTGTGAAGAATCCTTGGAATCCATTCAATGCCATTTTGGACAGACAATACAGAGACAGACAGAACAGAAGGAGGTATGTTGTGTTGAGCAACATCTAGGGTTTTTTTGTGCCTTGGAAGGTTTGAGCTCAAAATCCAGCCACAAAAGGTGCTGTCGCTCCACCCTCTATGACAAAGAGCCACCATGACTTCCTTTTTCCTTTTGGTCGTATGGTATTTTCTTATCTTTTTTTTCTTCCTGGTGTTGTAAAATGCCTCACTCACTTGTTTTAGAGATATCTAATTTTTCTAACTAGAGTACAAGCTGGGTTTTTTTTTATAAAAAAAATGATTATTTTTGATACACAGAATAAATACATACCTTACACACACAACATTTACAATTCCCACCACCAACATGAGGATTATTTTCTTTTACATAAATTATTTTCTTTTTTGAGACAATCTTTGTATCTTTATCTTTATACATTTCCATCCTATATACTATATAACATTTGTAACCTATTTCTTATGGCTTGATCTCCAGATTGATTCATTATATAGTTCTTTATCCTTGTCCATCTTTCTTCCATGTCTTTCAATCTATTTTCATTGATTTTTAAATCATTTAATTTCACATTCATAATTTCAAATTCCATTTGATCCACGATATATTGATGCCATTTATTTATTGTCCATTTTGATTTGAGTACAAGCTGTTTTTGAACTGCTTAGGTCAACAGTAAGCTGGGCTTGACATTCGGCAACTCATGCTGACCCGGGGTTTCGAACTGGCAACCTTTTGGTTGGTAGATCTTATCATTGCTGGTGATTTACTAGCTGAGCTAAACCCCAGCCCTGTTTCAAGCCCTTTCCCCAGGAAACTGATACAGCCCCAAGAAGTAGAGTTTCTGAAACTTCTAGAGTTTATCACAGGTTACTTTTTCATAGGCAAATCAACAATCCACAAGCTAGACAAGGAAAATTTGGATTTAAATGGTGTGATATATTCTGGTAGCAGGGTTAGGAATTAGACATATTATACATTCCCTCTCTCACACACAAGAATACTGTCGAATTCAAAGCCTTTTTGCATTCACAGTGGATTTTCCATCATTGTAGAACTTTACTTATTCATGTTAAATGTTCATGTGCTACTCTTTCTAAGGAGATCTGTTTTCCTCCTATAGCACTTAGAAGAATTTGATAGTATTAACACTTTTCTACATACTCTGAAGTCATCTTTTTCACACATATAAATCATTCCTTGATGTTTCAAGTGTGAACTCTTCCAGACACACTGACATTTATAAATATTCCTGTTGCTCAGGTCATCTTATAGAATTTATATCTGTAAGTATCAAATGGGGTTATAGACTACTACAGCATGATGTTATGAAGGCCAGGTGAAACTGTTTCCATAAAAAGTGGGCGATCCATTTTTTTTCGTGTGGGTTTTTTTTGTTGAAATTGACTTTCATCATGTGGTTGGCGTCTAGGAGTACAACCTGGTTTTTTTTAAAAAAATTATTTTTGATACACAGAATAAATACTTACCTTACACACACACAACATTTACAATTCCCACCACCAACATGAGGATTATTTTCTTTTACATAAATTCTTTTTTTTTGAGACAATCTTTGTATCTTTATACATTTCCATCCTATATACTATTAGCATTCTTTTGGTGGGGATGATTTTGATCTCCATAGCATGGCAGTATAGATTTGTGATGTGCGAACTAGTAGAAATCCTTGTTGTTCTTATGGCTACTTCATTGTACCAACTGTGCCTGCATGGTCCTTTATGAGATGTAATTTGTATAGGCAGGCCCTGGATTATGAACAACATAGGTTCTGTAGATTTCTTCTTAACTTGAATTTGTTTGTACATCAGAACAGGTACATTTTTAAGTGTAACTCCAACCAATTTTTGTACAGTTTTGGATAGCATAGAGAAGGGTTAACACCCTTGTAATATTTGTGAACTTGTGACAATTGGATTTTGAAAATTTGGGGTTGTTGTGAAAACAAAGATTGGTGATAAAGCCTCAGTGGAACACCTTTTCCCCATGATAACTCTTACAGGAAAGAATTTCCCTTCCAAGAAATAGATTTCCTCTCATTTCCTGTTGTTTCACCCCCCATTCGTAACTAGATGTTGTATGTAAGTTAAATGTTTGTTACTTGGAAAATGCCTGTATTTTCTCTATCTTTTGTCTCTTTGTACCTAGCGGTATCTCTCTTTTGTATTATGTATGTGATTCAAGGTTAAGTGAGCCTCTGAAAGGTCTCATGAAAGTCTTATGAAGAGCTAATCCAAGGTCTATCAGTTTGCAGATATTTTTCTGGCTCTGATGGAAGACAGCTGAAACTAGTTTCAGTTGAATCCATTACACCTGATACAACAGATTACTGTAAAAAGCCCACTCTGGCATACACAGCTTGGTATTTTCAACACAGGAAACTTCTGCTGAGTTGGTGAGCAAAAACTAAGAGAAAGTTACTGTTGCTTTACAGCCTCTGCTGTCTGAGGCTGCCATCTCACATTTTCCAATTATAGAGCTGACCTGTTCCAGGTGCACGAGAATCCATGCTAAGTAAAATGTCTAGGTGAGGTGAACTATTTGGTGGTGTGAGAGCCGGGTAAAAGAGACACAGTTAAGAACACTTCCCAGAACAGCAGTCACTCAGTATGAGCACTGTGACTTGTGATATACCTACTCTAGGAAGATTCTAGGATTTTTTATGCTGTAGTTTTGCAGCCACATAAAAGTCTCATTAATGTGTTCAGGCTTCTTCAGCCTGCGGCCCTAAAAGTGTTTTGGACTTCAGTTCCCAGAACACCTGACCATTAAACAAACTGGCTAAGAGAGTTGTAGACACAAACACCTGGAGGACTGCAGGTTGAAGAGGCCTGGCTGATCAAAAGTAATTATTTATTCATACATCTAAAAACAACATATATAGTGAAAGTGGTTCATGTTATTCTTCCAAATCACTCCTGTATTTTCCTTTGTCCATTGACTAAGTTGATTATTATTTATGAAAAATTGTCTACTAAAAACTAGGAGAAAGAGATACCATTAACATTTAGAAAAGTTATCTTAGTCTTATAACTTTTTCTGCACTCCTCCTGGGATTATGGTAGGTTATAATTAGACAACTTGAGTAACAAAAAAATTACAGAGTGCTCTGGGAGCAATTGCATAATGGGCACTTGAATCCTATGTGGAAGAGGAACAGCCATTGTGCAACCAAAAATGGTGCAGGACTCCCCAATATGCTTCACTGTCATTCACTAGAAGAGTTCTAGAAGAGTCACTAGAACTACAATATTGCAGAATTGCAAACTATATTCTCTGATGTAGAACCCCAGGTATAATACTACTCAACATTGAGTATAGAAGCATTTATTAAATATACTAGTTATCAGGAAAAATTATGCAAGATGGCAGGAACACAGATGGCTGAACATCCTGTATTGAGAACCTGCCTAGCTTCAATGAGGACATTTCACATGGGGCACATCTACAGTAGAATAGTCCCCTTCCCTTGCAGCGGTGTAACCCAGCACCAGCAGCCACAAAACTAACAACAGAACAAAAACTCATAGAACCATCTCTCACTTCCTTTGGAGACTTTTTTCTTGTAACAAAAATAATATAGTTTCAGCACTTACAAAATAAAGTTTCTTGTAACCCAAATAATGTTCATTGCTCTTTGTTTCTGGCTTCTTTACTCTTGGCTTCTCTGTTCATACACTGGCTTTTCTTGCTTGATGGTATGCCACTTCAGCTTTGCTCACACACAGCCTTTACAAAGGAGCCAAACACAGGAACTTTACACAGGACTCACACAGAGTCCAAACACAGAAGCTCTAATACAGAGACTCTAACTCACAGGCTTCTCACACAGGGGCTGATCACTCTACAGTCACACCTAATTATATTACCCTACTGGTTTTGCTTAGTCATTGAATCCTCTTAACCCTTTCAGTGCATGTCCACTATTGTTAATTAAAATATATATTTTCAGTTTTCCATATTTTTGACAGCTCACCTTGTATGAACTTGCCTTGCCCTGTATTAACCAAAGATTTTTGGGCTCATGTAAACATAAATGAATAAGGTCTAAGATGGACCCAATCACAATTGTTTTTACTGCCATCCTATGTCTCCTGGACTTGGGGAAGCTGTCACCCCAGCCAACATCACCACAGGCCATCATCAAATAGTATGTTGTGGCTATAACACCATGTTGTGGCTATAGCACTGAGAAAGGGAGTGGGAAAATAACATATAATTATTTTGTATATTTGAAATAAAAAATAAAATAATAAGATGGAAAGGGGAAGCAAACACAGCATAAAAGCAGCATGGTATAGGCCTCCTTTGATCTTGTACGTGTAAGTATTCAAAGTGTAATTAGTAATATTTACATAAGATGAATGTTTCCATTTATAATTTGTTGGGGTTTCTCCTTGGACTCTTATAACTGTTTTTCCTAAAGGTCTAATTATTTTAATTCAACCCATGTTAGTAAGGTTCTTGGAATTCTGTATGCACCTGGTAGCTGTCCACAGCAGAAACAATGAACCCACAACAATGAATATGATCTTCATTCACGTTTCATAGGCATATATTCTGGAACAGGAATGCTGACAGCTGAGTTTACTTAAAGGATTGCAGTTTACATCTGCAGTGACATTTCAGAGCTGCATGTATATAGACCAAACACCACAAAGAAATACTTGTGTTGGACAAATCAGTGAGTTTCACTTCCTCCCACATTCCAGTACTTTACATTTCTAATTCTTTTGAAGTAATAGAAAAATATCAAATATTTTGATGAGTTCTTACAAGAATGGTATTAAATTATTTTCTCAGTCATCTGCCACATTCAGTAGCTGGAGGTTGACCATGTTGTATACTTTCCACATAGTGGAATTGAATTGTTGCCTATTTGTAAGGCCACTCTGAGTACCCATCAGGGTGAGAAAGGTGGTGTATAAATATGGTAGATAAAAAAATAAGTAAATAAAACAGTGAATAAAAATGTGACAACCACCAGTGGTGACTGGTACCTTTGATGTCACAGGGCAGTGAAACTGTTCTGAGTTTACTACAAGTTTTAAAAGAGCTATCTAAAATGCTGAAATTATTTTGGCCACAAATTTCAGTGCCTTTAACATTTGAGATGCTCACTTCTGAGCCCATTTGTGCCTACCAGACAAAAATATATATAGATAGCAACCATTGTTCACTCCCACAAATGAAGGTGGTTATTCAAGTATTCCAAGCTAGACATTGTATAGCTAAGAGCTTAGTGCCTTGTTGTGTGACTCCATTACTTTTTCTTTCTCCCTGTTTCTGATTATAACACTGGCCAACACACATTTCGTGCCTCAAATGTTAGACCTGTTTCTTGGTATATTTGACTTGCTGATTTCTGAAAAGGCACCAGTTTTCCCCATCAGCTCTAGTTTTTGAGATACAGAACATAAGCCATATACTAGTTTTCATCTGCTCATCCACAAAAAATCATGATAACCATATCATATGCAATTTTCTGAATCAGCACCCTAAATAACCCCAGGAACAGGCCTAAAAATTAAGGTCCCGAGGATTTTTCCCCCCCTTGGGCTGTGTTTTGTATATCTGGAATTCTTTCCACTATGATGTCCATTTTTCAAAAAATGGGAAACTCCCACTCATCCATAACATTCATGCAACTCCTATGTACATATGTTTATTAAGAGACAGCTGCTCTAGACACAAGGGCACATGCTTTAGGTATATCTCATTTGAATTATTGTAACATACTCTTTGTGGTGCTGCTTTAGAAAATTGTTTGTCAACATCAGTTGGTACAAAGACCTTAAGCTAGATTTTTTACATGGTTACATGGTTACATGGTTACAGGACCATGCAACTCTCCTGCTACAACAGCTTACTTCACTGCTGGCCCTTTTCTGTGCACAATTGAAATCTCCCCTCCTGGGCCTTCTGATGCCTAAGATACTCATAAGGGTCTCTTCTCATAGTCCTGCCACTACCAGGTTTAGCTAGTGGAGGCATTTAAGAAAGTCTTTTTAGTGGCCTCCCTATTATCTGAAACTCTCAAGAATGACTTTCTTCTTCTTGTCCTTCCATCAATAAGTGTGAACACAAGTAGTAACTGCAGAGAAGTAACTGCTGTACCACAAAAGGGACAAGTAATTGAATCAATCTTTCAAAGGTATCAAATTGAATATATTATCATTCTCTTGAAGCTGATTTATCTACTCATGATTAAACATATCTCATCATACATAACACATATTGAAATCAACACCATAGCAAAACCTGGCTGCAGCATAAACCTTCATCAATAAACATGGGTGCAGGAGGGAAAGATTCAAAGGGAACAATATGCAGACTGGAGCTAAAGGGAAAGATTCAAAGAGAACAATATACAGACTGGTGTTAAAAGGAAAGACATCAAGGATCAAGGTAGTAACCAGAGTTCATGTAGTCCATGGATATTATAGTTACCAAAGTCCCAGAGTGCAAATGTTCCTGGATGAAAATCAAATATGTCCCAGTACTTGCACCATAATCAACAGATAGCTAGGTGTAGCTGAAATAAGTCCAGGTCAAGCCTTGTAAACAGCCATAACAGATGCTGGGAGGGCCGCAACGGTAGAGCTGCAGGGCCCGATCCGTTTCGCCCTAGTGGGCTTTTTCAAGCAGCGAAAATCACAATCAAATGTAGAGCGTCACAGGAGAACCATTCATGGCAGAAGTAGAGTAAATGCATCAGTTCTCCTGTGGACCCTTGGAAAAAGTCCACTGTGGACCCTTGGTAAAAGCCCACATCCTTGATGTCTTTCCCTTTAACACCAGTCTGTATATTGTTCTCTTTGAATCTTTCCCTTTAACTCCAGTCTGCAAATTGTTCCCTTTGAATCTTTCCCTCCTGCACCCATGTCTATTGATGAAGGTGTATGTTGCAGCCAGGTTTTGCTATGGTGTTGATTTCAATATGTGTTATGTATGACGAGATATGTTTAATCATGAGTAGATAAATCAGCTTCAAGAGAATGATAATATATTCAATTTGATACTTTTGATAGCTTCCATCAATAAGCACATACTTTTAAAAAGTATTATTCAAAAAGGCTTTTAAAACTGAAAAGTTTTAATTGTGCTATTTAAAATGCTTTAAAACATTTTAATTGCATGCTTTAACATGTTATTATTAAATTAATTCTGTTTAGATGTTGACCTTTCATGTGTTTTTCACAATATTGTGCCCGTTTTAATCCATAACCCACCTTGAATAACTGTTTTGGGCCAAGCTGAAAGTATAAATAAAATCCATCACCCAAATTATGATATGCAGAACCAATGAATCCAGTCTGGCATACAATCTTTTAGTAACAGCTATTCAGAATATAAGGTCACAAAATTGGATAACACAGATTGTTCTGTTCCTCTCCTTTGAACAGGAATATGTTCTTTACCGATCTTGTGTCCAAATATCAATTGAACAATTTGAAAAATGGGGCATATAGTTGAACAAAATACATTGTACAAAATATTGGCCTTGCATTACTTTTTGTAAAAATGTACACCAGAAAATTCCACACCTCTTTGAAAGGTTTAAGAAAACATAATTGATAACAGTAAGCCAATATTTTCATTTTAGCTCAAAGGACTTAAATAACAAGCAATTATTTCAATCAAAAACTAAATGCAGATGATGGTATTCAGAAACCTATGAAAGGATATGGTTGTAACTGATTTTCTGTCAGAATATCAAGGCATTGCAGTTTTAGCTCCAAAGTTAAATGAGCAATTTGATTTATTCTTTGGGAGTTAAATGACTCAATATAGTAGCATTTGCTAGGAAACGTGAAAGGTAGTGTTTCCTGACAGATCCAGCCAGAGTGAATAGAAAGGGATGGGAAATGAATATACTAGCTGAAGGTAATATGTATTGAAAGTATTGAAGGTTTTGGTTTAACTAGTATACAGGATAGAATGTGTCAATTTGTCAAAAGCTGGTGTGATCCAGTCAAAGTGAAACATTTTTCAGTCACTGATTTCAGTGGGAAAGATAAACTTATTACAATCATAGAGACTCCACTGAAATAAATGGGGTGTTCATTGTGTATTGTGTGCCCATTGTATGGAATAAGATCAGAATGAAGCAAGGCAACAAAAGATACTTTTAGACAGAAGTGTAATTCAAAGCACTTTTGGGTGATATGCCACAAAATTTGGTATGTTAGACATAATTGCACCTTGATATTGTTGGGGTATCTAGTGTTTAAGGGAAACTGTCACACTCGGGACCTTATCACATATAATTCATTTATATCAGTATGCATCCTATAGGATGCATACTGATATAACCATACAATTAAACATTAATTATTTAAACATCAATTAAAATGGGGTTGATGGGGTCAGTATGCATTCCATATTGTATTCACCCAGAGGGTCATTGGGTTATGGAATTTACTTCCAGAAGTGGTTGCGTGTGCAAGCATGACACACCTCGCGCCAAGAAACATGTGGACACATTGGTTGGATAAGTGGTTGGATAAAATAGGCCACAACTCGTTTATTGAAAGCAGGAACGAAGGGGTTGGCGGCCATGCTTGGGTCCTGGATCATGGTAGACGGCCCCCACAAATGCCTTGAGGTGATAGCAAGCCAGGGGTACGAGCGGCCAATGCCTGTCCACGGAAACTCAGCACCCCAGTGGGCCTGGGCGTTATCCCCCCTAACAACCAAGGGGTGATAAGCCAACCTGATCCAGGGGCCAAGCCACACGCCACACGCCAAACATGGAGCTGCGACAATAACATAACACAATAAATGTCCTAAACATGGTACAATAAATAACAGATACACAAACAGAGCAAAACCAACAATGCAATGAGTAGGGAGGGTGGGCGGCAAAAACAGCCTGCCTCCGAATGAGGCCAGACAGTCCCGGGCAGCACAAGATACCTGCCCGGGCGGAAATCTGAGCCAGCCAGAAACAGGGAGGGGGCAGGGCAAAGCCAGTCCCCCCATTGGCTGGCTGGCCTGTATGGCGGGAGACCTTCCCGCCATCCGGGGGGCTTCTGGGAGGAAGAAGCTCCCCCAGGCAACAAGATGGCGGGAGGGCAATGCTGCTCCGCAACCCGTCGTGGCTGGTAAGTCAGCCACGCCCATTGCGTGTGCAAGCATGACACACCTCGCGCCAGGAAACATGCGGACACATTGGTTGGATAAGTGGTTGGATAAAATAGGCCACAACTCGTTTATTGAAAGCAGGAACGAAGGGGTTGGCGGCCATGCTTGGGTCCTGGATCAAGGTAGACGGCCCCCACAAATGCCTTGAGGTGATAGCAAGCCAGGGGTGCGAGCGGCCAATGCCTGTCCACGGAAACTCAGCACCCCAGTGGGCCTGGGCGTTATCCCCCCTAACAACCAAGGGGTGATAAGCCAACCTGATCCAGGGGCCAAGCCACACGCCACAAAAGGGGGGGAGGAGGCATCCTAGAACCCCGCCCCTTTCCGCCAACCCAAATTCCTATCCTCAATAAGCAGAACAGATGACTGGCAGCAGCCAAGTCCTCATGTGATAGCCACTGCTGTGGAGCCGCTGCTCCGGCCATTCTCCAGGTTGCACACCGATGACTGGCAGCTGCCAAGTCCTCATGCGATGGCCACCGCTGTGGAGCCATTGCTCCCTGATTCCAGCCATTCTCCAAGTTGCACACCGCTGACTGGCAGCCGCCAAGTCCTCATGCAATGGCCACCGCTGTGGAGCTGCTGCTCCGGCCATTCTCCAAGTTGCACACTGATAACTGGCAGCCGCCAAGTCCTACTGCGATGGCCACCGCTGTGGAGCCACTGCTCCCTGATTCCAGCCATTCTCCAAGTTGCCACTAGCAGTGTGCGCTGGCCATCTCAGCGGGAGGCGAAGCCATGACCGTGGCTCTGGCCTCCTGGCCGTGACGCCGTGCTTGTGCCGAGCACCTGCTCTCTTGGCCGCAGCCGCCCTGTGGGGGTGAGAAAAAGACAAACCAGCAGCCTGTGCGCCTTCTGGGAGGCGGCCCGGCCTGATGAAAGAGGTGTATGCAGATGCTTTCCATCCTCCCATGGCCTTGATAACATCAACGGGAATGCCTTCAGCTGCCGCGGCGGTCGCTGCTCCAATCTCGAAGAAGTGTCATCCGTATTCCTGCTGCGGCAGGCCCAATACCTGGAGCGACCTGCGGAAAACTGACATAAACTGATACCCGGTGAGGGGGGGTCCCCTTACGATGCACCAATAGGGGGGCCCGGGGATGGATCCCTGCCACTAAGGTACCTCGGAAGCGCCTGTGCAGGGCACAAGTTCCCTCTCTCAAGGCCTAGAATGGACCGGTTGACTTCTATACCCCTGTGGTCAGTCTTGGATTTCTGGGTCTGTACAGTCATGGAGGTGCCAAGGATGGATGCGTCTCTGCACTGGAAGGCCCTATCGGAGGGATCCGTCCTGGAGATGGCCACCACTTCCCCAGAACGTGAGGCCCCGAAGAACGCGGTTGCGAACACCATAGAAAATAAGTTGACTACATAATGAGAAGAGTAAATCCCTCTGAGAACATGGACAATGGACAAGAGGGACTAGTGTGACCGGGGGTACCTGCCGTACAGGGTGTCCCTGGGCTTGGGATACTGCTAGTTCCAACTCTTAAGGAGTTCCTGCTCCTATAAGACTGGCAAGGGTCTGCACGGCCTGCCACCTTGCATAAGAAGGTAATGCCAGCCAGCTACCAACTGTGGTGTGGGCCGGGACCTTACCCCTCTGCTGGTGAATAATGACATGTCGGACCTCTTCTTCCCCAGCCGGGAACTTAGTTGGAACTTGGCGGGCAGGAGGCCTGAGTCTGGTACTGGGGAGGGGAGACCCGTCTTCCTTGGAAGCATGCCAATGCATTTGTAATTTCCTTACTTACACTGAGAAAGAGACGTTAGCCTGCAACATATCAAGACAAATCGCACGACACCTCCGGAATGGTGATGATGCTAGAACAGGCCAAAGTCCAGGTGGCACACTCCAGAAAGGTGCAAAAGGCTCGAATGCGGCACAGCTGATTATGTAACCCCTGAGAATGGCCTGATCAAAATACCAATGGTTGTGATATGTGAAGCTTATACACAGAGTAAGGCTCTAATGCTAACAGCATTCAAACACGCTATGAAAGCTAGCAAAGAATAAAGAGTATGCAAAATTGTGTCTTTCACTTTTTTATATAAAAGTATCAAAGTATACCATTCAGGTATGGTGCAAGGTGTAGGTATATTTCACTATATAATTTCACAGTGTTCACATAATACATTCACATTTGTGACCATATATCAATCATTCATAGTATGCATATAACAATATCACAAAGTGGATATCACAGTGTTAATATCACATAAATTCTAAAGCAAGGTACTGGTGTAACTATAACAGAACCAACAGTATAAACCTGTATTTCCACCGTAGGGTAAGTTCACTCCTAATGTTAGCATGTAGTGTGGCTGGGAAGATCCCTGGATGTAAACAATGAACTGCTTCACCGCCTGGGAAACAAACACCGCTTGGCTGGAGTTCAGTATAGCTGCTAAATGCTGGGCGTCTGTCCTCCGCTGGGGTGGCAGAATGGGGTGGGCTAGGAGGCTGTGGTTCTGTGGATCCAGAGATGTTTGAGGAGTCCTACGCGGTTCGCCTGACGGTTTACTGTGCAGAGCTCGAACCGTTTCGGGGGGGCTCCTGGGTGGTGGATGGAGCCCGCGGCTTCTTCAGAGGCTGCACCGGCGTTTGCCACATTGGCATGTACCCGCTGAGGAGGCTTGCGTCGCTGCAGGAGGAATATTTTCACATCCAGTCCATGGCGAGCACATCCAGTCCATGGTACAATAAATAACAGATACACAAACAGAGCAAAACCAACAATGCAATGAGTAGGGAGGGTGGGCGGCAAAACCAGCCTGCCTCCGAATGAGGCCAGACAGTCCCGGGCAGCACAAGATACCTGCCCGGGCGGAAATCTGAGCCAGCCAGAAACAGGGAGGGGGCAGGGCAAAGCCAGTCCCCCCATTGGCTGGCTGGCCTGTATGGCGGGAGACCTTCCCGCCATCCGGGGGGCTTCTGGGAGGAAGAAGCTCCCCCGGGCAACAAGATGGCGGGAGGGCAATGCTGCTCCGCAACCCGTCGTGGCTGGTAAGTCAGCCACGCCCATTGTGACAGCTGTCAGTCTGAACAACTTCAAGGCAGGATTAGACAGATTCATGGATACCAAGTGTATCGGTAGTTACTGAAAAGGACATTCAAGTGCCACCTCGGAGTTGGTTGAGGTAGGCAGGATTTCCCTGGGTACTGGTTGTGGGGGGTTGGGA
The DNA here is from genome assembly GCA_030556195.1 of Anolis apletophallus. Classification (NCBI taxonomy): domain Eukaryota; kingdom Metazoa; phylum Chordata; class Lepidosauria; order Squamata; family Anolidae; genus Anolis; species Anolis apletophallus. Next base: position 90,906,226 of record JARBWK010000004.1, read on the forward strand.
GCAGGTTAGGGTTTTGCCCTCCCTTCTGCTCGAGATCCCCGTGTACAACTGGGGGCCACTGTGTGATACAGAATGCTGGACTAGATGGGCTGAGGTCCGATTCAGCATGGCTCTTCTTATGTTCTTATGTTCTTATGTAATGCATACTGACCCCATCAACCCCATTTTAATTGATGTTTTAATAATTAATGTTAATTGTATGGTTTTAATTGTATTTGTTTATTTTTATATTTATATGTATTTGCATCGAATCACTGCCTTCTATAAGGCTGCCCTGAGTCCCCTTTTAGGGTGAGAAGGGCAGGGATACAAAATGTAAAATAATACATAAAACTCGATAGTTACGATTCTCATGATTTTAAAATACTGCACTTTGACTCATCACATCACAGAAAGCTGGCTCTTCCCAATTTGCTTGAATGCCTCCCTACAATATTTTAACATAGTTTTATCTAATATTGAGAAGTGGTATAACCTGGAAGTCACCAATTATCACGCTCATGAGTTTTTAGCTGATGGAATGTATACTGAATCTCCAATCACTTGTAAAAACAGTGTATATTTTAAAACTTGTGTGGTGAACATGCACACATTTGGGAGAGGAAGATGAAACTGTTGCACTTCAGTCAATGGGGAAAAATTGTAAAACATAAAAAAATGCATGAATACATGCCAAGCATAAAATAAAATGTTTAAAAATGCACAAATTAAAGTGCATCCTGAGAACAAAAATTTCCCAAATTAATGCAAAAATAAAATAGGAACAATACAGACAATAGTCAGAGTAGCTCAACACAACTGAGAGTACTTTTTTTTACGTCTCAGACCTTTTTAGAAATAACTGGGTTTTTCTAACATGCAAGAAGTAAAATATCAATTATATTTAAATTAAAGTACAAGATGCATAGATTTGTATAGTTTTTAAAAGGGTTACTGTCACAGGATTGCTTGCTTTACTAATTGGAAATTGTTTGTATGTTTTGTTATTCTTTCAATAGTCTCAATATTTCAAGGCTCAAACTTCACATTATTTAATTTTTCAAACTGTTATTCATTAATGAAATTATATCTGTCATAATTATTTGATAAACATTTCGGGTGTTAAGTGTGGAATGTAATTCTCTATGCTTTACAAATGTAATGTGAAATGACAAAGGGACAAAACTTATACAAAAGAAAGAAAGGTGTGGTTTAGCTATTACCACAGTGTTGGATTAAATCATACACAGGAAATGTCAGTGGTCTACTATCCCCTTATCTGAATTTGAGTTTCTCTAGTTTATAATACAATTCTGAACAGAAGGAGGAGTGAATAAAATGAAGAGGAATAAGCTCTAATGTCATAGTTCCTTCAACTGTGATCAATATTCAGATCTTTCTGTGGCAAAATGCCCCTTCACATGTCATTTGGGGGGGGGGGGAGGTTTCCACATTGCCACATCATGTCACTATGTGCTCATCTCCTCTTGCTCATCTTGACAGTGAAACCTGAAAGTGGCTAGATAATTAATTATACACCAAATGGCCAAGTAACAACTGATCAACAAATGACTGGTGGCCATTAGAGCAGTCAAGATTCAAATATGATCTTTGTCTGAAATAGGATTCCTCCAGCATTCATCATGCTGCTTACCACCATTGCCCCCATGTCAAGTGTTTGTGATTACCACAACAGATATAGTGTAGTGTCCTCTCAATTATTTGCTTATAAGAATTTCTCTACTTGAGTTATTCTTTTTCTATTTGTATGAGGGGGTTTCTATAATCCCAGTAGCCAGTGCTCTTCAATTTCCACGGTTTACTAGCTTTTATTGGCAGTCATACATGCTATCTTCTACCCATCTTTTTGCTTTCTATTACTTTGTTCTGCAGTGGCAACAGATAATTATGTCCTAATGACAACAAGTCAATTGCTGTCCTTGGGAGTACTGTATAGCTGGTTTATTTCTGCTTGTGTAGCCTTTTAAATAATCTAGTTGATATGCTACAGAGACCCTGCCCCTGGGTTTGGAGTTAAGAAGCCTTGAGTTGTAAAAAGGTATAGTAATGCATACATTTTCCCACATAATTTCTTCACATGCCTATACATGCTTTTGCTACCAAGTGTATAACTAATCAGTGAACATTTAGTAGACCTTTCTTATTCCCTTGGTGGAGTTCTCAATAGTCATTTGGATCTTGCTACAGATGAGGGCATCTGTTTTCAATTAGCTTTATGGAATGGGAGCTCAATTACCTCCAATTTTAAGTGCCTGATTGTTTTCTATCTCATCCTTTTATCACAGTTCTGCCATGAAATCTTTTCACCATCCACTTATATTTAAAAACATTAGAAGAGTGGCATAAAATAATGACTGAGCAGAGACTGATTATGCTATGTCATATGATCATGTCACCTATTAGTAAAGCATAGGCTTGGCTTTTTAAAGGATGCCTTTTTATGCCTTCAATACCAGCCAGACATTTAGAAATGTATAAAGTGAATCTTGTTCTTGCATGGAAGCAAACAGAGGATCAGATTCCACTTACAAAACAATTGTGTGTGTACCATATCTAAAACAAGTAGGTTCTCAGCATCTCTTCTACACCTGCTTTTCATTTACAAAGAAACATCTTAAATTATTACCAATACCAAACAAGTATATGTTAATAACAAAGTACTTCTTTGATGAGATCATCATGATCTAAACATTAAGTCTTGTAATTTTTACTCCATAAAGATAAGCACAATAAGCACAAAGCCAAAAGAGCATTTATATCTGAGAAGGGAGATAAGCTAAGGAAAGTAATGACTACCTCTTAAATTAGTGGTAAGTATAATCCAACTCTTAAACAGATCTGCAAATACTATATCTCTTGCAAAGTGATGCCATACCCCAGTTGCATAAACCCATCTCCCATATCATTTTCAGAGTTGAAATATTTGTATATTCTTAGTGAATTTTAACACTCCAGTGAGGGTTTTTTTTTGGGGGGGGGGGCAAATCCGATAAATTGTGACATTTCATGACTGACTAATCAACATATGATACATTTATGGAAATATCACATTAAACAAGTCCTTTAATGTAAATGGGATGGGTCTCAATATCTTACCTTTTAATCAGCTCTATCTTAGAGTTTTCCCAGCCCAGAGAAGAGCCTGCAATGGCACAAAAATCTTTTGACTGCTTTGGAGAATGCTTTAAAAAATTATAATACATATATACACGATATAAATGAAAAATGTCTGAATTCATTATTTGCTTGTCACTTTAAAGTACTTCAAAATGCCCGTTGGTATTAAAACATGCAGTATTTTGCACTTGAGTCCAGGGTTGCCAGGACACCAGCAACATCTCAAGGCATGAGTGCTGGATCAAATATCTAGTGCAGATGCTGTGCTTCTCTGGGTCTCCAGACAAGAGAACAGAATTAGACTGAGCAACCCAAGAAGAGGATTTTAAAATTGTCAATTACTTTTAAAGGCTGGGTACACATGTTTAAAAAATCCCTGTTAGCCGTAGGATTCTGGTTCAGCACAAATGTATTTGCTTGTCTGTCACACTGCAACCTGAAGTACATCGGGGCATTTCCTTGTTTCCTGGAATAAGGACAAGAGCCTGGGAAAAAATTGTGGGTACAGGAATTTGAACTGACTATGCCATGGGAGCAATGCAGGGAGTGAAACATTAGTGTTACCAATTGCTAGCCTTCTTTCTGTTCACATCATGGTAGCCACAATATATAGCTGGAGGGAAACTTTCCAAGGACTGATTAAGAGACTTCCTTGAGCTCCAGCAGGAGCATTTGATATGGAAAAATCTTCCCCCATGTTCTATGCAAAAGAGCATTGTGGATAACTGTTGCAATCCATGGGTTCATTTTGCCAGCTGTGCAGCTAACAAAATAGGTTTTTTTCTTTTTGTTCATGTTTTAAATATTTTATGAACCATAAATAAAAAAGTAAGGCATCCATATTTTTTTTAACTAGAGTCACTTCTCCTCTGTGACCACCACTTTTCTTTTTTGAGTTATCCCTTCAGGATTTAGCTGAACCTAGAACAAGAGATTCAGTGTGGGTTCAGTGGCTTGCATTCCTTCTTTTAAACTTTGTTTAACACATATTTCCAGAATTTTCTATATAACTATATGCATGAATCTCAAGTGTTATTCCCCCACCTTCATAAATATGAAATTAGTATATTTAGAATACTGAGACCCTTCCATGAAGATGTGGTTTCTACACTGGCCAGAGAAAACAGTGAAGCAATAATACATTACCTTCAAAAAGCCTTGCTATTTCTAACAAAAATAGATAACAGTAACCAACAACCACAGAAAACAATAGTATCCTCACGCTGGTTTCCACAATCAGCTGTCAGAATACCTATGGCATCACAATGATCTTTCCTGTGATGTGAGACATTTACCTGAAATATCGGAGAATGGAATGTTGCTGACCTGGATATCATATCTATATACCAAAATGCATGTACAAAAACACTCTTATCTCACAATGAAAATGTAGTATGGTTTTAAAGAAAGATACAATCTTTGTCTTAGCTATATGCATGATTGATGATTGAACCTTTCAGTTAAGAAAATGAATCCAACCTTGGATACATTACTAACTAATTTGTATTGTATGTGTGAAAATCCTTTGAAGGAATAATGGTGTCCTTTTTTGGCAAGAGACTGCTATGGTAGCATAGAATTGAGATTTTAGTGCTCTATGTACACAGAGTTGGTGTTTCCAATTCAGACATGACATCATGTGGCACAGCACCAAAGGAAGAGAACAGGAGGCTATTGCTAGCTAGATTTAGGGGGAAAGACAACATATTTTATTGACGCAATTTGCATTTGACTAATAAATGATCAAATGTTATTTTCATCCCAGGTGGAGACCTCTGGGAAAAGTCATCAAACTATAGATGAAAGTTGATAGAAGCATTTGCACTGTATTAGTTGTAACGGACATTTCCCTTGCCTAATGTATTATATTGTAGTATTTTCATAAATCCTACTAAGGTTTTAAAAGGGGCTTTTAAAATCTTATAATGTTACGATATGTATGCGTGTGTATGACTTCATATTTTAATTTGTGTCAGAGAATATGCTAATTATATTTGTGGTGCAACATTTCCTTGCTAACAGATGTGCATGGGATATTTGTAATGCTGGCTGGACAATAATGTTGACAGGTTATATATGGTCAGTGTGTCAGACCGGATTGTTTAAATAAGTTTACAATCCTTGGAGCCTTATCATGTGTAAACAGCTAGTTCTTTGGATGATGAAACTGCTGTTAGCTGGGATTTAACAAGGCTGTAGGGTACACAATGTGATTCGGCAGAAAAGTATACCTGATTAATCTGCCCTCAACTACTGGTGAGTACTCTATAATTACAAAAAAGAAGAAAATACTTGGCACACCAGCAGAAGTGTGTAAAGGTTAAATAGTGATATACAGGTGTTAAATTAAGGCTTATCAAGTTACTGCACATCAGAACAATGATAAAGCTCCCTCAGGAAATCACCAAATGGAAAAAGAGTCTGTTCAGAAACTGCAAGTTGGCAGATATGCCATTAGAACTCATCTCAATGACAGCATGACTCAAGGGTGGATTTTTGTGCTCCAAGGTTAGCAAATATCACATGGAACCTGGGAGGCAATCTTGATTTCTGGAACATGGTCAAACTCCCTTTCTCTCTCTCAAAGGATACTGATCTAGATTCCCAGAAACAAGTCAAAATATTCTCGTGTGTTGAAAATAAATGAAGAGTTTCCTTACAGTAAAGTTGGATCTTGCCAGTCAGGCTATTTCTTGAAACATTTTCATTCTTAAGAGCTACTAGTTTCATATTGTTTGCTTTAGGCATTGCTTTTTCAGATTGTTCTGCATATTTATCATTTGTTTATGTAGTAGTTTAGTTTATTGCATTAGCCACAAGGCCATATCAAGCAGAATAAACCATGCAAAAGAAATACATGTATCAAGCTTTGAACACTGGTTCCGTAATGTGCAACAGTATATTAAACAACTGTTCCGTAATGAAATAACAAATACTCTCCTGGCACCTCTGTCTTTCTGCTTCATTTTGGTCAAAATTCCTAGCCTAGATAACCATCTATTTGTTCCTCAAGTATCCTCATCACCTCTGCAATCAATTCAAATTGAGGCAATATACCGTTGCCTACTTTTACTAGCTTTGTAGAAGAATGTTGCTACTTTGGTAATTAATAACCGGTTGGGATTAGAGAGGAGGAATATAGTTCTATTACTCGGAGCCCAGTGGGATTTATTGAATAAGAAAACTTCAAGTAGAAATTTTCTTTCTTTTTCATATATTACACATTGGTGGAGGATATGATTTAGATCTTCCACCTCCTGGGCCCCACAGACACATGTTCTCTCTGTGTAAGGGATGGAATGGTATCTACCATATCTAACCATTGATTCATTCTGTTCAAACCTTGCCTTTGTAAGAGCCACTCTTAGGTGTCTTCGTAGATTGGCTGTCAGATAGTGGGCACGACTGTTGGCGGGATTCAGTGCCACTAGCCATTTCAAAGAGCCTGCACTAGCGAGGCTCGCCAAGTCCTCTTGGGATTGAATGTGTAAAATTTTCTGTTTCACCTCTGCTCTAACTTTGATGGTATTATTGCTCAAGGAGTCTGGGGGTAGCCCACATGATCTTAGTGAGTGGCTTAATTTATTTGCCTAAGTAGATTGAACAGTGTTTTTAAGTTGTTCTTCTAGACAGCAGCAGGGGAGTCTGTGAGCTTCAAGGTTATGGATTTTACTACCGTAGTTAAAACCCCTGGCCAAAGCAAGGCCTTCTATTCGGTGCATCTCCGTCTCGACTCTGACTGCTGCTGCTGGTGTGCTTTTATTAACTCCCAACACCTGTCTTAAAAATGTGTTTGGTTCTGATCAAAAATGGGCATTTTAACAGGTCCCCATAATTCGGCTCCATATAGCAGTAAAGGGATGATTTTGGCTGAGTACACTTTGAGAATGGGGCCAAGAGATCCGGGATGATGGTGATTTACCAACCGTAGCAGTTGGTTGGAACGGGCACTCGCTTTTATTGTGCAGGAGTGGCACTGGTCTAGCCATTTGCCTGTCTCTGAGAAGGTGAGGCCTAGATAGGTGTAGGTTGCTACCTGTTCTATGCCTACTCCATCTAAGAACCATTGTGCTTCTTTAATCTTGTGGCAAAGCGCATGACTTTGGATTTGTCTTTATTGCTGGATAGACCATTTTTGGGCATACCCTTGGAATGTTTTCAGGGTCCTCCTTAAGCCAACCTGAGTGTGAGAAAGCAGCACAATGTCATCAGCATATAATAGAGAGTTGCAATGAATGGAGCCGATTTTCGGCATGTGGAGCTCTCTATTCTTAATTGACGATGGGAGGTCGCTAAGAAATAGATTAAACAAAAGAGGTGCCAACAGGCAGCCTTGTCTGACCCCTTTGTGTACGTCCGCTCTATTTGACAATGTGCCTCCTGTTCCTAATCTGACCAGTATACTGTTGTCTGAATATAAATTCCTAATCAAAGCTAGCAGTTTGCAATCTATACCAAAGCTGGTCAGTTTTTGCCATAGGATCTCCCTACTGATATTGTCAAAGGCTGCTGAGAGGTCTATAAAGGCTGCGTATAGGGGTTTTTTGTGGGAGAGGTGCTTGTCGATAAGATGGGATAGGACAAAGCAATTATCAGTAGCCGATCTCTCAGCTCTGAACCCCGCTTGTTCTTCTGGTAGAATACAGGCCTCTTGTACCCATGCTTCTAATTTTGACAGTAAGGTTTTTGAGTAAATCTTAGCTATTATATTCAGTAAGCTGATGGGCTTATAATTACTAGGATCTTTTCCACATCCTTTTTTATGTATTGGGACCACAATGGCCACTTTCCACCCCTCTGGGATGTTAAGTGTGTTATTGATGTGGTTGCAGAGACCTGCGATCAGCGGGGCCCACCATTCTATCTCCTCCTTGAACAACTCACTCGGGAGGAAATCCTTACCTGGGGCTTTGTTGGCTCTTAGATTATTGATAATACTCTTTATTTCTGAGGTTGCAATTGGCGGCCACTCGCGGAGAACTTCCATTGCGCCCGTTTCAACCACTTGGGAGAGAGTCTTAATTGTGGGAGGAGCAAAAAGTTGGGAGAACTACTGTTCCCAATTGTCTGCTGGAATTTGATTGTCTGCTATTGATTTCCTCTCTCGTGATATGCCGGAGACTGAGTTCCAAATTCCTGTACCCACATATCTTTCCCAGTCTCTTGTCCTTATTCCAGGAAACAAGGAAATGCCCTGATGTACTTCAGGTTGCAGTGTGACAGACAAGCAAATACATTTGGGCTGAACCAGAATCCTGCGGCTAACAGGGATTTTTTAAACATGTATAACCAGCCTTTAAAAGTAATTCACAATTTTAAAATCCTCTTCTGGGGTTGCTCAGTCTAATTCTGTTCTCTTGTCTGGAGACCCAGAGAAGCACAGCATCTGCACTAGATATTTGATCCAGCACTCGTGCTTTGAGATGTTGCTGGTGTCCTGGCAACCCTGGACTCAAGTGCAAAATACTGCATGTTTTAATACCAGCGGCCATTTGAAGTACTTTAAAGTGACAAGCAAATGATGAATTAATGAGACATTTTTCATTTATATTGTGTATATATGTATTATATTTTAAAAGCATTTTCCAAAGCAGTCAAAGATTTTTGTGCCATTGCAGGCTCTTCTCTGGGCTGGGAAAACTCTAAGATAGAGCTGATTAAAAGGTAAGGCATTGAGACCCATCCCATTTACATTAAAGGACTTGTTTAATGTGATATTTCCATAAATGTATCATATGTCGATTAGTCAGTCATGAAATGTCACAATTTATCGGATTTGCCCCCCCAACCCTCACTGGAGTGTTAAAATTCACTAAGAGAAATATGTTGAAATGAATCATACAAATATTTCAGCTCTGAAAATGATATGGGAGATGGGTTTATGCAACTGGGGTATGGCATCACTTTGCAAGAGATATAGTATTTGCAGATCTGTTTAAGAGTTGGATTATACTTACCACTAATTCAAGAGGTAGTCATTACTTTCCTTAGCTTATCTTCCTTCTCAGATATAAATGCTCATTTGGCTTTGTGCTTATTAGCAAATATCACATGGAACATGGGAGGCAATCTTGATTTCTGGAACATGGTCAAACTCCCTTTCTCTCTCTCAAAGGATACTGATCTAGATTCCCAGAAACAAGTCAAAATATTCTCGTGTGTTGAAAATAAATGAAGAGTTTCCTTACAGTAAAGTTGGATCTTGCCAGTCAGGCTATTTCTTGAAACATTTTCATTCTTAAGAGCTACTAGTTTCATATTGTTTGCTTTAGGCATTGCTTTTTCAGATCGTTCTGCATAATTATCATTTGTTTATGTAGTGTAACCTAGATCCCCTCAAAATTAACAGACAATTTCAGTTGCCATGTTTGGCCACACATGAATGCCTTTCTGGCTGGACATGTGGAGAGATGCACTCCAAAAAGGTAACTTTTTCAAATTGTATTCTAATTATCACAGCATTCATACATTTGCCTTTAGGAAATCCACAAGATGAAATCTGATGGCTATTGTTGTATTTCACCACTGCTTTCTTTGTATTAACTGCCAGACAAAATTCAGACATAGAGATTTTATTATATCATGGTGGGCAAAGTGTAGCCCTTGAGGTTGTCTTTATAGATTATCAACTTCATCAGATGGATAAAACTGTCTGTCCTATGACACTTGGACTTCTCATCAGGCATGAAGCCTGCTGGATCCCATCACATGTAAGCAATCTACTTCCAGTGGGACTCCATGCCTGAAGAGAGGTTCAAGCATTGTAGGAGGTAGCACTGATAACATGAGATGCTTCCGGTGTTGCATAAAAAACAAAGGGGGAAAGCCAGGCAGTGATGCTTCCCCTGTGGGATGAGGTGAGGGGCAAGGTGGGTAAGGTGGAGCGCAGGATACTGGGATGGCCATGCTGCCTCATGAATTTGCCACAGAGGCTGGTGAATGGCCTCCCTCATCAATGTGATGAGGCCCTTAGACTACTCCAGATCCCCCAAACTGTCCTTTTTAGCCTGAATAAAAGGAATAACCTCCCCATTCTGGAAGACTCAAGGAATATCCATTCACATTTTAAATAGGTTATAGTTCCCACAAAACACATATCCACATGTACATGTTAACATTAAGAAAACCCCCACAGATTTCCAAACAAGAAGTGGACCTCCAATCAGTCCCAGTTTTCTCAACTATTTTTGCTGCTAGCAGCCAGGACAGAATATTTTCCTAGAGCTGCCTCAGTTATCAAGTCTTGGATTATACTCATGGGCAGTTTCCCCCTCCATGGGATTTTAATATGACCAACATCATATATTGCAACAAGAATTTCCAATAATTGTTGCACGTGTTCTAAAACAAATCTTATCCCCTTCCTCCCTCCCTGGATTGCCTTACATCATCTCCAACATATAGTGCATTTAAAATAGAAGTAATATCAAATGATTTTACATTTTTTCCCTTTAATTGACTACTGTGCAACATCCCTCTAAAGATATATATTATATTCAATGCCCTTTAATTTAGAGAAAACATAATGATTTACAGTGCTATAAAATAAATGGTATACAATTACAACAAAATGCAAAGTCTAATGAATTAAATCACCAGCTGCAATTCAAGGGCATTTTCTCATTTTTAAAAATGACTATTTATGTGTCTTGCCAATTGCATAGGTGTATTCTGGCTCCTACGGAAAACACAGTCTGCTCCCATTGCCATATGGACCTTCACCGAGTGCCTTCTAGTTTTCATTATCTTCCAAGAAAAATAACAAAGTTGATGACAGCATTGATATGCTGTGGCATGATTTAGTCTCTTCTACTCCTTGTTGCCTTAAGGCTAAGCAAATGGTTTTATTCTTGTCATTTTCTTTTCCGTGCTGAGTGACATTTCAGTGTGACTTCAGTTTATTCCTATTGATGTTTTCTTTCAGCACATGGGGAGAGGGTAGGAAGGTTTGAGCTGTGCGCTTATGCTGCCTTTTCTCTAATTCTGCTTGCAAGTTGAATGATCAAGGTAAAGCCTAGTCTATTTTACATCTTTACACAGATTTAGACTAGGTGTTACTTCACTGTGCTGTTAGAATTTTAACAGTTCATTTTTTAAAATATTGCAGAATGTCTTCCTTCAAAGAACTGCCATCCTACATATACACAGTATTTATTATTATTTTTATTTATTTAAAACTTTTATATCCTGATCTTCTCACCTCTGAAGAGGGACTCTGTCGCAACACAGAGAGCCTTAAAGCACCACGCCCAATAGAGTTCAAAGTAAAGTTTATTCAACAACACAAAAATAGGGCCAAATTGACCCAAAAACACTTAAACTTCAGTGTGAGGATTAAAAGAACACAAAACAATGACCAAACTGGTCAAAAACAGTCATTAACACAAAACCCGGATTATATCTCCTTAAAACCCACAATAAACCCAAAAACGCGAAATAACAAGGGAAAAGCACAAAATGGAAAACACAACAATGTCGTCAACCAATGGGAGAAGGCAAAGAGCTAAGAGATGTCAGCACGATCCAGAAGTCGAAATGGGGAGACAGCAATAGTGTGGTTTAAACTGGTCCGGATTCAAAGCGAGGAGAAAGCAGCAGCGTGGTCACAAACCGTCTAGCATCAGGGCGGGAGGAAGCAGCAGCGAAGATAAGCCAATCCAGGTCAAAATGAGGAAGAAACAGCAACAGCATTGATACTCTGATCCAGGGTCAGCACACAAGCAGGCAGCAGCAACTAGCACACAAGGCGTAAACATTGTGTAGCCAAGAGGGAAACAAGATGCGGAACCCAGCCAATACAATACCCAAGTCCACGTAGGTAGAGCAGGATCCAAACTCACATCCAAGAAGCAGTCCACAGGATCACAGGAACACAGCACACCAAGCCAGGACACGGGCACCCAGCAACACTTTGCCAACTGCAAGGAACCCCCCTTTCCAAGCCTTATTTTATTCACAAATCTTCATCAGAACTCGAATGAGGCAACACCCCATCATTAGCCCTTCCAGCTGACCTTGCAGCTTCATGTCCAGTCCTCTGTCTTTCCTGCCAAGCACTCCTTCTCCTGCCATTACTGAGCTCACCCCAAGTTGATGCTTAATCATTTGAACTCCAATTCCCATTCCCAGGAAACCCCACAAGCGTATCACTACTTGTTGGTTCTGCACAAACATCACACACTTCTTGTACTTTAATCCAGTCCATATTGCTAGACACATCTTCTGAATCCCCATCTTCACTTCCCATAGTGGCCTCATAATGCTCAGACCCATCATCCCCTGAGAAACCCTCAAAGGAACCAACATCAGTAGGTTCACTAAGTATCTGTCAAATTCTGTTCCTTTCCTGCTCATGAGTAACCCGTTTTGCCCTTCTTGCTTCAACCTCCATGCTTTCAGCATCACTCAAGGACTCATGTACAACAGACTCAGACCGGCCTTACAGCAAAAATTAAATGCAATAGATACAAATTAAAACATCATACAACTATACAAAGTTAAAATACATATAGATAAAATACATTAAAACCAGATCGCCAAATAATAGATGCATCTCTCATTCAAACACGGAACGACATTTTTATTAGCTGTTTCTCAACATAGATGATTGTATGTTCAATCTGACCTCTTCCCTGTTCTGATCTGCCTTCTGTTCCATAGAAAATGAATGCCTCCTTTTGTAGAGAGGATGCTTGTTTGTCTTCAAGTCACCTGTCAATTTATGGTAACCCGATGAATTTCACAGGAATGCTTGGGGCAATTTTCATTCAAGAACTAACCAGAGGACCTGCTTAGCTTTCAAGTTCTGATGGAATCTAGTGATATTTACAAAAGCTTACAGAGGTGTAATACAGATGTTGTATTGTGATATGGTAGATACCTGTATATTCTTCCCTTTTTTGACACTGGAGATATATTTTGGGCTTTTCCTTTTTTTGCATCCTAACATTCCTTAAATATAAATCTTAAAATAAGTGAGGATAACTTACTTTTATATCAGTATGACTCCATATTTTCTGAAAAATAATGATAAAATACAATTATTTTTTATCTTGTTTAAATTCCAGACACTACATACCTACTATCTAGCATTACCCTATTCAGTAATACACAAAATCATAATTTATCTTCTTTGTGACAGATACTTTTGAACTAGAACCAGGCATTTTGTCTGTGTGCTGTCCCATCTTGCATGTTGCCGCTTGTAACACTTTCCTTGGTAGAAAAATATTACCATATCCTAGGCTTGTCTCCCTCATCTTTGGTTACCATTGGACTGTTCTAAATAGCAAAGTCTAAAATGGACCTTTTTATGGAGGCAGAGGATTATTACATCCTTTGCTGATGGACATATTGGCTGCAGGTTTCTGGGAGTGCTAGTCCAAAAAAGTAACTTTTTCAAGTCTGTTTCTATTCAATAGGCCTTGGAACACAACGGGAACATTAATTAAAATAGAGTTAAGTTGAGCTTCCTCTTGTATCTCCACAAATATGTCATACTGACCATGAAGGTGCAGGTAGTCCACATTGAACTGGATGTACATCTCTTAGAAATCAGATACAGATACTGAAAGAATGGATGATGCTATTGAACAATTATATTTTCCTCTCTCATTTTTCAAGTATTGGTTGTTTTTTTGTTTGTGTGTGTGTTTGTTTTGCTGAGAAAGGATTATAGACATCAACCTTTTATCCTTTGGCAGCTGATGTCAGATAGTCTCTATTATCTATATATATAAAGGAGACACGGTCGTGCAAAGAAGGATATAGACAACGAAACTATACGTCGCAGAAACACCACACTAAACAACTGACTGGCCCTGACCACGAGGTACAGACAACAGTCAAAAAAACGGCCCTAAATACCTCGCAACACCCAAAAACACCCCTAAAAATTAACAAAGGGAATCCCACCGGACTCTGCGCTGCCAGCGAACGTTTAGAACGTTCGCACATGGCAGCCAGAGCGCCTCCTCCGCCTCCTCCTTTGAACAGGAAGAGCGGCGGGGGAAAGACGAGGGGAAACCCCTCCCTCCTCCCCAGCCCCTCCCACCTCCTTCCGCGCCACCGCTGCAACCGCGAGGGGCGCGGGCGGAGGGCGGTTCACCCAGCTCCGGCTCTGCCTCCCCAGGCGCGCCAGGGCGGGAGGCAAGGCCGGAGAATGGCGAACCGCCTCCGCCCGTGTCCCCGCGGATCCAGCGGCTGGGCCTCAAATAAGGTAAGCTCCCGGGCTTACCTTCTTTGAGGCGCGCCGCTGCAACCGCAAAGGGGGCGGCGGCAGAGGGCGGTTCGCCCATCTCTGGCCCTGCCTCCCCATGCACGCCAGGGCGGGAGGCAGGGCCAGAGACCGATGACCCGCCTCCGCCGACGCCCTCGGATCTCAGCGGCGGCGCCTCAAAGAAGGTAAGCTCCCGGGCTTACCTTCTTTGAGCCGCCGCTGATCCGCCCATCTCCGGCCCTGCCTCCCGATGCACGCCAGGAACAGCGGCGGGTGCTCCGTGCATGGAGGGAGGGGGGGCGGGCTAAGGAGGAGCCGAGCCGGTTCCTCCATAGCCCCTCCTCCTCCCTCCCTCCATCCACGGAGCACGGCCGCCGCTGTTCCGGAACAGTGGCGGGTGCTCCGTGGATGGAGGGAGGGAGGGGGCCTCCCCCTCCCAAGCCCCCCCCCCTCCCAAGCCCCTCCCCTCCTCCCGGGCTCCCCCTCCTCGCCCGGTTACAAAGCCTGGCGGGGCGGGGCCAGGAGGCAGGACACGCTCCCCCTCCCAAGCCCCTCCCCTCCCAAGCCCCTCCTCCCTCCTCCCGGGCTCCCCTCCCCGCCCGGTTACAAAGCCTGGCGGGGGGGGGGGCCAGGAGGCGGGACACGCCTCCCCCTCCCAAGCCCCGCCCACCACCACCCGGGCCCCCCCCCCCCCCCGTTACAAAGCCGGGCGGGGCGGGGCCAGGAGGCGGGACACGCCCCCCCTCCCAGCCCCTCCCACCTCCTCCCGGGCTCCCTCCCCGCCCGGTTACAAAGCCTGGCGGGGGGGGCGGGGCCAGGAGGCGGGACACGCCTCCCCCCTCCCCAGCCCCTCCCACCTCCTCCCGGGCTCCCCCCCCCCGCCCGGTTACAAAGCCTGGCGGGGGGGGGCCAGAGGCGGGACACGCCCCCCCTCCCAAGCCCCTCCCACTTCCTCCCGGGCTCCCCCCTCCCGCCCGGTTACAAAGCCTGGCGGGGGGGCGGGGCCAGGAGGCGGGACACGCCTCCCCCCACCCAAGCCCCTCCCACCTCCTCCCGGGCTCCCCCCCCCCCGCCCGGTTACAAAGCCTGGCGGGGGGGGCGGGGCCAGGAGGCGGGACACGCCTCCCCCCTCCCAAGCCCCTCCCACCTCCTCCCGGGCTCCCCCCTCCCTGCCCGGTTACAAAGGGGGGCGGGGCCAGGAGGCGGGACACGCCTCCCCCCTCCCACGCCCCCTCCCACCTCTTCCCTGGCTCCCCTCCCCGCCCGGTTACACAGCCTGGCGGGGGGGCGGGGCCAGGAGGAGGGACACGCCTCCCCCTCCCAAGCCCCTCCCACCTCCTCCCGGGCTCCCCCCTCCCGCCCGGTTACAAAGCCTGGCGGGGGGGGGCCAGGAGGCGGGACACGCCTCCCCCTCCCAAGCCCCTCCCACCTCCTCCTGGGCTCCCCCCCCCGCCCGGTTACAAAGCCTGGCGGGGCGGCCAGGAGGCGGGACACGCCCCCTCCCAAGCCCCTCCCACCTCCTCCCGGGCTCCCCCTCCCGCCCAGTTACAAAGCCTGGCGGGGGGGGCCAGGAGGCGGGACACGCCTCCCCCTCCCAAGCCCCTCCCACCTCCTCCCGGGCTCCCCCTCCCCACCCGGTTACAAAGCCTGGTGGGGCGGGGCCAGGAGGCGGGACACGCCCCCCTCCCGCCCCTCCCCTCCTCCTCCTCCCCCCCGCCCGGTTACAAAGCCTGGCGGGGCGGGGCCAGGAGGAGGGACACGCCTCCCCCTCCCAAGCCCCTCCCACCTCCTCCCGGGCTCCCCCTCCCTGCCCGGTTACAAAGCCTGGCGGGGCGGGGCCAGGAGGGAGGGACACGCCTCCCCCTCCCAAGCCCTCCCACCTCCTCCCGGGCTCCCCCTCCCACCCGGTTACAAAGCCTGGCGGGGGCCGGGCCAGGAGGCGGGACACGCCTCCCCCCTCCCAAGCCCCTCCCCCCTCCTCCCGGGCTCCCCTCCCCGCCCGGTTACAAAGCCTGGCGGGGGGGCTGGGCCAGGAGGCGGGACACGCCTCCCCCTCCCAAGCCCCTCCCACCTCCTCCCGGGCCCCCCTCCCGCCCGGTTACAAAGCCTGGCGGGGGGGGCCAGGAGGCGGGACACGCCTCCCCCTCCCAAGCCCCTCCCACCTCCTCCCGGGCTCCCCCTCCCGCCCGGTTACAAAGCCTGGCGGGGGCGGGCCAGGAGGAGGGACACGCCTCCCCTCCCAAGCCCCTCCCACCTCCTCCCGTCCCCCTCCCGCCGGTGGCCTTGCGGGGGGGCCTGAAGAGGGGCCGCTCCCCCTAAGACCAGCCCCTCCCACGACCAGGGCCTCCCCTGTTACAAAGCCTGGCGGGGGGGAAAGGAACAAGGTTCCCTCCCCCACAGCGCCTCAGAGGGTGAGGCTTGCCTTTCCTGAAGCCTCCTTCCTAAGACCAGGCTCCACCAGGGCCTCCTGCTCAACACGCCCGATGAACAAGCCGCCGGGTGAGGAGACGCCTGAGGGGAGAGGCAGCCGAAAAAGGTCCTCCTCTCGCTCACCTCCTCCTGCTCAACACGAATGAAAAAAAAAGAATGAGGAGGCAGAGAAGAAAAAAAAGGTGAGCGATAAATGAAAGAAAAAAAGAATGGAAGGGGAGAACAAAGGAAGAAAAAAGGAAGGAGGAGGAGAGAAAAGAAGGAAAACAAAAGGATATAAAACATGACTGGATGGAAGGAAGGAGGGGGGGAAAAGGAAAACATAGGAAGGATGGATGGGAGGAAGGAAGGAGGGGAGAAAACAGCAATAAAATAGGAAGGCACGCAGGAAGGATGAGCAGGGAAAATGAAAAAAAATATGGAGGAAAGGAAGGAGTGGAGAAGAAAGGAACACATACACACATGCACAGAAATATACAAAAAAACACATACATACACACATATACACGCATATACATATACAAACACATATACACGCATATACATATACAAACACATATACATAACTACACACATACACGCATAGTCATATACACATATACATAACAACACACATATGCACACACACACATATGTACACATAGACACACATCCATATATATATACATACATACACACACAAAACACATATATACAGACTGGGCCACAGAAAATAACAAAGCCACAGCAAAGCGTGGCCGGGTTAGCTAGTATACTCTAAAAACAGTGCTGCCAAACAATCCTTCAACAGACATAGGCTATTTGTCAAATGTTGTTTCATAAATTATGTTTTTTTCCTTTCATTATGACTCAGTGCAAAAATCTGAAAGCATGAATATCTACAACATTCCATGTTATACCTCCACCCCAACCCCTCTCTACTTACTTCAGTAATGTCAAAATGGTGATTCATAAGTCATGAATCCCATTAAAATCAAACATTAGGAAGAATCGAAAGGTTGCTCTTATCTTTTTTCTCTTTATGTAGATCAATAGAATAGCAGGCTTGTCATTATGAATGTTATAATATTTATCTCATGGGCCAATAAACATCTCAGCCTGCAATCTCTGGACTTTTGTCTACAGATCACTGATTATATAGTCATCAATGTTTAATAAATAATACTTGGTGGAAATTATTTGCTTTTACAGTGTTTTAATTTGTTAGGCAGATGCTCCCATTGCAGTCAAACAAAGACTGAATAGTTCCAGAATTGTAATGTTGCCCTATGAATACCAGCCATACAGTTGGCATCATTACACAGCATTCCCTAATGTCATTAACCTTGGCATTACTCAAAAGATAATGAAGCCTGTCTCTGGTGCATCTTTCCATACATGGTAATATCATTTTGGAATTAATAAAGTGGCCTCAGTTCAACAATGTCATACCAAGGTATTCTGCAGTACATTCAGTTGG
The DNA here is from genome assembly GCA_030556195.1 of Anolis apletophallus. NCBI lineage: Eukaryota > Metazoa > Chordata > Lepidosauria > Squamata > Anolidae > Anolis > Anolis apletophallus. Next base: position 90,924,450 of record JARBWK010000004.1, read on the forward strand.
TTTATATTTTTAGTTCCATCTGAAATGGAAATGTCTCACTTTATGGCATTCAGAGTTTGGATCCAGGAGAGATTTAATCACTGTGTGGGAGAAAGAAATTTAATCTGAAGGTTTCAGATGTGAGATTTGTTAATCATAAAATATTCACACCTACCCTCGTTAATCTGGCATAAATAATTTTCCTTATAGGGAGAAATGTTTACTTTTAAAGAAAAATACACCTTTGACTCTCAACTGGGGTTATATTGTTCTGCATTCCTTGTGTAGAATGAAGCATCAAGGTTTAATGATATAGAAAGAAAAGTCCCACACACTCTGAATTGGCATCATGTGTCTACCTGGAGATGGTTGCTCAAGGCAACAATTACAGGAAAAGGTATTCCCACCACTACATAGGTTATGCATTGTTGGTCTTGAGAGATATTTGCTATGTGTTCTGAACTGTAGGCTGATGCTATGCATCTGCATCCTGCTCTTCGGTAGAGAAATGGGTAGAGTAATTGAGTTAGGGTTTTTATTGGAGAAAGAAACCTGATGATTGTCAAAGATAGCCAAAGATTTTTAAAAAAGGTAAGCAAGTGAAAATATGGCATTCAAAAGGAGGCTAATAAGCAGTAAAAGGACTCGATGACAGTAGTGGTCTTTTGATGTTGCTGCTGTCCATCAGACTTTTCTTTCCTTGGTGCCTGCATTCATTGCAGAGTGAAACATCCCAATGAGAACAAGAGAAGAGGTGGGGGAAAGTATTACAACAAATGTATCATCCACATAATTCCCAGGTAAACCTAATGAAATTTTATAGAAGGAGCATATAAATATTTTTATGTTTGAACTTTAAGGTTGCTTTAAAATATAATCAACACCATACCAAATGATGCATTTTATGTTTGTTTCTACTAGGTATCACTCTGCTTTCCAGCATAGGGCCCTATGAAGGAATAGTATGGGGGAAAGACTAAAAAACCAGGCCAAAGGAACCCATAGAGAAGACTGCCTCTTTCCACCATTGCTCCAAGGCTGTGTGCCCTATTTATCTGAAATTTCAGGACCTTGAAACCAGACATCTTAGAGTTGTTTTGTTTTTAAAATGTAAATTAATTTCAATTAGTTAAACTGTATGTACTTTTATATCTACATGACAGACATCACAGAACTAAGGCAGTCCCTCAAGAGAAGAGATGATCTCAAGAGCAAAAGCATAGAAGTTTCATCCAAATATTTGCAGCTGATTTCATTTTAGGTGGAAAGCAGACTACTTAAATCTGTTCTTTTTAACTTTTAGCCCTGCTTGACTGCTGTGTAACAAGGTTGCCTGTTGAAATTATTGTGTGAGTGACAGTGACAAGTGACAAGCAACAAGTGACAACTGACAGTGGTGGTATGACAGCTTAGAAAAGTTTCTTTTTGGACTATAATTCTCCAATAATTGTTTCAAGAGCTATGCTAGGTCCAGTTCTGTCAAGTAATCATTCTGCTAATTCTCAAGGCTGGCATTAAAAAATGGGGAAATTAAAATATACCAAAGCTGTGACAAATAGGGAGAAACTTCTGGAAAGAGACTTCTAAACTTTGATCTTCTGTCTGGCACAGGACCACCTCAGAAATATGGACTTTCACTCAGTGGAACAACTCTAAAGGCTGTGGTCTGCTGCTGATTGCTTGGTGACCCTGAGCAGATCGGATTCATTATCAGTTGTGACTGAAGCAATGTTTAGCTTTGAACGTGATGAATGTGATGATTTGTTTTTGCCTGCTACAGTCAGCCCTTCATATCTAAAGGTTTTGCACCCACAGATTCAAGCTATGTAAAAATAAGTTCATAAAGTAAATCTTGAGAACTATGTTGATCTGTAGGCAAGTATACCTGCTATAGCCTCCCACCATTTCACTCTGATAATACTGTAAACTGATTTGACCATGGTTTTATCATTGAAAAATGGCATCTATATATAGATACTCAGGTGACATTTACCATAGAAATAACTACCTGTTTTCAAAAATTTTAGAATCTCAATTTCTAAAAAAAACCTATACCTGTTGAATAGCATTTCTTATACATTCCAAGGACTTTGTGAGGAAAAATTTGGTGAAAGCCTTAGCTTTTGTTTTTTGTCTTTAAAGCAATTACCAAAAATGCTTGAGAGTGAGAAACTAACAAAATGTGTAGACCAGGCATGTCCAAATGCCGGCCCGTGGGCCAATAAAGGCCCCTATTCAAATTTCCACCAACCTTCTCACTCCAAGCCTCCCTCCCTCCCTTGACTTCTTTCTTCTTTTTGTTCCTTCCGTCCTTCTCGGGGATCAGGGCCCCAGAAAAGGCAGGTTCCTCAGGAATAGAGAAAGAGAGATGATGGCCTCCTGCATTCTTTCACCCCAATTATACATCACCTTCTCCTCAGGTGGCTCCGGCCTTGGGCATCCTATCCCAGTGCCTCCCCTTCTCTTTCCTGCAACCTTTTCTTTATTTCTTTTCAAATGAGGGCTCCCCAATTGCCTTGCTTTCCCCAGGTGCTCACTGCTTCTGCTGCATGGCCAGGAAGGGTGGGTCCTGAAGGCTGAGCATCTGCTTGGCTTCCTTGCCCCCCTTCCTTCTCCTCTCTGCCTTCATCTGGCATTGCCTCCTCACATTTTCAAAAAACGTTGCCCTTCGCTGCAGCTTCTCTCTTAGGCAGAAAGGGGAAGATCCAGGTGGCAAGTATAAACCACTCTGCCATAATCAAAGCCCTCTCAACAGATGGCCATGCTGCCTCTGCTGAAAACCCTTCAGAGAAGGAGACTTCACCAGACTCTGAGGCAGCATATGCCAATGTCTGAAATGATTGAAACAACTCGAAGGCACACAACAGCAATCCTAATTAACTTGACTTTCTCATCTGCCAAAAGCAGGCCATCACTTCCCATTGAAAGACTGGTATGTTTACATTGACTAAAATTGTCCTTCATTTTATCTATGGTATGCGTCTTTCGTGGATTTTTGTACCCAAATAAGGCATATGCAATGTGCATAGGAATGTGTTAATTTTTTTTCAAATTATAGTCTGGCCCCCCAACATGCCCAAGAACCATCAGCTGGCCCTCAGTTTTTAAGGACACACCTGATATAGACACTGAACAGCGTGTCATGACTTATGATAGTGAAAAATGTGCATAATATGACAATGTGTAGTCCTGTCCAAATCATCCAAATCATGCCCTAACAATTGGGGAACTAGAATATGGCAGTCAAAGAAGTGTGTATGTAAAGACAGCAATACTAAGGTGGGTAGGGCAGAGAGAAAAAAGAAAAAAGAAAAGAAAAAGCTGAAATATTCATTGAGGTGGAGAAAATAGAGATTCAGGCAGAAGGAAAGATTATTCAGGTTGCAAATGGCTGAACAAGAACCAGAAAATAAAGTGGTGAAGACTCATAAAGTAGAAAAAGAATTGGGGTGAGGAGGAAAAAAGGTTATATGCTGGTCAGAGAGTAGCTCATATGTTTTAAGAAAAGCTAGGCTCTTTTTATTATTTTTCACCAAATGATGAATTGGTCACAACAACCATGAAACACAATCATATGCACAATAATATTGTGATCTGTACCCTCTCCAATGAAACCAAGGGATTTAATCTTGATGGTTTTACTAGTATACTCTAGTCTAACCAAAGGTGATACACCATTTATATCTGACTTCATATTATTTGTGATGGTGTGAATAGCATTGTCATTATCATGAACAACTTCTACTTGCTACTATAATGGTCTTAGTAGTAATACTTTTATCTGACAGTAGATGGTTGTAGATTTATATCACTTCCAGGAAAACTTACTATTTATTCTGCAGAATGTTTACAGCACCTGAACATGATTCTGGTTTTTTCCCCCAGAGATTGAATATAGATTCTGCTATGAGCAAATTTTTGCTTGAAAGTTATATTTATTTCACTCTAAGTTCAACTTTACTATTGCCTCTCTATTAGAGTGTGACCTTTGTATCTGATGCCACCTTGCAGTGATACATTTGAAAGCAGTCTCAGCATGTAGCTATGGGCCAATGGAGAGGTAATTTCACTCATCTTTTCACCCCTTAAATTTCTAACCTACACATAAACAAGTTACCGCTCAATAAAAGAGAATAATGAATTCTCAAGAAAGGCATAATATGATACTCATACATAGTTGTAAAAAAGTAGAGTTGTATTCAGGGACATTTGGGTGAGGGGCAGATCTCATATTGCTCTTAACAGCTGGATTTTATTCAGACTCATCAGGGAATAAATATCATTGGCTTAAATATGATCACACTGCCTACTAGATGAACTTGTCACTATTGAAAATCACATTCCCATATATATTTACACAGATCATAACTAATTGGAACTGATTTGGTTTCTAGATGATTAAATTTATAAAGTAATTTTAAACATACTTACCTGCTCTTTGGAGAACTGTTTTGGTGGATAATTTGATTTTATAGAGGATTGAGTTTAATAAAACTTACTTTTTCTTTGTGGGCTCTGTGAATGCACACTTATGAAGTCTGAGCGCCAGTGCGGGCTTCCAACGGAAACTTCCCCAGTTTGAAACGTTTTGGCGGTAGCTCCGCCCAGCAGTCCCGGAGGGCATAAAAGCAGCTCCATGCACGCCCACCACATTCCTTTGTTTTCCGCCACTTGGGCAACATCGGAAATTCTCTCTGCGGTTGTGTGAGCATAGTATGTCCACAACCAGCTTCAGGAGGTGCATCACCTGCGGTAGCAAGACCCCGGGCTGCAACGGTCACTCGAAGTGCCTTCGGTGTCTAGGGGAGGGACATGTCGTTCTGACCTGCCGACACTGCCAGGCCTTCTCCACGCAGACCAGGAGAACCAGAGCCCAAAGGCTTCGGGCCTACCTACTTGAGCAATCCCTTGCTCCACCAGAGATGGCGATGACTGTCCCATCTAGCTCCTCTGGGGTCGGGGCGGCTGCTCCGGCCCCCTCCGTGTTGACCACTCACCCGGCTGGGAAGAAGCATCCACGGAAGGAGAAGGGACCGAAGTCTACTTCATCAAAGACCTTGGCGCCAAGACCAGCCTGCACGGTAACCACCGAAACCGTGCAACCGCCTCCCGCCCGACGGACGTAGGTGTACTCGGTGGCATCAGGCCTCTCCCAGAGGTCGGCCATCTCGAGGACTCTTTCCAACAAGGCCATGGAGATCGCCTTTCTGAGGTCGACTGAGGAGGCCCATAGAGCCCAGACCAGAGGCCTGGTACCTGTGACTCCGGGCAAGTCTTTGGAGGCCGCCGCCTCAAGACCACTGTCTCTGAAGAGACATAGAACGACGCTGTCCTCGACATCCTGCCTCCTCCTCCAGCTCCTCGCCTACTCCCTCTCTTGCTGTGGAGAGAGGGGTAGAGCAAACGGCCGATTCACCAGATGACTCCGTGCAGACGGTCGTCAGGATTCCGCCGGCCCAGCCATCGGTGAGACAACTGTTCGTGGCTCCGATGCCGGAGAAAGGCCGCCAAAACCATGAGGCTTGCCTTGGCCTCAGCCTCCAAGAGGCCTCCTCCTACATCTGCTGTGTCCACCGTCTCTGCCCCACAAGTGACTGTGATGGCGCCATCAAGGGTAAGACTTCTGGCTGGACTGGAAGTCACCGCTCCACCAGCAGCGTCGGATGACAAGATGGAGGAGGGAGAAGCCCCAAGATCGGTGGTCTCCGGGTCCATACTCTCCGTGGCCATGGACCGTACACCGTCGAACCGAGGGTGTGATCCAGAACCTTCATCGTCACCCACTGACTCTGCTCGGACGTTCGGTGACCAGGTCGGGAGGATGGCCAGAGCTCTCGGGATCGAGACGTATGTGCCAAGAAGGTCCAGCGCCTGTCTGGTCTTCAGTCGTGTCCAGGTTGAAGACGCTGCTCAACCCCATCTACCCATGCTTGAGCCCTTGGAGGAGGTAGTCAAATCCTCCTGGAAGACCCTGTTGTCCATACCACCGACCTCCAAGAGAATCGAGGTGTGGTATAAGACAGATGAGAGGGAGAAGGACTGGCTACACGATCACCCAGTGCCAAACTCCATGATCGTCACTTCGGCCCAGACCTCAGGCCGGGAATCGACCGCCCCCACCGATCAAGAAGGCAAGAGGTTTGACACCGTGGGTAGGAAGATCTACTCGGCCGGCCTCCTTCTCACTAAGGTGGCAAACTATGGGGCCTGAATGGGGGCGTACCACCAGATTCCCTGGGAAAGGGCTCAACCTTTTTTCCAGAATCTGTCCAGAGAGCAGCAAGCAGCCTTAGCCTCCATCAGCCAAGAAGCACAGGCTCTCGCTCACCATCAGATCCTGATGGCACGCCATACAGGAGACACCTCCGGAAAGCTGCTGGCCCACGGTGTCGCCATAAGAAGACACGCATGGCTCAAGTCTTCTGGCCTGTCCTCCAACTCCCGCCAGGTGATCGAGGATCTACCCTTCGATGCCCAGGGACTATTTTATGTGGGCACTGATGAAAAGCTCAAGACAAATCATGACTTTAAGCTGCTCACAGCGAAACTTGATCGTCCACCGCGACAACACAGAGCCAGATACTACCAACGAGCGAAGTACCAGCCTCGGTCTCAGTACTGTCAGTCACCACGGCCGTACTGAGCCCCACAACAACAACAGTAGCCCAGGCAGCAGCAGCAGCAGCAACAACAAAACCGCTCCCGCCAAAACCAACGGTCCAGACCATGGCAGGCCCCTGGTAATGGACAATCCAGATGCCGTGTTTGACGGGGCGCTGGATGACACCGCTTCCTTGCCCGGTACCATTGCTGCCTCCATGCCTCCTCCCACCTGCCGACCTCTACCACCATCAGACCCGCCGTTCGGAGATTGCCTGACCCACTTCATCGGTGCTTGGCGACGCATCACCTCTGATGCATGAGTTCTCCGGATTGTCGAAGACGGCTATGCCTTGGAATTCGAGGAACTCCCGCCAATGGAGTTAATCGTCGAGACGGAGCCGTCGGACGCGATCCTGAGGGAGGTCAACAATGTGCTTCAAAAGGAAGCAGTCACACTGTTACCGGAGAACCAGGAAGGAGAGGCATACTTCTCACGGTACTTCACCGTACCGAAGCCCGACAGTACCCTGCGACCCATCCTGGACCTCAGAGACTTAAACGCGTACGTTTTGCCAAGGAAGTTCAGGATGGTTACGGTGTCGTCCATTCTCCCGTTGCTGCACCCCGGCCATCACTTCGCCTCCATAGACCTGTGGGACGCCTACTTTCACGACTCGATTCGGCGCTCCCATTGACGCTTCCTCTGCTTCAAGGTGGTCGGGAAGACGTACCAGTTCAACGTTCTGCCCTTCAGCCTCGTAACTGCCCCCAGGACATTCTCAAAGTGCATGTCGGTGGTGGCTGTGCACTTGAGGAGACAAAAGATCCAGATTTTTCCATACCTGGACGACTGGCTGCTGGCGGCACGGTCTCCAGACCTTCTACAGGAGCAGATCACCATAGCTCTACAACTACTTTCTTCCCTAGGCCTTTGGCTCAATGAAGAAAAGTCCCAGCTCGTCCCCATGACTTGCATAAAGTTTATCGGGACATGTTCAACTCCGTCGATCAGCTCCCCTTTCTGTCAGATGTCAGATTCCAGGCTCTTCGACATGAGGTCAACCTGTGCAACCGATTGACCATTTCAGCGAAACAGGTTCAAATTGTTTTGGGACACATGGCGTCAACCATAGCGGTAACGCCACTAGCAAGATTCCGCTTCTGGCCGCTGCAGCGCTGGTTCCTCAACCACTTTGACCCGGTCATGGAACACCATTCAAAGAGACTCTCCCTACCGCAACCGGTCAAGGACTCTCTAAGTTGGTGGATGGTCAAGCTCAATGTGTGCATCGGAGTTCCTTTCCACGCAACACTGCCGTCCATCACTCTAATGACAGATGTGTTGCTTTCGGCATGGGGAGGCCACACAGGCAAACTGTCAATCAACGACCAATGGTCGGCAGTAGAGAAGTTACACCATATCAACTACCTCGAACTCCTGGCCATCTTCAAGGCCTTTCGAGCTTTTGCTCCCCTGGTCTCCGGCAGAGTAGTACTGGTCAGGACAGAAAACATAGTGGCCATGTACTACGTCAACAAGCAAGGTAGAACCGGGTCGAGGAAACTCCTGTCCCTCTCCCAGAAGCTGTGGGAGTGGTGCATACGACACCAAGTCGTTCCCAGGGTGGTCCATCTTCCTGGGATTCAGAACACAGAGGCAGACATCCTCAGCAGGACCCGATGGTCCTCCCATGAGTGGATGCTCCATCCAGAAGAGTTACACCACCTCTTCCAGGAATGGGGGTTCCCCGACGCAGATCTCTTCATGTCGCCGGACAACAACCAGCTGCCTCATTTTGGTGCCAGGCTTGCCCCGGATGCTCACCCGGGATGCCTCGGAGATGCCCTCCTGCTCGACTAGTCAACAGGTTTCCTGTACCTCTTCCTGCCGTTCCCGCTTCTACTCCGGGTCATCGAGAGGATACAGCTGTCCGGGACTGACTGCATCCTCGTCGCCCTCTACTGGCCAGGTCTGGTTCCCAACCCTGCTCCATCTAGCCGACAACAAGTACCGACACCTGCCATGCCGGCCTGATCTGCTGACGAGGGAGGGAGGCCTGTTGCTACACCCGGACCTCCTGTCTCTACACCTGATAGCATGGAGAATCCTGCCCTAGCCGACGTCACTCCTGCGGTGGCTTCGATCCTAGTGGCGGCACACAAGCCTTCAACATCCAGGGTCTACTTGGCGTGCCTCGCCCGCTTCACCGAGTTCCAGGCCACCCGCACCGACAGTGTTTTTCCTCCTTCGGTGCCAATTGTCCTCGACTCCTTGGCTTCACTGGTCCAGAGGGGCCTCTCCATGTCATGGCTGAAGACACATCTCGCGGGCTGACCTGGCACAGCCAGCAGAGAGGCGGTCCTTCATTGTTCCAGTCCCCAATGGTCAGGACATTGCTGAAAGGGGTCAACAACCTCCATCCCCCAGTGCACCCACCGACATCGGGATGGAACCTCGACCTGGTGCTCTCCTGTCTAACGGCTCCACTGTTTGAGGCAATCGCTGCTGTCGACCTACGTCTCCTTTCTTGGAAGGTGGCATTCCTGGTGGCCATTACGTCGGCCTGTCGGCCCTCAGAGCTGGTAGCATTACGGGTGGATGAGCCCTACCTGCTGTTCCTCGCGGACAGAGTCATCCTGCAGACTGACATCACCTTCCTGCCGAAGGTGGTGTCTCCCTTTCATCTGAACACAGACATTGTCTTACCAGACCTATTTCCAACGCCGACCTCCAAGGAGGAGAGATCTCTCCACACCCTCGATGCCTTGGTCTACAAAGACAGGTCGGCTGACTTTATAAGGTCTAACAGACTTTTTGTGTCGTACGCCACCGACAAGCTGGGCTTGCCCGTGTCGTCGCAGAGACTGTCTAACTGGGTCGCGTCCCTGGTTCAGCTGTGCTACCAAATAGCTCGCCAACTGCATCCCCCAAGGGTGAAGGGTCGCTCGACCAGAGTGGTGGCTACCTCTACTGCTTTCCTTAGGGGAATCCCGCTAGACTCCATTTGCAGGGCGGCCATCTGGGCCAACCCTTCTACATTCATTTCTCATTACCGGGTGGACACCCTTCATGGAAGGGACGCGGCTTTCGGCCGATCGGTCCTCACTCCGCTGTTGTAATATGTAAGTTACGGTCAGGTATCGTAGGACACTCCCTCGATAGACCGATCAGTTGGTTTGGCCTCCAAGTTTGTCGGCCTAATTTTTCCCTCAGGTCGTCAATTTACGACCCGATCTCCCCTCCCCTCGAGGTTGGGCAATTACCACTGTGTTTTATGATGTGTACCGTGCCCTAGTTCCCTTGGGTCACTGTGTCATACCATGTTTTAGGGCGCTTCGCCCGCTGGGGTATGTTTACAGATGTTTGCACTTTCCAGGTGTACTTTATATACTGTGAGGCCTGCGTGCCTGGCATGAATGGTGCTTGTTGCACTATGTTTACAGGGATTGGGAGCCTGCTTTCCATCCTTTATTTATTACGGTTATTTATTCTGATTGCTTGTTGCAATAAACTTGTTTGGTTCTTACACCTTGGTCGGTTTGTTTCCCACCTCTGGAACCTTAGCTTGTTAGTTCTTCATAAGTGTGCATTCACAGAGGCCATGAAGAATAATGGTAGGTTACATACCTGTGACCATCTTTCTTCGAGTGGAGCTCTGTGAATCCACGCTAACCCACCCGGCCATCCCCGCTTTCTCAAATCGCCCGTTCATAGTTGCGTAAGTGCCGTAGGAATGTGGTGGGTGCGCATGGAGCTGCTTTTATGCCCTCCGGGACCGCTGGGCGGAGCTACCACCAAAACTTTTCAAACTGGGGAAGTTTCCGTTGGAAGCCCGCGCTGGCGCTCAGACTTCATAAGTGTGGATTCACAGAGCTCCACTCGAAGAAAGATGGTCACAGGTATGTAACCTACCAATCTTAGTAAGCACTATAGAATGAAATAATATTTGAAAACATTCAAATAACAGATGAAACATAGGTTTCCCGAGTATTAAAGTTCCCAAGAAGCGAGGACAGATAAGAAGTTTTGTAGTTCAGTACATATACCATGAGGAAAAGGCACAATTATTTTTAGCACAAAATTTCATTTTTGGTCAGAAAGCAAATTTCTTAACATTTCTGGTCAGATTATGTTTTCTGCACAGAAAACCTATGTGTGCTTTCCCCCACCCCCCAAAAAATCTCAGTGGCTTTTTAGAAAATTTTCTTGCATTACTGGTTGTTAGAAGGCAATGTGCTAAAGAAGTAATTATTTCTTTTTGTAGATATATTCCGACTCTTGAACAGTGGTGTCTTTTAAATAAAGCTCTCAGAATCTTTCACTCAGTATTGGCCATGCTGGCAGGGGATTTTGGGCACTGTAATCCTAAATGTAGCTTCCAACACCTCTGCACTGTGGCATAGTTTCTATAAATCTCCAACACAAACATTCATAATGAAGTGGTTTGAAGACAAAGGACACTTGGTATTCAACAATGCATTAGTCTTCTTCCTGACTAATTAAAGTAGGTTACTACTTGCATTGCTGGTTATTAATAAGGAATGTGTTGAATTGCATATGACTGACCACCAATATAGTGAGCTGGCACTTATTCAAGCTCATTGGACCTGGTTTTGTTTATACACAAAGATCTTTGTACACCATAAAACCACTCTAGGACTCAGTGGTACCTAGATAAATTTTCTCCCAGTGCAAGTTGACTGTAAAATTGTGCTGGAGACCTTGAGAGAACACTTCTCTATATACTTTATAGGTCTTCCAAACTGATTTTATCATAAGTTTTGGTTGGAAACTGAAAACATTCATTTTAGGTATGAAAAATATGGTTCCAGATTACTAGAAAATTGTATGACACAAAACATCCTGAAATTGATCCCTCATGTAATACCCAGACCTGCTATAATTTTTTTAACAATCCAGGATTGTCAGTCACACATGGGCAAAACTTATTTTGGAAGTCGGATCTGGCCATGGTGGTCCACGCCTTAGTCATCTTCAGGTTGGATTACTGTAATGCACTCTACGTGGGGCTGCCCTTGAAGATGGCCTGGAAGTTTTAATTGCTCCAACGGGCAGCAGACAGATTGCTAACTGGAGCTACTTACAGGGAGTGGTCAACCCCCTGTTTAAGGAGCTCAATTGGCTGCCATTCATCTTCTGGTCCCAATTCAAGGTGCAGGTTCTTACCTACAAAGCCCGGAACGGTTTGGGACCCACCTACCTGTGTGACCACATTTCTGTCTATGAACCCAAGTGAACTCTCCGATCATCTGGAGAGGCGCATTTGATGGGGATGAGGGAGAGGGCCTTCTCTGTGGTGGCCCCCCGACTCTGGAACTTGCTCACCAGGGATATTAGACATTGGCGGTTTTTAGGAGGAGCCTGAAAACATAGTTGTTCCAATGTGCCTTCCCTGAATAAAGCAAAAACGCCCTGCTGTGATTAATTCCTTGCAAAATGTCCTCATAAGCACTTAAATTACCTGTTGGGTTGTCTGCTCCACATTATCCTGTAAAACCTCCCTGTTACATACATTCTACCTCCGTTCGCACCCAGTAGTAATTACTTTAATATTTTAATATGTTACATTTGGCCTGCCCAGAATGGTTTTAAACTGTCTTTTATTGCTGGTGTGTAAGTATATTGATTGCATTGTTTTATTATTTACTGTTATGTTATTATGAGTTATTGGGCTTGACCTCATGTAAGCCGCCCCGAGTCCCCTTGGGGAGATGGTGGCGGGGTATAAATAAAGTTAATAAATAATAATTAATAAATATAATACTTCTGACATAGAGATACATGTTTTCTTAATATGTTTTTAGAAGTGTGTTTCTTTTGCTCTTCTATATTCAACAGATTATTTTGCATCTTCATTTTTCCCATTAATCTTCACCATTAATCATAATTGTTTTTATCTTATCTTTTCATAAGATAAGATATATGAATTTAACACAGCAATGTGTCTGTCTGCTAATAGAGGAACACTTTGTGACTGTCAATAGTTGTATATATGCAGTGAAAATTCATTTTTAAAAACATTTAAAAGTATATCAAATAGAGCTAAATGGAACTTTATTTCCAAACAGATACATAATGTGGTGTATATCTGGTTACACTCAGGGTTATCTAGGACTAATGTCTCATTGTTTGAAATAGGCATGTTTAGGCAGGACTAAAATAGGATATATCCCATTCTACTTATTATTGCTGATCATCATTATCGCCATCATCTATCCAGCTGTTCTCTTAACAATACTCAAAGCACCTTTTACAGGGTGAAACAATAAATTAAAAGGGAAAAACAAAGACTACAAAATAACAGTCAAGCACCAGGGCTGTGCAATGCTTTCAAGTAAATTGGATTGTGGTTAACCAATTTGAACCAGACCTAAGGCCTATTTCAGATTCCAGTGGATGAGTCATGTCTGAAGTGGTCCAGATCCATTTGAAATTATCTGGAGGAGGACAGAGCCAGACAGTAGCTTTCAATAGCTCCAAAGAAGTTAAACACCATGGTGGGATGATGACAGAAAGTAGAAGAAGAGCTGAGCTCTGAACAGTAGCACCTCTACTTTCCTGTCCAGTGTAGGAATCTCACTAGCATTTCCCAATCACATCACCTGGGGTGAGAGCAAAGAGATGATATGGGGGCTACACATATTTAGTTATGTAATGAGAACACGTGCTCTTTTTAAAAGCTTTATCTGGTTGCTGAATATTTCTGCTTGCCCACCCAATACCTAACATATTGTCTCTCGATGTAATACTTTAGCTTTGAGTACTGCTTCTAGTCTTGAGCTGTTTCTACTCTGTCTGAAATCTAAATTTTGGGTATACCCCATGGGGCATTAACATGCTGCCCCTAATTCTATGAATGCTCTTCTGTCTGGAAAATGTACCTTATTGTTCACTCTTTCTTTTAAAATATTTGTTTTGACCCTTGTGACTCTCTCCCTCTGCCTCCCTCCCTGTGAGATACATAGATATAGATAGCCAATATAGATACATCATAGCACCAAGAGTTGAAAGAACAGCATGAACTGCCGGGAATGAGCACTCAACTGGCTCTACATGCTTTAAATATATAGTTTTTTTTTAAAAAAAAACAACACACATACATTTAAGGCAGCTTGCAATTTGGCAGATGTTCTGGATTAATTCTGCCTTGTGTCTAAATTTTATGAACTTGATGGAGAAAAACCTTGAAAAGTCATAGCTGTTTTTGGTTTCCCAAGATCAATCAATAGGAGGCACACAGATTCTGAATTGGGTCCAGGATAGAGATTGGCTTGGCTTGGGATAAGAATCTGTGTAATTGGAACCAGAATTCAATCTAAATCACCAGATGAATTTAGGGGACTCCTGCATTGTCCAATGAAAAACAAAAACATTACAGCATGAAAATATTACAGTTCTTAAAATATATATTTAACAGTGATTATTGATTAAAATGAACAAAGTATTCAGCACATGACTTAAAACTAGCAAAGATAATGGAATTTGTCTTTCCAGATTTTTCACTATTGTGCTTTTAAAATGTTATGTTGTTGATTCTAGGGAATTATTTCAGACTCCAAAATCTCAACAATAAAATGTGGAAAAAGCATTTCCCCAACACTTTTAGCAGTATATATCAATGTTTATTCACATTTTCAAAAAATAGGTATAATTATGTATGCATTTTTAAAGTTGAGAGAACTGCATTGCACAATTCATAGACATGCAAAAGCTAAGGGATCATTTCATTACAGTTCACATGCTGGTTCAGAAAGTTCAGATCAGGCAGTTTCATATTACAATATGAACTAAGTTTATTCCATTCCCACTTCTATTTGCAGCAGAAATGGGATGGGTACAGTATATTCTGGCTGTGAAATGTTAGACAACAATCTGAGAGCTGTTTTTTGATCCAGGTTCCAGCTGTTTTAAAAGGTAGCCCCATATGGAGACTATTGTAGTAATTCAACTATGAGTGCAACATGAATTACTTATGCCACTTCTAATCTTCAAATACTAGTCTGTCACCTCCTCTGCCACCCTAGGATTGAATGACAGGAAAGAGAGGTAGAGTAATGTATCACTGACATACTGATAAGACCATAAACCAAATCTCTGAATAACATCACTGAGTGATTTTTATGTAGATGTTTTATAAAAACGTGGGAGACTCACCGAAAACATCACACAGCTTACAGTACTGTCACCTGCCAGTTTCTAAGATCAACCCTCCAGCTGCAGTTGGAACTAATCAAGAGCAATGACCAAACCTTTCATTTCTACAAGACTATCTAGAAGGAAACCATCATCATTTTGAAAACTGCTAGGAGGTCCAGAAAATCAATACTCTTCTTCCTGCCAATCCTCAAGAGAAATTTAGTTCCCATACCAGACAGGAAGCCAGATTAAGTCCCCAACACTTAAAAAGTTTACATTATGAGCTACAATATCCAGAACAACCCAGCCAATTAGGGAGGTAAAAGTTCAACTGATTCATTCTCATATGTTAGGATAAATAATTTGCAGCTTTCTCCCTGCAATGAAAGAAAACACTTTTTGAAGTTCTTGCCTCATATTTGTGCATTTCAAATTACTGTTATTGTTCTTGTTGCTGCTTCTGTAAGAGTAATGGAAACAGAGTTGGAAGAGAGTACAGTGCCCAACTCCTTGACACACAGGGATACACACTGCCAATATATGGCCATCCAGATCTGTTCACAAACTTCTAAAGAAGGGGACTCCACCACATTCTGAGATAGCATATCCCATGGTTAAATAGCTGTTATGGTTAGGAAATTCTAACTAATGTTTGAATTGAATCTCTCCCCCTTCTGTAATTTGAGTTTACTGATCTGTGACCTAGGCCACATCTATACTCTGATGTAATTTGGCCCAGAGCAGTCCTGAATCAAGCATATATATGTGTAATCCATGATCAGTGTTCAGATTGGCCAGGACCACATCAATCTGTCTGGCTGTCACCTCATCTTCCATGGCACTGCTGCTGCTCTCTGCCCTCCAAGCATCTGGCAGTCATGGTCATGTATGCTGCTGTCAGAATGGGACACATGCAATTAATGAGGAGGAAGATCAGGCCCCTCCTTGTTGCTGGTCACACAGGTTACATATTCTTACAACAGCAGCCATGACAGTATTGGCCAGGTACTTGGAGAGAGCTCCATGGCTGGCAGGAAACAGCAGTGATGGTCACATGGGGGTGAATACTTCAGCATGGAAAGGGTGATAGTGGCAATGTCTACCTGGATATTGGATCAGGCCAAATGGACCCAATCCAGCTATCCCAATGGTCACAAATCCCCAAGATACTCTGGAGTATCCAGCAAACTCTGGAGCATCCACAAGTTTGTCTAAAAGCTTAATTAAAACCCCCAAACCTTGGATATTCACTGGAAGTTACTATATTTCATGAAGAACGCCAGTGGCCAGAAGTAGCAGAAAACAAGCTTGCTCCTTTCCAATATTTAAATATGGCTATCATGTCACCTCTTAATCTTCTCTTCTTCTAATTCGTTGTGCCAATTCGCTACTCTTCATAGGGCTTGGTGTTGTAACACAGAGACCAAGAAGCCAAGCCCAAGAGTAAAAGGGATAACAAAAGTTTATTTGGACAATAAATGGAAAAAGGACGAACAAAAAAGTAGCAACTCAACTCAAAAACCCTCAAAAATCCCAGGAAAACCCCCACAAAACAATGCAGCAAGATGCCAAAACAAACACAAGACGTCTGTCTGCGACGTCTGATAAGGGAAGATCCAGAAGAGTAGTCGAAGGCCGGTCCAAGTGTCAAGGGCAGGAGAATGACGGATGAAAGGAGGAGACAGTCCAAGCTGAGTATACAGGAATAACACAAATCATAGTCCCCATAAAACACAGTGTCAGCCTCCCTCCATTTCATACAATACCAAACTCTGTAGCAGGAACTCACAGTAGACTCAGCGGAGAACAAGCCTCGCCACAGGAATACACGGCAGCAACTAAACAGAAAAGCAGATATTGAATCCCAGCCCCCCCCCTTTCCCAAACATCAGCTAGAGCTGCCACAGCAGCTCACCCCAAGAACAAGGTGGAGAAGTAGCCCATAACTCACGAGTAGCTGGAAACCGGAACAAGGCACACAATAGAAGGATCACAGGAATGCCAGAGACAAGAATCAGACATCAACTCTTTGACCACCGCAAAATGCAGCCCCATAAACTCATTCCTTATATGGCACTTAAATATCACTGTCTTCTGAAGACCCTTCTTGATCATGAGCAGCAACTGCTTCATCTCCTGCAGCTGCTATGCTCTGTGCATTTCTCCAATTCTCCCAGTGATCCTGGAAGCTTAAAGTGTCCCACTCTGTTTCTGAATTTGCAGAAGGCCAATCCTGACCGCTATCAAAGCCCAGAAAGGTACTATTGAAGCAGAACCGGGAGTTCTAGAACTCCAAGTACCAAGTTAACCTTACCAACGCTGCCCGAACGTGCGGATACTAGGATGAGGGAGAACACGTGACAACTGTGAAGTAGGGTGAAAAACAAAAAGGTTTATTTACTGGCACCAGCTGGTGGGTATTTGCCAGCAGAACACAGCTGCAGGTAGGGGCAAAGGACCCCGATACATCTCATACAAAGATATTTATACCTCAATGGAGTCCATCCAGTTAAACCCACCCCTTCTTTATGGTTAAAACAATCATAATTGGCTGGTGATTACTGTTGTTACATGGCATTTCATTAATCCAATAAACACTGCACAAATCATTTACATCATTTCTCTGTCATCACTAAATATGAGAACAATAGCCATCTATAAGGTAATTCTTTTCTCACAGTGCAAGCTATCAATGTTGAGCCTCTCTGTTCTTTACTTGCAACATTAGTTCCGGGCTTCCTGCCAGCAGTGAAGAAGGTCGGACTTTTTGCCATGCGCAATGGTGTTTTCCATTCACATTAAGAATCCCATTAACTTTCATAGCTCTGCTTCAGCTGTGTAGAATTTAGCTCTTGGCTCTGGCAACTCACAATTAATTTCCAAGGAATAGGCAGAAGAGGGGATTATAAGAATATTCTGCCCAGCATTTTGGATCTTCATTGTACTAACATTGCTTTTCAAATGTGTTTTTCCCCCATCACTGCAAATTTAATGGTAAAAACTACAATGAAGATAATAGACAATATTTTAAAATAAATAAATATAATATATAATCTAATCTGTTTTTCAAAACAGCTCAAGTTGGCTTTAAAATAAAAAGAGCCACCAAAAAACCCCAGGAATAATTCAAAATGACTGGAAACAAAATATCTTAAAAGCAAGACCAGTTGTTTATAGTTCCTAAGTTGATTCAGTGTTTATTTTCCAGAAGGCAGAATTTAGGTGGCTGCCTAGAAGAAAAATAGTTGCTACTGGAATTGGTTTATCCAATTATGATATACTGTCTGGTCAAAAAATGCAACAAAATTCAAATCTCACTGAGAAATGAAAGAAAAGAACCAGGGATTACAGCAGATATCTGTTAGTTGGCCTAGGAATAAGGACTGAATATTGGTGAGGAGACTGAAATTGAAAGATTATTAGCAAGACTTAGGCATATTATCAGTTAAAGATGTAGATGTGATAAATAAGATCAACTTACCTGCTGCATCAGTACAACATTTAAACCATGCTACTTTTTTGTTCATCATGTACTGGTTCTTTTATTTGGTATTGTTGTCTTATAGAACATTTTTCTCTCTCCAGGGCTGCTGCTGTTGTTGGTTGTGGTGATGATGATGGCAATGATGGAAGAGAAGGGAACCTCATGATCTGGGACTGAATCTGGCTTTCTAGTCTGGTCCTCTGGATTTCTGCTGAAAACCACCATTGGTAGTTTCCCAGATTTGCATGGGATTTTTGTTCTAAAAAGTTGAAATTCCTGCCTTGAGAGGTTTGAGCTACAATGTGAGGGCATTTTTTGTCCCATACTTGTCCTGAGATTGTTGAGAACCTCCCTGAAATTGAACCACGGGCTGAGATTTCTTGCCCCTACTTTAAGTCAGATTGGGGGGGGGGGGGTTTGTCACAAAACAACTATGATTAAATTTTACAGAGAATAACTCATATATTATTAAAATGTTTCAAAAGTCATGTGATTTACAAAGACTTTCTCTCAATGGCAGGAAAATTGCTAAAAATATTTCTTAATTCCTTCAAGAAGAAATGTAGTGACAAAATATATAATTAAAAGAAAATCACTGGAGTCTTATAACCCATGAGAAAAGTGAGTTCTTTGTTAGTCTCAAGACCATTTTTGAATTCTGCAAGAAGCATTTTCACATAAATTGCATGGCACCTGTGCGATGACTATGGCTTTGTTGCATAGAATCTTAAAAGTTATTAGCTTTGAATTGTTGTTTTGGATCAATCCTGTGTGTGCTGTGTTGTGTGTTTCACTTCATGAAAAGAAAAGAGGCTAGCAGAGAGATTTTTGCACAAAGCACAGAAGCTTAGTGAAAGCAAAGGGTTTCTTGTCTTATACTTACACTGGAGGTAAAAACTATCACAGAGGTGGCCAATTTCTTGACAGCAGCCTCTTTATCTGAGAATGAGAAATACTGTAAATATTCCCCATATCTGTAGATTGGGTCATGCCTTCAGTTTGTCTTTAACCTTTGGAGAAAGATAATACTCTGTCAATAGATGTGAATTTTCAAGGAATACATGTAGATAAACACGAAATAAAAACAGATTATCTTTATTCATGACAGACCTATTTTCTATAAAGACTCTTGGCCTAAGTCACTTGGAGATAAATGAGATACGAATTCATTCTGCTTTGCATAGAGGTTAGAACAGATGACAATTAAATGTAATCTCTACCTTAAGTCATTGCCACACAATAGAAGAAAGTGATTCATTGGCAGTTTAGTCAATATTTCACTCTCTAGTTTCCATGATTCAAAGGAATGTGTAAATCCTAATACTGGTTGATTCTTCATCTGT
This sequence comes from Anolis apletophallus, assembly GCA_030556195.1. Lineage (NCBI taxonomy): Eukaryota > Metazoa > Chordata > Lepidosauria > Squamata > Anolidae > Anolis > Anolis apletophallus. The sequence continues at coordinate 90,944,017 of JARBWK010000004.1, forward strand.
GTCAAATTCTTTTTTTAGATGTACTAAGAATTCATTTTGATATTACTATTGCTCACTAATTTTTCTCTTTTTTGCTTTTTGACATTTCATTTCTCTTAATAACTGTTGTGATGTAGGTTCTGATATCTTCAGGGGACTATTCCTGAAGAGGTCCCTCTGAAGTCAACATATCAATAAGAATGTGATCTGCAGAGTTCCTGAAAGTTCCTAAAGTTAAGCTCCATCAATCACAGAGATGTTTCGGATATCAGGATGTCTAATCTTCTTCTTGAAGCTGCATAGAAAACTGAGAAGTAGAGGAGCAATGTACACCACTTATATTGTAGGTATTGGTTTGAATTTATTTTGTACTTTGTACAGCAGCAGCCTGATTCTAAGAAGATTTTTTTAAGGATAAGGATACACCATGGTGTAGGTCAAGTGTTTCTCAAAAGGTGCTCCTCCAGATGTTTTGGAATTAAGTTCCCACAATTCCCAAACATCTGGGAGCTGAAGTCCAGAGAAGCAGACTTTGAGAAACATTGGTGTATATTATATGTACCCCATTTGGAGAGAGTGAGTGAAATCTGAAGTTGATTTATCAAGAGAATGGCTTGAAAACCCAGTGTTTTAATCTCTAAATTTGCCATAAGCAGCCTTTGTGATTTTGGCATCAGCAGCTCTATCCTGCTTTGGTCCTCTTAATGAGATTATCCATTATAATCTTGCATGTTGTTTGTGAAGAAAACTGAACATTAGCCTGTTTGTGTTTTGCAATGTTCATATCTTTTGGGGAGCCCTGAAAGGATGTTGTAATATAATTCAGAAAACCAGAAGCCTATTTTTAGTACTTTGTATTGCTCAGATGTCCGTTATGACTGCCTTGGTTACAATTGCCAGGAAAGGAAAGACTTAGTTTGAGTTTGGAAGTAACTCAACTTATCTTTACTTAGATTGCCTTACTGGTCAGAGGTTCTGACCAGAAGATAGGAAAGAAAACTAGTATTTTAAGAAAATCTAATAAGAAGAAATGTACCATATATTCCGGGGTACTAAGCAACTGGGGCTATAAGGCGATCCCCCAAATGATCATCACAAAATACAGAGTTAGGGATATACTCCCCGTTTAAGACAACTCCACCTCAAAGCAGGGGCTGCCTTGGTTGGAGGGTGTGCGCATCGCTGGTGCAAGGAAGCCCTCCATTAGGAAGGCAGAAGAAAGGTGGAGCCAGTGTCAATCTCTCTGCCTCTTCCTCCCATGCCAGCATGGAGGTGTTAGGACGGACACCTTCATTAGGAAGGCAGAAGGAAAGTTGAGGCAGGGCCAGCGCCAAGCTCTCCACCTCTTCCTCCCATGCCGGCATGGAGGTGTCAGGACGGACGCCTCAGCTGTGCACATGGAATTTGTTGCAAAGGAGGGCGAACGCGGCTCTGCTCCTCCTTTGCCTCGCTCGGCTCAGAAGCTGCTGCTGACTAGGCTTGCCAGCACCTCCTTCCTTCCAAAGAAGACCATCCAAAGAAGACTCTCCCACGTTGGCATCTGTCCTGATGCCTCTATGCCGGCATGGGAGGAAGAGGTGGAGAGCTTGGCACTGGCCCCGCCTTGACCTTCATTCTGCCTTCCTAATGGAGGCATCCACCCTGATGCCTCCATAACAGCATGGGAGGAAGAGGCAGAGAGCTTGGTGCTGACCCCGCCTCAACCTTTCCTCTGCCTTCCAGCTGAAAGGAAGGATGCAGGCATCCTCCCTCCAGTCAAGATGGAGAGGGTGCTTCAAGGCATGGTCATGGTGCTGAAGGGAGTCAGGAAACTGCGAAGTCGCTCCTCTTCCCCGTGCCCTCTCTCCTCCCTCCCTCCCAAAGTAGTTGTATTTTTATGTATTTTTTCTTTTTACTATTATTACTTAAATTTTATACCCAGCATACTAGACAACCCCCAGGGCTAAAAAGTCATTTAGTATGCCAGAATATATGGTACTAGTGAAAATTTATGTGGGTGAGAAAAGCTTATTTAAAACATTTGTGAAAGATATTTATTCTAAGCCTATTACAGCACTTTCAAACTTTTTAACGGAGTGACAGCTCATTCTCTTTCATCAATAACTCCTTTAACAAAACTCTTTGTTTTAATAATCATTTCCCCAGTGCTCATATCTGCACAACAATTATGCCAGATAAGCCAGACTAGTGTGTCCTAGAAGAAAGAGACTACAGGCTGTGAATCTTCTAAAGCAAGTGTCCTGAGAGTGTGCTCCATGGAGCCCTTAGGGCTCCATGAAACATACTGAGGGGCTCCACAATTCCCTTCTCCTCTTCCCTCCTTCCCCCCCTCTTTCCCCACCAAGGTTTCACTTCTCTTTCCTGCTCCCCCTCCCCTCCTAAAGCCTTTTTTCCTCACCTCCCTCACCTCCAAAAGTCTTTCCCCTCACTTTTCTTGCTTACAAAATCCTATTTCCCTACCACTGCTTAAGGGTTTTTTTAAATTGTGCTTTTCCTGCATGGCAGAAAGGAGTTGAACTGGATGGCCTCTAGGATTTCTGCTAATAATAATAATAATAATTATTATTATTATTATTGACACAAAACCACAGTATGTCACAGCAAACGAGATCTATATGCTGGATTTTGTATCAAAAAATCACAAGTCAAACACCTCCCAACCGTCTAGGACTGTGTGATGTATTTCCGAATGATGTACGCTGTCCAAGTAAGGTGGCCTTTGGCAGTTGACAGATCATGATTTTGACAATGCTGGGTGAGATCTTTTGGCACGGTACTCAATGTGCCAATGACCACTGGGACCACCTGTACTGTTTATGCCAGAGCCTTTGCAGTTTGATTTTGAGGTCTTGATAATGGCTGAGTTTTTCATGCTGTTTTTCCTCAATGCAGCCGTCACCCAGTATGGTGACATCAATAATCCAGACTTTTTTTCTTTTCCACAATCGTGATATCTGGTGTATTGTGTTCCAAAACATTGTCAGTCTAGATTAGAAAGTCCCTATTTTTGTATGTTCATTTTCTACAATCTTTGCACGTTTATGATCCCACCAATTCTTTACTGCTGGCAGGTGGTACTTATGACATAAGTTCCAGTGAATCATTTGGGCCACAGAGTTGTGTCTTTGTTTGTAGTCCGTCTGTACGATTTTCTTGCAACAGCTGAGGATATGGTCCATGGTTTCATCAGCTTCCTTGCACAGCCTGCATTTTGGGTCATCAGCTGATTTTTCAATCCTGGCCTTAATTGCATTTGTTCTGATGGCTTGCTCCTGGGCTGCAAGAATCAAGCCTTCTGTCTCCTTCTTCAGGATTCCATTCATGAGCCATAACCAGGTCTTCTCCTTGTCAACTTTTCCTTCAATTTTGTCAAGGAACTGCCCATGTAATGCTTTGTTGTGTCAGCTGTCAGCTCTGGTTTGGAGTGCAGTTTTCTTGTACTGACTCTTTGCTGTGCTTTGAGAAGTTTCCGATTATTATTATTATTATTATTATTATTACAAAGGTTTGGTGGTCATCTGCAGGTGCTTTGATTGTGCTTTTCTTGCATGATATAACATAATATAAATATTTCTTGGGGTTCCATGAGAAACTTTTGCTTCAAAAAGGGCTCCATTGATGAAAAAAGTTTGAGTACTCCTGTTCTATAGGTTCAGACACTTTGTGGCATAGCTAACAGTGGGAAAACTCCCCCCCCCCCTCTCTTGGAGTAGTACCCAAGCATGGTCAAGTGCAAAAAAGTTCTGGCCATATTTAATAGTGAAATTATTTTAGGTTGACACCTGGCATAGGATCTTTTTTATTATTGTTATTGTTTTATTGTTTTCCCCCCACTCCCACCTTCCCCTCCTACCCTCCCCACCTTGTAAATGCAATTTATACATCAAACTACAGAAGTTACATTTGAAATATCAGTCTTAATTTTTCTACTTCACATCTTAGCACATTATCTAAGTAATTCCTAACTGGTTCCCACATCCTCTTAGTTATTGTAACCTTTTCGATTTTATCTATATTATTCCATTTGCAAATTGTTATTTCCACATTTAACATATTAACTATATAGTTATACCAATTAGTCAATATCCATTTTGTTTTATCTTTCCAACCCCTCACTAAAACAATTTGTGCACAAGTTATTAATTTGTCACCCAATTTTTCTTTTTTAAAATTCTTCACTTCTGTTATCCGTGCATGTAGTACATTTCTATTAAATATTACTATTTGTAAATTTAACATTCTATTGATTTCTCCTTCGATCATTCTGCAGTATTCTTGCACTCAATCACATTCCCATATCACATGACTAAACACCCCTCTTTGTTCACAACCATGCCAACACCTATAAGATGCCATATAGTTGCCATCTTATTCTCTTCTTTCTTCTTTCTTTAACGGCTTCTCCCCCCCCCCCCCCCTTTACTGTTCCTTTAAAGGGTTAGTTAAATTCTATTTCTCTCTCCTCTTCCATTTCCTAAATATTATTTCTTTTCCTTTAATATCATTTATTACCAATATTTACCATCCCCCCCCCCTTGTATACTGTATTTCCAACAATCTTTGGATTTTAAATACATCGTGATAGACTTCTAAACTTGGGATTTAGTTTTCTTGGCAAGAATACTGGGGTGGGTTGCCATTACCTTCCTCGTGGATTGTGCTCCTGGCATAGGATCGATATTTATTGTAGAATTAGAAATATATCACTGCCGTTAAAGCCAGCATAAGACATTGATCTTCAATTGGTGAAATTGAACCCATAAGCAGGCCACATCATGTACCATTGAGATTGCCACAGTTCTTTTTTCTTTCTTTCTTGGAACAATCTTCCTGCTGTAGTTAAGTTTTTCCATGTTTTCAATTACAGTGAATTGAGAGACAATCCTACTATGTTTTAATAGTTAATTAATAATGCGGGACTCTTTAAGATGATATACTTTTCAGACAAATATTAAACGACAGTCTTGCCATTGCTTAATGTGAGGGTCCCACCTCAGCCAGCAGGTGCAGAGAAATGAGCACAATTTCAGCCACCCAGTATTGTGTATGACACCTGTCATAGCTGTTTCCCTGTGAGATGGCACAGCTGTTGTAATACACAACCAAGATTGAATCCTTATTACCAATGCTGACTTTAAACCTAGTTGTATATATGTTATGCAGCAGGTGATGGTGGGTAATCTTGTCCTTTGACTCGAGTAGCAAAATCATGCCTTGATCCCAAGTAAAAGAGAATGTATATTTTATGCAGTTTTTTGTTTTACATTTTGTTTGTGTCTGCCATTTTGATGTGCTTTGCTCTTTTGCCACTTGTTGTGAAAATTAGTTGAAATGACTGATAATGGAATCCCAACCTTCTTCTGTAGATCATCGGTACCACTATGTTGAGCTTACCTCCCAGAGAATATGAATTCAACTGCAGTCCTCTTATAGACATGTTGGTATATTGTCAGCACATTTGGATTGGAAAGCAGGTGTTACAAAATCAAAACAAAATCTGTTTAAGTCTAGGGGAAATATTATTTTGTATAACATTACATTGTCTTGTCTTTTTAATTTATAGAATTTGAAATGTCAGGCTATTTTGGAAAACTGTAAAGCATTTACGGATATTCAAGTAATGGGATGAAATGAATTATTTTTCAGTTTCTCTAACCACCCATCTACAATTTGCATTAGCTATGCAGTTCAACCTGAATTTGACCACTGAAGGAAGGGGGTCCATTTTATTACATTCTCACATACATATTCAGCAACACCTGACATAAACAGATTCTCTTCTGAGTGCAGAAAGTTGTGACCTCTCTTTACAGAGCAGTCATGTTTTACAAGGGATTGAAAACTACTGATTACTTTATTACAACATTTCCTTTGCAACTAAATGGTGAAATTATAGTTAATTGTTTCTAACTGGACAAAGTGCCCTGTGTGTTTATTGCTTTAGAGTTGTTTTTATAACACTTGACCTGGAAGGGAAAAAAGAGGTTGTAAAATGTCTCCAGTTGCTGAAGAAAGTCCTTGTCAAAGGGACCATGGGAAGAGGTATCATTGCTTTCCCTTGCAGTAGGAAACCACTCATTTTCCAGTAGCCTAATTTTACGTATGTTCAACTAAAATGGAATAAAATGAAGGAAAGAGGTAGACATTTCTCTCTTTCTTTAATGGAACAATGTGACAAATATTCAATGAAGATTTACTTGGGTGTTTTTATGTTAATTTCTATGTTATGCAAGTGCTCAAATTCCAGATGTCCTGATTCAACTGGACAGTCATGATTTTCAGTCTCTTGTCAAGGGAAACACCTCCCACAATTTTACAAACTCCAGCTAGGGATCTTTACAAAAAGCAGAGGCAGCTGCATTGGCCAAAAGTCAAATCCCAAAATCTACTTTTGTGGCACTACTTTTATTGGGGTAACTAAAGTGACTTAACAAAGGCTTGAATTTTGGGTTAAAATTCTTCAGTATCTTTTAAAGAAGGTTTTACTGTAAATGAAAGGAAGTATCACAATTAGCACTGTGTATATGCACCATTGAATCTTGGAGTATTTAGGTTGCTGTGAGGGTTTGGGTTTTTTTGCCTGTATGACCATGTTCCAATAGTATTATCTTCTGATGTTTCACCTGCATCTGTGGCTGGCATCTTCAGAGGTTCTGTTGGCAATGAAGAGCATGGAGTGTACATATACATGTATCTGTGGAATATACAGGGTTGGAGCAAGAACTCCTGTCTTTAAAAACAATATTATTTGAGAACACATACATTCTAGACCATTCGGACCACCACTATGTCAGACTACACAGAGAAGCCATTGAAATCCACAAGCATGTGGGCAATTTCAACAGAAAGGAGGAAACCATGAAATTTAACAAAATCTGGCTACCACTCATAAACAGGAGAACTCCAGACAGCAAACAATCAAGTGCCAGTTAACACCTTCCAAGTTCTGGCTTGTAGTTGATTCTGGTTTTACCCCAATAATTTGACTCCAGGATTCTTTGGCCTTTTTACAGGTTCACCACACATGGTAGTAAGACCCCACATGAACTTCACATTTTTAACATTTATTATTTGTCCCTTTATACATTTTTGATATTTTTGGAGGAAGTGAAATGCCATCAAAACACCATTTTATAGACATTAATATTATTTGATAATGTAAATTAGACCCTTCTGCCATATTTTTCCCATTTCTTCCAATTCTATACTTTAACCAAAATTCTGCATTCATTTATCCATACAGTCTTTAATTACTTCTTCCATTTCCATTTTCAATTTTTAAAAACTCATACATTTTACAAATTAAATGGTCATTATTAACACACAATTGAAACTCAAAGTCACTTCTGTTTTGTTCAAAGCCAAATAATTTTAAACCCATGTTATATCTATACCAGTAGCAGTTCATGTTCCATCGTTCTGCCATCAGCTCTTCCCTTGTTTTGAATTTAGATTGTTAATTTTCCCATTTCATTAAATCTTAATATATTAGCCATCTTTCATCATCATTTTCCTCAATTTTATTTATTTATTTTAAACTTTTGTACCCTGACCTTCTCACTTCTATCGAGGGACTTTGACCAGCATAACAGCAAAGATTCAATGCGATACAATTTAAAAACAACTAGAACAACATATTACAGTACATAAAAACCCAGCATAAAACCACATCGCCGTTAAAACAATTCCACTCAATCTATAAACGTGGTCAAACATTCAGATAGTAGCCAATCTCAGCCTATTCTGGGAAGGCTTCATTCCATATACAAGTCTTCACCAGCCTCCTAAAGGACAACAGAGAGGGGGCAGATCTAGCATCACTTGGGAGAGAGTTCCACAGCTGAGGGGCAACCGCAGAGAAGGCCCTGTCTCTCGTCCCCAACAGCCGCGCTTGCGAAGCCGGCATGACCGAGAGCAGGGCCTCTCCAGAGGATCTTAATGTCCTTGATGGTACGTAGGGGAGAATCCGTTCAGACAGGTAAAGTGGGCCAGAACCGTATAGGGTTTTGTAGGTTAAAAACAGCACTTTGAATTGTGCTCGGAAGCTAATTGGCAGCCAGTGGAGCTGGCGCAGCAATTTTGTAAAATGCTTCTTGTATTGAAATCCATGTTGGGGTTTTAGGATATTATCTGGATTTGTATTTATTCCAAATTCTTTACAAAGCTACTACACCCTTCCTTATTCATGCAGTTGTACCAATTTGACAATCTGCGATCCTGTGATCATATTTTTGCTTATTTTCATGACAACCCCTTTCTATACTTCCACTAATCCATTTTTAAAAGTAATTTCAGCAACAAAAAGCAAAAGTGTAAAATGTAAAATAAACATAAAACAGAGAATCTCAGAATAACAAGGGGATATCACTTTACCACTAGTTAGTGCTGTCTTAATGTATGGGCATGCTGGGCAGATGACTAGAGGCTGCATAAGCATAGGGACACCATGCTAACCTTTGCATAGACCAGAAAACTAACCTGCCTCAACATTCAAAATGTTGCTGTTTTTATTGTTTGCAATGCTATGGTAGTAAAATATTGTAACAGATTTACGGAGACAATTGATGACAGTGTACATTTCTAAGAATTATATTTCTGTGGTGAAGGGTTAGAGGAAGTGTAAGAAAATGAAGTGAAGAAAAGAAACTGTGGACTTATTACATGTTGGTGAATTTGATAAATAATACTTTGAGGAAAATGAAACATAATGTTGTGAGTGCAGCACAAAAGAGGAAACCAACTGAAGAGGAGAAAAGGAGGTGCTAATAAATATAAGTTTATTTTATTGATAACTAGCTTGGGGACCCGGCGGTGCCCGGGTGATTTGGGAAGTGCAGCAGGATGTAGACTGGGTCGTGGGGGCTCTGTGTGCCAAGTTTGGTCTTGATCCATCATTATTGGGAGTTGCAGTGGTATCATGAAATTACTGAAGGTAGTGCAAGTCCCATCATCTCTGGTCCACCCTCCCCCAAAGTGTAGTAGGATGTAGATTGGGTCATAGGGGATCTGTGTGCTAAGTTTGGTCTGTATTGGTGAATGGATGAGGGTTGCATTGTTTTTAGGAAGTGAGTGAAGGTACTTCAAGTCCCATCATCCGTGGTCTGTCTCACACAAAACTGCACCAGGATGTAGAGTGGGTCATGAGGGCTCTGTGTGCCAGGTTTGGTGTTGATCAGTCATTGGATTAGGTTTGTAACAGGCTTGGAAAGTGAGGGAAGGTACTGCAAGTCCCATCATCCATGTTCTGCCCCTTTCCAAACTTCAGTAGGATGTAGAGTGGGTCACTGGGGCTCTGTGTGCCAAGTGTGGTCTTTCTCGGTGTTTTTTGGGGGCCGCAGTGGTCTGTGGGAACAGAGGGGTGTGAAAGTACTACAAATCCCATCATCCATTGTCAGTCCTCCCCCAAACCTCACCAGAATGTGAAGGCAGTCATGGGGGTTATGTTTGCCAAGTTTGGTCTCAATCAGTGATTGGATGAGGGTTGCAGCGGACTTGGGAAGTGAGTAGAGGTACTTCAAGTCCCATCATCCATGGTCCACCCTCCTCCGAACTGCACCTGGATGTAGAGTGGGTCATGGGGGCTGTGTGTGCTAAGCGTGGTCTGTATTGGTCCTTTATGGTGGCCTCAGTGGTCTGTGGGAACCAAAGTGTTAGAAAGTACTACAAATCCCATAATCCGTGGGTCATGTCCCCCGAACCGCACCAGGACATAAAGGGGGTTAGGGGGGTTATGTGTACCAAGTTTGGTGCAGGTCCATCACCCGCGCTGGTTGCTGTGGCCTGTGAAAGTGGCTGCCAATCAGTACACTGCCACATTTCCGCCCTGCCGCCCTCCCGCCCTCCGCACACATACATACAAACATTCCGTTTTATTAAGGTATACAGATATACAGATTTACGTTTTATTCCTGAGAGTGGTTGTGTAGGCAGAGCCCAATGCACTGCGTTGCCCAGTGTTAAGATGGCTCTGCTGCTAGCATGCTATCATATCAAGATAGGTGACAGGAATGTTGTGAGACTGTGAGCTATTGACACATTTTACTCATAAATACTACTGGTTTGTCTGCTTCATGTAATAAAGTTGGTAGGACCAGGAATAGATCTGATTTCAAAGCAAACTACTTTATGCAGCAATGGAGACCTGAAATTTTGGATTCTTCTTTTACTGCTTTTGCTCCTGTAAGTTCTTTGCTTCATCTTTCTTTGTGGGAGAAGGGTGATGTGAGATTTGAACTTTTTCTCCTTATCCCTCTCCCCATAACATTGAATCTAAACAGACAATGTGTGGCTTCACCAATTTATCTTTTCTTTCTCCTTCATGAATCCTGTACCTTTTTCACCTGATTAAGAAGCCAGTAAGCTTCAAAGACTAACATAATTTGTACCTCTTGATTGGAATAATAAAAGCAATCATCAATGTAGAATTTGATTCAATTCAGGGGATATCCAAGAATTACAAATCTCTGAGAGAGAAATATCTGCTGCTTTTCTAGCTAACATGCATTTTGATGTAGAATATGCATACATAATTGAGTTGATTTGATATATTTGGCATAATAAGATTTTTTTTGTCTACTTATGATACTTATGAAGGAATTTGAGGCTGAGCTGTACACATTAGATTTTGAGTGTTATTTCTATTTATAAGAAATCTATTTAAACTGTTTAAAATACATAAACTTGCCACTTCATGAGAATATAATTTTAAAATCATAGCATACTTTTTCATAGATGCTACATGATTGCATTTTACAGTATAATTTGGTTTTATTTATGATGGATTCATTTGACTTCTAGTCATATCAATATCATCTTAACCATATTAATATGATCTTTTATTAGACTGTTCAGTTCTTTTCTGTTTAGTGGCTGCAGATCTGTCAGTTCTCCCACAGTGATTTTTTTGTTGTTGTTACTGCTGTGGTTATTTTGAAATTAATATTCCTAAAACCTGTCAGGTTTCTAAAATGTTTGGGAATGAGTGCTAGATATGAATTGCATATTATAATATGTCAGTGTTCCATGCACTATATAATGAAGGAAATAACAAGAGTATTAGCTGGATGATAAAGTGCACGGTTTGCAGACATAAGATCCTGAATCTGATCATTAGCATATTCTTTTAGGACTAAATCATAAAGATCTCCACAGAGCTTCTCTCCCAGAATTTTTCTGCCAGCATATGTAGATGTCATGCTGTGTTAGGGATTCGGGGAGTTGTACTTACACAAAGTACATGTTATGTGGGCTGTATTGAGCTAGATAAACACTGCATCAATGTAATATAAAGTAGATTCTTTAAAAAAAATATTTGAGAAAAATTACAGTTATATAGACATATACTATACATTTCCCCCTCTTTTATTTAAATTCATCCCTGTGTTCTCCTTCTCCAGAGCCATCTCTTCTTTTAAAGTCCCACCAAAAGTTCAAATCTTCATTTGGAAATAAATTCCCATCTTCTTTTTCCAATACTTTTTCTAAAAAAATTTCTCCAAATACTTTCAAAGTAATTTTCCATAATATAAAGTATAAAGTAGATTCTTATGTAATAATAATAATAATAACTTTTTGTTGCCAGCCTCTCATCACAGCTTGGGGTGGGTTACAGCATTGCTAAAACACACATTCATCTAAAAACATTGTTTAGAATACACGTATTTCTAGAAAATACATATTGAAATGCACAAAACAAAGATGAAACATAAGGTGCAAGTTTAAAATTAATCATTAAAACTGTCTGGGTAAGCCTGCTGGAAGAAATAAGCCTTCACTTGTGTCCTAAATTGCAACAGCTGATCTAGCTGTCAGAGCTCTTCTGGCAGGTCACTCCACAGTTTTGGGATGGACCATAAAAAGATCATCCGGGATAGTATGGCATCTTGTCAGACACCACATAACAGCTCCTTTTTTGAGGAGCAGCTATCCCCAAGCATCACCATCTGGAACCTGCCAGAGAGGTATGACCAGAACCAATGTAGCAGTGTGCCTCTGATTCCCAGGTCCTCCAGGAAAATAGCTTTGCAGGTGCAGCGTTCAACCTCCTCCTTCCCTCCCATTCCAGGTAATGTTGTTACATTGTAAAAAAACCTACTCCAAATCATTTATGAATTTTTAGAGGGGGATTTTTAAATTCATATTGCTTTGGAGGCTGTACTTCAGTGATTCTTTACTCCAAATCACCCAAATTTTCCAAAATGTGAAATGACCTCCAAAATTTCACACATCTCTAGTAGACCGGAATGAATAAAATTTCTAAGCTCTTTAATTTACTGGTATGAAACAAAATACATTCAAAAGCATTAAAAGAATCGCACTAGATCAGCAATCTCTGCATTTAATCAAAAGTTAGCATCAACTGGACTGATAAAATATTCAATTGATGAAATAACTAACATTGTATCATGTTTTTCAAATTCATCCCCCAAAAAATGCATTAAAAGAATGCATATTATCGGGAAAAATTCATTGCAAACCTATGATTTGATAAAGTTTAGTTACATGAGTCTGATTCTCGAATATATTCAGACTGCCTTTATTCTGTGGTGGTGGTTCATCTTTTTTGTCTTCCTCTGCCACCCTAAAATCTCTATTGGTTTAAAGGCTTTATCATGAATTGCAAATTGGCCTTTTAATACTGCCATTGTAATGATATTTATTCCAGCATGATACATTTGTATTCAGAATTTAGTATTGGATTGGTTATTGCGGCTGTTTATTTGTGATTATATTAGTGCTGATTATTTATTCATTTGTTCAATGAACTTCATTGTTATGAAACAGAGCTGTATTTTTATGCTAGGAACCCATTCTGAGAACAGTAATAACAGAAAGGGACATATAAATAAAGCTGAGTTGACTTATAATTGCATGAGAAGAGGAGCTCACAAAAGATAAAAGAACAAATGATTCAATGTAATAATGTAACCTTAACATTCACATCGAGGAGCACTGGGACCTTCTCATGCGGAGCCAGGACACAGAAGCCTAACTGGCACTGGTTCTGCAAGAGGAGACTTGCCTACACTAGCTGAAAACATTAGGAAGTGAACTTATGACCTTAGCAAAATCCATTTCTAATTCAAGTAGACTCACTGAATCAGTGCAACTTATGAGAATGAAGTTACCTAAAGAACTGCTTAAGAAAAAAAAACTTGGGGGGTTTTGTTCCAATCTTCAATAAGTAGGTAGTGTGACCACAGTCCCAGCCTTGAACCAGTTCCTGAACCAGTTTGTGTAGGTGCTGCAAAGCAAAACCAGTTCATTTCAATCCGCTTCCAAACTGCATTATATTATCAGTGTAGATTAGAAGCACCCTCAGACTTGCGCATATGGTCAGACCTTCCCTTACTTTGGTCAAACCTCAGCTGGAATATTGTGTTCAGTTCTCAGCACCACAGTTTAGAAGGGCAGAATTGTGTCCAGAGAAGGGTGACCAAAATGATCAAGAGTTTGGAAGCCAAGCCCCGCAAGGAGTGGCTGAAGGAGCTAGGTATGTTTACTTTGGAGAAAGGAAGGTTGAGAGCTATGTTAAACATGTTTAAATATTTGAAAAGATATTAGACAGAGGAAGGGGCAAGCTTGTTTTCTGCTCCTCTGGAGTCGAACATGGAGCAATTGATTGAAATAGCAGGAAAAGAGATTCCATCAAAATATTAGGAAGATCTTCCTGACAGAAAGACCTGTTTGGCAGTGGAATAAACTGTCAAGTTAGAATGTGGTGGAGTCTCCTTATCTGGTAGCCATCTGTCAGGATGGTTATGCAGGAATATACATAACTAGCTGTACCCTGCACACGTTGCTGTGCCATAGTCTGTGGCTATCCCCTTCTACCCACATGGTGTGTGTGTGTATATGTGTGCTGATGTTTGTGTGTATATGTTTATGTGTATTTTGTGTATGTTTGTGTTCTTATGTATATGTGGATGTATATATGTGTGTATGTGTGCATGTCTATGTATATGTGTGTGTGTATGTGTGTGGTGATGTTTGTGTGTATATGTGTGTATGTGTATGTTGTGTATGTGTGTGTTCTTATGTATATGTGCATGCATATATGTGTGTATGTGTGCATGTGTGCATAACTTTATGTATATGTGTGTGAGTATGTGTGTGCTGATGTGTGTGTATATATGTGTATAATGTGTATGTGTGTGTTTTCTTATATATATGTGCATGCATATATGTGTGTATGTGTGCATGTGTGCATAACTTTATGTATATGTGTGTGAGTATGTGTGTGCTGATGTGTGTGTATATATGTGTATAATGTGTATGTGTGTGTTTTCTTATATGTGCATGCATATATGTGTGTATGTGTGCATCTGTGCATGTCTTTGTGTATATGTGTGTGAATATGTGTGTGCTGATTTGTGTGTATATATGTGTATAATGTGTATGTGTGTGTGCTTATGTATATGTGCATGCATATATGTGTGTATGTGTGCTTGTGTGCATGTCTTTGTGTATATGTGTGTGAGTATGTGTGTGCTGATGTGTGTGTGTATATATGTGTATAATGTGTATGCGTGTGTCCTTATGTATATGTGCATGTACATATGTGTGTTTTTGGCATGTTTTCATGTATATGTGTGTGTATGTGTATGGTGTGTGCTGATGTTTGTGTGTATATGTTTGTGTATGTTTTCTCTCTGTCTCTCTCTCTTTCTCACTCTCTTTATATCTCTGTCTTTCTCTATCTCTTTCTCTCTGTCTCTCTTTCTCTCTGTCTCTCTTTCTCTGTCTCTCTTTCTGTCTCTCTCTCTCTCTCTGTACCTCTCTCTGTCTTTCTCTCTCTCTCTCTTTCTCTCTCTCTCTCTGTTTTTCTCTGTTTTTCTCTCTCTTGCTCTTTCTCTCTCTTTCCTCCCCGTCATTTCCTTCCTTCCTCCCCCCTCCCTTCCCCTCCCTGGCCCCTTCCTTACCGATGGCGGCTGCCTTTGCCGACCGGTTCTTCCTCCTCCTTTGCCTCCTCCTTCTCCGCCTCCCAGCCAGCGTCCATCTCCTCCCTCCTCTGGTTCGTCCTCCTCGGTGGCCCGGCCCCCTCCCTCCCTCCATCCTCGGCCCCCGCCGGTGTTCCGGAACATCGGCGGGGTCGGCAGAAGGAGGAATCGGAGGAGGAGGGGCTAAGGAGGAGCCGTCTCCCTTGCTCCTCCTTAGCCCGGCCCCCTCCCTCCCTCCATCCTCCACCTCTGTTCCAGAACAGCAGCGAGGGGCGGCGGAAGGAGGAATCGGAAGAGGAGGGGCTAAGGAGGAGCAAGGGAGCCGGCTCCTCCTCCCTGCCTGGCCCCTCCCTCCCTCCTGTTCATGAGGAGGAGGAGGCGAGGGTGAGTGTTGCCATGCGCGAACATTCTAAACGTTTGCGCTGGCAGCAGAGAGGCCGGGCTTGGGGTTCCATTGCCCGTTTTTGGTGGCTGGTGTTTTGGGGTGTTGGGAGGTATGTAGGGCTGGTTTTTTGGGCCCTATAGGTACCTCGGGGTATGGTTGGTTAGGCTGCCGAGTTGTGTGTTTCTGCGATGTATAGTTTCTTTGTCTATGTGCATCAATGCACGGACCTTAACTTTTTATATATAGAGATGATTGTTTATTCCTGCATAGCAGAAGAGGGTTGGACTTTATGGCTCTTGAGATCTTTCCCATCTCTATGATTTTATGAATTCGTACAGGGGAAAGCAGAGGTCTCTGGTAGAATAGTACTATTTCACACACTGAAGAAAGAGGAAGCCATTTTTCAGTGTACTTTTACATTAAGCAGGGGGAAACAAGCCTCAGAGAGAATGGTTGTGGCATCAACCTCCTCTAGTTTCCTATGTGTGGAATCTCTTTGGGTTCTCCCCTCCCAAATGAATGCAAGAGCATTAAAATGGCATCCCACCCTTCACTGAACTGACACAATTGATCTTCCCTCTTTATACTTCTGCCATTTCTTTCCCGCATTATTTTGCAGAACCTTTCAACCATCCTTATGGACCCTGACTTTCAGATGCAGTGCACATTGATGCTTTTTTATCTAACGGTTGGATTTCTAAGGACCATGTGGTGACCTCTGAAACTTCAGCTTGCTGTCACCAAAATGCTCTATCCCTTTTGTTGTTGTTTTTTGGGGGGAAACAATATATGAACAAACTCTGTTGGATCCATTTAAAGCAAACAGTCTCCTGACACCACATACTTTTATCTCAGAAGCTGTTGTCCTAAAATATACTCCTTTGTTAAGTTTCCACTACTAACCCCTGTGGATATTGACAGCCTATTATTTTTTCATATGTTTCAAACTGAAAGAATTACTAATTATATCCTTTGCAAATGAGGCTAGTAGAATTGCTTTTGTTCACCAAAATTCTTAAGTCTATTTGACATGCATACAGAATTCACTATGGATTTCCCCCCTTCCCTAATGTACATCCACTTTTCTTGCATGTGAAGTTTGGCATTTGAAGCTAATTGTACACTTTGCTTAGGTTGCTGTGTGTTCAGCCAGTTTGCTGTTGCTTGGCTCTGCATTGCATTTGTACTTAAGGCTTAATTGATCATTTTGCAGAGGGTTTTCTGTGTTGTTTTTTGTGTGATTGACACTGGCACTATTATTTTTAAAGGTTGCACTAGCACTGCTGGAAAAGGCCACAGTGGTAAGCAATTAAAATGAAGGTCACTAAAATAAATCTATTAACAAATGCACAATGTTTCTGTAGATATTTTATACCTTAGGATGCTGCCTCACAAGCACACATACACAGAGTCAGATATAAAAATGTGACCATGGGAATATGATTTTTACAGGATAAACACACACATCTGTCTATACTTATTTTTAGGCTCATTGGCTGAGAAATCTTAGTTATTTGGTTATTTGATCATTTAAAAAACATTGTTGAAAATGATCCACTCCAAAGAAGAATTTGATTAAATGGATATTAGAGCCTAAATGTATAGATAGGTGCAAAATAGTTCCAATGATTTAGGAAGCTCCAACTACCAAAGCCTGCCTGTCCTGCCCTTTCTTTGAAACACCTGAATGGTAATAAGATAGAACATCCCAATATGGCATGCTCCATAAAATTATGCATCCATACACTATTTTTGCATAGTGTTTTTACCTGTGGGTTTAAAAATATAATGTGTACAATTCTTTTTCCAGGTGGCAATGGTTGTTTTTTAATTGTGTTGTCTTGTTGTTATTTCATCCCCTTCTTGTCTGCTTTCCAACTTTTTGATGTATTGCAATTAATTAATTGTTCGTCTTGGAGGATTTTTTTTCATTCCTAGTGTGATCATGACTACTAAACACAGGGAGAAGACAGTTACCCTTAAATCACCATGTATTCTTTCTTGATTTTGCTCTATAGCAATCTCTTCATTCAACCTGGTTGAATAACTACTCACATGTGCCCTCTTCCATTTAGAATTACCCAGCAGGAAAATGCCCTTCCACCTTACTAGAAAGTGGAGAATGATTTGAAGTAGGGCCTTCATTGATAACATTTGAGAAAGCGCATTTTAACTACAAGCACAAATCATCCGTGAACAGGTATTATACATTTTGAAACTCATTCATTTGAAGCCCATCCACTTTAGTGGATTTGATTGTGAACAAATTTGGCTTATATTGAAGCACAAAGGGTGGTTTCAGGCAGTACCATTACAGTATTCAGCTGCAGACACTTGAGCCCAAACTCTATATTTATGATATCATTTCATAGGCTACATTTGTATGTAAACTATTGCTTCCCCCTTTAAAATTCATAGACTATAGTGCCTGGGAGAAGATCATGACCTCAATTCAGTTTATATCAAAGGAGAAAGAAACAATTTTATACATATATGTCCCTTTCACAATTGGTATGGATTTTGTATATTGGATCTATTAATGTGTTAGTAAAATATAGCATTTTAAAAAGAACATATGGAAATACTTTTGTGTTCTCTTTTTACCCCCTTACTTCTCTTTTTAGTAGTCTGTGTGTCATAAAATATAGAAATAAAATTAATATAAGATACAGGGAATTATATAACTAAACAAGAGAAGAGTTAGAGAGTTAGAGAGAGAGAGAGAGAGAGAGAGAGAGAGAGAGAGAGAGATGTAATACAATGGAGATGTTCCTCTTTCCTATCCACAATTTTTCATGATAAATACACACACACAGCAAAACAAATTAATGGTATATTCAGGAATCATAACTAACTAGCTAACTATTAAATAATACTTAAAGAACACCCTGTGACTTTTATTTCCTATGCTGATCCATGGCCAAAATTAATGATATGGTTTGATTTGATACTTAAAGAGAAATAAACGTTTCAATCTATAAACTGTGGAGTGTTACTTTAAAAAATCCATCATTTTACTGAATTTAAAGAAGTCACTTTAAAGCCACCAAGACAATTAAACTATATAAAAGGTTAATTGTATACTTGCCTTGTGATACGCTGAAGATTATTATAATCCACAAAAAAGACTTGCTTCCACTGCTGTACCCAAGCTGAAAAAGTAACAATAGTCATAGTTTACTGTACAATCTTAGCCTTATCGAATATATGGAATACTATCAATGGCCTCATGGGAAAATCCCAAACTTGTTTTTTAAGAAGACAACAAAGGTGGATCAAACGATGTTACAAACAGGAGGCTTTGAAACAGTGTCCAACATGAGACTTTGCAGGCCTCTATCTACAAGTTATATGGAAGGATACCAGAAGGAACTAACTGACCCCCAAGTCAGGTAATTGATTATCCCCACTGTTAACTCACTTTCCTTTGTTTCCACCTCACATGCCCCTGCAGCACTGGTGCAACTTACTTGGAAATGCGGAAAAACTTGTATTCTCTGGCAACTATCAAACCATGAATACTTTGGGTTCTGGGAGTAGTTCAAGGCCAACTTCTGTATAATCAACTTCCTGGACTTGAAACTGTCCCAGAAATGTCAAAATGTCAAGCCTGGAGATCATCCAGAGTTTTCAGAAAACTCTAGAGCAGTGGTGGCTAATTTATGGCACACATGCCAGAAAGGGCATTCATGTGTACCGTTCCCCACTCATCATCCCACCCTGTTGAATCCATGGGATTTACCTATGTATCATGTGTGATTACATAGATCAACTGGAGTTGGGAAAAGCCAATCAAATTAACACTCTAGTCTTCTGTAAATAAAACAAACCATGGTGCAAGTTGCAACAAGAAAATCACTAAGAATCCACTGAAACACTCATAGAAATACCAAGCATTTGTGGTACTCAGCTGGGAGAAAAGAACATAAGCTTTAGCTATTTCCTTTCGGTTTATTTTTGGCCCCAAAGTCACAGGAAATTACTGCATATTCTGAGTAAAAAAAGCAAAATGCAAAAGAAACTGATATAAATATCTTTTCTATATCTGTTAAAATTAGATAAATATCTGTTCTTTGTCAAATCTCTCTTAAGCTGTCGACTGTATGCTTATTGCAAAAGACAGTTCACTGAAAGTATTCTTTTTATCTCTAGACCTTTTCCTGACCAGACAGAAAAATCCCTAGAAGTTGAAGTACTGTTTATTTTAAGGGAGATTGTTCTGGTTCTCATATAAAGAATTCATTTGTGAAAAGAAATAGTGTCTATATAGAATGCGTTAGAATTAAGATGAAAGACAAGTGTGTTGTGCAGTTGAGGAGGAACTAGCATCTGCTTATCACAGGCTTGAAAAGCAAATTACTTACTGCTGTAATTACTTATTTCTCCTATCAATGTTTCAGCTGGTTTTTTTTTTTAAAAAAAAAATGCTTTCCTTGAAGTGACATGTGGGAAATCCTGTCTGATCTTTCTGGCTGGTGACAGAAGAGACACTGGTAGGTGACCAGAAATAAATGCATCAAGTGGTGAAGGAGCTGAAAAGACCAGAGCTCAAACAGGGTGATGAAAAGAGCCAGGAAGATTAGAATTTAAGAATGCTGAAGGGAACATTTACTCTGTGTGTCAGGGTCAGGGAGAAAAGAACAGAGATGGAAATTGAGGGGGTGTCTCCTCTTGTCTCTCTGGGAAACCATGAAGAAAATATCACAAGTCGGATCTCCTTACCTCGCTGAAGAACTGACCTTCTGTCTTTGTTTGGGCTTATGTAACAATGCCATTCCTTTGAGACTCATCAGCTCTGCTCTGTCTTTTGACCTTAAAGGTGTGTGTTTAAATTGAGTTTCTTTATCCCTTTCAGAAACCAGAGGGTACCTGACATATGAACCTAAATCCTTAACAATGCAGTGATTGTGTGCCCTTGTGCTGCCACCAAATTCTTAGTATAAAACTTTAGGTATTTCTTATGTCATCATTTTAACTAGTAATAATAATATTTATATTATGACTTTTCTCCATGCTAAAAACACCACAGGGTCCTAGGTAAGTTTAATAAGAAACTGTAATTTATATAGACCTAACAACAAACTATGTGAGTCATAAGCATCAGAGTTCCTTACTTCCACTCCATTCCCTTTATGCCTGAAGATGGAAATCTGCAACTAAACTTTGCAAATAATGGAGTGTCAATATCCCAGGGCATCAAGTCATATTCTTCTTGTTAGCAAACCAACCTGAACAACCTGTAGCAGATTAACCCTTCCAGCTTGTTTAATATCTGAGTTGGTTATCAACACACTGCTTTCCACTAAAAGCTGCAATCTTTCCTAACTCAGCATATTGTCATATATCGTAGAGAGTCTGAAGTTTTCCAACTAATTTCTATCGCTAGTAGCAAGTGGTTGGATTGCTTCCTCCCCCTCCCCCCCTCTCTATTATCCAGCTATTTTCCCATATCCAGAAAAAGAGAATATCCAGAAAAAGAGAATCTTCTGGAGGTTCAATGGCCCATATAATAATTTCACATACATTTACAACGACATTCCCTCATTGTGCTGTCCTGGCATGAGGAAATGACATGTGCGGGGGGGGGGGGACCCCCCTGGGTCTCCTGGCATGTAATCTCCTCACATAGCAAAATGACAGTTGCAAACTGTTATCAACAACCGTGCTGTGCTGTCCTGAACTATGCTTGCCGGTTTAATTTGCACTAAAAAATAACACATAAGGTATAAGATTTCCCAAGGACAGTTCTACTGTTTAGTTCATTGCTTCAAAGATTTTGCAAATATTTTTTCAATATTTACCTACTGTTTAAAAGATTATATGGAAGAGTGAAGATACAAACTCTTTCTGCACGAGCAACCTCCATAACAAGGAAGAACAACATCATTGGAATGTGTACCATGTGGATGTTATTTTTTAAAGGACATTTCAAGTGTTTAGTCTGTTGTTTCAGAAATGTTTTTATATTCTTTTCATATCTATCAGTCACTTATTATATCATACGGAAGAGTGAAATTAAAACTCTGATTTTACGAGTAAACTCCGGAGGGAGGCAACAAAGTATCACTAAGGCTTGTCCCTTATGTGTTATTCTTTAGTGTGTGGGGTTTTTTTTTTGCAGATTAAACCAGCAAGCATAGTTAAGAACAGCACAGCACGGTTGTTGATAACAGTTTGCAACTTTAATTTTGTTATTTGTTATAGATATCTGTGTTCCTTGGATATCATTTCCTCATGCCAGAAGAACACAAGGAGTTATGTATGCAAAACCCCACAGGCCCAATACCCACTTAGAGCTGGGCTTTTCAGAAAGGCCTGGATTTAATGGGGTATCTAATTAATTCAGATCAAAACAGGGAAATCCTGGTTTGATCCTATTTAATTCAGTTCCTTTGGACACCTCTGGTAAATCCAAGACAGGTCTCAATTTAAGGCCTGTCTGGATGGGCCCTTAAACAGAGACTGGATGGACATCTGTTGGGGTGCTTTTATTGTACTTTTCTTGCATAATAAAGGGTTGGAGTGGATGGCCCATGTGGTCTCTTTTTCTTTGGCTCACTATTAATTGCAGTTGATGGCAAATAGCAACAACAAAACAATTTGAGAAGATAAATTAATATTGTTGCAAACAGTTTTTTTCTCAAAGGTATGAATTTCAGGAATATAGCAAGTGGATCATGATTTATGTTTTCACCTCTGCATTAAATTGAATATTTAACCATTGTTTAATCAAATTATTATTGTTCATTCCTTGCATGTATGTATTTAATGCAACGTATTGAGTTTTACCTTCCTACTTTATTGTGATAAAAAGTATCCTAAACCCTATTAAGCACATATATACAATTCTTGTCATATATACTAAATGCACATCTTGGGAGTGGGGCAAGATATGTTTTGGCTATGACCCAGAAGCCTAAGTGATAGAGATCTTTATATACTTCCAAGGTTTTTTTTATCTCCTTTCTAATTTGGCAGGTTGCCTCTTTCTCATACCAAACTATGGCTATGAATGCCTTATACTCAAAAAGCACTTTGGCAGAACATGGCTTCTGAACTGGAAAAAAAATCCCAAGTACACATATATATACAAACTAGGGGTGCAAATCCTTTATTTTCCTTTCACAGGAATGAATGATATCAGAAATAGTCTCTCTATTATAATGTGAGGATATCTGTACAGATTGGGGTCATTATTCATAATTAATAATGCAGGAATTTTGTTTGTGAAACCAATTTATCAAAGAATACTCACAATTTTCCTACTCAGAATTTGTGTTTTAAGGCTGGGCTTATTAAACTTTTCCCACTACAGTCACTAGAAAGAAAAGTGCAAGGGGGAGAAAGGCACCACTCCAGAGCCTGCAAATCAAGACAAAAGATATGGCTTTTAAAAGAAAGCCAAAGGTAGAATAGCTCCAGGTCAATTGCTCTTTCTTCCCTGGGAAGTGGAGAAGCCTCCTTAAAATGCCCTGAAAAGCTGTATGCTGCAAGGAGAGAGTGATGCGTCCATCTGCTTGCAGTGCCTGTCCCCTCTAGCATAGAAACAGCTTTAACTACTAAGCATTAAACCCAAAGCCAAAAGGAGATTAAAATGTGAGGGTGAAAAAGGCATCACTCCAGGGCCTGCAAATCAAAAGAAAAGAGGGGGCTTTTTGAAGGAAGCTCAGGGTAGGATAGATCCAGCTCGATCAGTCTTCCTTCCCTGGGAAGTGGGGAAGCCTCTTAAAATGCACTGAAAAGCTGTGTACTGCAGGTAGAGAGCACTGTGTACCTGTCTCCTCTAGAGTAGAAACAGCTTTAACTAAGCATTAAACCCAGTCTCCTCTACAGACAGAAGGGAAAGGATCGTAGAAAGAGTAGTATCTTAACTGGATTGCTTTTTATCCAGGTCTTAATGAAGGATATTGTCATGCACCAGAACTGGAATGCACACCATTGAACCTACAAACACGCCAAAGTTCTTTAATAAACAAGCGGTTTATTGATAATTTCAAAAGCAGTAGTCAAAAGTTACAAAGCAGTCAATGGAATATAAAAGAAGTTCATACAGCAATCCAAAAGCAGGTAGATTTAGCCGACTAAAATCCAGAAAGGAGAACCAAATTGATTCTTAAGTCCCAAGTAGAGTCCACAAGAAAATAGTCCTTAAGCCCAAGGAAGAATGAAAGCATCCAAAGTTACTTGAAAGGGCAAAAGCAAGCTTGAGCATATCCAAAAGCTACTGGCAGTAAAACAGGAGTAATAATCACAATAATAATCTTGGACAGCCATCTTGAGAATGGAATTACATGAATCTCAGCATGAAATACATACAAGATCAGGCCTGAAGCTAAACGTTGCACACACTGAGGAACAGGGCTGCAGAGACCTATATTTATTCAGAAAAACCTACACAAAATGCATTCCGATTCCCATAAGAACTATCCTTCAAATTCCTTTTCTCTCTTAGCCAAGCAGACTGAATGACTCCCCTAACCAGGTGGTGGTCTTGACAGACTTGCCCTCCCCTTCCAAAGGTTGCCTCCTTCGGTTTGCTCGCTAGCACATTCCTTTCGTTTTCTTTATTTGCAGACTCGAGCTGACTCACATTATTCTGTCTCAAAATAGTTATATCTTGAGAACTAACAATCCCAGAGTCCCCCAATTCACTTTGGCCTGTTGTCTCTTCTTCATTCACAAACTCCTGTGAATCTACATTAAAATCCAACATGGAAATCTCTGAAGGGTCCTGCTCTGAAGGGAACTGAACATAACCATAATCATCTTCTGGAGGCACAAAAACAGGCTGGGCTCCTACAGATATAAGGACAAATGACACCTAAAATGATGGAAGGGGAGTCTAGGAAGTCCCCCCTCCCCCATAATTGACCAGATAGAAAATGAATCTTTCAGTTTCCCAGGTTAAAGACAGATTTCTGTTCTCCTGAATTTGGGAGGCACCTGAAAAAAGAATTGGGACTCTTACCAAAATCTGGGAAACCAAAACAGATTACAAATTTACCTGGATTGTAAAAGACTACCTTCCACACACCCACACAGTTAGACATAATGGAGAGAAAATGAGAGTAGAATGATAATGTGACACTCCTAGTGAAAACTCCATTCTTCGGAGAGTGTGGAGAACCATGAAGCACCCATATCCTCTTCCACCCGACGAGTGAGAAATCCTTCTCAGGGAAGAGAAAACTGCTACCACTTCCAATTGAAGAAGATGAGGTGGTGGAGAATCTATTGGTTCAGGAAGAGGTGGAGCAAGATGCATTGGAATTCCCAAAAGAAGAAACAGGAAGATGAAGCTCCTTGAGGCCCCTTCCACACAGCTGTATAAAATCCACATTGAACTGGATTATATGTCAGTGTGTACTCAGATAATCCCATTCAAAGCAAATATTGTGGATTATCCACCTTGATATTCTGGATTATATGTCTGTGTAGAGGGCCTAGATTGCAAGCAGACAGCTTTGCTGCATTGATTGGATACTTCTCACATGTCTGGCAGTGAAGAATCTCTGAACCAAGCAATTTGGGAAGACTGACTAATAAAATTATCTCTGGGCCCTTCCACACAACCATATAATCCAGAATATCAAGGCAGATAATTCACAATATCTGTTCTGAACTGGGTTATCTGAGTCTACACTGCCATATAATCCAGTTCAATGTGGATTTTATACAGCTGTGTGGAAGGGGCCTGTATAAAATACAAAGCCAGGCACATGGGAAGCAGTTGGCTCTAGGCAGCAAACTGGCCATTGATGGTGATAGTAATAGCAGTAGGATATTCCTACTGGGATATTTCTTCTTTGTTTGAGAATAAATTCCATGTTTTCAGTGCCATGAGACAGTAATGCTTCAATGTGGCATTGCCTCTATCAAGGCCTGGTAGGAGGTGGTGAATTTGCTACTCTGTGCACCTGGGACAATTGCCTTGTTCATACTCATTTCAAGGTTGGCTATGTATCCTTGTCTTTTAAAAATCAAGCCAGCTTTCAAGAAACTGTATGTTTAAACAAAATTATCTTCTAGTTCTAAATACATTTCTTTTGAGGGCTAGGTCATTTTAGGTGACCCGAGAACTTATTGAAATAATCAGTAAGAGGCATATTCTCAATATTTAAATACTGATTGCTCAAAGACTTGGGATAATAATACAAGAAGTGTGTGTGTGTGTATCGGGGAGAGATGTTTATTCATCAGAATTTCAAGTGGCATTCAGAATTCTGTTTTCAAATGGCTTAAACATCCTTTTTGAGTACTTCCAGTTTGCATAGACATATATCTTGAATAATTCACATTTCACTATTCATTTCATAAGGGGTTGAATAAGAATTATTATGTGTCTTTTCTTCATACACTTGCAAAAAACCCCAAAAAGACCCAAACAAAAGAAAAGAAAAGAACTTAATAGCAGCTTGTCTCCAGAGTCCAATAAGGTTGTCTCTGTCTTCATCATTTTACATATAGACTTACATGAACAGTAAAAAGAATGATAATCACTTAATTATAAATTCACTGTTAATATAGCCTTAGAGCTGAGAACATTTCACTCCAGTAGTTAATTTAGGCTGTGGTAAATTCTCACTGTTATTTAATGTCATTTATCACCTGCTGTTTTGTCTTACTGTGAACATCCTGTCTGCCCTGTACTGCTTACTGTACATGGACCTTCTGTGACTTTAATGTACTCAGAACAAAGGCTCCTAAGTGCTTGTATTGGGGGGATTCTGGCAAGTTGCCTTCAATATATTCAAGCCATTTTGCTGCCTGTCACTCAGTGCTTTACAAATTGAACTCCGAAGAGAGGTAGAAAGGGTCTGTGAAGCATTTTTTTCTGGGAAGAATATGCTAATAAAGCACCATCAGCAGGAAGCAGGTTGTGTCTGAAAGAGTTTTGTCAACTCTGAATTAATTTGGTGTGTTAAAGAAGCACAGGGTGCATCTAGAGCTGGCCTGTAGTAATTAATCCTTCCTGTTTCTGGTAGAGCAGGACTTAAACAAAAAGACAGCCAGATTCCACAGATGTGTGTGTATACTGTTTGCTTTATAAGGAGACAAATACAATAAGGAGGTGCAGGATAAACAAACAAAAATTAGAAATTAAAAGACATCAGGAGTACTTCAGTTATGAACTCTCTCTACTTAAGAAAATGTTTAATTCTTTGGAGGCTTAACCAAGGGTGAGGCAGGGAAAGGAGAGAACTGGGTTTTGAAAACATTTGCCCATGAGGTGAAATGCTGTAAAGAGGCTGAAAAAGACAGATGTGACTTTTGCCTGCTAACGTTAATAACTTTCACAGACTGTGGACACAAATGACTTGATAGTGATGAGTTTATGTACTGAAGAAGCAGGTACTGAAGTCAGGATGAAAATAGCTTTCCACTCACCCACTTAACAACCTGTTTTTCAAGGGCTAATAACATACAGTACTCTAGTTTTCTCTAAAAGGGCTTAGATAGTAAGAGAAGTTTTCATTTGGGTTGTCTGCTTCCAAAGATGCTTTAGTAAATAGACATCACCTCTCATTGGAATTCTCTAGACATAATTTCATATCAGAAGAGAACTGGCTTCTGTATTCCACAAGGGCAAAAGCAAAGACACAATTCTAGTCAGTCACAATGGAACAAACATTTGTCCATTGCAAAAGAAAAGGGGGGCTGTTGTTAGGATACAGGGGACATTTGTGTGTGTTATATAATTCTCTGAAAGTCATGTGTATGGCAAGTTTAGTGATTTATCCGAAGGAAGGAAGGAAGGAAGGAAGGTAGGAAGGTAGGTAGGAAGGAAGGAAATGGGCTGGATGAAGAAAAACAAATTGAAACTGAATCTGGACAAAACAGAGGTGCTTGCCATCAAGGGTCTTAATGTGGGATGGAGGTGTGTCAACAACTCCTGGAAGGGGTTACAATCCCACTGAAAGACTGTGCTCACAGTTTAAGAGTGCTCCTGGATCAGTCTCTCTAAATGTCAGCCCAGGTAGATGTGACGGTCAGGAGTGCTTTGGCAGATATGCCAACTGAGACCTTTCTAGATTTGGGAGAACTTAAAATGGTAGTGCATGTGCTGGATCAAGGGTGGATTTCTGCAATGCACTTTACATTGAGCTACGTTTGTACCAGGTTTGGAAACTCCAGTTCATTCAAAAGGCAGCAGCAAGATTGGTTATGGGAACCTGCAGGAGCAAACATATTACACCTATCCTAAAGTCACTCCGCTGGCTGCCAATTATTTTCTGGGCTAAGTACAAAATGTTGGTTGTGACCTTTAAAGCCCTACATGGTTTGAGTCCAGGTTACCTACAGGATCACCTTCTCTCATACAATCTTCCCTGAACACAAATGTCCTCTGCGGGATGTCTGCTCTAGTCTGCCAGAACCTGACTGACAACCATTACTCAGAGGACCTTTTCATCAGCCACTTCAAAACTGTGGAACAACTTACCAAAAGAACTCTGACACCTACATCAGCTGTCACATAGCTGGTCTACCCAGACTGTTTTAATGATGAATTTTAAACTTTCATCTCATGTTTAATCTTTGTTTTGTATATTTTAATATTTAATTTGTGGAAATATGTTTGATATGTGTATTTTAAAGAATGTTTTTAGATGAATGTATGTTTTAGTAATGTTTTAACCTACCTCAAGCCATCAGGAGAGGAGGGAAAGATGATATTATGATTATTGTTATTGTTATTGTTGTTATTGTTATTGTTATTATTGAAGGTTAAACTAAATGCAAAGCAACCGTCAGGAAAGCCAAGAGAGATTTTGAGGCACATATAGCTAAGAACATTAAAAAAAACTTCTTTAAGTACATCAGAAGTAGAAACCCAACTAGAAAAGCAGTTGGGCCACTTGACGAAAATGGTAAGAAAGGGACAATAAGTGAAGACAAGGAGATTGCCGAGCGGCTAAACGACTTCTTTGCCTCCGTTTTCACACAGGAGGACAGACAACATATGCCTGCAGCTGAGTCAGTTTTTTCAGGGAGGGAATTAAATGAATTAAACCAGATAGAGATAAACAAGGAAGATGTTCTCACATGCCTTACTAAACTAAATGTCAACAAATCACCAGGGCCAGATGGCATCCACCCCAGAGTTCTTAAGGAACTCAAGTGTGAAATTGCTGAAATTCTAGCCAAAATATATAACCTTTCTCTAAGATCAGGCACTGTACCCGAGGACTGGAGGGAGGCAAATGTAACTCCGATCTTCAAGAAAGGATCCAGGGGTGATCCAGGAAATTATAGGCCAGTTAGTCTAACCTCAGTTCCAGGCAAAGTGATGGAAACCATTATTAAAGAAAAAATTACCAAGCACAAAGAAGAACAGGCATTGCTGAAGGAAAATCAACATGGTTTCTGCAAAGGCAAATCATGTCTTACTAACTTGATAGAATTCTTTGAGGGTGTAAATAAACACATAGATAAAGGGGACCCAGTCGATATTGTTTACCTTGACTTTCAAAAGGCTTTTGACAAAGTCCCTCACCAAAGGCTCCTAAATAAGCTCTTCAGCCATGGAATCAGAGGACAGGTCTTGTCCTGGATTGGAACCTGGCTAAACTGTAGGAAACAAAGGGTGGTAATAAACGGACATTTCTCTGGGTGGAAAGAGGTGAGAAGTGGCGTACCCCAAGGTTCAGTTTTGGGTCCGTTACTTTTTAATTTATTCATTAATGACCTGGATGTAGGAGTAAATTGTGAGGTAGCAAAGTTTGCAGATGACACTAAATTGTTCAGGGTAGTTAAAAATGAAACTGATTGTAAAGAGCTCCAGAAAGATCTCTCGAAATTGAGTGAATGGGCAACAAAGTGGCAAATGCATTTTAACCTAAACAAGTGTAAAGTCATGCACATCGGGGCAAAGAACCCCAACTACACCTACCAATTGATGGGGTCAAAGCTTTCCGAGACAAACCAGGAAAGGGATCTTGGGGTTTTGGTGGACAGCTCAATGACGATGTCAACCCAGTGCGCAGCAGCAGTGAAAAAAGCAAATTCTATGCTTGGCATGATCAGGAAGGGAATCGAAAAATAGGTCGTCAAATGTTGTATTGCCTCTCTACAAATCTATGGTGAGGCCACATCTGGAGTACTGTGTACAATTCTGGTCACCGCACCTCAAGAAGGATATAACGGAACTGGAAAAGGTACAGAAAAGGGCAACAAGAATGATCCAAGGGATGGAGCAGCTCCCTTACAAAATCAGGTTGCAACGCCTTGGTCTTTTCAGCCTTGAAAGACGGCGTTTAAGAGGTGACTTGATCGAAGTGTATAAAATCATGCATGGGATAGAAAGGGTGAATAGAGAAAAAATATTTTCTCTGTCACACAACACTAGGACTAGGGGGCACTCCCTAAAGCTCCAAGGTAGGAAAGTTAGGACTAATAAAGGGAAATATTTCTTCACCCAGAGGGTCATTGGGTTATGGAACTCACTTCCAGAGGAGGTTGTGACAGCGGTCAGCCTGGACAGCTTCAAGGCAGGATTAGACAGATTCATGGATACCAAGGGAATCAGTAGCTACTGAAATGGGCATCCAAGTGCCACCTCTGTGTTGATGGAGGCAGGCAGGATTTCCCCGGGTACTGGTTGTGGGGGTCAGGAGCAGGTGAGGGTTTTGCCCTCCTTTCTGCTAGAGATCCCCGTGTACAACTAGTGGGCCACTGTGTGACACAGAATGCTGGACTAGATGGGCTGAGGCCCGATTCAGCATGGCTCTTCTTATGTTCTTATGTTCTTATGTAAGGTTCATACCTAAGTCCCACTCAAGAGCAATGACATTTTACAGATTATGTGGACAGCCCAATATCCTCAACAATCTTCCTAAGTGTTAGAAAGAAAAGTTCGCAGTTTGTTTGTGGGAAATTTCAGGAGGATTCCCTTTCTCCATATACTATACTATTGGGCTAACTATGTTTGAGGAACCTTTGACACTATTAGTGTCCTATTTCTATCAACTGCAGTAATGCCCAGTGATCACTGATGGTTGGAGGCAGGATTTCCCAACTACATTATTAGGGTGAATGTGAAATCATTCCATCTTCCCTTTAGCATTTTTATTGGTTAGTGCATGGTTTATGTTATATATATACATATACATATACATACACACACACACACACACACACACACACACACACACACATATATATATATATATATATATATATATATATATATATATCAGAATGCTTAAGACCATGGGCTTATCAACCCACCAAAGGAAATTTTCAAAACAAATTGAAAACTGGGAAAGACTTGATTTGATTTATGCCATGATTCACATTACATCCCTTAATACCTCATCTGCCTTTATACATTGCCTTCATATACATTGGTTTCTATTAGATAGAAAGGAGGTTGACTGGGGAAATTGCTCTCTATTTGAAATGAGATAATGCAACTTCAAATTATTTAGTATGTAATCTTTTTTCAGGCACTATAGCAATTTCCTTAAGAGAAAACATTGCACAAGTGGCAGTTCTTGCTTAGAGGTTGCATAAATGATCCCAGATTTTCAGCTTTGAGCTGGATTATATGGCAGTGCAGACTCATATAATCCAGTTCAAAGTACATAATTTTGGAGCACTAATATAACTAATTGAGCCTTACATAAAGGCTCAAGGTCATGACCGCCATTACAAAGTTGGTTGTATAACTGTGGGATTCAATTTACAGTAGCTAATATTCCTTCTACACTGCCATATAAAATCCAGGTTATCTACTTTGAATTGGATTATATGACAGTGTGCACTCATGTAATCACGTTTAAAGGAGATAATGAGGATTATCAGATTTGATAATCTGGGTTATACTGCAGTGTAGAAGGGGCCTAAGACAATTAATACTTTATACTGAAAATATAAAAAAAACTTGGTGCTAAAGAGCAAATCTGATTGTTCTGTGAAGTTCCACTTGAGGATATCAGAAAGGAGAAATATACACAAAATAATTAATGGTCTTTAGATATGAAGTTGTATTGGATCAAAAAAGTTAAAGTCTCTGATTTTTAAACTGTAAAGTAAAGGTAAAGGTTTCCCCTGACAATATGTCTAGTTGTGTCCGACTCTGGGGGATGGTGTCATCTCCATTTCTAAGCCGAAGAGCCAGCATTATCTGTAGACACCTCCAAGGTCATGTGGCCAACATAACTGCATGGAGTGTTGATACCTTCCTGCAGAAGTGGTACCAATTGATCTACTCACATTTGCATGTTTTTGAACTGCTAGTTTGGCAGAAACTGGGCCTAGCAGCAGGAACTCACCCTGCTCCCCGGATTTGATCTTGGTCAGCAAGATCAGCATTACAGTGGTTTAACCCACTGCACTAATTTTAAACTGTAGACTCATGTAATTTATCTAACACAGCAAATTAACCTCCCACACAAACGTAAAAGAAAACACATACTCCTTCTCTTTCTTCTTGTTGAATTCCTATCAATGGAATCCTCCTTATTTGGTATAATCTTCAAGAGATGAACCAATGTTCCTATCAAGTTTACATAGGATTGAGGAAGATGTATGGTATTGAGGAGGACTAGAGATCTAGACCAGAAAGGAAGTTTTAAATGTATTAGAAATTGATTTTACATTTATAAATGCTACCAACAACAAGGTGGGGTATAACATTTCGTTGAACAGACAGATAAAATACAATACTAATAAAATGTATATATTAAAATATACGTAACAAAGACGGCCACTAATACTAAAAATGTAGGTTAACATTAATAGTTTAAAATTGACTGGGTATTATATGTGCTTCCATGCATTACTTTAAGTCCTTTATTTACTAAAGGAATGCAAGTCTGAATTCTTAGACTGAGAGCAGGAGTCATGAGTCAGGAACAAAACTGTCCTAAAATGTTTAATCCTTCAAACAAATAGAGCTTCTGTTTCAAATCTGCCTATATTTTAACTACTTTAAGAAACAAGAGATTTCCAGGATTGTTACATTAGGTCTGTTTTGTATACAGAGGGATTAGAGAGACATGTAAGACAATTGAACCTCACCTCACACACCTGCAAAATGTGTTTCAAATCCATTGTCGGTACTGCTGAAAATCCTGGGATGTGTGCGTTCAAATAGTGATCTAAAGACAGTTGATTAAAATCCAACTACCTTTACTGAAGAAATGTTTTCCAATGTACACAGCACTGGTCCATTAACCAGAAAGTTAATTTTGTGTGATTACTATTCAGGATTACAAAAACATGATTATGAAATCTTGTAAAGAAGAAGAAAGTGAAAGAAGAACACATCAGCAGTTTGCCTCTGACTGTACTCTCCCTAATTTTCTCTCTGTTAGGAATTGATTTTACGCAAAATTATTGTTCTGAACAGAAAACTGTTTCGTGTGTGTGTGTGTGTATATGTAACTTTCATGTTAAAGAGAGCTTTGGTCATTACTTATATGTAGAAATATTTTCTGGACATAAAATGCTGTTTTCTGTGGAAAAATGCCACATGTGAATTTAGCACAGAATACATTCTGAAGTGTGAATATTTTTAATTTACATAAAAGAACATTTCTAAAATTTATCCTTTCATCCTCTGAAAGAAAAATTAGTCTTTGTGGGTCATTCTAGAGATATCCAGTACTATTCTATGGTATGCTTTTAGTCCAGGTATAATTAAAATATAGAGTTCACTATTATATGTGGTTTCAGGAATCTTGAAACATCACTCCTGTGGATGTAGGGGTTATACTGTGAAACTAAAAGATTCCAGTATGAATGCAATTGTTGTAATATTTATGAGGAGGAGGAAAATATACATCCAAATATATAT